>CM053599.1:49108273-49128503 GCA_028646575.1 Pseudocheirus occidentalis | reverse complement strand
GTCTTAGAAGCATTTGGTGTGGGAGTTCTGAGTTCTGGGCTCTCTTCCTCCTGTTCCATGCTTTGACCGTTTTTGTCCCCAAAAAAGGATTCTAGAGTTTTATTGCTTTTATTTTGCTTCCTCTTCCTCATGTTGGCCAGTCAATTAATTGGTTGGGGTTTTTTTTTAGGTCTGTAAAACTCTGCTTCAAAGGGGGGAAGCTCTGTTCCAAATCTCTGGGGTTTTCCCAACTGCCAGAGCTATTAGGGGGTTGTTGCAAGTCCCCCCAGCTTTGGCTTGCTGAAAGTGCACCCCAGGACCACCACCCAAGACCACGATCCGGATCCAGGCTGCTCAATGCAAGAGCACTTGGCCCTGATCAATCAATTCAGCCCCCCTGCTGAGTCCACAGGCCGGGGGGGCTCTGAAGCAGCCTGGTGGGCGCCACTGGGGGATCCAGCAATTCCCTTCCCCCACTGCTTCTTTGCCCCAGGGGCAGAATGGCCGAACTGCTTTACTTCACTAACCATATCTGAAGATTTAAAGATCCCCTTAGGCCGGTGCTTTAGATTTTCTTTGAAGTAGACTCAAGCTGCTGTTTGGGAGGCTCCACTGCTCCTCATGGCCGCCCTGGGGTCTTGCCTGGCCGCAGTGGTCTCTGCTCTGCTGTGGTGTGAGCTGCCTCTCTCCTGTCCCGTTCTTCACCCTTGGCAGATGTGGAGGTGCTGGAGGCTGTAGAACCTCTGCAGGCTGGCTGCGGGGCTCGGCTCAGCTCCTTCCCACGGCCCCAGGCCTGGCCGTGGTCTAGGCTTCTGGTTCCAGCCTTTGCTCCCAGCGGCTGCGCTGAGCTGCCTTCATCGAGAGCTGTGTTCTCTGTGTTCTTATGAGTCTGAGAGTCTGGACTTTCCTAGACTTTGTCTGGGCTCATATTTTATGGGTGTTTAGGGTGGCGGTGTGGGAGCTGCGGGACCTTGCTGCTTCTATGCAGCCATCTTGGCTCCGCCCCCCTTGAACTCTGCTAATAGCAATTTTAGGCTATAGTTCCATAATACTCATGTCCCAGGTATAGTGATGAACTGTGGGCTCATTTGATAACCTGTGCAGTTGATGGTATAAAGTACAAAGTCAAAAAGCAAAACAAAACACAGAGTCATTTGAGTCACTGAATAAGCTGTTCTTCTGCTCTTCCTTTCCTAGTATACCTGAGCTCCAAGTTTCTAGTTTCTGCTTAGGAGTGATGATGTAGTCTTTTAAGAGTACTTCTGAAGGAGAGTTTACAGTCTGGGGAAGGGAGGTAAAGTCTGTGACATCTATACAAATAACTAATACAAAATAGAGTATTATTAATAGATCACATAAGAGAGTCCCAAACTGGGTCGTCCAAGGTAGTTGTTATCTTTATAACCTCAGTACCTATCCATGGTGTCTTGAATACTGTAGTTACTTTAAAAATGTTTCTTGAATTGGAGGAGCAAGAAGTTATTACTAGGTTGAAGGGACAGTAATCATGGAAGTATCACAGAGAGGGTGACACTTGACTTGGGCTTTGAAGAGTGGATTTTAGTAGCTGGAGATTTTGACGGTGGGATCGGATAGGATAGTATGAGCAAAGGTACGGGGGTGAGAGGTAGGTGAGAATTTGTTGTCTTTGTTTTGTGGGGTTTGGAGGAACTCCAAAGAATAACAGGTTAAATTAAGGGTATAGGAGAAATATGTTGGGAAGGATGGCACATGTAGCTAAGAACTTTAAAAATAGTAAAATTAGCTGCTGATTTTAAAGACTACCTGGTTTTGCATGCTTAGTAAAATGATTGTACAAATTGATGGACAAAGGAAGCCGAAACGAGCAGTAATGGAATGACAGTACTCTCAGGCTAGTGATCTAGTTGTGGGGGGGAGGGTTTCCCCTGAAAAAGAGCTTAGACAACAGGACTAATGATAATGGATTATTTCTATGACTTGAAAATTTTTTCTCTGTCTCCTGCTTCAAGGGGTTAAGATGTGACTACCATTTGATTTTTCCTTCTGCTCAATTCCTTGAAAACTTATCTCAGATCTTTTTTGGGGGAGAAGAGGATGGCTTGAATGCTTACTAAGCTTTTCTGACCACTATTTGCATACCGTGACATACTGTAGCACAGAGAGCACTCTTGAGGTAGTTGGGTGACGGCAAAGGGATGAACCCACCCATTGTCTGGCTCATGCTGACTTTGATGCCCTGGGCACTTACCATCCACATTTTCATGATATATTTGGTTGGGGCCTTTCATGCTTCTACAACCCAGAAATGGATCAGAAAGCAGAAAATCAGCCCAAAGGGAAAAAATACTCAGTCTCAGCATAAACTCCAGTTCCTTTTTCACGCTAGTCTTCCTCTTTGCTTGCTGGAGGCCAGGCTGCCACGGTGTGCTTGTATGTGCTCGAGGTGTAGTGAGGCATGTTTCTCACAGGGCCTGGCAGTCCAGGCTCCCACCAGGACATATGATGCCTTTTGAAAGAATCAGGCACCTGGTTCAACATTAGTTTATGTTTTATTACAATGTATTACCCAAAAGTATTTGGATAAAAATAATTGAATTTCCGAAAGCTTTATGGTTAATTGTTGGAATTCTCAGTGCACATTTTTATCCTTCTTTGTCCCCCAGAGCCCCAGGCATAGGGCCCATAAGCAGAGCAAATACTATGTGTACTGTATTAGTACTTGCTAATTTCTATAGAAGGAACAAACTAGATCAAAAGTCTTCTCTTTTTACCAGGAATGCACATATTCTCATATTCTTTTCTCTTTCTTCTTTTCCTTGTTTCTTTTTCTGCCTACCTATTTCATTTCATCTTCTCTCTCCTTTTTCTTTTTTTCCTTTTCTCTTTATTGTATCTCCTTCTTAGAGCATTTAGAACTAGAAGGGGCCTTAAAGATCTAATCCAATTGTTTCATTTTAGAGAGAAAGAAACTGAGGCTCAGAGAAGGTAAGTGACTTGTAAAGGCAGGAACTGTCTTTTGACTCTGTATCTCCAGAGCTTGGCACAGTGCCTGGTACATAGTAGGGACTTAATAAAGATTTATTGATTGATTCAGCCTAATAATTGGTAGAGCTGAACTCCAGACCCAGGTCCTTTGATCCCAAATCCAATACTTTTTCCATGACATCTGTCCTGGCTCTCAAAATACTTTTAATCTAATAGAAAAGATCAAATACACTGTGAAAAAATAAATAACAAAATTATCTAAATATTACTTCAAAGCACCAATAGAAGCATTTCCCGCAGATAATGTACTATAAATGGCCAATTTATCAAGTCAGTTGATCAAGTATTTGTTAAGTACCTGCTATACACTGTGCCAGGTACTGGGCATACATATGCAGTAAATGAAACAATCCTGTGCTCAGGCAGCTGAAAATATGGAAATGGGTCGATCTTTGGAGAAAAGTTAGGCAGGGGTGAAGATTCATTGGATGGTGATAGTGGAAGCCTTTAAGGATCTTCTAAGGGATCTCCTTTCTTCTAAGAAAGGAGAGCCAAGGACCTTGAGTTAACAGCTAGATGAGAAAAAAGGACCAATGGAGGAGTCAAAATGAATAGGAGGGGGATCATATTAATGATGATCAAGTTAACTACAATTCAACAAATAAAGGTTTATTTATTAAACACTTGCTGCATATGTAAGGTACTAGATCAATGGCAAAAATTAAATACAGTGTCTTCCTGAAGGAACTTGTATTACTCTGACAGAGTGAAATACACCTCCAGCTGAAGGCAGCCTGGCAGGCCAGCAGGCAGGGTCTGAGAGCGGAGCACAGCTGATGAGAGGGCAATTGCATGAATCTCTTTGCTGGCACTGAGGCAGAATTCTCTCGCTTTGCCATGCTTGGATCTGGGTCACAGTCTTGGGTGGCAGTCCTGGAGTGAAGAGGAGCAATGACATGGCAGAGCTTGTGGCAGCTGTGGAGAGATTCCTGCAATTGCCCTCTGATCAGTTGCTTGGTCCCCCCACCATCTGTGGACCTGGAGCTCTGGAAGGGGCTTCTGCTGCCGCAGTTACCAACCCCACCATCCCAGGGGTGAGGGCCTAACTGTGCTCTTCTCTCACCCAGGTCCAACATAGTTTCCCCACTGACCTTTAATTTTCTCTTTGGTGTTTGTGGGTTGATTAGACTGGAAACTGCCACAGCTGCCAGTTATTCAGTCCCTTTAGGTCTACTCCACCCAGTCTGTGCTTGTGCATCCCATATAGAATTGTGCTCTGCTCTCAGACTCTGTCATTTTGTGAATTCTGTAGCTCTGGCTACAGAGTTTTTTTAGAGTCATTTTTTTTTTTACAAATATTGTAGGTAATTGGGGAGGAGCTCAAGCAAATTCCTACTTTTACTCTGTCTTCTTGGCTCTGCCGTCCCCTCCCTGCCCCCTGTCCCTGATATATTGGGTATCTTGCATAAGATCACATAGCAAAGCTGGGATTAGAACTCATGTCTTTTACCTCCAAATTTAATATTCTTTCTCTTATACTAATAAGTTTTTTAAAAAGTAAATGTTTTGTTAAAATCTTACTTTGAACATCTTTATCATCAAACTCACTTATTATTTAGAATTTATTTAATTTTAGTATATCAAATATTAAAACTTTTTAGATAGTGCCTGAGTGCTCATTAGAATTTGTATTTTTATGTCATTTTCTTTTACTATGGTCACAGTGTATATACTTTATACTTATAGTTTTGCTCTTTTTACTTTATTTCCTAGATATCTTTTATAGATTCCCTTGTATTCCTTATAATTGTCTGTCTTGATTGCCTCATGACATTCCATTCCATTAATATCACTTAATTATTTAATCATGGTCTTATTGTAGAACCTCTAGGTTGACAGTTTTTTTTTGCAGTTAGATTTAATACAATGAAACTCATTGAACAGACAGCTTAAAACATACTCTCAGTACATATTTGCCTCATCTATTTGCCATTAGACCATTGCCTCTCTTGTTATGTAATAACATCACCCCCCCCCACACACACACACCCATGTCATCCTCACCCCAAGCAAAGATGCTTTTGTCCTGACTGAAAGATTTGACCTGGTATCCCGTTCAGCTCAGACATGATGGAAAGGAGATATACCATGACCAACTCAGCCATAAGTCTTCCCTGCCCTAGCAGGATCCGTTCAAAGCTCCCTTGGTGCTATAGTGGCTTTAGTGGACACTCTGGCATGCTGAAGAGCAGATCTTCATCCCAGGCAGAAGTCCTTCCCTGACACCCGACCTCCTCAAGGCTCCTTTGGAATAAAAATCCTATGACCAGTTACACCTTATAGAACTTCCACAGGTCAGATTATAAGCTCTTCCCTGTCTCTCCTGGCCACGCTGGAGCTTCATGTACTAATTTAAACCCAGTTTGGAGTTTCTCTTATATCATTTGGCATGAATTTACTGTGGTCTTCTTAAGGTAGATCCAAATCATAATAACATTTTATCTTTGGGATACTGATCCACTGATACATGTGTTTAACTGCCTTAATTATTCCGTAGACCTTTTGCTAATAACAGTAGAATGATGCCACGCAGTGCTGCCTCCCTAGATCAGGTGACAGGGTTGTGGGAGCCTCCTCCCTGTTTGTGCCAGTGCTTAGGTCATTTAGTCTCTCTGCACTTCACTTTCCTCAGTGCCAGCAAAGAGATTCCTGCAATTGCCCTCTGATCAGCTGCTTGGTCCCCCCACTATTCACATAGGAAGATTAAACATACTTGGTTTATTTATGGGGTTATGTGAGGAAGGCTATTCACATTACAGAGGCAGGGTAGTGTTGTGGACCAAGAGCTCGGTCTTCTCTAGAAACAGGAAGACCTTGATTCAGCAAGTGGACAGTGTATACCTGGGGATGTCACCTAGCCCTGCAGTGCCATAGGCAACTACTCCACTAGTTTGGTCCAGGGTATGACTCACCCAGGAGTTTCCTATGCCAGTGAAGTGTGGTCCAGCCTTTACCCCTCATTATTATCATTGACAGGTAGCATGATGGGAGGTGATAATGTCCTACTCCTAGCCAGAGCCAGGTTAAAATGTAATTAGAAAATATTTAATAAAATAAGTAAAAATGCAATAAAACCTAGCCAACATTACATTTTAAAGTCCAGTCAGTATGTAGCCTGCGCCAGGGAGGTTTATGTATGGCTTTGTGGCCCCACCACTGCTGTCAGGGATAGCCAGGTAGATTCTGGTTTTGCTTCATACTAGGTGTGTTAGAACCATCTGCCATTGACTGCTTGGTGAGTAATCCCACATCAGTAGTCTGGCTTTGATTGTTTCCTAGATTGTCTGGACTTAAGGAAGGGATGGAGAAAATGGTATTCATGCAGATGATGTGTCACAGTGTGCCTTTTTGGGGAGCTGTTTGTTAAATAATTACCAGCAGAGCCCTTCATGTTCTTGTCTTGGCAAGCAGAATGCATGCTCTACATGCCTCCCTGCAAGTTCATTGGTAAGAGTAATTTCTTCTCGGAGTTTATTATTCTAATGGCATCACTGGTCCAGTCCTGATCCCTATTGTTCTCATGATTAATTTTTAAATCAAATTAATTTTAGTTAAGATTTCAGTTTAAAGTTCTATTAGTTTTGGAATTAAAATATCTAAGGGCTAGTACTTTGATTTCTTGACTGGTTTTATTGGTCTTCAGGGCCCATATATGTTAATGTGGGTGCTGCTAAATTTTTGTACCTAAATTCTAGACTGATTAAAGGGGAGAAACTGATCTTGCTTCACTTAGAACATATCATTGTCAAGATAGTCTCCTTATACTCTACTCCCAAAACGCATGTTGCTTTGACATGTGCATGTTCATATGATGTCAAGAATTCTGCCATTTCTTTTTCTTGTGTTTTGACATAGTTTAATCTTTAGGTCTTATGACTTGTTTTTCTTTGTTTGAAACAATATATCCATCACAAACTACAAGCTTTCAGAGAACAAAAACCAATGTTAAATGTATTCTGTAGCACTTGACCCCATACCACCTGAAATGGACATTTTAGGAATGCATTGAGATGATGATGCTGCTGCTGATGGTGATGGTGATGGTGGTGGTGGTGGTGGTGAAGATGGTGATCGTTGTGAGGGTGCTGAAGGTGAAGGTGAAGGAGAAGCTTAAAGAAAGGTACTAGGGCTAAGAGTACATATTCCAAACATCTCCTGCAGGATCAAGGAATTCCTCCTAGCTTCCCAAATCATCTTTACAGGAGACTAAGAATAGAAAAGGGAAGGATCCTTGATTAATCAAAATTGAAACCTGAGAATTGATCTGTCTGTTAATCTGCAGTTGAGTAAAACATTGTGAATTTGAAGTCAGTCTCAAGAGAAATGTGCAGTATATTTTGGACTCTGATGGACCTTCATGGATCTTTATTCTAGACTAGTGTTTTTCTCTTCCAGGTTCCGAGGTTCGCCCATTATTCCTGTTGCAGCCAAGCCTGGTGGACCAGAGGCCCCAGAAACTGAAACTCCACAGGGCATTTCTGAATTAATTGAGGTATATTCAGCAAAAATATGTCACCGTTCATTCATTACTCATTCTTTTAGGATTTCCTGTCATAACACTAACCTACATGAGCTCACGTTATTAGTACTTCATTCTAAACCTCATTCTAACTGTAACTTTAAAACAGACCATTTTCCTTACCTGTTTTTAAATTTCTGAAGAATAACTCAAACACCACCCCTACGCCATCCCCAAATCATGAAAACAAAATTACTTCCACTCCAATGTTCAAGAGCAGCCTACGATAACAAAGCAGCATGAGTAGCCCACTGATGATGAACTCCCTGTTGGGATTAGGTCATTGTGGCTGCTTCTGAGCTCCTGATCCCGCATCCACCAACTGCTGAGAACTGCCCAGAAATAATAAGCCAGCAGGCCTGGGATAACAGAACAGGGCATCCCATCCAGGGCTCATGAGCCCTCCTACTATAACAAACCAGGCCATCGTCAGTGGTGGCAGGTCTCAGTTTTCAGCTGCAGGAGTCCAAGGGGATTTTACAGCCAGTGTTTATGAATTGTTTAAACTCTTCAGACAGTGTCCTTTTCTAGTGAAGGGGGTGCAGAAAAGTGCTCCTTTTTCCATTTTCATCTTATTGAGAGGGCACAGCAGGGCATTAATGTACTGCATTTTTCTAATGTCTCTTATTTCTCTGCCTCTAAATTTCCTTTGAGTGCTGCTGACAGTTGGACTGAAGGTGGGTTATACTTTTAGGGAAGAGTTAGACAGCAGTCTCCCTAGTTTGTTCTTTCATGCTTTTTCTTCAACTCACCTTCTTTGTGTGCTGCTCTGACTTGTTTGGGAAGCAAGGAAGAGAAGCCAGGCTTCTGAGGCCTCCTGCAGGGTGGAGGTTATTACTGCTTCTCACTCCTTGGCCCATTCCCTGACCCTTCCTTCTTCTTTTGCTTGCTTGACTCGTGATGTTTATGACTTCTCAGGAGCCCATCTCTTTCTCTTCCTTTTTGAGGCAAATAATTCTTGTGGAATTTAGCAAAACACCAAGGAATTAGAAAAAAAAGGGGGGGGGAATCAGAGGGAGAAAGAAGAGAGAGGAGTAACCAAGAAAAAGGAAAGGGCTGGAGAGAAAATAAGAATAATGCTAAACAAGTGTGTGTCCCTGATGGTAGGATTCCTGGGTTTTGGCCCCTGGGACTCTGCTTACCAGCTGTGTGACTTTGGGCCAGTTGAGTGATGTCTCTGAGCCAGTTTTCGTACTTGTGGAGTGGGGACAATAATATTTGTGTGATTGGAGTTACATGAATACTGGGTGAGAGAATGAATTTGAAAGGGCTTTATCAGTCATAAAATATTCTGTGCGTTAACAGCAACAAAATGATAATAATCATGATAATTTCTTCAACTGTCCCTTCATCCAGATTCCAAGCAGCACAGTGGAGCTTGGTCTGAAGGTTCTGTCTCTCTCAGGCTCTTTGATTAAGACTCTGAGACTTTGGGGATGTCTGCCTCCATGCTTAATGATGTTAGCTGGAGGGAACTGTAATGTTGAACCCTAATAATGGAAGTGGACTCCTATAACAGACAGCCAAGACTTGTCTGGCAGTTATAGTGTCTTCAGTCTCTGTTCACAAGAGCCTTGTCCTGAGGCTTCTACCTGGGTCTCTTGAAGCAAATGACCCCCTGCTCTGGCCCAGTACAGTGCCACAGTTCCTAATGATTTAGAGTTTGCTGATCTTGCTGACTTAGCAAAACAAACATTTTATGTGTAAGGCTTTTGTTACTTTTTATTAGTCCCAGAGAGCACTCGTCTGGGAGCACGAGACAGTTGTTGTTTTTGTGAAGAAAGGATCCACAAAAATGCTGCTATGAAAGATATTAGTATATTCCTCCAAGAAATTTCTACATAAATCTTGGGCCAAAGCCTGTTTTGAATTCTGAAGTCTTTTTCCAAAAGAATTGTTATCATAAGACTAAGACTTTGGAACATTGCTTTGCAAAATTCTTTTTTGACAACTTATTTCCTTCTGAAATCAGAAAGTCACAGAATAAAAGGAATAATAAATATGCTATTGTTTATTTGTTGGTAATTAGCATTGACAGCATCCCAACTTCCATACGCAGCATACAGAACGTTGAATTGTTCAGTCTGCAATCACCCCAAAATAAACAGAATGAGTTTGAGAGAAAAGAAAAAAGATGACAAGCACAGGGCTTAACCTGGGAAAAATCTGAGTGCACTAAAGAGCAGGCCCTTATTTGGGGGGGAGAGAGCTGTAGAAATGTTCAGGAAGTACCTGGAAACCCCACTTCTCTTTCCCCATTACCAGGTACAGAGGCCATAGATTCTGTGGACAGATTCTCCTAGTCCTTTCCCATCAGCTTCAGGCTTCTTTTTAGCTGGATTACTCATGAGGCACGTTTTTGATTTAGCATCCTTTTCTGGCCTCCATGTTTTGGGGGATATTTAATTACAGGGTAGTAATATCTTTGTCTGTTTTCTAGATCCTGAAGTCACAGGCTTCCATCCCGACCAGAGACCCTTCAGGACCTTTCCTCATGGCTGTGGACCACTGTTTCTCCATTAAAGGTCAAGGCACGGTGATGACAGGGACAATCCTTTCAGGCTCAGTCAGCCTTGGTGACAGTGTGGAGATTCCTGCCCTGAAGGTTAGTCTTCTTCTTCCTCTCTTTCTTCCCCAAGAAAGAGCTTCATTGGAAGAGCAGATTCCTTCTCTGTCTCATTTTGTCCATTTAGTCACAGACTCCCACAGGTCTCATTTTGTGTTGGTCCCAATTGATCAGCAACAGGACCACAAAAAGCATTGCAGCCTACCTGTCTGAGCTGCTATCGCATTTTCTTCCATCTTTTCAGCATGCTTTGGGTAAGTTCTTCCTTCTCACTTTCTCTGTGTTGGTCAGTCCTTACCTGTTACATATAGAATTATTCAATTGGTAGAGACCATCTTCTCTCTTCTTCTGCCTTACCTGCACACCATCCCATACACAACTGAAATGCAGGAACATTACCAAGTTATCCAGTTTAGCTGGACCATTAGAAAAATCTCACTTGTTCAGTGGCCTGTATCCCTTATGAGGCTTTGGGGTTTGCCTTCTTCCCAAGTGCTGGGGAAGCCACAGTGATGGTATTCATGTGATGTGTAATAAATTGTGTGTGGCGCTAGTGGAAGTGGTTTTTCCCTCTCCTAAACTCCAGTAATATCCCGTCTTTGCACTTTGAGGTCACACTTTGTATTAAAAGTTGTGTATACAGATTGTCTTCCCGATGAGATGATCATTTCCACGAGGGTCAGCAGTAACATCTTTACGGCCCCTAGCACAGAATGTTTGCACGTAGGGAAAGGGAAGAGAAAAGGAAGAAGTGTTCAATGCCTGCTGTGTTCCAGGCTCTGTGCTAAGCCCCTTACAAACATGGTCTCCTTTGGTCTTCACAACAACCCTAGGACAGAGGTGCTGCCTGGTGGTTATTTAACAGATAGAGCAGCAATAGCTTGCTTTTGTCAATGAATGAATAAGGACAGCCTAAAAGTATGCAAGCGGTCATTAACGCTCTGCTCCGGAGAAATGGCAGGACTTAGCGCGTTGTGTCGTTAAGGTCTGTGCTAACTTAGTTATTGTCTTTGTCCAGTTTTGTTTCTTTGCAGAGTCCCCATCTCCCCCTCTGGCCACAAAAGCAAAGAGGATGCCATATGTTGATGTGCTTTCTTTAAGAGGTGCCAATACTCCTGGCAGAATAGAGGAGTCACAATCCTGTTCAACACCATAGTTCTTAGACTCAACTCACAGACTCTTAGGTTGGAAGGGACTCCAGAGGTTCCCTCCTACTTTCTATCCATTCCCCTCAACCTTTTTACTCATTGCCAACGAGGGCAGCAAGTGTTTTCCGGGTATCATTGGTTACTGAATGACCCCTTACTTCCATAACTCATTTTACAAAAAGAGTATTCAGTTTTGTTTTCCACTTTAATATAAACTACCTTTTAGAATGAAATTTGGGTGGAATGAAGAGGATGAATTTGCTTAATAATACTGTAGACACCCCAGTTATTGAAGTCCCAGCTTGGTTAATAAGGGAGGTGTATTGAAATACCAAGAAAATGAAATGACCCAGCTCCAGTGTCTTCATGGGTTACTGATCTGGGTTGTATTTGTGAATTCATTTCAGTTTGATTTGGTGAAAGAGGCAGGGCAATGTAATGGGAAAAACAGTGTGTTAGGAATCAGAAGGCCTTGGTTCTTGTTCCAGCTTTGCCATGAACTAGTTGTATGACTTGGAGCAATCCACACGTTAATGATCTTGGGTCTCAGTGTAGATAGTGGACTAGATAGCATCTAATAGCCCTTCTATTCCCAGATTGCTATGGAATTTTCCTTCCCCTTAGCCCTGCTCAGAGTTCGAGTCTAGTGACACAAGAAGGGGAAAAGCAAGTTTCATTTGAAAGGTATAAGGAACAAAAAAAAAAATAGAGCATTGGTTCTCACTTTCCCAAATGTGAGCCCATGACTATTGCATGAATACTTTTTAATTGAAATTTAGAATGGGAAGATCTTTTCTGAGCATGTGACATGTGTGAACCAAGGGCTTCTTCAGGGCCATGGGAAGCAGAGGCTTCCTGGCGCCCTTCATGTTCTGCCTCCATGCTCTTTCTGGTCAAGGGCAGGCCCTGGATTTTGATCTTGAATTTTTCATGTAACTGGACTGTCCCAGTGGGTGTAAAGAGATGTTTAGGCAGAAAGTGTCTTGTGGTTTGGTTTATTGATGACAATTACTCCTTACAGTGATTGTCTTTGAAGAGATTAGAACACTCTGAAACAGGTTCCCTCACACCCTGTAAGCAACTGTCTGTGGTTTAAGCCAGGGGTGGGGAACCTGTGGCTTTCTAGGTCATTGAGTGCAGCCCTTTGACCGAATCCAAATTTTACAGATTTGTTCTCTCACAGAACAGAGTTTGGATTCGGTCAAAGGACTGCACTCGAGGACCTAGAGGGCCACAGGTGAACCTGAGGCCCCAGGTTCCCCACCCCTGGTTTAAGGAGAGTTAAAGATGACAGGGAAAACAACCAAGGTACCAAGTGGGTGAGTGGAGTTGGAGACCTAGTGTTAATGGCTGAGTAAGGAATCTTTTTGATTCTTTACCCAAAATTTGATGCACAGAGCTCTGCAGCTACTTAAGTAAGGTTTAGGTCGTTATCAGGAAGAGCTGTGCAGTGTCATAAAGAGAGCGCTGCTAGGTGTCAGAAGGCCCAGGCTGGCAGCCTCGCTCTGCAACGTAGCAGGTGGTTAGCCATAGGTGAGCCGCTTCACCTTTCTCAGTCTCAGGTCCTTTACAGAATGACATAATAATGCTTGTGCTGGCTTCCCTTGCACGGCTGTTGGGGGAGAGTAGTTTGGAGAATGGGAAGTGTTGCCTAAGTGTGAAGTGGATGGTGATGTAACATTTTAGCAGGATTGTGAGCTTTTCAGTTGTCATCATCACTCACTTTGAATCCCTTTCCAAAACGTATCAATCTGGGGCGAAGCAGCATTTGAATGTTTCCCCCTCTCCTGACAGGGATAGAAAGAAGGTGCCTCCCAGGCAGCTCCCTAGGGTGGGGTAGGCCCTTTGTGCTGCTGAGCACATGACAAGCTCCACCGTTTTTGGGCTTCAGAGTGGTGGAGGAAGTGCATTTCACAACATGCCAAGGTTCATAACTTCTCCTGACCTTGCTTCACCCCCCCCAACCTTTGGTAAAAGAGATTGACAGCCAGTGCCCACTGGGCATTTGGGGACATTGCAGAACAGCTGCTTTTAAACTGGAGGAGCCCTCTCCCCAAACAAAGTGACATCCCCATCAGATTTTGCTAATGGGCTTAGACACATCTGACCGCTTGAACCCATGCAGAGGAGGGGCACAGCCATTCCAAATAAACAGTTGCATTCCCCACTGCCTGCGCTCACTCTGATTGAGGTGCGGGAGCCATAGCACATGGATTCCCTCCCCCTGTTGCCCACATACATTACCAGCTGGGGCTGATTATACTTTTCATTGAGAGAGTGAAAGAAGAAGCAAGTATCTGCCTTGTCCTCAGAATCATTTAAACCCCAGACTTCCTGAGGTCTAGTTAGGCCTAGGTTTCTTAGTCCCATTTGTTCCTAGCTGTGGGAAACTCCCTTTTGCAGAATTTGACTTTCTGAATTGTTGGTTTGTTAACCTAAATTTGTGGGATTGCCACAGTAAGAATTTTGGTCCGGGAGTCGAGACCCAGCTTTCTAATGCTGCCTCTGCTGCTTTTACTACTTGGTTGGTCTTAGATTTTACAACTCCATAATGTGTGGGCTTGGAAATTATTTCTAAGGCCTCTTTCAATTCCAGTCTTAAAATTCTGAGGTCACTTATCATTCATTTATCTAGCTAGAATTCGTGCTGGAGCAACTAGGTCGCAGAGTAGATAGAGCACTGGGCCTAGAGTCAGGAAGGCTCATCTTCATGAGTTCAGATCTGGCCTCAGACACTTACTAGCTGTGTGACCCTGGGCAAGTCATTTCACCCTGCTTTCCTCAGTTTCCTCATCTATAAATGAGCAAGAGAAGGAAATGGCAAACCACTACAGTATCTCTGCCAAGAAAACCCCAAATGGACTCACAAAGAGTCTTGATACAACTGACAAGACTGAGCAACAAAACTACATGCTGAACATTCTACTAAGACTGGGGGAACACAGAAAGACAAAAAAAAAATAGTCCTTGCTATCAAAGAGCTCACTGTCTAATGGGGGAGACAAGCTGCAGAGACCTATGTACAGATAAGATATAGGTGGGGTAAATGAGAGCTAGTCTCAGAGGATAGAGACTAAGATCAAGGGGGACAGAGAAAGGCTTCTTACAGTAGGTAGGATTTTAGTTAAATCTTGAAGGGAGCCTGGAGATGAGGAGGTGAAGACGAGGAGAGAGAGAATCTTAGGCATGAATTACAGTCAGCAAAAATGCTTCGAGTCAAGAGATGGAGGGTTGTATATGAGGAGCAGCAAAGACGTCACTGTCCTTGTATCTTAGAATATTTGTAGGGGAGTGACGTGTGAGAAGACTTGGAAAGGTGTAGGAAGAGACCAGCTCATGAAGAGCTTTAATAGCCAAAGAGAGCATTCTGTACATTGGAGGTAATAGGAAACCGTTGAAGTTTATTACACAAAGTAATGATATAGTCAGGAAGGTCAATTTGACAGCTGAAGAGGGGGATGGATTAGATTGGGAGAGACTTGAGGCAAGGAGGCCAATGAGTAGGCTATTGCAGGATCCAGGTATAAGATCCTAAAGGCCTATGCCAGGGTGGTTGTGGTGTAAGAGGAGTAAAGGGGAATGTGTGAGAGATGTTATGAAGGTAGAAAGGAAAGGACTTGGCCACTGATTGAGCATAGAGGATGAGAGTGAGGTGTTGAGGATGGTCCTTAGGTTGAGAGCCTGAGGTGTCTGAGAGGATGTAACAGGGACTTAGGAAGAGAAGAGGGTTTGAGGGCAAAGCTAACGAGTTCCGTTTTCAGACATGTTAAGTTCAAGATGTCTAGTAGGCAGTTGGAGGTCAGGAAAGAGGTTAAGGCTGGATGAGATCTGAGAGTTATAGACATGATAATTGAAACCATGGGAGCTGATTGTGCCACTAGTATACTCTGACATTATGTGTATATACAATACGGTAATTTGAAAGATGGAGGGACTGTTTTCATGTGAAATGTCTGTTGCAGCTTTTTATAAACAGCCAACAGTGGAAAAATGAGGGGTACTCTTGAGAAATGTCTTCCCTTTCAGTCCCTCAAACCTCAACCCTGTGAACAGTCTAAATGAGTCAGAATCTCTACCTAAAGTTTCAAATAAGCTTTCCATGGGATTGATGGTCTCTGAATTCAGGGTATATTGGTGGTGCTGATAACTATTCCCAGAGAGCAAGAATTGAACCTAGCTTTCTCCCCACTTAAAGCTCTTTGCTGTCTTCTCAGTGCCACACTGTATTGTGAATCAGATGCAGAGTCCGCGTAGCTTCAAGTCTGGGAAGAATGTGAGAGGAGTCAGTGAACATTATTAATTATGTGTAGTATTCGTCTTAATTGAATGGACTTCAGAAGATCCCCTGTGTTTAGTAAAAGATACCTTTCCAAATGATCTTCCATTAATAGAAGACAAAACCTTAAAATTTTAAGTAAAATAATTTATTTTAGAATTTTTATTGTTCAAAGAATTTTAAAGTGTTACTATAGAAAGAATGACAAATGTTTGGTCCGAGTTTTTTCAAAGGAGATGGTGACAGTGAAGAATTAACCCCAGGGGCTAAGGAATAGCACCTCTAAAGAAGTTGCTTCTTTCCACACTCTCCCATCTAGCAAGGATAATTCATCCTTTTATTTAGCATTGTGTTAGACATCTGGGGAGTATAAACATGGAAGCGTCTCTTCCCTGTTGGGTGTTCACAACACTGACCTGCCTGCTTCAGCAAACTCTTCCGCCAGTCTTTTACCTGCTTCTTCTGACATTGCTTTTTGCTGCTGTTCCTGCTAAAGAGCAACAGAACTTTCCTGGTGATGGTAGTACAACAGGCTCATGTTGAGTGTTGAAGAAGGAGGAGGCGAGGTGAATTTTAGTGGTGTCTTGGGATGCAAACCTAGGGAACTGTTCAATAAACTGTGCTGTAAAGGAGAAATTAAGAAGAGCTAGGAAGAAGAAAAAGCCAACTCCAGAACTAGGTGATAGAGCCTCAGAAAGAAGACCGTAGGAAATTCTGAGAGAATCTGAAACATTTAGAAAACTAGCATAATGTTTTGGGGAGAAGTTTTAGGCAGAATTAACTTAATTCATTCAAGAGTTTTAAAAATACCTACACTATGTGAAAGATCTTATTGTTGATGCTGAAGCTACAAAGACAAAACATTAAAGCTGTCCTGATCCTCAAGGAGTGTATGTCCTATAGGGAAACAGCACATGCCCAGATAAGTAGACACCGAATATATACAAAGTAGATCCAAGAGGGGAGGGCACAGACATGTAGGAAACATGTCAGGCAAGGCCATCCATGGGAAAGAGTACTGATGATACCTTTAAAGGAGATGGGGATAGTAATTGGAGGAAGGGAAAAGAAGTGGCATTGCCAGAATAGGGACAACCTGCATAAGTATTACAGAGATCAGAAATGGGGAGGGGAGGAATGGGAGATGAGTGGATTTAGTAAAATAGGTTGGGTTTTCTGGGAAGGGCTTTAATTGCCAAAATATAATAGTTTTTATTTTATTCTTGAGGAAGGAAGAGCAGGAATTGATAAGGACTCTACTTGAGGACTGTCATGTTAATATCTTTTTTGAGGATGATGAGAAAGGATAAAGTACTTGGCAGCCAGCAAATCATTTAGGAAGCTTCTGCAACATTCCAAGGATGAGTGCTGAGAGCCTGAATGAGGGAATGGTGTGTGAGTGGAAATAAAGGACATGTAATCAACAAGGTACAACCAAGGCTTGCTGCCCAGCTTGCCATTTGGGGAGGGAAAGTAAAGAACAGAGAAGAGTGACTGGCAGTGACTGGCAGAAGGCTGGCAGTTCACTCAACAAAAATGGGCAACTTTGGAAGAGAAGTTGGTTTTGAGGGGGAGGGAAAGATAACAAGTTCTTCTTTGGATATGTAGACTTAGAAATGCTTATGGGACATCCAGTTAGGTATGCTCAAAAGGCAGCTGGTGTTATGTTACTGGAGTTCAAGAGAAAGACTGGAGTTGGATATGTAACTCTCTGGGAGTTATCTAGATAAAGCTTATCATTGCCCTTGGTAGTCTCCTTCATAAGTGGATGTTTATAAACATCCTCATACCATCATGCAGTTAGTGCATTTAGGCTCCTTGGCTATGTCTTCAAGGCAGTATCTAATAACCAACTGTACCTCAAATAGGCCAATGTTGGGATGAATGGACAGGTCAAGAAGAATGAATGATAAATCATTTGTTAAGCACTTGCTATGTGCCAGGGACTCTACTAAGTACTGGGGATACAAAGAGAAGCAAAAAAGACCTTTTTCCTCAAGGAGGTTATATTCTAATGGAGACAAACAACAGAGGTGGGGGAGATAAAGAGGTCTGGAAACGGCCTGCAAGTGACATGGAGCCCTGGTTCTAGCTGTGCTTCACCCACCATTCCCATTCTTTAACCATCATCCATCTTGCTAATTATTCTTGCTTTCTTTTCCCCAAACCCTCACCAGTGCTTGCTGCAGTAGTTACCTATAGGTATTGTCTCATTTGTAATAAAAGCAATCAAAACTTAGGAGTTAAAAAAAAACTTATGAGGTTTTTTTTTTTTAAGAAAATGATTAAATTCTACCATATGGGAAAAGAAGTAGCATGTGATGATGTAATGGAAAGAATATTGGATTAGATTTCAGGATACCCAGGTTCTGATCCCTTATCCCCTAATGTGTGCTGTGATATTGGGCAAACACTTAGCGAGACTCTAAGTTTGAGCTTACTTATCTATATATAAAAAGAACTGTACCAAATTTCTAAGATCTCTCTTAATGGTAACATTCTTTAATTTTACCTTGTGTTTACTACCAACTGTGCTATCTGTATCCCTGTGAGTCTTTAAGCTTCATGCTAACATGTCATTTGGGAAAGCTTCTTATTTATCCCCATTACAGATAATGCTTGTTTTTCGTTTTTGATAGATGCTGATTTTTTTTTTTTTTTTTTTTTTTTTTTAGAGAGGGGGAAGGCCCAGCATTTGGGATTAAGTGACTTGCCTGAGGTCACATAACTAGTTAAGTGTCAAGTGTCTGAGGCTAGATCTGAACTTAGGTCCTCCTGACTTCAGCGCAAGTGCTGTACTCACTGTACCACCTAGCTGCCCCTAGATACTGATTATTTTAAGAAAATCTCCATTTATTCTTGTACTTTAAGTATTTTTAGCAGAAACTGGTGTTATGTTTTGTCAGAACCCTTTCCCATATATATTGAAATAATCGTATGACTTTTTTTTATTCGTATGATCAGTTATGCTTATAATTTTCCTACTATTGAACCAGCCCTGTATTACTGGTATAAATTTGTCCAGGTCACATTTGTGATACATTGTTGTAATCTCCTTCCTAGCTTTTTATTTAGAATTTTTGCATCAGTATTTGTTAGGGAAATCGATTTGTAATTTTCTTCCTCTGTTTTTGGCTCTCCCTGGTTTAGGTATCAAGACCATATTCGTATCATAGAAGGAATTTAATAGGACTCCTTCATTACCTATTTTTTTCACACAGTTTATTTTGTATTGGAATTAATTGTTCTTTATATGTTTGGTAGAATTTGCTTGTAAATCCATCTGGTTCTGTTTTTTGTCTTTCTTTTGGAGCTCATTTATGACTTGTTCAATTTCTTTTTCTAACATGGGGTTTTAAAAATATTCTGTTTTTCTACTTGCTCTCTTTTTTTTGTTCTATTTCTTCCTTCTTGTTTCATTCCATTGGTTATAATTCTTCTTTACAACGTGACTAATATTTAATGTGAAGGTATTTTTAGAACCTATATACAATTGCATGCTGCTGGAAGGAGGGAGGAAAGGGAGGGGGAGAAAATTTAGAACCCAAGGGATTTTGGAATGAAATGTTGTAAACTAAAAGTAAATAAATAAATTTTAAAAAATAAAAAAAATGTTTTCAGTTAATCTAGGCAATTTCGATTTTTGTAGATATTCAGTTATTTAATTTAAATTGTCAGTTTTATTGGCACACTCCTGGACAAAGATGTTCCTGGTAGTTGCTTTTGGTTGTAAATTCACCCCTTTCATTTTTGATATTGCTGCCTAGCTAGTGGTTTTTTTTTTAAATAAAATCATCACCTAGTTTTATTTATTGAATTATTTTTTCTTTACTTTCAGTTTTATTAATCTTTCCATTGTTTTTCAGGATTTCTATTTTGGCATTTAATTGGAGGTTTTTAATTTGTCGTTTTTCTAGTTTTTTAAAATTTACTTTCTAGTTCAGTGACCTGCTCTTTCTCTCTGTTAATGATCTAAGCATTTAGAGGTATAAAGTTTCCCCAAGTACTACTTTGACTACATCCCACAAATTTTGTTATATTGTCTTATTGCTGTCATTCTCTTTAATGAAATTATTGACTTTTTCTATGTTTTATTCCTTGATCCTTTCATTCTTTAGGATTAGGTTATTTAGTTTGCAATTAAGTTTTAATCTATGCTTCAAAGGTCCTTTAGTGAATGTAATTTTTATTGTATTATGGTCAGAAAATGAGGTTAGGATCACACCATCTAGCATGTAGTGTCATAGTGAAGGAAAACAGCAGCTTATGAACGATGAAAAGTTATAGAAACATGAGCTGTTATTATTATTATTGACCTAGTTGGTTGTGAAGTTAAGGGTTGGCTTGCTAGACCTGCTTTCATGAAAACACAATTAGCATATGCTTTTGTAACAGAGCATCTGGTTAAAGTCTGTATAAGAAGCTTGTTTTATAATAGAATCTTGTTTACACCACATTTGTTTAGCAAATTTTTTATTAGTAAATGATGTCTATGCATTCGAAATTATTTTCTTTTTTTCTTTTTCTTTTTTTTCTTTTTTTTTTCCTTTTTTTCTTTATTTTTTCTTTTTTTTTAATTTTAATTTATTTTTTTGGTTACATCATTCATTTCCACAAGGTTTTGAGTTACAAATTTTCTCCCCTTTTTGTCCCTATCCCCCAGCCCAGAACATTGATCCCACTGTAAGACCCTTCCCACAATCTGTTCCCTTTTA
>CM053599.1:49085795-49107773 GCA_028646575.1 Pseudocheirus occidentalis | reverse complement strand
CAGGGTTAACCTGTGTGAAGGCAGTGCTCGTGCAGGTCTTTCTGTGAACTAAGCGACCGAGTCTCGCTTTGCCTTTGATAATACAGTAAGGAACCCCCATTTTCCGGCACAACGCAGGTAGGAAGATCACTAGCTCACTGGGGTCCACGTCATGTGCAATCACTACCAACTGTGCTTTCTTGTTTTCTACCAGGGTAGTAACAGTGTTAACACCTGCTCTGAGGACAGGTGGTCTCTTAGTGGGGACATCTCCTTTGCCTGCAGCCTTTTGTTCAGCCTGAGCCAGCAGCCTTTGCTTCTTGTCTTGCTTTGTCTCTGGTCTATACTTGTGAGCCAGTTTAAGTAGTTGAGTAGCTGTCTGACAATCCAAAGCCTGGGTGAACTGGTTAATTGCTGGCGGGACCTTCGAACGCTTATAAAGGATAGACCTTTGACGCTGCAGTCTGATGTACCGAGGCCATTTGATAAATTGAGTAAGGTTCCTTTTGGGCTGAATGTCCTGACCAGTGCCAAAGTTCTTGGGACGCTTCTCAAACAAAGGATTGACCACTTTCTTGGCTTTCTACTTTTTTACTACAGCAGGGACCGGAGGGACCTTCTTCCCCTTGGCCTTCTTCCCTTTTGGCATCTTGGCCAGCTGAACGAGAAAGGAAGAGAACAGACTTGTGGGTAATATGTATCACTTCTCGGCTCTGTTGTTGCTCTTTATGTTTATGTTATTTGTGTATTTTCTTGGCTCTGCCTCCTTCACTTTGTATCAGTTCATGTAAGTCTTTATTTTTTTGTTTTCACATTCTGTATTTCTTATAGAGCAGTAATATTCCATTACAGTCATGTGTTACAATTTATTTAGCTTTTCCCTAGTCAATGGAAATCTACTTTGTTTCTGTTTCTTTAGTACCACAAAAAATGCTGCTATAAATATTTTGGTATTCATTGATCTTTTGGGTATAATTCCGAAATGCTTTCAGGAATGGTTATATTAATTCACAGTTATACCAACAATGCACAAGTATTCCTATCTTCCCACAACCCCTACACCATTGACTTTTCTCTCTTTGATCATCTTTGCCATTTTTTCTGGGTGTGAGGTAAAACTTCAAGGTTGTTTTAATTTGCATTTCTGGTATTATTAGTAATTTGGGGCATTTTTAAAGGGTTGTTAAAAATGTACACTTCTTTGTTTGAGAGGGCTTGTGTTCTTATGAGGGCACTTTGGTCCAGGAGAAGTTATGAGGATGGGTGAGTGGGGATTAGATTGAGCTATCTGTTCCCAAACACTGGCATCATTTATTTGCTCATGGTTGTGGCTCCAGAATTGGGAGTGGATGTTGAAGAGGGTAGGTAAGGTGGTGAGAGAATTCTGTAGACAAGGTGGCTGGAGAGGAGGGCATGAAGTGAAACATGATTGGAATTTTTCTAAAATAATGGTCTGAAGAGGCAGCTACCTGGCAGGGGGAAAGGGGGGGCAGATTGTAGGGGGGGATTGGAGCCAAGATGGCAGAGCAAAAGCAGGAACTTACTTGAGCTCATCCCCCTTTTACCTTTAGCGCTTGTAAAAATGACTCTAAACAAATTTTAGAGCTACAGAACCCATAACGTGACAGAGCGAAATATATCTCTAGCTGAAGTCAGCCTGGCAGGCTGAAAGGAAAAAATCTGTTGCACCAGACTGGGAGGTGGAGTGCTGTTCAAGGTGGCCCCTGCCAGCACAGACCAGTGACACAGAATGGCCAGAACAGATCTCAGAGGATAGAATCACTGGCAGCTGGTGGCATTTTCCAGTCTTCTCCGCCCACAAACACCAAAGAGAAAGTTAAAAGGTCAGTGTGGAAAATCTGTTGGATCTGGGCGAGAGAAGAGCACAGTTAGGCCCTCACCCCCAGGGTGGTGGGGTTGGTAGCTGCGGCAGCAGAAGCTACTTCCAGAGCTCCAGGTCTACAGATAGTGGGAGGACCAAGCAGCTGATCAGAGGGCAATTGCAGGAATCTCTTAGCTGGCACTGAGGCAGAATTCTCTTGCTTTGACATGCTTGGATGTGTTTCACAGTCTTGGGTGGCAGTCCTGGGGTGAGGAGGAGCACTGGCATGGCAGAGCTTGTGGCGGCTGTGGAGAGGGAATCCTCCTCACTGTTCTGAGGCAGGTGCCTAGAAATAGCTCTGACAACGGCTGTGCAAAACCCCAGTAATTTGGGACACATCACTATCCACTCTGGAAGCAGAGTTTTACCTCGGCAAAGAGCTCAAAAGTCAAGTAATTGGCTAGGAAAATGAGTGATCAGAGGAAAAGAAACCAGACTTTAGAAATCATTCTTTGGTGAAAATGAAAATCAAAATATAGAACCAGAAGAAGACAACAAAGTCAAAACTCCTGCATCAAAAACCTCCAAGAAAAATATGAATTGGTCGCAGGCCATGAAGGAGCTCAAAAAGGATTTTGAAAATCAAGTTAGAGAAGTAGAGGAAAAATTGGGAAGAGAAATGAGAGTGATGCAAGAAAATCATGAAAAATGAGTCAACAGCTTGCTAAAATGACTCTAAAGGAGACCCCCCAAAATACTTAAGAAAATAACATCTTACAAAGCAGACTAATTCAAATGCCAAAAGTGATTCAAAAGCCAGTGAGGAGAAGAATGCCTTAAAAAGCAAATTGAGCAGACGGAAAAGGAAGTTCAAAAGCTCACTGAAGAAAATAATTTCTTCAAAATTAGATTGGAGTACATGGAAGCTAATGACTTTATGAGAAATCAAGATATTATAAAACAGATCCAAAAGAATGAAAAAATAGAAGACAATGTGAAAAACCTCATTGGAAAAACCACTGACCTGGAAAATAGATCCAGGAGAGATAATTTTAAAAATTATTGTACTGTCTGAAAGCCAGGATCAAAAAAAGAGCCTAGACATCATCTTTCAAGGAATTATCAAGGGGCTTAGCGGGAGGTGGGGGAGGCAGCTAGATGGTGCAGTGGAAAGAGCACCAGCCTTCGAGTCAGTAGGACCTGAGTTCAAATATGGCCTCAGACACATATTACTTACTAGCCGTGTGACCTTGGGCAAGTCACTTAATTGCAATTGCCCTGCCTCCAAAAAAAGAATCAAATAAAACTGCCCTGGTAGTCTAGAACCAGAGGGCAAAATAGAAATGGAAAGAACCCACCGATGGCCTCTTGGAAAAGATCCCAAAAGAAAACTCCTAGGAATATTATAACCAAATTCCAGAATTCCCAGGTCAAGGAGAAAATATTACAAGTAGTCAGGAAGAAACAATTTGAGTGTTGTGGAAACACAGTCAGGATAATGCAAGATCTAACAACTTCTGCATTAAGTGATTGAAGGACTTGAATACGATATTCCAGAGTCAGAGGAGCTAGGATAAAAACCAAGAATCACCTACCCAGCAAAACTGAGTATAATGCTTCAGGGGAAAATATGGGCATTCAATGAAATAGAGAACTTTTATGCATTCTTGATGAAAAAACCAGAGCTGAACAGAAAATTTAACTTTCAAATACAAGAAGTGAGAGAAGCATGAAAAGGTAAACAGGAAAGAGAAATCACAAAGAACTTATTAAAGTTAGAAATTCATATTTCTACATGGAAAGGTGATATTTGTAACTCATGAGACTTCTCAGTATTAGGATAGTTGAAGGTAATATTTATATGTATATATGTTTGTATGTATAGGTGTGTATATGTGTGTATATATGTATATGTGTGTGTATGTGCATATATGTATACGTAGACAGAGGTCACAGAGTGAGTTGAATATGAAGGGATGATATCCAAACAATAAAATTAAGAGGTGAGAGAGGAATATATTAGGAGAAGAAAAGGAAAGATAGAATAGGGTAAATTATCTCACATAAAAGAGGCAAGACAAAGCTGTTACAATGAAGGGGAAGAGCAGGGGGGTGAAAGGGAATGAGACAACTTTACTCTTATTGGATTTGGCCTAAGGAGGGAATAACATACACACTCAATGGGGTATTTTACCCTACAGGAAAGTAGCAGGGAGGAGAATGAGAGGGAGAGATGATAGAAGGGAGAGTAGATTGGGGGAGGTGGTAGTCAGAAGCAAATACTTTTGAAAAGGAACAGGGTCAAAGGAGAAAAAAGAATAAATGAGGGGCAGGATAGGATGGAGGAAAATTTACTTAGTCTTTCACAATATGACTGCTTTGGAAATGTTTTGTGTAACTACACATGTATAACCTATATTAAATTGCTTTTCTTCTTAATGGGGGTGGGTAAGGAGGCAAGAAGGGAGAGAATCTGGAGCTCAAAGTTTTAAAAACAAATATTAAAAATTGTTTTTACATGCAACCAGGAAATAAGATACACAGGCAGTGAAGCATAGAAATCCATCTTGCCCTACAAGAAAGTAAGGGAGAAGGGTATAAAGGGAGAAATGGGGGGATATAAAAGAAGGTAGACTGGAAGAAGGGGCAATCAGTGTACTTGCCATCTTGGGGTGGGGGGTCGGTGAGAAATGGGGGGAAAATTTGGAACTCAAAATCTTGTGGAAATGAATGTTGAAAACTAAAAATAAATAAATTCTGAGGCGGCGGGGGGGGGAGGCAGCTACCATCCAGGATGAAACTCTAGAGCCAAAGCTTCTCCTGAATGGGAATGCTATGGAGGAGATGACTGGAAAGTCTGGAATGAAAGAGAGGACTTGAAGAGGTGGTAGGGATGATATCTAGGAATTGGAGCATTTAATCAAAGAAAGAAGTTGTGACTTAAACTTGAAGATGTATGAGAACTGAACCAAGAAGGACCTTAGATACTAGTATCTTAGAGAAGTAACCTCGTGAGTCAGGGGGTGAAATAGATTGGACTTGAGTGACTACACTGTGTCCTTCTAACTTGATAACCCAATTAGAATATTTTCTCAAGGTCCCTCATTCCCTAGTAAAAGTAGAATTTGAACTCAACATGTTCAAACCTATGGTGAAAGAGGGTTTTGGCATTGACAAAAGCTCATAATTCTAGGCTCATGGCCTCCAAAAGAGAAACCTTCTTATCTCTTGAGTGATATCAGTGGGAGTGACTAGTAGCTATTAGAGAACCTTCCATGCAAGAGGGCCTTTAATAGTTTTGTTTCGTAGCAATTAGGAGACAGATTTGGAGAAGGAATCCCTGATGCTTTGTTGAAAGCATTTGCCGCTGATTTGGAGACTGGAAAAATTGAGTGAGAATGCTGGAATTGGTTCCATAGTGAGATTCAAACAAGTTTGATTAGAATGGTGGAATGAAACTTGGGCAGTGGCATTGAGAGTTTAGAGCAGAATGATGCTGAAGATGCATTTGGATGATTACCATGCCCTGGAAATCGTATTACTAACTGCCTGTTATAATAGATTTACAGAGTAAGTTTATGTCTAGTTTTATCTGCACTCCACAACAAGCCTTTGAAATGGTGTCAATATTGACATTTTGTGACTGGTGACAATATTGTGACATGGTGACAATATTGGCATTTTATAGAAGAGGAAACGTTTAGATTCAGAGCAGTTAAGTGACTTGCTCACAGTCATCACAAAGCTAAGAAATGGAGGAGCTGGGATTTGAAAAAAAGGTCTTGACTCAAAGTCCAGCATTTTATCTTCTGCTATGCCATATGTGCAGAGAGCAAGGGAAAGGATTCTGAGTAAAAGTTTCTTTGAGAGCTGGTGGAAGAAAGCTCGCTGAAGCGCTCGCCCATCTACTTGGTCTGATTCCACAGGGATTTTCCCTTAATGGGGTTATTTGTATAGATTGTGCCCAGTAGGATCTTTCTTCTTGAGGTACCACCTTGAGAGTCCTATATTTTAGCCACTTAGATAAACAGTCAGTGTATGTTTCCCAAAATCTGGTCGCTATTGTACCCAAGATTCCTAAATCTGTTTTTCCCAAAGTCTAATTAGGAGCTTTTGCTCCCTCCTTAATCTGGTCCTGGGACTTTGGTTCTTCCTACCCCCTTTATTTTATGCTAGCTGACAGTATTCATTACAGCGTACTAGTTCCACTCGCTCCTTTCTGTACTACTTGTTTATATTAATGAGGAGGAAACAGAATGAGAAGTATGACTTAGTTTCCTTAAGAAAAAAGTGGGCAGGGTGTAAATAACTCTCCCCCAGTTCCTAGGCTGTTGAGATTTTCAGTGCTTGAGAGAATACTAAGTCAACAGTTGCTTACCTGCAGTGGCATGTTACTGCTATAGCTCCATGCAGTTTATTTCGCTTTTCTCTGCTGGTTGCCCTTTGTAGTTATTTGATTTCATGTGATTTTTTAAAAGAAGCATTAAATATTGCCTGAGTGCATATAAAGCCTCTGTACCATTTAAACAAAAAAAAAATACTTGAAATTCTTTCTACTCTTAAAAAATGCACCAATAAAAAAACTGTAAAAATATCTTTAATTGTTTACAGGCTCCAGCATCCAATAATCAATGTGGAAAGAGTAGATGAGAATGTTTGCTGACAGTGCCTTATTAAATTAATAGAACTTGCCTGCCTTTTGTTTGAAGTTTTGCTAAAACCCTTCATTATAATATTTTCTGATTTATGAATAAATTCCACCCATTCTTCTGTTTTTCTTCTTTAAAACATATTTAAATGAATTGATTCAGGGCAAAGGTCATTTAGAAAGTTCCAGTTTGCAACTGCAGGCTGTTGAAATCTCAGTAAGGATGTTATTTTGTTGTATCTGTAATCAGAGACTCTTAAAATCGAAAGGGACCTTGAAAGCCATTTAAACTGACCCCTACCTGACCAAGAATCTTTTCTGTATGCAACTAACCGGTGGTCATTCAGTCTTCATTGGAGGATGTTTAGTTGGGCAAAGCCTACCACCTCCTTAGTTATTTCTACCTTTGCAGAATGTCTAATTGTCAGGACATTTTCCCTTACATCAAAGTTAAATTTGCTTCTGCAACACTGCTTCTTATTTTGCTTTTAGTATTTAAAATTCATTTGGCATTTTTCACCAGTTTCGAAGGTAAAGATGATGAGAAGAGTCAGGAGTTTTTCTCACTTTAAGAGATAACATTGGTAGTTGCTAACACTGGAAGATATACCCTCTTTGTAAATATCTTCAGTAATTTTGAGCCAAACCAAAATGTTGAACTTAAATTGTAAATTCATAAAGTAATTTTGGTAGTGGTTAGTTTTGTTTAGCAATATTCTGAACTTGAGGGTTTTCCCCAAGGATTTCAGAATTCTAGAAATTTCATCTAAGGACCACATCATTAGTGTTCATCACTTAATGCCTTTAGAGAGGTGTCCTTGGGGACTTGAGCAAGGCATTTGAATGGTAGGGGCTCCAACTGGGTGGGATTGGATGTTGAGGGTCTGGGCCTTTCTACTTGTGAAGGAAATTTGAATAATGTTTTTAGGGAATTGTTTCTCAAGCAATCCCAAGGAGTCTAGGTACTAAAACTTTGGAGTTTGGACTTAAGACTTGAAAGGATAAGAAAGTTAAAAACAAAACTTTTATCTCTTTAGTTTTAACATGTATCATTGATTTTTACATCTGTCTTTTGTTACTCATTCAGTTTCCTATTTTTTAAAGGTAAGGCTTTTTCAGTTAAGTTTTTAGGAGGCAAAAGAAAACGTTTCTCTGGAACATCTCTCATTCCTAAAACAGACAAAAAACCAGTGTCAAGCTTTGGATTTTAAGAAGGGCTCTGGAAAAGGCACCTTTGTGCTGCCAGAATCCCTTGAGCCTGTGACTGTGTCAGGCTGCTGGGCTCTTCGAAGGGCAGCAGCTTTCTTCCTTTGAAAGCTCTGGGTGAAGGGCTCCTGCTGAACGGGTGTGATTGGGCGGAAGGTCAGGAGTTTAAGAGCTTGTTTTATTCAAGACCAGGGAGAAGAGACAGGAGGGGAGTGAGTTGGTTTTATATGTGTATATATGTATTTTCTTTTTAGTTCATGAGGGGAGCGGTTGGGGCAGGGAGGGAAGAAAGCCAGAGGGAAAGCTGCCAAGCTGAGCACCACTAATACAAACCATACGCTACATCTCTTCAACTCGTGTGCTTAATGTGATCCTCACAGGCAGGAAGGTAGCCTGGTCAGCGCTGTTGATTTAACTCTTCAATTGCAGAATTTAGAGAGATCACAGCTTAGTAGCCTTAAGTACCACACACTGTGTTGGTATTCCAGGGTTCCAGTACCACAGTACACTGATCAGACAAGAAACACTAGCTCTGGGCATCAGTTTCTCTGTCTATAAAATGTATATAATTGTTTACTTCTCATTTACTTCACAAAATATCACAGAGATCAAATAATGAATAAGTTCTCTCTGTAAATACAGTCTTCTCTAAAATTAGTCTGAAAGATGGATCCCGCTTTTTTTCTTTAACAAGATATCTTCATAATAGTCGCTTCTGATCATAAATTGTGATGCTTAGAACCTCTGGCCAATCAGTTTAGGTGGCTGAGTATATTGTTAATGAGATAATAGTTTTAGGTTCAAATGAAACCAGTTTTAGGTTTAGTCTCTATAGACCAGTCACTGTTGTTCTTTTCCAAGACCTTCTTATCATCTCCCAAATATGTGTGTGCTGTAACTACAAGGAAGATTGTGTGAAAGAGTTTGGATAGTTAAATGCAAGTACCTCACCATCACTTGAAAAACAAATTTGTAGTCCGTGCCATACTTAAGTCACGTCAGTAACTTTTCTTGTAAGTAAAATGCTACACTAAACACATTGGGATGTGAATTAGGAGACTCGTCTAAGCAGATAGTTGGACTTAATTGCTCTATCTTTTAAATGGTCTTCTCACTGGGGCTGTTGTACACCTTAGTTGATACCACAGTACCTCAGAAATGCTGTTTATACAATTGGAATGATCCCTAGATAAATGTGAGTTATCATTACAAGGGAAGCCCAGTGGTACAGTGGATAGAGTGCCAGGCCTGAACTCATTTCTCAGTTCAAATGTGGCTTCAAATACTTGCTCGTTGTATGACTCTGGGTGAGTCACTTAACCTTGATTGCCTCAGTTCCCATCTGTAAAACAAGCTGCAGAAGGAAATGGGAAACCATATCACTATCTTTGCCAAGAACACCCCAAATGGGGTCACAAAGAGTCCACCACGACTGAAACGACTGAGCAGCAACAATTTTTTATTACCAGAGCCCCTATTACTCTACAATTCTGATCCTATGATTTTATAAATTCCCATTTTCCTTTCATAAGTTTCTCCTTTTCTTTCTTAACTTCTTTTAACTCCCATTTTTTCTTCTGCCACAGGAAAGAGCAACTAGACTTTTATTATCAGGTCTAATAACTTTCAGTTTTTGATCTAATAGAAAGATGTCCCAAAATTATCTTGCATTGGATCTAACTAGCTTTAAAAGGTTTTTTGATCTATATCTGTATATAAAATTAGTTTTATCTCCAGATACATCCTTTCTCTCCTTCCTGTCCCAGAGAATTATCTTTGTAACAAAAAAGAAATCAATCAAAAATTAAGGGGGGGAGGAAGCAATTCAGCAAAATTAACCAACACATCAACTGATTGTAGATGCAGTGTTCTACACCCATAATCTTCCCCCTCTTCAGAAATGGAGGAAGGTATATTTTCTCATCTCTTCTCCTCTTAGACAAGTTTGGTATTATAATTATGTAACTTTAAGTTTCTTTTCTATTATTCTTTGCATTTCCATTGTTGGAGTCATTATGTATGTTGCTCTCCTGGTTTTGTTGACTTCACTCTGCATCAGTTCATATACATCTTTCAATCTTTCTTTGAATTCTTTGTATTTGTTGTTTCTTAGATACTGTAAAAATTCTGCAGTGATGTTTATCACATCTATGTACTACATTATCTAGAATATCTACTTATAGTTACCTAGAAATGTGTAAATATTTATGTAAGATGTATGGCTTATCTTACCAATTCTCTATATCAATTATATATTTTTTAAAACTAGCTTATTTTTTTGAATGACTGCCATGTTTAAAGCCTGTTCTAGGTGCCAAGGGGGATGCAAAAAGGTATAACATATAACCTCAGATCTCAAGGCGTTTATTGTCTGTTGGAGACACATGAAAAATTAATATTGCAAAGCAGTAAATTACAGGTGCTCTTTGGATAGTAAGTTCTGTAGGCATCCAGAGAAAGACACAGTAAAGGAAGAAATGAGTGCTTAAACTTCTTGACCCCAGTGAAACAAGGGGTAAAAACAAAGGCTTGGGATCCCGGTGGTAGAGTAAACAGTGAGGAAAAATGGAAATAAGGCAGAAGGACAGGAACAAGTTTGGAAAAACTTGATGGATGAGTGAACTGACAAGAGAAACTAGATAATAGTGAGATTTCTTTAAGAACCACCAGAGTGTTGCTCTTTAGAGTGGTCAGGGTGTTGCTTGGGATGCAGTTAGGCTTGAGGTTTAAGACCTTGAAAAATCAGACAGAAGGGATTTTGTTTTCCCAGTGATGAAAAAAGGACTTAGAGGAAAGCATTCTGGCTTGGACTGGGAGTAAGTAGATGGTACAACAGGACTTAGGACTACCTGAAGGTGGCAGAAGAAAAGTGAGCATAACCAGTATCGTGAGTCAGACAGACAAGGGCTCAAGTCCAAGGAGATGAGCTGAGGTCAGGAGAATGATAGAGGCATTGTATAGCTCAGCAAGGAAGATTCAAAGTCTGTGAAGTCATAGTGGAAGGATGAGAAACCCATGCTAACAACTGCAAACAAAGGGACAAAGTCCAGTCACCCAGGCTGGAGAATCTGGGCACCAAGGGACCAGGATCGAGGTAGTGGAGTTGGAAATGTTGCTTGATATTAAATTCAGAGCTTTGTGGATTTGTTTCTGTCTGCCTAGGACCAGAAGTAGTGTTCACATATTGACAAGTTTAGTGAGTGAGGAGAAAGGCAGTTCCCAATAGAGGGACTAGGCAGATAGGCCTCTTTTCACACAATTCCAAGAGGAGAATTACATGGAATAGAGAGAGGCCAAGTTCATACAAACGGACTAGGTTCAAGAAGTCTCTAAGTAAGGATCACAGAATTTTAAAGCTGGAAGGAGCTGCAGCGGCATTAGGATGATTTCTTTGAAATTAAGCCTGTATTTACCTCTTTTCAACAGACAAGGAAACTGAGGGCAATGGTGATTAAGCGATGTGCCTGGGATCCTGTCAAGGGAATTTCTATTGAAGTCTTCCTGAGTTTGGGTCCAGTGCTGTCAACTGCACAGTCTCCCTACCTGACAAACATCTTCTTAGAAAAATCTTTTATTGACTAGTTGTACATTATCTTATAACATCCTAACTAGCTTGCTTAGATGAATAATACCTAATTAATCTTGCCTCAACTGGGAAATAGATTCTGGGTTCCCATATACCAAGCCAGCAGAACAAAAGCCTCAGTAATTTCTGCCAAGCTGGAAAGGCTTCAAGTATCATTGTGACATCAAGGACCAGCCTCGCCAGCTAAATATAGAGAAATTCATCACCAGGAGGTTGGTCACTAGGTCATGATTTCTTTGGCAATGAAAACCCACAAAGCAAAGTACAAAATGACCCCCAGTTGTGTCTCCTTCTGATTCTACAGTGATGGTGGCAGAGAAGCAGAAAAGGGGATCTTAGATTCCCTTAAACATTAATTTAATTATTGGTTCTTTAAATATGAGATCCTTGTCCAGTGAACAGTGAGCAGTATAATACTGGAGAAAATCCATCACATCCACTTAAGTGAGGCAGAATTGCCCAAGGTTGCCAGCCTCACTCTCTTTTCCAGTGTCATGAAAGTCCAGACAAAAGTCAGGATAAAGACATCATACTGTGGTGTCATTGGTCTTCTTTAAAAACGTAGGATGAGTAACAACAAGAGCAATAAGAACAGTCGCTTTAATACCAACCTTTTCCCTACAAAAATAATCTGAGAACAGAAAAAGTTGCTGCTAAATGAAAACATAGGTCAGGGTTATCTTTGGAGAAAAGAATAAAAGGAATTGGAGGAGCTGATGTCTTCACATGCACAAAGACAGAAAGAAATATTTCCTAGAATACTCAATTATCTCAAAGTACTCATGATGAATATAAGCAAAAAAGACCATTTAGATAATCGCAGCTTATGGGGCAACATCTGTTGCAAAAGATAAAAATTCATAGAAATTCTACTAACCTCTGGATAAAATTCCCCAGTTAAATCAACATATACTTTAATGCTTAGTGCCATCAATGCAATATGTTAATACAGAAAAGTGGAAAATAGACAAAAGATAGACATTGACATCAATTACCACCATTTTCTGTAAGAATGTAGCCAATAGTTTTTTAAAAGCCACAGTGAGAAGGTCAAAGGAGTCCAGAAACTACTGTAGCCAGAAAACATTTGGTTTCCTTATCAAGTGGAAAGAAAGACATGGCACCCCATGGCTTATAGTAATTTAGATGAAGTACTGCAAATAAATTCATTTGCAGAATCTTAAGGAGGAGGTTAGAAGATCTGAGTTCAAATTCAGGTTCAGACATTTACTAGCTTTGTGACCCTGAGTAGGTCATGTAGCCACTGTTTACCTCAAGCTCCTCATCTGTAAAATGAAGATGGTAAGAACACCTGCCTCGCAGGGTTATCGCGAGGATTAAATGGGATCCTTTTGTGAAGTGCTTAGGGGAGTCTGCACGTTGGGGATCTGTCTTTGGGAGGCGGGATCACTCCTAGGAGGCGGCATGGGATTGCAGCACTGACCCGTCACAGGCCCCGCAGAGGAGGGACTATGGGCCGAGGCGAGGACAGCTTCTTGCTGCTCAGAGATGCTCATTACTCCCAGGGCAGAGGCTTTAGGACAGTCTTGACAGCAGTAACTCTCTGTTACTTTAAGCATGGGTGTTTGTGAGAAAGTGTGCTTGAGGTGCGTGAAGGTCAGTGTTTGGTTTGAGTGGCTGTGTAGAGAAAGTGGGGTGAGTGATTGATTAATTTGACAGTGTGGGAACAGAGGGACTATTTGTTTTTGTGAGCTGGTGTAATTGATTGTGGGTGTATGTTTGGATATGTATCTCCCTGTGATTTGAGGGTATGTTTTCAGCCTTTGGGCTTGGAACCTCAGAGGATTTGGGGTTCGCTTTGGTTAAACCACCGTTGCAGGACAGTGATTTGAGATTAAGATAGCAAGGAAGGAAAGTGCTCTTATCCTGTGGCGGTATGATTGGATTTAGTGTTGAGTTCAGTATCGATTCCCAGAAAGCAGTGCCTCAGCTTCTTTTCTGCACATTCTCATCTTAACTCTCTGCAGTCTGATTTCTGACTACATTGACTGAGATTACTTTCTTCAGAGTTGCCAGTGATCTGATTTGCCAAATCCGATGGCCTTCTCTCGGTCCTCTTCCTTCTTGGCCTTTCTCCAGCCACTGGCACTGTTGATCCCCTTCATCTCCTTGACATTTTCTTCATTTCTATGGCACTGCTCTCTCATGATTCTTCTGTCTGACCACTTTTTCTAAGTTTCTTAGCTAGATCCTCACCCAGACCTCTCCTGTGAACTGTGGGTGCATGCTTCCCATTCCCACCCTTGGCTCAATTGTAGGTCATCCTCTCCCTCTGATTATTGCACTTAATGATCTTGTCAACTCCTATGGACTCAGTTGCCATCTCTGTTCTGGTGTCTGTACCACTGATTTATCCAGCCGTTACCTCTCTTCTGACTCTAGTCTTGCACCTCTCAACGCCCTTCCTAAAGCTCCCTCCAACACTGGACTGTTTCCATTTCTTATCATCTTTGACAATTTATAGGTATAAGCTAAATCTCAGAGTTATGAAATCAGTGCTTCTCAGCAATTTAGAATGCTCCTTCATACCTTCTAGTTGTCTACCCTTATGTCACTCTGATGTCTGCCCTGGGCAGCAACTGCAGGAGGAGCAGAAGCACAGCTTTTCTGAGAAGCAGTGTGGTGTATTACAGAGAGCTCGCTGCACTCAAAAGACCTGGCTGGTATTTAGTAGGGATATGGCCCTCACAGCTTTTCCTTTTCTGTAAAATGGGGATACCTTCTAGGGTTGTTTTTGAGGAAAACATTTTGTAAGCCTTAAGATGCTGTAGAAATGTGGATGTCAGTGGTAGTGATTGTTCCAAAGCCCTAACTACTGTCTTTACGTGGCATTGTGTTGGGCATTATTCTGAATGGAGACACAAATGTGGCCCTTGCCATTTCCTGTTGCATTCAGGAGCTTCAGCAGCCTGTACTTGGCTTTTATTTCATGTGACCTCAGGAAGTGCCCAGCAACCAGTGTCTAGAACTGGGAAGCCTTCCTTGTTCGTAAAATATCATTCTCTCAGCTAAAGTCTCCTACCAAGTTGCTTCGGTTCAGATGGAGACCTTAGCATAGGTTTTTGATGTGCAAGATGGATGTTTGGTTTGCAGCCTTTGTTTGCTTAAGCATTACTTCTGCCAGTTCATTAGGACTTTTTCTTTCTTTTAAAAAATATTTTGCATGCCAGAGGTTATTTTGGATCTGTTTTTGTTTACCAGGTAAAATTGTTCTAGTGCAATTGAAAACAGAGACATATTGACACATACATGAGTTTGTGGGTCTGCATGCACGTGCAAACACACACACACACATTTTGGAAAGGAAAACTTACTGGAGCCAGTGAACACACAGTTGAGAAGGTTCATTCTTATTATGAGTGTCAGAGCTGCTCTCTTCTTGAGGACTGGCTGCTTTTTGTTTTAATATTTAAGGTCCTAGCAGTGAATTTCCAGTTGACAGAGAATAGCGAATGTGTACTTTTTTGCCTTCTTCCTTGGTCACTTGATTTGCTGTTCTGATAGTCCTTTAAAACAGCCATTTAAAATGGCCATATTGTCTCCTCTATTTAAAATCGTCTGGAAATGTATCCCATTCAAGGGAGGGAGTTTTCCATTGAAATGGATTGGAATATTGCATATGAAGGACTTTTCTACTTTAGTGGAAAGAGTCCTCAACCTGGACCCATGAGTCCTGGGTTCAAATACTAACTCTGCCACTTAATTACTTCTGTGACTTTGGGCCAGTGATCTCGCCTCTCCGAGCTTCAGTTTCTTAATCTGTAAAACTGAAGGCCTTAGACCCTGCCCAAACCTCTTCTATGTCCATGACGTTCTGGGGTGTCTGGGAGCTGTGATTAGTCACTTCTCCCACCCTGTGCAATCCCCCAAAATGAACCATTCTTGAGAGGAACACTTCTTATGTTGTTTATAGTTGGTTTAAAAAAAAGCCTAGTATATTAAAGCATAATTTAACCTTTTCTTGGTGACTGGATATCATTATGACCATTAATTCTTTATTGTATTCTAGTATTACCCTATTCACCATACTAAATAGCCTCAGGAGGCTGTGTTTTTTATGTGACTTTTAAGAGTTTTTTGTATCTTCCCTTCACTTAGCTGTCACTAAAGGATGGTGGAACCCTTTCTGAAACTTTTACTTGGGAAACAGGGCCAGGTATTAGTAACATGCCACTAGGCCAATGTGTTTGTTTTGGAGATACTATACTTAAATACATACCTTAGTTGGCTCTCCTTTCACTTTTCTTTGGACTTTTCTACCAAGGAATTTCTGATGAACCAAAATGTTACAAAGACCTGTTTAGGAAACATTTCTCTAGTGTACTCTGGTTAAACTTGGTGTTGTTCCAAACGTATATACTGATGATTACATACCACATTATAGACTATAAAATATAAAGGACATGTGGAGAGTGACAGTGGGAGGGCAAAATCAAGGGAATTTCTAGAGAATTATGCAGTTTTTGTAGCCAGTTAAGAGAGTATGTGAAAGCAGAGCTCTGGTACTCTTAGCTCCCTTCTCACCTTCCTGAGCCCTTTGTAGGAAGTAGACATTCAGGCAGCCTTTCCTTCTTGAGACTGTGTGTGTACATTTTGCTTCCTGCTCAGTTTTGTTTTTCCTTTCTTCTCTGACTGTTCATGTCAGTCTCCCTAATGGATAAGGATGAGAGGAAGAAACAGTAGAGATATTTGGCATTCTTTTCCTCTGCACCGTCTGAGAGAGGTTCAGGTACTTACTTGATTTCGGCTACCATCTGTATGTCACTGAGTCCAGATCTATAGCCCTAGCACTGATTTCTGGTATCCTCAACCAACTACTTATCTTCCCATACACACAGTTATCTTTTTGTATTTTATTCCTTACTGTCACTGACTCTATGACCCTCCTTTTAAGGGTAAGGACCTTAACACTAGAAAGGGTAGAACAAACATCATTAAGGAAGTATTGAAGCACAGGTGAAAAAATTGTTGTTTTAAAGAATATAGCTGTTTTATATAAAGTTAGCTCTCCATGTCTAGATTTCTCAGAGTGCTGAAGTAATTTGTAATCACCAAGCCACTGTCCATAATTTTTGTAGAATCATAGAGAACAATAAAAGTATTAGAAGTTTGGAGTTAGGCAGATGTCCCAGTCTTTAAAAAGAATTGGCGAGTGTAGGGAGGGGGAGACTCTTTTATTTTACCAACTGATATCAGTTCTCAGGAGAAGTGTAGAATGTGTTATTAAGCAGTTGGTTGGTAAAAACGTAGATGATCGCTGAGAGCCATCTCCCTAAAACATATCAAAGTAACATTTCCTTCTTTCATAGGGTTCCTATAATTCTAGTGCAGGTAAATGCTAAACGTATAATTTGGCTCTGATGTGTCACTCAGGCACTTGGCAGTCTTTCTCTGCAGACAAGGAGAAGTAGGCTGGATAATTGTATAGCTAGGTGGATTTGTATCTGCTCTAAAGATCACATCCAAAGACAGATATTAATAGATCAGAGGATTTAGAGTTGGCAGGGACCTTAGAGGTCATCTAGTCTAATACCCTCATTTTACTAAAGAACCTGAGATGCCAAGAGATGTGATACTTGCTGGAGGTCCTATAAGTAACAGAGCTGGGATCAGATAGAGGTTTTCTGACTCCCAGTCTGATGCTCATTTTGCTCTATTAATTGCCCTCTTGGACTCATGTCTACTTAGAGTGGTGTTTCTAGTAGTTTCCTTAACCTTATTCTGTTCAGCATCGATCACATGGATAAAGACATAGAATCTTGGCTATCACATTTATGGATAACACAAAACTGAAATGAATAGCTGATACTTTGAATGACAGAACTGGAATTCAGAAAATCTTTAGGGATCAGAATCTGGGGCCAAAACGTAACAGTTTAAACTTTAATAGGAATAAATGCAAATTCCTGTTCTTAATTTTTTTAAGAAAGGAGGAATTCAGCTATCCAAATACAAAACAGGGAAGACAAACATGTTAAAGCGATAGTACGTGTAAAAAGACTTACGGATGTTAGTTTATTTCAAACTCCATATGCCATGTGTACTCTGAATTGCACTCACTTATTTGTTATATTATACCTGTTAAGGAGTTTCATTACAGCCTAATATGTATTGTGGATCCTAAACCAGATTGTCATTTCCTTAAGAACAGGGACCATATTTGCTTTTCGTCTCGTATCTCCTAAATAGCGTAGAACTGTACTTAGCACAGTTATTGATTGTAGTGGAAAAATAGATTTATTAAAAGAGAATCTTCATTTGAGTGCATTTGTGAATTTAAAAAATTGAATCTGTGAGCAGAAAAGTCTTTCAGCTTAGGTTGCCTGCATATGTAATGAATTCCTTGTAACCAGAGGTCTTCAGTTAGGTTAGAGAACTTAGAGAAGCCAGACAGGAAAATTCCTCAATCCTTTCCAACTCTGAGATTCTCTGTGCCCCGTGTTTACTTCTCTAGGACACACATGAAGTACTAAGAAAAATGAGTCAATAGAAGCATTAACAGAGAAGCTAAGTATTCTAGGGAAGCTTCTTTTAAGAATATTGCTCAGCTGGGTTCCTCCAGCTAAGGATTGTAGATTTAGAGCCCAGTGGAATCTTCTGGGACTATTCTCTTATTTTCTCAGTTGAAGAAACTGAGGCTCAGCAAGACTGAGTGACTCTTGGAAGGCTGTGCAGTATTGCAGAATTGGGGTTTGTTTTCACTGGAGCACTCTACATTCTGGATGGAGAACTCTATTTGAGCCCCTCATCCTTTAGAAAGAGCCGGCCCATAGCACAGTTACCCTAGTGTGTTTCCTTAAGTATTTAGTAGAAAATATTTGGAATCTCCCATATTCCTCAGAGCTTGGACAATTTCCAAAATGTTTTCTCAAGTTTTTGTAGGAAATTTGCATTGATGTCCAATCTCATGTTTTAATATTTCTTCCACCTTTCTAGTGCTTATGTGTAACTAACTGGTTATGCTTTTCAAACTGTTTTAACAGTGTCAAGAGATACTGTTTTTATCATAGTAACAAGGCTACCCGTTATTAATTGCCAGACAGAAGACAAACAGCTTTTAATTCCTGTGGCAGGAAGTCGTGTGATGTGACTTTACTCATTGGCCATCAGTAGGCTTTGATATTACCTGGTTAGCGTGAATTGGAAGAAATTGAAGTCTTAGAGACTCTTAAGTTATATATTCAGTTCCAGTTTGGTAGTAGAAATACTAAGGTCCCAACTAACTTGATTAATGATTATAATTTATGTAGCACCTTAAAGTTTTCAAAGTGCTTTTCTTCCCACAACTCTGTGAAGTACATAGGGCATGTATTATTATCCCTATTTGATAGATCTGGAAATTGAGGTTCAGAAAAATGCAGGGAGTTGGTTTCGGTGCTGCAGCAGTGAGCATTCTGACCTGGTCTTCTGTATTTTGGATTAGAGCTATTATATAGGAACCTGAACTTGAGGCAGCATGTCTCCCCTACCTGTCCAGGGAGAACAGAGATGAGAAATGCAGAGTTTTAACATTGATGAAAATGAGAGGAAGCAACTGGGTTTATATGTTTGGGGCCCCCAGAAGAATAAATGGTGTTGCTAATTGTTTTGAAGATTGCCTGAGGCAATATAGAGAGAGAGGAGCCTTGGGGAGCACCATATGAAACTTAAGCTTAGGCCGCATAACTGAGGCCTTAATAAGACAAATTGTGTTAATTAAAATGGAAAAAGGAAAGGAGGGGATGGAAATTATTTCAAAATTTGTACCCTTCTTCCCACCAGCTTTGGTTTCCATGAGGCCTCAGAATGTTTTGGAGATTGGTGTGGAAGGCAGCTGAGAATAGTTTCAGCCGCAGCAATAGCTACATTTCAATGCTTGCTGTAGACAAAAGAAGGAAAAATATCTGGAGGGGAAGGCTGAAGTTTGAGAAAACCCTGGAGTATGCACCTCCAGAGACGAAATCAGCTCTAATTGACCTCCAGAAAAGTCAGCACACAAGCCAGACACTGTCAAGGAATAAATGAAAACAGTAACACTTTGATTACATCAGTATAGGGATTTGTTAATTACATCTTCCAATTTCAGCTTCTTTATTTCCTTACTTAAAGGGTGAATGTCTGGTGTTGGATCCTGCTCTGATTAATAGGGCTTTAGAGGAAATGTGCTTATGTGAGTATGTGTCCATGTGCTATGTAGGCCATAGCTAATGTTCCCAGACTTGCCAGTATCTAACAGTGATCTGCAGATTAGTAGGTTATGCCTCTGTCAGCACTGCTCTGCTTGGTTTAATGGTTTATTTATTTAATTGATGGTTGTTGGTATTATTTAGGTTTCTTAGTACAGTAAAAGGGTGTTAAAACCCTGATAATGAAGTCTGAGAACAAAAGTGTAAACACAAGCCCAATTTAGCACTTTGCCAGACTCATCCATTGCTCATGTATCTCATTTGCCAGTTTTCTTTGAATCATTGTCAGATTGGAACTTTCCCTTTGTGTTACCAAATAGACTGCTCTGACCTTCCCAGTTAATTGACCTTTGTCTGGCAAGTTATATATCCAAGGACATCTGCGAACTAAGGCCAAGTCCTCAGTTTTCCAGTTGTCCTGTTTTGGGACACTATTGAATGCCACTTTTAAAAGTCTCTTATATAGCTATACTGTTTTGATGCCCAATTTTTTTCTTGTCCGCCCCACCAATTTCTGACAACCTGAAAAACAGGTTCAGTTTAGAAAACGTCATTGTATCCTCAGCACCTAGCACAGTATACAACTCGCAGTAGTCGCTTAATAAATGCTTGTTGATTGACTGTCCTTGTGTAGATTTTGTGGTGTGGACTTAATTCTGACGGCAAATCATTCTCTGGATAAATGATGCAGTCTGAGAGAATTCCCAGACTTTTGAGGAGATCTACTTTTCATTTTCCTAGTGCCTTGAAGTTTCTGCTACAGGGTGAAGGGAAAGTAGAATCTCAACAGTAGAGTTCCTGGGATTGGGGCTCAGGAAAAAGAGATCTGACAATGAAGCCCTTGAGGGAAGGGGGCAGGGGGAAGTGTTGACAGTAAGTCCTTAATCATGGGAAGAAATGCTGCTGTCTTACTGGGAATAATGGCAAAACATTGGGTTGTGGATAGGGTGTAAGGGGAATAATCTTTTTTTAAATTAAATTTTGTTTTAAAAAATTACCAAGCATTAATTTCTTTTCCACTTCCCTCCCTCTCTCCTCTTTGGGAAAAGGGCAGGGGGAAACCCCAAGACTTTTGCAACAATTACCCAAAGTCAAGCAAAATAGATTCTTAGGGGAATGGTCTTTAAGTGATGGCAGCCAACTGAAAAATATACTAGGCAATGAATGAAGCAATGAAGGCCATTTATTAAGCACTTGCCATGTGTCAGACACTGTTCTAAGCACTGGGGAGACAAATACAGAAGTGAGCAAACCTTTGAGCTAAAGGAGCTCCCCATTATTATGGTTGGAGACAGCACCTGTAGGAGGTTTCAGCAACAGCAGAGAAAAAAGCCCAGTGGTCTTTATAGTAGCAAGGCAGGTATAGATACATCATCTTTAGTGTAATTTCCATGGGTTGGGGGGGGGGGGAGCTTGTCTGTTTTCTTGATGATGCCAAGGACTTTGGTGTCCAGTGCTTTCTTTTCTGGGTCTTTATTTAAGTATCTTTGGCTGCTAAGGAAGTCACAGCACATAGAGAGGCAGTTGCCAAACCTCATCTCTTGTGGGCTGCAAGTAGGGCCAGTGGCCTAGGGGGCACTGCTATTCCCAGGATTCCTCACTGCAGGTTTCTGGACCACCTCCACCAGGGTCTGAGGGCAGTTAATTGTCTTAGGAGTTTGGCATGCTGACTCCAGTCTCTGCTCTTGGTTTGGGGGTGCTGCTATTCCCAAGTAAAGTGGCAGTTGACATGGGGAATGACAGGAATGGTGGTCCCTTCTTCACAGGAGTTATTCTTATTGAAGGCAGGGCTGCTGCTGCACTCATCACTGTTGGGCTTGCCTGTGCTTATTGATGGTAGTTGGCTGGCACTTGGTACAAAGTAAGCCTTCAAAATACTGATCTGCTGGTTGGTGACCCTTTACATTGTCCACAAATTCTGTTGTTTCTTGAGAAAATATTTCTGAAATGGAAACATTCTCTCCCCACCTCACCTCCACCCCATTGTTGTGGTTATAACAGATGTTTGTCTCAAAATAACCACTTTGCTTGCCAGATGACAAGGTTTGAACGCTTGGACTTTAGTGAGACCTCACAAATATTTTAGCATGTTTTCTTTGAAGTAAAACATTTACAGTTAAAATCTCTAGTTTGAAACTGTTTGCACACGTCTCTTCTTAGTCCTGCTTCTTTCCGTGCATATGGGAAGCACGATTTGTGGGGTTTTTCTATAAATGTCAAATTTGTCTTGAAAGTCAGACAGTTAACCATTCCTGATTGTAGCGATATAGGTATGCAAGGGACGTGAGGGAATCTCCTTTGATCTCTCACACCGTGTAAAAATCTCTTGTCTCAACTTCCTCATCTGTACAGTATAAGGTTTAGAGCAGATGGCTCTAAAGGCCTTTTTAGTTTAAGGGTCTATGACTCTTGTCAGAGGAGATTTAACATATAGGAGGTGGGAACTGACACAGTCTCCCAGAATAGAAAGGAGGAGAGGTCACTTCCAGTAGGGAAAGAGTAGAGATCTGGTATGTTAGGGAAAGGGTAAAGGACTGGGGATGATTGTGTT
>CM053599.1:49074286-49085295 GCA_028646575.1 Pseudocheirus occidentalis | reverse complement strand
CACAATCAGATCTGTGCTCTAGGAAAAGCACTTTAGTGGCTGAATGAAAGATGGAACGGAGTGGGGGAGACCTGAGGCAGGCAGACTCACCAGCACCCATTCAACAATCTGGGTGTGAGGGGATGAGGGCCTGTACAGGCAGTGTCAAAGGAGAGAAGGGGGAGTATTTCAGAGTTAATACACAGGTCTTGGCAACAGCTTGTATATGGGAGGTGAGAGACAGCAAGGAGTGCAGGATGCCACCTACACTGCAAGCCTGAGGGGCTGCAAAGATGGAGCTGCCCTTTCTATAGGGAAGGGGAGAGAATTGGGGGGGAGGTGGAAGATGAATTGTTCTGGACATGAGTTTAACAAAGACATCCTGAGTTCAAGATGTCTGAATAAAAATATCAATCACTGTTATTTGTACTACATCACACTGCTTTAGAATGTCACAAACTTGAAGTTCTTTATGTCTTTCTTCGCTTAGGGTCCTGAAAGATCCACTCAATCATTTCCATTTTTACAATAAAATTATCTCCCAAATGGGCACAATATGGAAACTGGTCAAGTAGCTTATGCGTACATTATTAACACGACGGAATACTAAAATGATAGGGTATGTGAACTTCGTCAATACATGAAAATGTGTGTGCAAAATAAAAGTGCACTATCACACACTGATCACAACTATGTAAAGAGATGCAGCAACAAAGATGGGGCCGGAATCCATCAACCACATAATTCTGAATTTAATGCTTATTGGACCTTTTCTGTAATGTCATTTAAAAATGAAGAAACTTATGACATCTTTGCTTAGACTCGAAGCTTTTAAGGCATAGAATTGAACTATAAAATGAAGTTCTGATACAACCAGTACAATTTTATCTTTAGTGCCCTAATTCTTTCCACTAGAAACCGAGGCAGCATAGTTCAGGAAGGCATTCACACTGGATTTCTGAAATAGGAACAGCTCATCTATGCTAAAGCAATCACTATGACTGTACTGTTCTCCAAGACCTCTTGCTGACCACCGGCATGACTCTACTGTTCTCCATTTCAAAGCCACTCTGCGGACCACTACTCTGACTTTCCTCCCTGTTCTCCAAGTCCCTCTGCTGACCACTACCAAGACTCTTTCTTTACTATTTCCCTCTGCTGACCACTACCACTCTTTCTTCCCTGTTCTCCAAGACCCTCTGCTGACCACTGCCACTACTCTTTCTGTACCTTTCTCCGCTACAAAGCCCCTCTGCCGACCCACCTCTGACTCTGTGTTATCCCCCCAATTCTCTACCTACTCTTCGCCCCCCTCCGTTTCACGGAGAAAGCAAACAGTAACCCAGGGTCTGGTTGTAAGCTTCGGCAAGTCAAAGCCTGGGGCGGTCCGCGCCCCTCGGGCACTGGTCTGGGCATCCCGAAGCAGACTTTCAGCGCCCTGCTCGCCGGGGAAGTCGGGCCCTCGAAGCACATGGGAGCCGTGCATGACTCCTGGGAAGTTCGGGGAGCCCAGCTCCGGCCCACCCGCGGCTGGGGGAGGGGCGCGGCGGGCCGAGGACCCTGCACCCCCACCGCGGCTGCCCGGGGGCGCCTTACCTTCCTTTCAGGCTTTTGGATCTCGGGGAGAATGACGCAGAAGGGCTTGATGACTTCCAGAAACTTAACTGCGGGAGAGAAAAGAGACAGCGAGAGTTAGAGAGCCGCCCCCGGGGAGGGAGCCCCGCGGGACGCCGGGTCCCAGGGTGGGGGTGGGGCCGGCGGGGAGCTGGGCCTCGGGGCGCCCAGGCCGGCCGCGCCGGGCCCGGGGGACCCTGTCTCGGTACTCACTGCCCATGGCGGCGGCGGGTGCTCGAGCTCCGGGGAGGCGACGGGGGCCGCGGCCGAGCCCGCGAGCGGAGCGGCTCAGCCGGCGGGAGAAGGAGGCAGAGAGAGCGAGGCAGAGAGAGACACGTCAGTAGTAACGCCGCTCCCTCCGAGCTGGGCGGGGCGGGAAGGGAAGTGAAGGCAGCTCAACAGGGCCGCGGGGGCGGGCTAGAGCTGAGAGAGGCGGAGGCGGCGGCGCTCGCGGGCTCTTCCGCTTCCTGCCACGCACGGGGCTGGTCGACCGCAGCCAGCCACACTACAGCTCCCGGCACGCTGTGCGGCCCCCCGCCTCCGAAGCGGGGAGGCTGGGACTACGCTCCGCTGTGCGCGCGCGTTGCACCATGGTACTTGTAGGCCAGCGCGAGCCTTGTCCGCCTTCCTCGGGGTGTGTGGTTGGGATGCGGGTGTGAGGAGAGAAGGCTGGGGCTTGCCTTAAGAGCCAAGGTTCAGAGGTCTAAGGGGTAGTTTGCTCCATCCTCCCACCGGAAAAATACACCTTCACCCAGAATCAGGAAAGAGGAAACGAAAGGTGCTTTTTGGGGGAGTCCCTGAAAAGGACATCCATACACTCTTTCCAACCTTCACCAGAATAAGGGGAGAAAAAGAAAGTGAATTTTTGGGAATCCCTGGGAACGGCACTGATTTTTTCAAACCTTCACCAGAATCAGGGGGAAGAAATGAAATGCACGTTTTGTGAGTCCCTGGAAAGGACATTCATTCATTCACTCACTCACTCACTCACTCATTCATTCATTCACGAGCATTTATTAAGCCAGCACCAGGCACTGTGCTGCTCGCTCAAGACAGGAAGGTAGAATCCACATAGTCCTTGAGGTCCAGGAGGTTACTTTCTACTACAACACAGGGCTGAAATAGGAGAATTGTGGAGATAGCCTTAGGGAACAAGCACGGCATAAGTGAAAACAAAATATACACCAAAAAATAGAGAAAGTCATTGTTAGGAGATCAAGAAAGGTTTCCTCTGGGAGAAAGTTCCTTAGCTGAGGCTAAGGATTTGCCTTTGCATTCCCAGAGGTAAAGGCACCGGAGCAGGTAGTATGCGTCCAATAAACCGTTTTGGATGGAGCACAGAGCGGTATTGGGGAATAACGTGGAAATAAATCTCTAAAGATAGGTTGGGGGCTAGAATGTGAAGGGCTCTAAAGGCTGAACGGAGGAGACTGAATTTTATCCTGCAAATGTTGATTGATTGAAGTTTCTTGAGCCAGGAAGTGATATGGTTAAGCCTAAGCTTTTAACAATATTACCAGCAGCTGCGTGGAGGACGGATTGAGGAGGGAAGAGAGAGGTAGCAGAGAGACTAAAAGCAGGAAGCTATTGCAATAGTCTAGGACAGAGGGGATGTATGTGTTTGAAGGAGGCTGGTAGTTATGTTTGTGGAAAGGACAGGACGGATGCTAGAAAGGTTGTTAAGGTAGATCTGACAAGACTTGTTAACTAACTCAGTATGGGGGAGAGAGAGGAAGGAGTCAAGGATGATCCTATGAACCTCGGCTATTGGAAGGATAGGGAGCCTCTGAAAGAAATAAAGTATGGAGGGGAGAGCATTTGGGTGACAAGATAATGACTTTCATTTTGGACGTGTCAAATTTGAGATGCCTGTGGGACATCCTAGTAGAGATGTCTAACAGGTAGCTGGTGTAGTGGGAATGGATCCCAGGTGAAGGTCGAGAGTGGGATATAGAGGCTTGATCATTGACTACCTAGAGATGGTGATTGAACCCTTGAGAACTGATGTATCCACCAAGAGAAAGATAAAGAAGAGGGTCCAGGGGAGCCTTGGGGAAAGCGCTTGCTAATGGGGCAGCAACATCTATTAGAAGTTCTTAACCTGGAGTCTGTTAACTTGCTTTAAAAAATATTTTGATAATGATATTTTGATATAATTGGTTTTCTTTATAATGCTTTGGGTTTTTGTTTTGTTTTTTAAAGACACAATTTCTCTTTCTTTAACCAGACTAGAAGTTTATGGGCTACTCATAGGCTTGATCTCACCTGCTGATTGGTAGTTATATTAATACTAAACTTGGTGCCAAGAACTCCTTAGCTCAAGAGATAGTCTCAAACTCCTCAGTAACTAGGGTTACTGTCTTGCCCCACTGTGCTCAGCATCCTAATGATTTTACTTAATGTATTTAAAAACATTCAGAGAAGGGGTCTTTTTTGTTTAATTGTGTTGCTAGGGCAGAGAAGACTTCAAAGGAGCAATCAGGCAGGATGGGGAAGGACCAGGAGAAAAGTGTCCCCAAAATCCTAAGGAGGAGATCTTATCTAGGAGGAGGAGTAATCAAATGCTATGGAGAGAATATAGAAAGACTGATGAGGACTGAGAAAAGAATTGAATTTGACTACTCTGAGCAATAGTTGAGGTGAAAGGAGATTGTGTAAAGAATATCAGGGCTTAAAGTTGGGAGAGACTTAGGCTTAAATCCTGCCCCTCTAATTTACTGGCTCTGTGAATATGGGCCACTCACTTAACCTTTCTATCTCAATTTCTTTGGCTCTAAAATCAAGATAAAGATACTTAGATGGCCTACCTTTGAGGGTAATAGTGAAAATTAAATGAGATAACAGGTGTAAAGTGCTTCCTACTCTTGGAAGCACTACATAATTGCCAGCTAATTATTATTATCATTAACAATAGCATGTGTCTATAGTTCTTTAAGGTTTACAAAAGTGCTTTTCTTGTGAAGGTGATGTGTTCTGTGTGGTATAGTAGAAAAAACACTGGTTCACTTGTGTCTGACTCTTTGTGACCCCATTTGGGGTTTTCTTGGCAAAGATACTGAAGTGGTCTGTCATTTCTTTCTCCAGCTCATTTTACAGATGAGGAAACTGAGACAAACATGGTGAAAGTGACTTGCCCAGAGTAAGTGTCTGAGGATGGATTTGAACTCAAGAAGGAGAGTCGTCCAGGTGCCATCTAGTTGTTCCTGAATAACCCTGGACTTGAGGTCAAAAGATCTGGGCTGGAATTTGTGAGCAAATACCTATAAAATTACTCTAAACAAATTCTAGAGAGGCAAAACTCACGAAATGACAGAATGAAACAAATTTCCAGCCCAAGACAACCTTCAATGTTGACAGGAAGGGTGAGTCGCATCATTCTGAGAGAACAGTGCAGTCCAGTGTGGGCTGCGCCAGCATAGACCCGGGTCCTCACAAACCCAGAGCAGGACTCAGGGCACTGAATCGCTGGCAGTTGTGGCTGTTTCCAGACTTCTCAACCCACAAACCCCAAAGACAACTTAGAAGGCAAGTGTCTGTCCAGACAGACAGACAGACAGACAGAAGGAAAGGTCTGTCCAGACCTGGGTGAGAGAGGAGTGCAGTCTAGCCCAAGCCCCAGGGTGGCAGCTGTAGCAAGGGCTGCTTCTAGAGCTCTTGGCCAGGATGTACTGGTGAGGATATTTCCTCCTCCTCATTTCCCAATTTCACACCAGTGAAATTACAAATCTGGTCCAAAAAAGATTTATAAGAATTAATTTCATGGGAATTAGTTTTCATTTATTCTATTCCCTTGAAGACTCTCATAGTTTGAGGATAATATCAGTGATTCCTTTTGGGGGGATCATCAACAAACATTTGAATGTAGCACACTTTCTAGTCTCCTTCCCTCAACTCAAACATGTAGGCTGGACCCCCAGAGAGGGAGTAGATATCTCACATTCTAGGAGTAACCCTTTGTGTATGATTATGTTTAATATGATAAGTTCTGAATCCCTATCAGCATACTTTCCATTAACAATTAGACAGTAGATACAGTTCTTAGTGAAGGCATTTACTCAAATGACCTACAAGACCAGTAGTCACAGTGCATTTCTCCCTACACTTAGGCTATGCTTCCCCTAAATACACATACAGTCTATGAGTGGTGGTGGATTGTGGTACAAACTTAGAGTATAATGGTAGTTAGTGAGGTGCATGTGTAGGAAACAGATGTAACCAGGGCAACTCAGAATTCTAGAGCTGTAGTGCCTTGATATCTTTTCTTTCTGAGGAATTCACATGAAAGTTACTTCATGAGGGACATAGTGTTGGTAATGGACAGGTTGATTTGCTGCTTAGCCTATCTTAGGGCATGGAGTCTCTGTTGGACGAGTTGGGCTGGATAGATTGCTTGGCCATTGGGTTGGCTTGCTGCAGACTAAGGTTGCTCTGTTGTGTAAAACAATCTCTTGGATTTCCTTGACTCTCTCTTTGATGGGCAGCTGCAGTCTCCACCACCTTCAGCCTCAGGCTCACCTGGGAGTTATTCCATCTTTTCAGAAAGAGTGCTATTGTGGTCTTTTGGAAGGAGCTGAGACTCTTAGCCAAGGATTAGCAGAAGCTCCTCCCCTCTCTACTCCCTCAGCGCTTGCTTTATTTATTTAAAACTTTTTATTTTGTTTTCAATTCGCAGAACAAAACAAGCATTTCCATAGCATAGTCCAATTAAAAAGGTGATTGCACATGAAACTGCAAACTACTATGCACAACTTGCTATTCTCCCCAAATATATAACAGTTATCATGTAAATTTCTTTCCAACTTACCCCCAAGGCTATTATTATGTAAAATTATTATATATATATATCTCTGTTTATCAGGTTTTTTTCCCTCTGGATACAGATTGCATCTTTCTTATGTCCTTTATTTTTAATTTGTATATTTATAATACTCAAAATGATTTAGTCACTCAGAGTTCTTAAAACCATATTACTGTTACTGTATACAGTGTTTCTTGGTTCTATTCACTTTACTCTTCATCATTTTGGGCAAGTCTTTCCATGCCTTTCTAAGATCATTGACCTCATAATTTCTTATAGTACAGTAGTATTCCATCAAACCATACACCACAACTTGTTTAGCCTTTCCCCAAGTGATGGCGATCCCTACAATTTTCCAGTTCTTTGCCACCCCAAAGAGAGTGGCTATAAAAATTCCATTCACATTCAAAGTTATACTTTCTATTTGTGAATTTCCTTCCATCTTATTTTTACTCACTATTTTTCTTTCTTGGCTCTTCTCTCTCTCTCTCTCTCTCTCTCTCTCTCTCCTTTTGTAAATAGTATTTGATTTTTTTCAATGACATGTATAGTTTTCAAAATTCATTTTTTAAAAGATTTTGAGTTTCAAATTTTTTATTCCTCCCTTCTTCCCATCCTCCCTCCCCAAGACAGAAAGCAATTTGATATGTTATACATGTGCAATCATATAAACATATTTCCCTGTTAGTCATGTTGTGAAAAAAGAAACAGAACAAAAGGGAAAATTCACAAAAACAAAACAACAACAACAACAAAATAGTCTGCTTTGATCTGCATTCAGACTCCATAGTTCTTTCTCTGGATGTGGGCAGCATTTTCCATCTTTTGGAATTGTCTTGGATCATTGTATTGCTGAGAAGAGCAAAGTCAGTCCTATTTAATCACTGCACAATGTTTCAGCCTCTCTTTTTATCCTACCTTCTCTTCTCTCCTCATTTCTTTTTTTAAAAATTCATTTGTTTATTTACTTTTAGTTTACAGCATTCAGTTCCACAGTCAAATTTTCTGAGAGTTTCAAATTTTCTCCCCCTCTGTCTCCTCCCCCATTCTCCCCTCCCCCATGGCGGCATGCACTCAAATATAGGATCTACAAATATCTTCATGTTAATCATTAGTCAGGTTGTAAAGAAGGGTTATAACCAATGGAATGATCAGTGGGAAAGAAGAAACAAAATAAAACAAAAAAAGAAACAGAGCAACTACTTTGTTGCAATCTGCATTTAGACTCTACATCTCCTTCTCTGGATGTGGACATCTCCTTCAGTCATGACTCTTGGAGTTGTCTAATAACCTTGTATTGCTGAGAGGAGCCCAGTCTATCGAAGTTAGTCATCTCACATACACGATGTGTCTGTGATTGTGTACAAATTTCTCCTGGTTCTGCTCTTCTTGCTCAGCATCAGTTTATATAAGTCTCTTCAGGTTATTATGAAGTCCGTCTGCTCCTGATTTCTTATAGCACAGTAGTATTCCATCACATTCATAGACTACAACTTGTTCAGCCATTCCCCGATTGATGGGCATCCCCTTGATTTCCAATTCTTTGTCACCACAAAAAGAGCTGCTATCAATATTTTTGTACATATGGGTCCTCTTCCCACTTCTCTGATCTCTTTGGGATACAACCCTAGAAGTGGTATTGCTGGGTCAAAGGTTCTGCACTTATTTATAGCCCTTTGGGCATAGTTCCAGATTGGTCTCCAGAATGGCTGGATCAGTTCACAACTCCACCAACAGTGCATTAGTACTGTTCCAATTAGTTTCCAATTAGGAAAAATTAGTTCCAATTTTTCCACATCGTCTCTAGCATTTATCATTTTGCTGTTTTGTCATCTTAGCCAATCTGGCTGGTGAGATGTGGTACCTCAGAGTTGTTTTGATTTGCATTTCTCTAATCAATAATGATTTAGAGCATTTTTCATATGCTTATAGATATTTTTAATTTCATCTTCTGAGATGAAATAAATCTTATTTCCTGCTTATATCCTTTGACCATTTATCAGTTGGGGAGTTGGCTTGTATTCTTATAGATTTGACTCAATTCTTTGTATATTTTAGAAATAAGGCCTTTATCAGAGACACTGGTTGTAAAAATCCTTTCCCAATTTTCCACTTTCCTCTTAACCTTGGTTAGATTGGCTTTATTTGTACAGAAACTTTTCAATTTAATGTAATCAAAATGATCCATTTTGCATTTTATAATGCTCTCTAACTCTTGTTTCATCATAAAATCTTCCTCTCTCCATAGATATGAAAGGTAAACTATTCCTTGGTCTCCCAGATTGCTTACAGTATTGGCCTTTATACCTAGATTGTGTACCCATTTCGACTTTATTTTGGTGTATGGTGTTAGATATTGATCTATGCCCAATTTCTGCCATACTGCGTTCCAGTTTTTCCAGAAGTTTTTGTCAAATAGTGTATTCTTATCCAAACTGGGGTCTTTGGGTTTATCAAACAGTAGATTTCTACAATCATTGGCTGTTGAGTCTCATGTACCCAATCTATTCCATTGATCTTCTACTCTATTCCTCAGCCAGTACCAAGCAATTTTGATGACTTCTGCTTTATAATACAGATTAAAATCTGGTACGGCTAGGCCACCTTCCATAGCATTTCTTTTCATTAATTGCCTTGATGTTATGGACCTTTTGTTCTTCCAAATGAATTTTGCCACTATTTTTTCTAGCTCTATAATTTTTTTGGTAGATTGATTGGTATGTCACTAAATATGTAATTTAATTTAGGTAAAATTGTCATTTTTATTATATTAGCTCAACCCAGCCATGAGCAACTGATGTTTTTCCAATTAGTTAGATCTGACTTTAATTGTGTGAAAAGTGTTTTATACTTGTGTTCATATAGGTCCTGGGTTTGTTTTGGCAGGTAGATTCCCAAATATTTTATAATGTCTTGAATAACTTTAAATGGAATTTCTCTTTCTATCTTTTGCTGTTGGATTTCATTAAAGATATATAGGAATTCTGAGGACTTATGTGGGTTCTCCCCATTTCTTACCCACCCATTTCACTCACCCCTCCAAGAGTCCCTCCTCATCCTGTCCCCTCAATCCCAATCTACACACACCTCTAAAAGTCTCACCCCTACCCCATCCCATCCCACAGTTTTCTCATCTTTCTACATGTTCAGAATACTTCTACACCCCTCTAGACATACACGTTGTTTCCCCTTCAACCCAGAAGAGAGTAAGGTTCCAATATGACCAACTCTCCACCCCTACGTGCTTCCTCTGTATTAGTTCTTCCTTTTATGCCCCATTTTTATAATCACTCCCTTTTACCTTTTCCTACCCAGTTTTATGGTTCAGAATCACCTCATCATACACAACTCAGCCCCAAGCTTTCTTTCAAACTACCTTAGTAATGATGACAGTTTTAAGAATCTTGATAACATTTTCATATATATAACATGCAAACAGTTTGACCTTAATGAGAACCTTATAATTAGTCTTTAATATTTTCCTTATATTTCTTCTGGGTCTTTTATATTGAATTTTCCATCAAGCTCTGGTCTTTTTGTTACAAATACCTGAAAGTCTTTCAGTTTGTCAAATGTCCATTTTTAAAATTCAAGATTATATTCAACTTTGTTGGGTAAATTATTCTTGGATGCAACCCTTGTTATTTTGCTCTTTGAAATATAATGTTTCAAGACTTACAGTCTCTTAGAGTAAAAGCTGCTAGGTGTTATGAAATCTTGACTGTATTTCCACAATATTTAAATTGTTTTTTCTTGTTGCTTGCAAGATTTTCTCCGTAACCTGAGAGTTTTGAAACTTGGCCATGACATTTCTGTAAGTTTTCTTCCTGGGATCTCTTTCAGGTGGTGAACAGTAGATTTTTTTTTTATTTCTACTTTTCCCTCTTGTCCTAGAACTTCAGGGCAATTTTCTGAACAATTTCTTGTAATAGTGTATCCAGACTCTTTTTTTGATCATAACTCTTAGGTAAGCCAACAATTCTTACATTGTCTCTCCTCAATCTGTTCTCCAGATCAGTTGTTTTTCTAAAGACATGCTTCAGATTCTCTTCTATTTTTTCTAGTTTTATTTTTTCTTGGTGTCTTATAACATCACTCAATTCCTCTTGCCCAATTCTAGTTTTCAAGGAATTACTTTCTTCCTGAAGATTTTGGACCTCTTTTTCCAATTGGTTAACTTTGTTTTCATAATTTTCTTGGATTACTTTTATTTTTTTCCCTAATTTTTCCTTGATCTCTGTTATTTGATTTTTTAATTTCTTATTTAGTTTTTCCAAGAATTCTTTTTGGACTTGTAATGCCAAGAAAAGGCAACTTCTAAGGTTCGGATTACCAGCATAGAAAACCCCATTTATTCGGCAAACATTCACAGAACAGAGAAAGTCAAAATACAGTATAATTTATACATTTTACAAGTTCTCAATTCAATCCAGGTACTACTCCACCCCTAGAGGGTACATTCATTTAAGTCTCTTCTCAAATGGAGATCAGTTTCTAATCATAAACAAAGTACATACATTTGGTCCCGCCCCTGGACTCAAAGTAATTACAATACCATCCAGTACCACCAAGCACTTTCTCAAAAGGGAGCAGGAGAGCACAAAAGGCCATCCACCTG
>CM053599.1:49037881-49074186 GCA_028646575.1 Pseudocheirus occidentalis | reverse complement strand
ACTCGAGGTAAGCCCTCAGCAATCTCAGTTCCTGGGGAAACAAGGCTCAACAAAACCATAGCCAGTGTCCCCATCAAGTCACACTCTGCCTGTAGAACAGTCCCAGAACCCCTGAAAGTATCAGCAAGGCCCTCTTTCAGGATTTCTGTGAACATACAACAAGAAAGTCCTTCTTCAGGGCTTCTGCACCAACAGCCAGGTTCCAGGACCTCTACAACAGCAGCACTGTCCACCATCAGGTGAATCTGGAAAAACAACATCAAAACAGACAGACAAAATACTGGCATCACAGCCATGCCTCCTCAGTTCTCAGCAGCTCCAGGTGACAGTCCTCAAAAGTCCTGGGCATCTCCAATGGGCTCTCAGCAGTCTCTCTCAGCAACTCAGGCTACATGATACTGGATACTGCTCTCCCCAAAAGTACCTCTTCTTCTTATGGCCTTCTTTGGGCTTGAGCCTTTCTTTCCATTCATGACTCCTCCTAGTTCAGCCCTCTCTCTTCACGTCAACAAGTCCATCCCACAAGTGGGATTCACAAGCTCTGGGTCTTAACACTCAACCCAAAAGCCAAGTCAATTCAGGGGCATCTACAAATTGCATTACCATTACAGGACTTGTTTGACCGTTTGATGTTACTCTTTGGGGTAGGAGTGGCTTTTTTTTCCCCTCACTATCTTTTCTGAATAGGAACCCGGATCTTTTTTTTTTTTAAACCAAAGTAGCCATTTATGGTTGGGTTCTTTTTCCTTTGCTTACTTATTTTTATTTTTGTTTTATTTTATTTTCTTTTTAGCAGTTTATTAATATAATCAAGTTTTAATCCCAAGTTGTGGGTAATGTTACCCTCCTTACTGTTACTTTCTAAATCCTGTCCAGGAGCTCAACCTCAGAGACTCCTCTCCTCCTCCCTTAAGCCACAGTTAAGGCCACCAGCCACGTGGTCCTGAAAATGTTCTAGCTCCCTGTGGTGCCACACTCACCAGGTATGCTCTTGCGCTTCCTCACCCACAACCACAGTCTGGAGATCACCTCTGGTCAGCACTGCTAGACCTGGCTAGCTCCAGGGGGAGTGTGGTGGGATGTCCTTCAATCTTCTTCTACTCATCAGTCTGCTGTTCATTAGATAAAAGCTCCTGAGATGAGATTTGTTAAGGCTGTAAGGTGAAAATAGAGGTGAAAAGTCTTGAGAATTAAGTCTGTTGGGGGAGGGGGGGAACTGCTCCAGGGCTTGCTGTTTCTTGATTCAGTGGGGTCAGCCTGGAGGTGTCTAAACTTCACTCCGGCCAAACCTCAGGCCCTGGAGGTCCTGTCTTTTCTGAGGTCCTCTCAAGTTGTTTTAGAAGGATGGTTGCTTTACCCCTTTGTTTTTGCTTCCCTACATTCATTTTATGGTGATTTTCTGTCTGTGGAGGAAATCTGGAGAGCCTGGAAATTTCTGTCCCACTCATTCCCAGAATGCCCCTCCCTTGGGGCTGATCACCTTGAGGTTGGTCACCTTAAGATGGAATATAGTAGATGTCGAATCCTTCCAATTCAGCAGTTCTTTCTGGTTCAGAGCAGAGTTCCTTTGGTAAAAGACCCTACCCTTAATACAATTGCTAGCCAGTTACATTTCCTAGATTCTTTTTTTTTTTTGAGCGAGGAAGGCAGGGCAATTGGGGTTGACTTGCCCAAGGTCATACAGCTAGTAAGTGTTAAGTGTATGAGGCCAGATTTGAATTCAGGTGCTCCTGACTCTAGGGCTGGTGCTCTATTTACTATACCACCTAGTCGACCCCCATTTCCTAGATTCTTGAGAGGTCCTATGCAGATGAGTAGTTGGAAACAAAACTATAGAATCAGTCTATGCTCCGGAACAAGTTCCAAGGTGTAGAATTCTTACTCTTGAAAGAGCTTCCCTTCAGTTTTTGGCATTTCTGTTTTTTTCTCTTCCAACCTTCTGCTTTGCTGAAGTCTAAAGGGGACACAGCTCCACATCCGGATCTACTAAAGGCAGAACTTTGTGGGAGGTGTTATGGGGGACTTAAAGAATAATAACACAAAGATGTAAAAAACTAATATGTTATTTATGCTATGTGACTATGTGAGTAGGACAGACCTACTGTTATAGGAGGAAGAAATCCCTTTGGATCATCCAACCCAAGATTTTATCTTCAAAGGGAATAGCAGGGGTGTACGAGGGGGTGGCTAGATTCTTGCTTCAAAGACTGAGGATAAATTACTTGACACATATTTAAGAATATAGTATTTAGGACTAAAAGGGACTTACTGATTGATTTAGTTCCTGTCCATTCCTAACACTAGAATCACAGACTTATATCAAATTTTATATTTAGCTCTAGTTTTTTATTTTTATCAAGAATACTTGAAAGTCCTCTGTTTAATTCAATTTCTATTTTTCCCCTGAAGGATTGTGCTCAGCTTTGCTACATTCTTGGTTGTAATCCTAGCTCCTTTGCCTTCTGCAATATCATATTCCAAACCCTCCAATCCTTTAATGTGGAAACTGCTAATTCTTGTGATTGTGACTTCATGATATTTGAATTTTTTTTCTGGCTGCTTGCAATATTTTCTTCTTAACCTAAGAGTTCTGGAATTTGACTATAATATTCCTGGGAGTTTTCATTTTGGGATCTCTTTCAGGAGGTGATTGGTGCATTTCTTCAATGTCTATTTTACCTTTTGGTTTTAAGATATCAGGGCAGTCTTCCTTGATGATTTCTTGAAAGATGCTGTTCAGGCTCTTTTTTTGGATCATGGCTTTCAGGTAGTCCAAAAAATTTTAAATGATCTTTCCCGGACTTGTTTTCCAGGCCAATTGCTTTTCCAATGAGATATTTTACGTTTTCTTCTATTTTTCATTCTTTTGATTTTATTTTATTGTTTCTTGATGTCTCGTGGAATCATTAGCTTCCACTTGACCAATTCTAATTTTTTTTAAAGCTTTTTGGAGTGGGGAGGCAGGGCAATTGGGGTAAGTGACTCATCCAAGGTTACACCGCTAGTAAGTGTTAAGTGTCTGGGGCTGGATTTGAACTCAGATCCCCCTGACTCCAGGGCCAGTGCTCTATTTACTGCGCCACATAGCCTCCCCACCAATTCTAATTCTTAAGGAATTTTTCTTCATTGAGCTTTTGCACCTCCTTGTCCATTTGGCCAATTCTAAGAGTTGTTTTCTTCAATGAATCCTTCAGTGAATCCTACAATTTTCTTATGCTCCCTTTTCCAAGCCGTTGACTCTTTTTTCATGATTCTCTTATATCTTTTTCATTTCTTTTCCCAATTTTTCTTCTACGTTTCTTATTTGAATTTTTAACTCCTTTTTGAACTCTTCCAGAAGTTTTTTTTGGGGGGAGTGCTGAGACCAGTTCACTTTGAGGCTTCATATGTAGCTGTTTTGACATTGTTGTGCTCTTCTGAACTTGTGTTTTGATCTTCCTTGTCACCATAGTAACTTTTTTTTTAGAGGGGGAAGCCAGGGCAGTTGGGGTTAAATGACTTGACCAAGGTCACACAGCTAGCGTGTCAAGTGTCTGAGGCTGGATTTGAACTCAGGTCCTCCTGACTCCAGGGCTGGTGCCTATTCACTGCACCACCTAGCTAACTTTCTATGGTCATATTCTTTTGTTGTTGTTTACTCTTTTTTTCAGTCTATTTTACGTTTTAGGTTTAAGTTGGGCTCTGCTCCTGGGGTGGAGGGAACACTGTCCCAATCTTCTTGGTACAAGACCTTGCTGCTGGCTTGTTGCACCAGGACTGTGGGGCCTCCCCACTGGTTTACTGGGATATGGTCTGCTGCTGCAGTGCCTGGACACTGTCTATGCTGGACTACATTCTTAAGTGGAACAGACATTTCCTGCTGATCTTCTAAGTTGTCTTGGGCTGGAAAGTTTTTTCACTTTATTTTTTTCTTGGTTCTGATGATTCAAAATTCATTTTGAAGCATTATATTATAGTTGTTTAGAGGTGAATTTGGGATAGTTTGGGCAAGTTCCTGCCTTACTCTACCATCTTGACTTGGCCCTTCCCTGTGACTCCTACCTTTCCTCTCTCTTCCCCTGCCACTATCCCCTCCTATTTTCCTTTAGACTATAATATTATTTCTATGCCGTAATCTTTTTGTGTTTATCTGTGTAATTGGGTTCACTTTTCCTTTATCTGGTTCAGATGAATGTGAGGTTCGTAGAATGCCCATCCCTCCCTGTTTAAATGCTTTCCATCTTTTGTGTCTCTATTATGTGTCATTGATTTCTTCTTCCTTTCTTTCCCAGTATAATACCCTACCCCTCTCATTTTTGCCTTTTCTTGATTCCAAAAAAACAAGAAAACTGAATCCAGGCTATGTCTTTTTCATATTTATCTTTCTTGAAGTTGTAGAATCCTGAAAAGAGACTTGCTTTTTATCCCCCATTAGCTGGTAAAAAATTCATAACCACTCCATCCTTTCCAAATGAACAAATTGCACACCTTTCTCTTTTTCTCTTGGCTCCTGGGTTTCTGTTTCAAAATGCCTGATCATTTCTGGTCTTTTCATCATGCTGCTTGCTTCACTCTCCTCAGAGAGTGTGTACTGCACTAGATTAATAGCTATCTTTTCTCTTCCCATATTGCTAATATGGGGAAATGCTTTTTTTTCTTAAGTTAAATATACTTTCCTGGATTACTATCCTTTAAAGAGGAAGAGATGCTCCATACTTATGGCCAAGGACTTGACTCATTCTCACCAAATGCTAGTTACACAAAAGATCATCACACATAGTGAGAAACAGCAGCTAAGCTAATTTTTTCTAAGCAGATAGCAAACATAAATCAGAGAAATTGTATAGATTAAAATGTATTAGATAGTGCACAAGGAGAATGAGCTCTCCTATTAGGAGCAAGATAACTCAACTTAACTGAGACAAAAAGACCCTGGTCTTACCCCAGGAGAAATTCCTTGCAATCCCTAGGAAGGCAAGCTGGCAATCAGAGACATTTGAGGAGTCAGCTTTACCCTATGTGTCTGTTGCTTCCCCAAGTCTGCTTTCTTTCTCTCTAAATTTTCCCATGAAGAGGTCTGCATCTATGTGGATCTTCTCTTGAAGAAGGAAAGATGATTCTCTTTTTTCTGATGCTATCTCTACCCTTACACAGGATCACAGCATAAAATAAACACTTTACCATTGAGAAGAATTTTATGCTAATGGTAGATATTTGAATGAAAGATCACAACAGCATCATAATTTGGGGGTACATCAAGTGTTCAGGGAAGACTAGCACCTCTAGTGTGAGGGCTTCCCAAATGCTCTTCAGGGCTACTCAATCCACCTTTGGCTTCTACCTTTCATTCAGCTCTCACTTGTGGTTCCAAGAAGCTGCAGCATGCACAGAGACCACACTCTAGTAAACCTTTTTGGCAGATGGGCTAACCCAGGTTGAGGGTAATTTGATGGACCTCAAATTCTTCAGTGAGTTAGGGGGATATCTTGGGATAACCCCAGGCATGTGAAGACTTCCTCTGGTAGAATGAGTGGACGAGAATAATTGTTCCAATGATCACGCAAGTGGCTGAAGCAGATACTGTGGTGCTCTTAGGGGTTGGTCAGATATCAAAAAGGCCAAAGTTATTCACTGCATCCCAGGCTATTGGCAATCGTCTTGACTTTTGTCTGGCCACTGGCCTTCAAAGATTCAGGAAGAGAGTGAGGCTGACGACTCTGTGCAGCTCTGTCTCCCTTAAATCCAGTTCATGCCCAAGTTGAGACATCGTCCCGCAATGTCATTGGTCCTCTTAAAAAAAAAGGATGAATGACATAATTCTAGACCCGGAAAGAGAACTTACAGATCATCCATTCTAACTCTCTCATTTTACAGATGAGAATACAGAGGCCCACAGAGGTTAAGAGAGTTTCCTTAATGTCACAGAGAAACTAAAAGGTGGAACTGGGATTTGAATTCATGTCCTTTGACTTTAAATTTTCTCTTCTTCCATACTACGCTCATTTCCATATTGAATTGGGACCAATGCCCAGGCCTCTGGAGCTATGTGACCTTGGAAAGGTGGAAGGGTGAGTTGTCTCAGTGATTATTGATTGAGTATCTTGGGGATACTTTGGCCTGTGAGAAAGCCAGCACATGGTTCTGAGCACCCTCTGATGAAACCAATTGCCTTGAGGCCTGAAGATGGTGCCACCTGGCGGCCAAATGACATGTGGCTCTCTAGCCGATTACTTAATTAACAAACCACAGACTACTTTCAGATTTCAGAAAGTAGGGTAGAAAGCCAGGTGTGGAAAGCTCTTCCTGTTGAAACAACACCAAGTGGATGCTTGGGCCCATTCAAAAGGTTATACTTGAATTTATTAATTTCTTCCCAAATTGAATTCCCAAAAGAGAATGTAAGCTTCATGAGGTCAGACACATTTTTCATTAAAAAAAAAAATTCCCCAGCCAAGCACACAATAGGCACTTAATACATGCTTATTGAATTGCATTTAACTAAAAGCTGAACTGATTACATATTTAATAAAAAAAATAATGAGTTGAGTAGGTGCTCAATGGCATTCACCTTATTCATCCTAATAACTGATTCCCTCCTCCGGGGAGTGCTTTGACCTTTGGAATTCATTATTCAGGCAATTCACAAGGCTCCTAGATCTGGTACAGGAAAGGACTTCAGAATGTAGGGCATCTAGTCAACCCCCTTCATGAGGAAACTGGGGCCCAGGGTGGCTCAGTGGCTCAGCCTGAGATCCCAGAGGCTGAGAGGAGGAGAGCTGAGCTTTGAACCCAGACACTAAATTCAGTGCTTTTTCTATTGTACTTGCACTCCTTGTTCTATGCCTATCTGTAAAGTGGGTTTCTGCGAATCATTGTCCAAAGATACTTCTATCAACCCTCGAGGAAATTAGCAGCCTGGCAGCCATATAATATCAATATCCTTTGTATTTCTACAACACTTGTCTTCCCAGGATCACACAGTAAAAGTTCACAGTCTGATTTTCAGTAATTCAGAATGTTATCTTATTGATTTCAACACTTAGAAGAGATAAGGAGTGGAATGAAGGGAAGGGAGAAATAGGGAGGGAGGGAGGGATGAGAGGAGGAAAGGAGAAAAGGCTAAGGGGGAAGGGAGGGAGAGAAGGAAAAGGAGAAGGGAAGAGGGAGGGAGAAAAAGAGAGGGAGAGAGAAAGAGGCAAGAAGGGCTAAAGGGGTAGAGAGGCGGGGGAGAGGATTGTTTTCTTTGTTTTACAGACGCTAAGATGCAGAAAGTTTCAGAATCATAGATGTAAAACCCCAATGGACATCAGAGATCATCTACTTCATTTTCTTTTTTCTCTTTCCTTCCTTCCTTCCTTCCTTCCTTCCTTCCTTCCTTCCTTCCTTCCTTCCTTCCTTCCTTCCTTCCTTTTCTTTCTTCCTTGCTTTCTTTTTCTTCATTTTTCTTCTTCCTTTTTTTGTAAATGAGGAAATAGGGAACCAGCCAGGTAGAGTGACTTCCCAAAGGCCAGGCAGCCAGGCAGGTCTTTAATATAAGAACTGACATTCAAACCCATATCTTTTGACCAGTTCCAGTGCTCATTCGGCTGCTCAGGCTTCTCTTCTGTAACTCTTTTCCCTTGACTTAAATTGAAGAGAGGTTCAAGCATTCCCATGGCTTCACCTTTTAAAAATGTATAGTTTCTTTGCATCCCTCTGATTTGCCATCCTGTAATAATAACTAGAGAAACAGTATGGTATAGGGCAGGGGTGGGGAGCCCACAGCCTTGAGGCCACACATGGCCCTCTAGATCCTAAGGGCAGCCCTTTGACTGAATCCAGCCTTCACAGAATACGTCCTTTTCATAAAAGGAGTTGTTCTGTAAAACTTGGACTCGGTCAAAAGGCTGTGCCCAAGGACCTAGAAGGCCACATGTGGCCTTGAGGCTTCAGGTTCCCTACCCCTACTATAGGGGGTGACAATAATAGCTTGCATTTATATTCTGCTTTAAGATTTAGAAAGATTTAAGATTTATTTTCTCACTTATTTTATACCATGTCCATTTTATAGATGAGGAGACCTACACAGACAAAAGTTAAGTCATTGGCTCAGAGTCACACAGCTAGTAAGTGCCTGAGGATGGAACTTGGGTCTTTCTGACTCCAGGTACAGCGTTCCAGTCACCCGACTGCCTCAAGCTGGTCTCAGAGGGAGGAAGTCCTGAGTTCCATTCTTCACTTAATGTCTTAGTGAACAAATTGTGAAGAAGACGACAAATTGCCCTGGTACGGAAAGTTCCTCCTCAAGAATTCCTTCTACCTGTGAAATCACAAGTCTGACAAAAAAGCCAAACAAAGCTAAACATTTATCTAGTGCTTGAAGGTCGATGGAGCACATCAAATGCTGGATTTAATCGGATCTTCACAATAACTGTGGGAGGCATGTGCTAGAGGCATTACTGTTCCCATTTTACAGATAATGAAAGTGAGGCTTTAATGAGAGGTTGAATGACTTGCCCATAATCATAGTGTGTGAACAACAGAGATTGGATTTAAACCCACCTATCTCCCAACTACAAGTCTGGCTTCCTTTCCACATCTCAGTATGGAGGCACACATGTGCATAATACATATTGGGAAGGAAAGGGAATAAACATTTATATGGCGCCTACTATGTGCTGGGCACTGGCCTAAGTGCTTTCCAGATATCCTGTTTGATTCTTACAACAACCCTATGAGGATAGGTGCTGTAATTATCCCCGTGTTACAATTGAGAAAATGGAGGCAAATGGGGGTTAAATGTCTGAGGCTGGATTTGAATTTAGGTCTGCCCGACTCCAGGCTTAGTGCTCTACCCGTTGTACTGCCTGGCTGCCTACCCTTTTATTTGTAGCTAGTACCACTCTCCCTGAAGAGTCTCTGTGCTTGTGGGAAGGTGTATTTCAGCCTTTTGAGGAGAATGCTTTGTATCAACTGTTGTTTTTTTTTTTTGCATTTTGGAGGGCAGTTGGGGTTGTGACTTGCCCAAGGTCACACGGCTAGTTTTTTGTGTTAAGTGTCTGAGGCTGGATTTGAACTCAGGCACTCCTGACTCCAGGGTCGGTGCTCTATTCACTGCGCCACCTAGCCGCCCCACAACTGTTTTTGCTGTGGCTTCTTAATAATTTCTTTTGCTTAAAGCTAATTGATACCTACTGGCTAACTTAATGGGGAACATGCTGGTTGTGTGTCACAAGTGAACTGTTAGGAACCTGGCCCTTCAAAGTTATCCCTAGAATCTTGAGAGCAAGTAGCATTCACCTCTGGGATCCCAACCTCTGGACTCCCAACCTGAGTATACTATTGGAGAAAGTAACCCCAGAAGGTTTGCTACACACATGTAGTATAGATCTATATGTATATGTATGCATATATGTATATATAATGGTAATATTTATCTAATTGAATAATTAGTATGCTTATTAAATCTGATGAAATGTAAACTCCTATGTGATGGACAATGTGCTTTCAAGGGGTTTCTATAAGAATCCAATGAACCTGTGGAAATAAAAGTGCTCTGTATGTGTGCATAAATTTGTATTTGCCTTAATGACCAAAGAAACAAGCAGTTAAGTGCCTACAATATTCTATGTGCTGGGCTAAGCCCTGAAGATATAAAAATAGGCAAAAGGTAGTTCCTGCCCTCAAGACACCTGCAAGGCTATTGGGAGAGAGTCAACATGAAAGCAACCAATTATAAATGAACTTTCTATAGAATGGATTGGAGGTCATCTATAGAGGAAGGTATTGGCATTAAGGGAGTTCAGGAAGGCTTCTTGTACAGGTAGGATTTTAGCTGAGACTAGAAGGAAGCCAGGAGTTGGAGATAAAGAGAACTCCAGGCATGGGGGGGCAGCAAGTAAAAATACATGGAGTCAGAGATGGAGTGTTTGTGGGAGGGATAGTAAAGAGGCATATGTCACTAGATCACTCAGTATGTATATGGGGGTGAGTAAGGTGTAAGAAGCCTGGAGAGGTAGGAGGAGGTTGGCTAGCAAGGGGAGTTGAATTCCCAAAAGACCATTTTATTTTTGATCCTGGAAGTGATAAGAAACACAGTCCTGGTATAAGGTGATGAGGTGGCAGATTTAAAGGAGTGTGTGTGTGTGTGTGTGTGTGTGTGTGTGTGTGCGCGTGATGTTGTGTGTGATGATACCAAGAGTCAAAGATGAAAGGTAGATTGTGAGCCTCCGTGATTAGGAGCATGGTGGTGATCTCGATAGTAATTGGGAAATTAGGAAGAGAGGAGGGTTTGGAGAAGAAGGACCACGAGTCCTATTTTGGACATGTTCTGTTTAAGATGTCTGTGAGATCAGCAGTTGGAGATGTAAGTGTAGAGGTTAGGGCAGAATAAGTAGAGCTGAGAATCATTAGCATAGAGATGCAAATTGAATCCTTGGGACATAATGAGGTCATCAGGTGAAAGAGTGCGGAAGGTAGAGGGAAGAGAGTGAAGGACAGAGCCTTGTGGGACATCCACCATTAATGGGAGTGACCTAGATGAAGATCCAGCAAAGGAGGCTGGGAAGGAGGGTCAGACAGGTAGGAGGGTTATCAGGATAGAGTCATTCCACAAAGGTTGCAAGACTGGACATTAGTGACAGGTAGAAAACCTCTCAGAATGGAAAAAAATGGCAGGATGTAAGACTGAGACAGCTGGCTCAGATGAATTCCATCCGTTGGAATGCTCTGAAACAGAGGATTTGCTTAGTGAATTCTAAAAACCTGTGAGAAAATTGTGGCTAATTGGATGGAGTAACCAAAAGTGTGATGATTCTTAGAGGTCGGTTCATTACCTGAGGCAGGACTGACATCTTCAAAAACCACCTCCTATAATCTGATGGTGTAGGAAGAAAAAGATTCTCCTTCCTTGTATTCATTTTGTCAGTGTTGAATAAATAAAATGGCTCCTCCATCGGACTTGTTTTATCCATGCTAAATTTAATTCTAAGAAAGAATTGAGTAGATATAGGAGATATTCCAGATTGTTTACCCTGGCGTCCTCTTTTTGTAGGCTATGGATAGCGATGAGACAGCTTGTGGTATTCTCAGCCCCAGCACTGGGTAGGCATTATTTACTGATTTGGGGAGGGGGCGTGGGGGAAAATGGTTTTAAACAATGGCACCGTTTGTTTTGTTAGAATATAATAATTCCATATCTAGTTAGTTCCAGTTTCTCAGGGACAGGATTAGATTTGTTCTGCCTGGCACCTGAGGGCAGAATGAGGGACTGTGGTTGGGTAGAAATTTCTTGGAAGCAGATTTTGACTGTTGTTGGAAAACAAATGAAAGGTGTCCAAAAGTGGAATGAGTTCTGTTTGGAAGCAGTGTGCTTTCACTTTTGCCTTTAGGGGAAGGGTAGACCAGCACTTATTAGATGCAGCTAGGGGGCAATGGCTAATGTGGGATCTGGATTCAGGAAGACCTGAGTTCAAATTTAGCCTCAAAATTTATTAGCTGTGTGACCTTGGACAAGTCATTGTTCATCTCTGTCTACCTTAGTTTTCTCTTCTATAATTTGTAACTTATGAAGTGCTATATAAATGTTGGCTATTATGATAACTATGATGCTGGAGAGAGGATTCTCATTCAGGTTGGGGCTGGATGGGATGGCCTCTAGGGTGTCCTTTAATTGAGAATCTATGATAGTTTTTAAGCTGCAAAAATAAATCAAATTCAAAGGGCATGATTCCTATTTACTGTGCAATAATGTCCAGTTTAAATTTTCACATGAGAAGGATGGCCAAGGTCTGATCTGCCTGATGCCCACAAAGTCATTCAGAACAGCTGATTTCCCTATTTCAGAAGCAATCCAGGCAATTTCTAAAATCCAGAATTTATATCCTCCAGAAAGAAACTAGCAAGTTTATTTATTTATTTATTTGCTTTTTGGAGGGCAGTTGGGGTTGTGACTTGCCGAAAGTCACATGGCTAGTGTGTCAAGTGTCTGAGGCTGGATTTGAACTCAGGTTCTCCTGACTCCAGGGCCCAAACTCCATATACTGTGCCACCTAACTGTGTTTCTCTTCATTCCAGCCATAGGTGTGGCCAGTCTCTGAGGCTGGTTAGTGGAACTGTATGCCACGCCTGCTCAGCTAGGTAATGCCATGAACCTGGCTGGGTCATCTCCTTTATCTGTAAATGCCTAGAGACCTACTTGATTCTCTAGGTTGCATGGCCTAGGACAGTCTGAATAATAATAACAATAACAATAATAATAATAATAATAAACAACTATCTTAGACCCTTTGAATCCTTCATTTGGAAAAAGCCAGCGATGCCCTGAATCTTCTGCCCCATTACCTGATCTCTGAGAGTCCTCAAGAACTTTTCCAAAGATCATCTAACTACATTCTTTTAAAAAGTTTTAAAATATTTTATTTTTAACTTGATTTTAAACATCAAAAAAGAGCATTTCCATATTCACAGTAGAACAATAAAAAATTTATTATACTGCAAGTATGTGCTGGTAAATGTTTAACAACTAACTCTCCAGAGGAAAAAAGAGGACTCAGGATACATTTTTAACATTTAATCTGCAATATTAACTTTTTTCTCTATCATTTTCTTAAGTCTGTACAATAGATAAAACAATAAATCAATGCCTGAGTTGTAGCATTTGAGGAATTCTGAGGAGCAAATGCTCACACAGAAAATTGAACAATGTCTCTTGGGAGCTGGTAGGAGATGACTCCAGCATATTCCTAATAGTATATGAAGATGCAAATCTCTATTTCATATTGCTTGCATGAAAAAAAGTGTAATAAATTCCACATATTACTCTCAAAATTGTCTTGCTTGTCTGCATTTCCTTAAGCCTTTGAGAAATGTTTTAAAGCCCTCTTTTATCTCTGTTGCTAACTTTCCTATCCTCCCTTTATTTAAAAACCCAGGGGAAAAAAGACAAAAAGAAAACAAAACCCTTATAACAAATAAGCTTAGTCAAGCCAAACAAATCCACTTTGTAGCCATAGCCAAGACTTCATTTCTCTTCTGTACGCTGATTCTATAACTTCTGTGTCAGGAAGGACATAACGTGATTTATCATAGATCCTCTGGAGAAACATTTAGTCATTATGTTATTCAGAGTTCTTAAGTCTTTCAGAATTGTTTTCTTTGCAATGCTGATTTCCTTATATCAATTATTTTCCTGGTTCTTCTCACTTCACTTTCCATCAGTTCCTATTTCCCAGGATTTTCTGAAATTGTTTCCTTTGTCATTTCTTATTGTACAATATTATTCCGTTTGCATTCTACCAGTTGTTCAGCCCTTTCAAATATGTTCTTATAGGTGTAGGAAGGTTTTTTTTGCAAGCAGGACAAAAGTCACCAGTTCTTTTGGTCTTCCTCATCCCTCCACACAGATGCTGTGATTTTCATGGAACATATGAACAATGATGGGAGTTGATCAAGAGGAATCTTTTCCACAGCATCATCTGACTCCTTTGCAGTTTTGCAAAGTTGAACACTGGGGTGCCAGAGCCATGGGTATGATAGGAAGCAAAAGGAACTTTATTTAACTCTGAGAAAAGTTAGATTGAGATAACCTGTGTGGCAGCAGAGGCGAGGGGATAATTCAGATTTAAATGTTTGTCAACTTTTATACCTATCTAGCTGGGGTCTGCATCTTAAAAGAGCCAAAATAGCCTATGGCTAAGAGCTTTTCAGAGCTGGGATCTAGGCAGCTCAGCAAAGAAATCCCTTGAGAATTGAAGATCAGAGACAGTAGCAGAGATGAGTAGCAGAGGAGGGCCATGATAGTATGCCAGGATGCCACCAAAGGGTGGGTCTGTTGCACCGAAGGCTTGGATTGCTTTGAGTCATGTATATTTACTCCTTGTGTGTACCTGGTCATACATATTCTTTATGTTTGGGCTCTTTCACATATGTTCCATGTGTGTGCCCCCTGGTCATACTGTATCCTCTCCTCCGCTAGTGGTGTGCAAATTTGTTTGGAGAGTGTAGGTTATTTATTTACTTTGCTTAAATTTTGACTGTCTCTTGAACTATTGTGTCCTGTGGGAAGCAATGGGTAGGAATTGCAGGGAGGAAAACTTAGACTTGACAGAAAGAAAAGTTTCCTAAAAATGAGAGCTGTCTACACTTGGAATGAGGCTCTTTGTGAGGCATGAGTTCTGGTTCTGAGTGGGTAGACTGGACAGAGCACCAGACTCGGAGTCAGGAAGACCTGAATTCGAATCCGTTCCTCAGACACATACTAGCTGTGTGACTCTGGGTAAGTCACTTGGCCTCTGTTTGCCTCAGTTTCCTCGTCTGTAAATTACAGATCATAATAGCTATACTTCCTAATTGCAAAGCATTTAGGACAATTCTTGGCACATAATTAAGCATCATATAAATATTAGTCATTATTTTCATTACCATTTTTATCATCATCGCCATTGTCATTATCATTATTTTCATTCACAAAGTACCTCAAACCTTGAGCAAATTTCCAGGGACCCAGACATGGGGATGGGGGTGGCTGATGCTATAGGAAACGATGTTTTAAATACATAATTTGATTATATAATTAAATACATAATATATAATTTCTAGTAAGAGGAAGAAATCACACGCAGACTTGGTTAAGGATTGATTATGACTGCGGAGAGAATCTCTTGCAAAGAGAAGAGGCAAATCCTAGGCTCCCAAGGGGCATCTCCTTCACCAGAAGATGGCATCTCCTCTTCTAAAGAGTCCATCTGTCTCTGGGTTATACACTAGGAAACTGATTACAAGTGTCTTTCAAAGATTTGTTCTTCTAGGCCTCAGGAGGAAAAAAATAGGAGCAAAGAAAGAAAGCTGTACAAGGCCAAATTTAAGCTTGACGTGGAGAGAAACTTGCTAATTGTCGGAGCTGTCAAAAAATAGAATGAATCGCCTTGGGTAGTGGTGGCTCTCCCTCCATCCCCACCGGATTTCTTAAAAGAAAGTGGGGTGATTGCTTGTCAGGTTTGCGGTAGATTGGATTCTTGATCAATTTCCAGTTGGCCTCAATGTCTCTGAGGTCCCTTCTACCTCCTGTGATTCTGGGATCAGAGAACAGAGAACTGCAAGATGTCAGCACCTTGCTATTTGCCCATACCCTTTCCTATGACTGATTCCCTCCCCAAAGACCCTTGTTACCTTTGGTATTTGGGAGCTGTCAGGTTGAGCCCTGAAGGACTTTCATTTTCAAGTCAGTTGCAGATCATAATTATACTGAAGGCTTGCGGAGCAATCCCTCAAATTACCTGACACTTAATCCATAGTCTATGGGGCGGCTACAAATACATTGGAGATATAATTGCTCCCATTATAATGGCATAATTGAAATCATCTGTAGATGGAGTCAATAAAATGATTTCTGGTTTATTATGGAAGGCCAGAGACAGTCTTTTCAGAAACTTGGTTTTCATAGAAACATCATAGAATAGGCATCTGATAGAAAGCATTTTCCTTCCTTCCTTCCTTCCTTCCTTCCTTCCTTCCTTCCTTCTTTCCTTCCTTCCTTCCTTCCTTCCTTCCTTCCTTCCTTCCTTCCTTCCTTCCTTCCTTCCTTCCTTGCCTTTCTTTCCCCTTCCTTCTCTTTCTTTCCCCTTCCTTCCCTTTCTTTCCCCTTCCTTCTCTTCTTATTACTCTCCTATTGACTGCTTCTGAAAGAGAAGACCTTTCCATGTTCTTACTTTGAGATATCCCTGGATGTCATCCATTTAGACATTTCATCAGCTGGTGCAGATTATAACCTATTGATGCTTCATTCTCTGTCATTCATATCCATGTGCCCCCATCAATCTTCTAAAGTAAATCAGCTCCATGCACTGGGGATTTTCCTTTAAATCTTTCAATGATAATAGTAAGAGGGAGCTTCAACGTAGCACTTTGCAAAGCACTTTGGGGGAAGAGATCAAGCATTTATTAAGCACCTACAGTGTGCTGAACACTGTGCTGAGGGCTTCACAAATACCTCATTTGATCTTCACAGTAACTCTGGCAAGTAGCTTCTATTTTTATGCTCATTTTATAGATGAGAAAACTGAGAGAGAGGTTGAGTGACTTGCCCAGCTTACTCGCTAGTTCCGCGTCTGAGGCTGCATTCAGGCTTAGCCCTCTCTGACTGTAGGTCCTGTGTGCTATCCACTGAGCCTTGTGGGTGCCTAGGGTATATAGCAGGGTACAGTACCTGGGCTAGCCATCAATTTATTATCCCATGGATATGCGTCATTTTTGACTACTTATGTCCATCGTGAATCTTGCCATTGTTCTTCGGGCAGCATCAATTAATTTTTATTTTTCTGAGATCATGGCTTTCTGTAATTCACAGCCATTGAGCATCATTAAGACAGTATTGTTATTCTTTTTTAAAAGGTTCATTGATCCCTTTTTAAAAACACCATGTCTATTTCCATTTGACTTCTAGTAGTGGGATATGCGCAGTAGCTGATCAAGGGATATAAACATTTTAGTAACTTTTCTGGCATAAACATAATTCCAAATTATTTTCTGGATTGGTTAGACCATTTTACAAGTCTACTAAGAATGAGTGTTTCTTGAAAGCCCCTCCAACATTTGCTATTTCATTTTTAAGCACATTTCCTCTTCAAGAGATGTGAGCTGAAACTTAGAACTGTTTAATTTTCCATTTATCACTTTATTGGGAACAATCTTTCATATTGTTGGTATTTTGTAGGTCTTTTGAAAATGATTTGTTTTTGTTCTTTAAGCACTTCTCTATTGATAAGTGGCTGTTAGTTCTATATACAAACATACAAACACACAAACATATATGTATATATGTATTTTTGTCAATTACCAACCTATATACCACATATAAAACTCCTAACAATTTTTTTATTTAAAATTTTTGTTTTCGATTTTTCACTTAATAAACACCCCAAAACAGAGTATTTGCTTATATAAAATGAACAGAGAAAGATAATTACCTATGAAACTTTGAATCTCTCATACAGCTTGCTTTTTAAAAAGTGTATAACAGCCAGGTAGCTAGGTGGCACAGCAAACAGAGTGCTGATCTGAACCTGAGTTCAGATCTGGCCTCGGACACTTACTAGCTGTGTGATCCTGGGCAAATCACTTAACCCTGTTTTCCTCAGTTTCCTTATCTGTAAAAGGAGCTGGAGAAGGAAATGGCAAACTGCTCCAGTATCTTTGCCAAGAAAATCCCAAATGGGGCCATGAAGAGTTGAACACCCCTGAAAAGACTGAATAACAACAACAGTAAGCAGGCATGGTGGACATACCTGCTAAAGTCCGTGGTTCTGAGGAGGCTGAGGCTCCTAGATCATGGAGTTCAGGTGTTCTAAGATGCAGTGAACTAAAGTCAACCTGGCGTCTGCACTAAGTTCAGCGCCAAAATCATGGGCCGGGGGAGAGGAGGGCCATCAGGCTGCCTGAAGAGAGGTGAACCAGGCCAAACTGGAAAAAAGAGAGTAGGTTAAATCTATTTTGCTGATCAATATTGGCAGTGGTCACTGAATTTCCAGTCTGGGTGAGATAGTTAAAAAAAAAGTATGTAATTAATTTATAAAGTATATAATAAATAAAAAGTATGTAATAAATTTTACGTGTTACTTTCAAGTTTGTCCTTGCTAACAGAGAAATTTTTTGCAGTGATTCTTCTGAGAAAAAAAAATGTAAAAACAAAGTTTTTTGCATCAGGAAACTGCTTGGGATCTTGAAACAGCCAAACAACTTCCCAAATGCTGTCCCACTCACTTCTGCCTCCTGTTCAGTTGTGGCCCTGGCTCATTTTCAGTCTTCAGGGGCTGTCCATATTTTTATGTGGTGGTGATGAGGAGATTCACTGGTCATTTTGAGTTTCTCACTGAACCTGATGAGATTACAAGACTTGGGCCTTTGTTTGCTCCTTCCCCAAGGCCTGTGAGCATGGCCACTGGCTCTGCGCTGATTAGATTTCAGAGATTTGGTACTGTCTTTTAATGACTGGCATTTAGAATTAGCCACCTCTCCCTGTGATCTATAAAAGTGGACTGATATCTCTTTCTTGAAGACTTTCTCTTCAACTCTTCCCCTCATGACTTCTAAAGACTTACTACAGAGAGGGAAGGGGTAGTGGTAGAAGACTAGGTACCCCTCTCCATCACTCCAGAACTCTCTAAGGAACAGGTGGCAGGCACGTGGCAGTGATAGACGTGCTTGCTCGTGACCTGAGAGAAGAAATCTTGAGAGCAAGTTTACCTGGTTTAGTAACCAGGGCATTGAGAGACTTTCTGCAGGAGCAAATAGAGGAAGCAAACATTGGCATGGCCTCTTGCCCCAGAAGGGAAATCCCAGCTTTTTGCTTCACAGGTTTTGTGTGATTTGCCCTTTCCTGAATCTGAAAGATCAGGAGCTTTCAAGACCTTCTAGGAAAAGGATATTCCTGATGCTTTAGGCTTTGGGGTTTAGAAAGAGCAAGATAATTAGTTTCTGTGCAGCATCCAACTTGGAGAATAAAATTGGCAAGTTACTCAAACAGTCTCATGGAAGAGGGATGTACTTATTTAGCGGCTCCAGAAGTACGGCAAACCTTCTGCGGGTGGCGTCTGAATCTGGAAAGGGCTTCTTCCCTCTCCTCTCCTTTCCTTCTCATCTCTTTGTAGTCAGGTTTCTGACTTTCATTACTGAAACTGTTTTCTCACAAGTCACTGATCATTTCTCAGCTGCCAGATCTGATCATCTTTTCTTAGTCCTCATGTTTCTCAATCTCTCTGCTGCATCGGGCACTGTTAAACCCACTCTCTCTCCTCTCCAAGTTTTTGTGACACTATTCAGTCCTGGTTCTCCTCCTACTTACCTGACCATGCTTCTGGCTGCTTTGCTGTTCTGATGTCCATATCACACTAACTGTAGGTGGTCCCTGCAAGGTTTTATCTGAGGTCTTCTCTCTCTCCTCCCTCTCCACTCTCTTGGTAACTTCATGAGCTCCCATGGATTTATATGCGGGGCCACCTCCAGTTTCCTGATCCATATCTGGCCACTGAACCCAGATGGCTCTGGAGGAGAAAGTAAGGCTGGTGATTTTGCACATCCTTCCCTCACTTAAATCCAATTCACTTGCATGTCATGGCTTCACTTTCCTGATGTTATGGGTCCTCTTCCAGAAGGAAGGACAAAGAACAACGCATTTAATTATCAATGCAGGGGCGGCTAGGTAGCAGAGTGAATAGAGTGCTGGACCTGGAGTCAGGAGAACTTGAGTTCAAATTTGGCCTCAGATACTTGACACACTGGCTGTGTGACTTTAGGCAAGTCACTTAACCCCACTTGGCTTGCTTTTCCCCCTCCCATGCCTACCCCCTCAAGAAATTATCAATGCAGATGACCAGAGAGTGTTGGAGCTGGTTTGAACTTGCTTGGAGAGCCCATGGTGAAATTTTCAACGTGGAAATTGGTCATTGCTATAATTTAGGGATTGATTTATGTTTTGTGGGTTGTCTAGACTTACAAATATGTTAATAATATATGTTAAACTTAAAAGTGTGTCATTTGTACATATTTTCTGTAAAGAAATTTGCTAAACATTTACTCTACAAAATATGACCCCCAGATTCTCTCTGTTTCTGTCTCTCTGTCTTTGTCTCTTTCCTTCTTCCTCCTTCTCTGTCTCTGTCTCTCAGCTCTATCTCCATCAGTTCCAATCTCTCATCTGAGTTTTAGCTTCCATTACCAATTGCCCACCAGACATTTCAAATGAGATATGCTGGAAATACCTGAAACTCAACATTTCTCCAAATAAATTCTTTCCTTCCAAGCCTCCCTCCTTCTGTCAAAGACACTGCTAGCTTTCTAATCTCCCAGATTTGTAATTCAACGTGTTCCCTGATTCCTCACTCTCGAGCTCACATCAAGTTTCCAGTGAGTTGCCGACTCTTGCTATTTCTTCTACCTTCGGATATCTCACATCTGATCCCTTCTTTCCACTCCCAGAGCTGCCATCCTGGTTCAGACCTTCACCTCTCACTTTGATTATTATAACAGTCTTCCTTCCTGAAGCAAGTTTCTCACTTCTTTAGTCCATTCTATGCACCATCTCTCCTCAATAAACTTCAGTGACTCCTTAGTGCTTTTAGGATAAAAATGATAAGCTCCTGTGTTTAACTTTTAAAGTCTGGCACAACCTGGCCCCAGCCTCAATGGATATTATTCCTTCTCCTGCACTTAGTGAGCCAGTTAAATTGGCCTTCTCTCTGTTCCTCACTCATCATACTCAATTTCCTATCTCCATGCCTCTGCATCTCCCATGCTTGGAATGTTCTCCCTCTACATCATAGAGTCTTTCTCTTCCTATAAGGTGAAACTCAATCACCATCTTCTGCATGAAGCCTGTCTTGGGCTAATGTCCTCTCTCCCAGACTACCTTGTATTAAACTACTCTTATAGGTTTGTATTTGATTCACTTCACATGTAGGATTTATATGTGTATTTGTACTTAAATTTTTTATTGTATTTGTTTTCCCCCTCAGAATGCAAACTCTTTGTGAGAGGACCTTGTTTCATTCTTTGTCGTACCTCCAGTGTCTAGCACGGTTCTTGGCACATAGGTGTTTAATCAGTGTTTGTTGACTGGGTGATTGATGAGGTCTTCCTAAACTCACATCTCCTTTACATTTCTTGTTTCTATTAATGGCAGACTCTTGTTTCAGTCACCCAGGTTTGTAACTTGGGAGTCATCTTTGACTCTTCTTTCTCCCTCACGTTCTCCCATCCCCAATATTCAGTCATTTGCCAAATTTTATTTCTTCCTCCATGTTACCTCTTGCATCCATATCCTTCCCTCTACTCACATTGGTCCCACCTCATCACCTCTTAACCAAACTATTAAAATATCCTCCTACCTGGTCTCCATGCTTCCAGTGTCTCCCTGGCCTAACCCATCAGATGCCAATATATATATATATATATATATTTTATCAATCATCTTTACCCATAAAATTATACAATGCACATTCCAAATATACATTTCAAGCTTCTGGATTACAAAAATAATGTGTATGTGATGAAAACCTATTATGCAAAATGAAACTCTGCAAAACCCTAAAATTAAGTCTCAAAAATACAATATATCTATGACAGGAAGAAGAGATAAATTAAATCACAACTTTATTTACAAAAATACTCAACAAGCATTTTTAAAATAATAACTGCCTCAAGATTGCTACATACTAAATCTTAACAGTGCAACTTGTGTTACAAAATAATTTTCTTAAGGCCCAAGTCTGATTACATTACTCCCCAGCTCTAAAAACCTCTATTGTCACTGAGATAAAATGTAAACTTCCCCAGCTCTCAAACCTTCAATAGCTTTCTATTGTCACTAAGATAAAATGTAAACTCCTTAGCCTGGCATTTAAGACCTCTCACAATTTGACTGAGGCGGCTGGGTGGCTCAGTAGATAGAGCACCAGGCCCAAAGTCAGGAAGAGATGAGTTAAAATCTGACCTCAGACACTTAGTAGCTATATGACCCTGGGCAAGTTGCTTAACCCTGTTTGCCTCAGTTTCCTCACCTGTAAAATGAACTGGAGAAGGAAATAGCAAACCACTCCAGTATCTTTGCCAAGAAAACCCCAAATGGGGTTATAAAGTCAGACACAACTGAAAATGAGTGAACAATTTGGCTCTTCTCTTCTTTTCCAGGTTTAATTTACATAATTTCCACTTTATAATATGGGCATATGGGAGTATTACAACAGGTGTTTTGTCTTCTCCAGTCATTTGTTCAGGACATGCTCCGTGCCTGGAATGTACTCCCTCCTCGCCTCTGCCTTTTATAATCTTTAGTTACTTTCAAAATTAATATCTGGCCTTACTTGCCTCTGATGGGAGATAAGTATCTTAAGGGGAGGGACTGTTTTAGTTTTGTCTTTGCATGCTCAGTGCCTGCTACAGTAGGGCTTTGTTATCACCATTTTGTAAGGATGAGGAAGTGGAGGTCCCAGAGCATTGCTCAAGATCTGATGGCTTGTAAGTGGAAGTGTCAGGACCTGAATCTGGGTCTTCTGGAGCCCAGGGAAGCTTTCTTGCTACCACAATCTACCGGGTTACCTTTCTCTAGTTATATAACAAAGTCTTTGCCAGAGCTATAAATAGCACTGGGTAGCTGGGTATGGATCTTTTGGAGGACATATTCCTTCTGAAAAGGGTTCTCTGCATTAATGATTCTCCAAAGAGAATCATTGTTTCCTGACACAGTAAAATCTTCCAGTCTCTCATTGCCCAGCCGTGAACTCCCAGTCTGTGAATGCCCTGCTGTGTTCTAACCCTCTCCTGGATCTCACCTTCCCCCACCACTGTGCTGGGGGAATACTGCCCATGGCCCGCTGCTGGGCCTGAGGAACCATACCTTGAGAGAATATTGGCATCAGGAATGATGGCACCATAGTGTTTACTTTGCTAGCAATGGCTTCTGGGTCTTTTCCACTCATCTCCCCCCCACCTACCTCCCCATTCAGTTTGGTTTATCCTAGATGTCAGACTTCCTCATAAAGGCCTTTTCCTCCTTGGCCTCCGTCTTTAGGGTAGCCAAGGCATCTTCTGTTTCCTTTGTATCTCTTTTAATACCTAATGCATTCTTGGCCGCATAGCAGACAGACACTGAATGCTTAGTGAATGAATGAGCGACAGAGAGTAGCAGACCACCTACCTAGCTACCATATTGTCCTATTTATCACAAACTATTACAGGATCCGAGGGCATCAAGGAATCTTGGAGACCACATAGTCTAATCTTGTTATTTTATGGATGAGGTCACTAACTCGTCTGAGACTCACCTGTTTTCTCACCTATAAAATACTTTATATCTTTTGCAGAAATGATCTTTAGAAGTTTTTAATTTATGAGACAAAAGAACCATTTGTATGACATAGTAGAATAAAAAGATGCTTGTACATGAAGCTGCAAATCTGTCATACATAACTAATCTTAAAGTTCTAGGTAAATGTGAGCGTCCTAGCTGAGGCTCAGAGAGGGACAGGAATTTCATTCTAGATGAATAGTAGCCAAGTTGAGACTAGAACTATGATTTCTGATTCCCAGTCTGGGGCTATTCCCACTATCCTGGACTTGTTCTTCCACTTCTAAAGATGAACAAAATCTTTATATTTTCCTATGGTTTGGTTTTATGTAGAGAGAACAGCAATTTTGGTGTTTTTAGGAAAGGAGGATGCCACCATCCTTGCTTAAATCTAATTCACTTGTGTGTCATGGCATCACCTCTCTTTGAGAATGAAAGATAAACAACAGCTTTTGTGAGTAGAAAGAGGACCTGCTCTTTGCCTTTGCCTTCCCTAGTTGTGCTCATCTGTATCTGGCCACTGGCCCCAGAGGAGAAAGTGAACCTGGTGGCTTTGCACAGCCCTGCCTCACTTAAATCACTTGCATGTTATGGCCTCACCTCCCTGTCTAATGTCAGGGTGCTCTTTGAGAAAAAAAAAGGACAAACAACAGTACTACCACCCTATCTCTCAATCGACTCCAGGCCTACTTCACTATGTGCCCACTGGATGTCTCCAGCTAGATGTCCTGTAGTCTTATCAAGCTCAACATTTGCCCAGCAGGATACGTTATCTTTCTCCAAACTTACCCTTCTTCCCAACTTTGCTCTTTCTGTCCTTCTGGTCATCTGGGTTCATAGCCTGGAAGTCATTTTGAATTCTTACTTCTTATTCACTGCCCCTCTCACATACATTCAATTGCCAGAACTAGCCAATTCTACCCTCCAAATACTTCTCAGACCTATGCCTTTCTGCCCAGTCATGTCAATAACCTAGATCAGAACCTCATTACTTCTCATCTGGACTATTGCTATAACTTTCTAATTGCTTTCCTGCCTTGAAGTCTCTCTTCTCTCTAATCCAACCCAATAAAGGTCAAATTCATATTTGTAAAGCACAGATCTAACTGTGTCACTGGCTCCATATTGCCTCTAGAATCAAATTCAGTCTCCTCTGTCTGGCATTTAAAGCTTTTCTCATTTGGCTGCAGCCTACATTATTTTTCACTTGCTCTGTGTTCCTGGAGAACTGGTCTGTTGGTTGGTTGTCTGCCTTTCATGGATCCAACAGGCATTTACCAAGTGATCGCAAAGTGCCAGGCAGTGTGCTAGGAGCTCATATGTGACATTCTCCTGTTTTGGGAGTTCCACCTTCCATCTCCAGGCTTTTGGAGGCAGTCCTCCATCCCTGGAATGCTCCTCTTTCTCACCTCCACCCTTTAGGTTCCTAGCTTCCTTTAAGGCTCAGTGCCCATGCTATCTCCTTAAAGAGACCTTTAATTTGTTATCCCCCCCCCCAATGGCTAGCATCCAACCCTGGATGTTAGATTGACTTTAATCAAATGAAGTAATAAACAGTGGATCCCCCAAAACACAGTGCAATTCCAAACAATTGTACGTAAAGTGATTGGCTAAACTTAAGTTTAAACTCAATATAAATGTTATCTATTGTTCCAGGGGCAGCTAAGTGGTATAGTGGATAGAGTACTGGGTATGGAGTCAGGAAGACATCTTCCTGAGGTCAGAAATTTGACCTCAAACACTAGCTGTGTGACCCTGGACAAGTCACTTAACCCTGTTTGCCTCAGTTTCCTCATCTGTAAAATGAACTGGAGAAGGAAATGGCAAACCACTCCAATTCTGTTGCCAAAAACAACAACAACAGCAAAACCCCAACAAAACCTAATGGGGTCACAAAGAGTCAGACATAACTGAACAACAAAGTGTGTTGTTAATATTTTAATTTATTTTTATACATTTCCACCAATGGAATGTAAGGTCCTTGAGGGCAGAGATCTTGTTTTTAGCTCTGAAGCCCCAGCACCTGGGCCAGCACTTTGCATGCATGGCAAGCCTTTAATAAATGCTCATTGAATGAAGGACTGACCACTAACATTCTGGTCTGCATATTCCCAGTGCTTAGCTTAGTGCCTCATAGCTGCTTATCACTGATTGATTCTTTTTATTTTGCTTTTTGGAAGGTAATTGGGATTAAGTGACTTGCCCAAAGTCACACGGCTAGTTTTGTGTTAAGTGTCTGAGGCTGGATTTGAACTCAGGTCCTCCTGACTCCAGGGCCAGTGCTCTATGTACTATGTCACCTAGCCACCCTCACTAATTGATTCTCATGCTTCCTCAAATTGAGCTTTTTAGATATAGCTTAACTTTCTTCAGGGCCTTTTCCTTTGTTAATTTTCCTGGTTTAAGGAGAGAGAAAAAGACAAGGACTAGAAGGTGTCTAGAGAATTGTTGTTTAAAAGAAAAACACATTGAAGTGAAAACCAAAAAAATTTAGGCTTAAATTGAAAAGGAAAACCACCCCACCGCATCCCTCCTCTTCTCCTCACATTCCCACCCTGAGGTGTCTGTTGTCAGCCACTGTTATAGGTAGATGCTCTGTCTCCAACAGGCCATTAGGTAGGGCTCAGGCTCACAATGGAAGAAGGTAAAGCTGCCCAGAGGACCACAGAGCAGTGGCTACAGGAGGATAGAGGCCGACCAAATGAGGGAACATAATTACAGACTGTTAACAACACTCTTGGGCCAGGCCTGGAGTCGACTCAATTTCCTGAGTTCAAATCTGCCTTCAGACACTTGGTAGCTGGGTGACCCTGGACAAGTCACTTAACTCTCTTTGCCTCAGTTTCCTCATCTATAAAACGATCCAGAGAAGGAAATTACAAAACCACTCTACCATCTTTACCAAGAAAACCCCTAATGGGGTCACAAAGACAGAAACTGAAAAATTACCATACAACAACAACAAACACTTTTGATGAAGGAGGAAGGAAAATGATTATAAATGGGAGGATGATGATGGGAATTTCCTGGACCATAGATCCAAGAAATTATAGGTAGGCCCAGATTCTCAGTGGCTTATTCATTTTACACCTTGTTATTCTGCTTCGAACCAAATGAGTGGTGTTATGCAATGGAAATAAAGAAACATTTAGGGCTCATTTGAAACATCACATTTTGTTTCACCCGACAAAGCCATTGGTCGATTATTTTCTCTTATTATAGAGGGAAAAGCATTGGCCCTAGAGTTTGCTTCATGATTTAGCCTGATGTGGCCACCATCTTTGGAGATTACAGGCCATTTTGGGCAAGGGTTCATGTCCAAAGAGTCACAGAATTTTAGTGAATCACAGAGACTCTTGACTTGCTAGTCTCCCAGCCCACCCTTATACTGGTTCTTTGGGTCTTCCTCTCAGGTTGTAGAAGTAACTCCAAGGGTGTGTTGGGATTATTTCTAGGACTGCTTCTCTTGAGCTCCTGATATGGAATGTTCTTCTCATTGTTAGTTGACAGCTAATACTCCCAGTATCAGCTAACCTGTAAATGTCTCCTCAATATCAATTAACATCAATTAGCTTTCTTTCTTTTTTCTGTGACTTGTCTTTCCTGATGTTAGGTTAATGAATATTCAGACAGAGCATAACAGATGAGGATCCTGTGAGCTCTGAAAGGTTGGAAGAGCCAGCCAGTCAGTCAATAAATGTTATTGGTGAAGCACCTACTATGTGCTGGGCACTGTGCTAAGCACTTGGGATACAAAGAAAGGCAAAAGACCATCCTCACTCTGAAGGAGATCACAGTCTAGCGGGGAAGACAACATGCAAAAAAACAACGCACAAAAAGTTATGTACAGGCTCGATTTGAAATAGCAGAAGAAGGTGCTAGAATTAAGTGGGATTGGGAAAGGTTTCCTGTAGAATGTAGGATTTTAGTTGGGACATGGAGGAAATCAGGGAGGTGAGAAGGCAAAGATGAGGAGAGAGAGCCAGTGCAAATGCCCGGAGCCAGGAGATGGAGGGTCCTTAGAGCAACAGCAAGGAGATCGATGTCACTGGATGAAAGAGGGTGTGGTGGGACAGAGAGTGTAAGAGCTCTGGGAAAGTGGAGGGGGCAGGTTGTGAGAGTCTTTGAAAGCCAAGCACAAGATTTTGGAGATAGGTGATCCTAGAGGAGAGAGGGAGCCCCTGGAGTTCACTGAGGAGGGGGATAGCACAGCTGTCTACTTTTATATCACTTTGAAAGTTGAGTGAGGGATGGCCTGGAGTCGGGGGTGGGATGGGAAATGATGTCAGAGACCCCAGCCGGTAGGCTACTGCAGTGGTCCAGAATGAAGCCCAGCAACTGGAGCAGGCAGTGGAGTCTGCCGGTAGCTAAAGCAGCCTTGATTCAGGGAAGAGGGAACCCCGAAGATCCGACGCACTGTCCTAAAAATGAGAGCGATTGCTCTGCGGGCTATATCTGGGACCCAGCCTGCAGAAACAGGTAGGAGTTGGGAAGCAGCCTTGGAGGGGGTACTATAATACAGTGAACATGGACCAAGCGGATCACTGTGCTAGGCACTGGGAAAATTCAAATTTTAGGTAACACATAGTCCCTCCCCTCAGGAGGCTTTTAGTCCGGTTCAGGGTTTCTCAGACTTTTTGGTGCCGGGACTCCTTTATACTCTCAAAAATTATTGAAGAGCTTTCATTGGTGTGACTATATGTCGGTATTAGAAATGAACATATCTGGGACGGCTAGGTGGCGCAGTGAGCAGAGCACCAGCCCTGGAGTCAGAAGGACCTGAGTTCAAATGCGACCTCAGACACTTGACACACAAACTAGCCGTGTGACCTTGGGCAAGTCACTTAACCCCAACTGCCCTCCAAAAAAAAGAAATTAACATGTCTTTATTATGTTATGCTATATCATATCATCATGTCATAGTGTAATAAAAGTAGTTTTAATCTTTTGGACCCCTTGAAAGGGTCTTGGGGACATCTAGAGGTCCCTGGACTGTATCACACTTTGAGAACCTCTGGTCTGATTATGTATGACCTTACTCACTTTGTAGATGAAGAAGCTGAGGCTCAGGCACTTACATTGAAGCTGGGATGCGCTTCTGACCCCCAACAAGGCTCTTTCTATTAAGCTGTTCTGTGGTCAGTAGATATGTCCTTTCACCATGGAAGCCTGAACTTAAGAGCCCTACGTAAAGGCTGCAGTGCATCAGGTGTTCTTGGTTGACCGTAGTTCATTTTTTGTGATGATTGGAGCCCTGGTCTAAGAATGATGATGATGATGATGACGAATGATGGCTAGTGTTTATATGGTGCTTTAAGGTTTGCAAAGTACTTTATAAATATGTCATTTTATCATCACAACAGTCCAGGGAGGTAGGTGCTATCATTATTATTATACCCATTTTACAGATGAGGAATCTAAGGCATACCGAGGTTAGGTGAGTTGCTTGGGGTCACCCAGCTAGTCAGATATCTGAGTCAGGATTTTAATTCAAGTCTTCCTGACGCCAAGTGCCAGGCTCTTTCCACTGTGCCAGCTAAAGGCCGATGATATCGAGATCATTAGAAATGGAAGAGACCTTAGGGACTACCTAGTTCTGCCCCCCATCCCAGCCTTGCCCGAGATCACACACAGCTGGGTTTGACCACTTAGCAGGCCAGTTTTCTGTGCTTGGAATCATGGCCCCAAAGCTGTACCCTTAACCCTGGGCAGCCGTCTTCACAATGCATGCTGAAGATCACAAGAGGGGGCAGCAGGGAAGGTGGGAGTAGACCCACTCAATCCCAGCCCAGCTGCTGGAAAAATGCTCCGGGGGAAATGGCCTCTGCAGCCTGGGTACTACAGTGGTCTATCTTTGACCATAGAGGATGGAACATTGAGCCTTGTCTGTCACAGGAAAAGAAGCTTTTCCCGGTGTGGTATGTTGGGGGCTCAATCCATTAATTCTCAGAACAATATTCAATGCAGCCACAAGGTGGAGGAACTGCTTCGCTTACAATTCCCCCTCCCTAATGTCCATCTGGTATGCACGCCCTCTGAGAGCTAGTGAGTAAGCACATGGGGAGGAAGAGAGATTTAGAGGGAAGGGAGGTTCCCAAGCCAAATATGTGGAATCCTATGGGGAAAAGACCCAGAAAAGCCCTGTCCGCTTACATGCTATTGATCATATGCCTCATGACACAATGGGTTTTCTTTGCTAAGTATTTTTAATCCCTCAGTCAATAAGAATTAAGCTCCAGCTAGAAGCCAGGTGTTATGCTGGAAGCTGGTGGGGAGCAGACCATCCTCTTTATACCCTTCAACCTCCAAGTCTTAAGGTTTTTTTTTTTGCTTTTTGGAGGGGGATTTGGGGTTAAGTGACTTGCCCAAGGTCACACGGCTAGTACCTGCAGCACCTAGCCACCCTTAAGTCTTAAGGTTTTAATTTTGGGTCTATAACTTAATGGTGTGAGGAACTCACAATCAATCAATCAATCTAGTATGGAAATCAATTAATCTGGACTCCCTTTGGGGAAACTCCTTCCACTAAGATAGATCAGTTGCAATTTAGAGTCTTAGAGAATTTTTTGTGGGTAACAAGAGGTTAAGGGCATCGCTCCAGGTCATTGTCCCAGGTAAGACTTGAACATGTTTATTCCTGACTCCCAGACAGCCAGCCCCTCTCCCTACTATGATGGCACCATGTCTTAGTTCAGGTTTTAAGTTAGCAAAAAAAGATTCTTATGCAAGAACAATATGCTTTCTATAATGACCACAATAGAATTAACTTTCCTAAGACCTGGGCATCTCACCTTTTTTTTTTTTTTTTGCTTTTTGGAGGGCAGTTGGGGTTAAGTGACTCGCCCAAAGTCACACAGCTAGTAAGTGTGACAAGTGTCTGAGGCTGGATTTGATCTCAGGTTCTCCTGACTCCAGGGCCTGTGCTCTATCCACTGTACCACCTAGCCATCCCAGGGCATCTCACTTTCAAGTTTAAGCTGTGTCCCTGTATGCTTTGGTGTGAGTATTGGAGTCAAATCATTGTCTTGGTTCAGGCAAGTATCTGTATTTAGCAAGGTAGTCCACTCTAATGAACAAAGGCCAGAGAAAGAAACACAAGAATTCAAGGGCTCTAACATTTCAGGAGAGAAAACACCCTGGGACATTGACCACAGGGGCACAGGGGAACAACAGTAGGCTTCTCTATTTCCAAGGAAGCAGTATGACTTAGTTCTCAGGTTTTTTGGTGGCAGGATCCTTTACACTCTTAAAAATTATTGAGGAATTTTGTTTATGTGGATTATATGTATTAATCTTGACAATATTAGAAATTAAAACCTCTTAGTATTATTATGATGAAAGTAGTTCCCCCCAACAGGTTATTTTTATTTTATTAACCTTATATATGTTTTTTAAACATTCTTTTAAAAATTATAAGTTCCAAATTCTTCCCATCCCTTCAGTCTCTCCCCACCCACTAAGAAGACAAGCCATATGATACTCATTATACATGTGAAGTCATGAAAACCATATGAAAATAGTTTTGACCTCATGGACCCCTTAAAAGACTTTCAGACTCCCCAGAGGTCCTAGGACGGCACTTTGAACTGCCACCTTCATTCAAATCAAGATGAAAGTGACATACCAGGCAAGGTGATGAGCATGGGCTCTGCTTGAATCCTGGTTACAGTGAGACAATGAGGGAAGATTATACAACATTTGAAAAGGCAGTTCTAGAATTGCTTTTTTTCAGAGCCTCAGAAATACAAATTATTTTTCAAGAAAGTGCAGCTTCTGACTGTTCCCTGGGTTCATTTAGTGCTTTGTAAAAATCATTGGACCTAGAGCCTGGAAACCTGCTGATCTCCTTTGAAGGCAGTGTGGTTCAGTGGTAAGAGCTATGGCTTGAGTCAGAGGACCTAGATTTGAATTCCCAGCTATGATCCTATGAATCTTAGTCCTCTAGACCATGAAGGGATTGGCTACTAGGCTGCTATACTCAGACTTACAAGGGTGGTACTGTTCTTTGCATTTTTCTTCTGACTATTTCTTATATAGGAGGCCAGCTCTAGTCATCCTGATCTACATCTGGCCACCGGACCCAGATGGCTCGGGAGGAGAAAGTGAGGCTGGTGACCTTGCACAGTCTTCCCTCACTTAAATCCAATTCACTTGCAAGTCATGTCATCATCTTCCTGATGTCACGGTCTTCTTTGAGAATGAAGGACAAACAACAATTTCTTATAATGGACAATTTAGATCCTACCTCTTTGCGTTTGCCCTGGCTGTGCCGCTTGCCTGGAAAGTATTTCCTCCTCTCCTCTCCTCTCCTCTCCTCCCCTCCCCTCCCCACTACTCCCCTCCCCTCCCCTCCCCTTCCCTCCCCTCTCCTCCCCTCTCCTCTCCTCCCTCCCACATGAAGCCTTTTCCGATCCCTGTCCCCATCACCTCTTCTGCTATAATTTCATTGTGAATATAAGGTCCCTGAAGGTAGCATCATAGATTTAGAGCTGAAGAGGACCTGAGAGGCCATAGAATACAACGCCTTCATTTTACAGATAACACTTCTTTTCCATTTTCATGAAAAATGTGCATGTCCAATGTGCACCATGTTCAATGCATAGCACACACTTATTAAATATTTATTAATTGAGGCTACAATGAATTTGCTCTCCTGTCTAGTTCTGAGACAAAAAGTAGGGAAAAACATGAAAATGTGCTGAGTTGAGTCATGGTTTTGCCACTAACTAGCTGTGTGACCTTGGGTGTGTTAGCCTCTCTGGGCCTCAGTGTCCCCTATAAGATGAATGGACTAGACTAGGTGACTTCTAAGGACTCATCACTTTAGATGACTTAATCCTCTCCTGTTAGATATAATTCTGGGGGCTGAAGCTGGACTGGATTAGAACCGTGGGTTCTAACTGCCTTGCTCATGCCTCGTGCCTCATGCCTCATGCCTCATGCCTCGTGCACCAAATGTACTCAAGTGACTCTGAGTCTCTTGCTCTCAACCCATGGGGCCACAACTTGGAGTTGCTTTGTTACTTTAGGAACAGAAATGGAAAAAGACAGTAGGATTCTGGCATGTAATCTTAGGGTGTTGGTTCTCATTGATGTCTTAGAAACACAGAAAAAACTTTTTTGCACTGCTGAACAAAGACGTAATTTTTGTCCATAGATGGCCCCCTAGATCTGAGACCCCAAATAATGTTCCAATCAGATTCAGGCATCATTAAACGCCTTTCACCATCCAGCCCCCTGTTTCTTTGTCCTCTCTTTCTCCAATGTACAGAATCCCAAAGCACATAGGACTGCTTTGCAAGCTGATTAAAAAAAAATGCACACATAGGAAGGAGAGTTCCCCTGGTGAGATTCAGTCATTAAGGGACTTGATGAAGAATGAGGGTGATAATCCTTGGAACTAGCGAGGCAAAGGAAGCCGTAGCCCTCCGGCAGCAGGGAGAGGGTGGTGCCTTGCTAATGTTTGAGCAAATGGGGCACAGGAAATGAGAGAATGGCTCTCTGGAGGGCTGCCACATTCTGCCACTTAGCAGCACAGGATTAGAGGTCACAGAATCCCAACCTTTTAGAGTTTTAAAGGGCCTCAGGACTCATCTGGTCCAGCTGCCTCATTTTTCAAATAAGGAAACTGAGGCTTATAGTGACTAGTTCAAGTTTATGTAACAATTTAGTGACAAAGTGAAGGCTCCTTATTGTTTCAGTTCGTATTTACCAACCTGTTTTATTACAGTCCTAATTTAAGCAAACTATAGCTCATGGAATCCTGGATTTAGAGCTGACAGGAGTCTTAGAAACCATCTGGTTCAATTTCATCCTTTTACAAATTAAGAAACTGAGGTAGGTAAGTTGACTTGCCAGATGTCAAAAAGATAGTAAGTGTCAGAGGTGAGATTTCAATTCAGGTCCTTTGGTTCCAAAGTCAATGCTCTTTGCATTATATCAATTCTAGTTTGTGAGGACCAGCTAGGTGGTGCCATAGCGCACAAAATGCTGGACCTGGAGTGAGGAAGACTCATCTTCCCAAGTTCAAATCTGGCCTCAGACACTTACTAGCTGTGTGACCTTGGGCAAATCACTTAACCTTATTTGCCTCAGTTTCCTCATCTGTAAAATGAGCTGCAGAAGGAAATGGCAAACCTATCTCGTATCTCTGTTAAGAAAATCCCAGATGGGGTCATGGAGAATCAGACATGACTGAAATGACCAAACAACAACAATAACACATGATAGTTTGCTCAGCGTCCACTGACCAGGTATTAGTTTTTTGGAAGGACAGAATCTCAGAGTTGGGAAGATCCCATCTAGTCTGAATGGAATCTCCTGAGATATACTTTATGCTGTCCTGAGAAGTGATCATCCAGCCTTCCCTTGAAGGCCTCCAGAGAAGGATAACCCACTTATTAGCTACAGCTGATTTTTGTAGAGAGCATTAACTGTTTGCCAAATACTTTACATCTACGATCTCCTTACAACTACTTTGCAAGGCAAGTAATACAGGCATCATTGCCCCCATTTTAGAGATGGAGAAACTGAGGGTCAGTGAGATTAGGTGATTTATCCATGTTTATAGATATGGTGAGTATCTGGGGCAGGATTTGGGCCTGATTTGGCTTGCAGTCTAGCAATCTCTGCAGCGCTGCCCTGTCTCCTAAAGTGGCCCATTCTCCTGTTTGATGGCTGTAATCATTAGGAAGTTTTTCCTTATGTTATTTCTATGTCTTCCTTCAGAACCTAAGCAGAGCATCTCTTCGAGGTGACAGTCCTTCACGTTTGTGGAGACAGCTATCAAGTGTCCCCACAGCCCTTATTTCCTTATGTGGCATGGTCCATAACCCTCTCCTCTAATTTTATGATAATAAAAATGATCGGGGGTGGGAGGTGGGGGATGGGTTGGCAGCTTGGTTCAGTGGAGAGAACATGGGTTCTGGACCTAGAGGGCCTCCTGTCTCTGACGAATACTGGCAAGTGACTTAACCTCTCAGTACACCCAGACAATTTGCTAATAGTATAAGTTTTCAGAGTAGACACCAGCCTGAAGAAGAAAGATTTCCCTCATTGGGAACTCTCTATACCACAGAAGGCACAGGTTTGGTGCAAAATCTCCTCATATTTAAAGAGGGTTTTTTAAAGGTTTACAATGTGTTTTTCTTATCGTCTTGTGAGGTCGATGAAGTAAGCATCATTCATGTTTTATAGAGGAGAAAATGGGTGATGAGAGACGACATGATTTAGCTAGGGTCCTACACCCAGTCAGGGTCAAAGCCAGGTCCCTGGATTCCAAGCCTCATACCTTTCCTCTATGTCACATTCAAAGTTGAGAGAAAGCAAAGTGACTTCTCCCCCAGTAGGAGCTGAATCTTGACAGTAACCAGAACAGACTAAGCATGCTGGAGGAGGGCCGAGCCCTACATAGAAATGCAGTGAACTGGGAAACTTGTCACTGTCCATTAGGGCATTAGAGTGGACTACCATCTTGGTATTAATCTCCAGGAGGATTGTGATATATTTCCAGGTGTCCCATGACTTTTGAGTTTCTCTATTTTCCCCTATCCAGGCTGTTTCCACATAATACCCAATAACCTCAGAGCCATAGATCATCAGAGCCAGGAAGCATCTTGGCAATGGGTTAGCTGGGCCAACAACCTCATTTTATAGATGAGGAAATAGGGTCTGTCTAGGTCACACAGTTAATCAGTGGCAGAGCTGAAGTTTGAAGCCAGGTCTCCTGATGCCTGGTCCAGAGCTCTTTCTGCTGGATCCTGATGGTTTTCTGTAAGAAAATTAAAGCAGAAAAAAAAACCCAGTCCATCATTTAGGTGTCTGGCTTTTGTGTAGTCTGCTTAAATTTATTAAATGCTTGGGACTGTGTAGAAATATCAGGAACTTGTGTATTTTGGGCATCAGAATCATACAAAGAGAGTTGCCAGACCATATGTTAGCTGGCAATTCTAGAATGTTCTGGGGGGAAGGGCTTCCTTACTGGACCTGCTCCAACAAGTTTAAAGAAGAGGATGAATATACACTGTGAAGACTTTTAGTGTAAGAGACTAGGCCAGTTACACATCCTTATCAACCAGTGGCTTAATGGTAAGGTGATGGAAGCCAAGGATCCTGGAAGAGTCCATCTTTTTAAAAGGAAGATAGTATATATTAATCCTCAGCAAAGTATAAGCTTCTTGAGGGCAGGGAGTATCTCACTCTTGACTTTGTAACTACAGTGCCTATGTAATACCTGGTAATTAGTAGGTGCTTAATAATTGCTTGGAATTCGTGGAATTTTTTCTATGTCATTATTTCCTAATGCAGCCTTCCTTTTTTTCACCTCACCCTCATAACAAAGAAATACATTTAAACAAAACAAAATAAACACATGGAACGTGTCTGACAATATATGGCTGATTCTGTATTCCTTATTCCATATTCCTTACCCCACCCCCATCTGGGGAGAGGTGGGAATCACCTCTGGTTATGGGAGCCCTCAGGAACCACAGTTGGTCATTTCGTTGATCAGAAGTTTCTCTCTTTTTTTTTAAAATTAAAATTTATTATTTGTTGATTTTCAACAATCTTTTCTTTCTTAGTTCTCTCGCTCCTTTTCATTCCCTCTCATACCCACTAAGAAGACAAGCAATTATACATATGAAATTAGGTAAAATGTATTTCTATATTAGTTACAATTTTTTTAAACAGCAAGAAGAATAAAGTGAGGAAATTATCTTTCAGTTTGTACTCAGAGTTCCTCATTTCTCTCTCTGGAGGTGGAAAGCATTTTTTCATCATGAACCTTTGGCATTGCCTTGGATCATCATATTGGTCAGAGTAGCCAAGTCTTTCACAGTTACATTGATCAGAATTTTTTAAAAAGGGTTTTCAGTTTTATTTTTTTACCTCATTATTGTGGTTACTTGATAAAATTTTCTCTGAGCTCTATTTACTTTGTTCTGTTATCTATTAAGACAAGTTTTCCCCAGTTCCTATAAATCCAACTCCCTTCCCTCAGGCAGAACCAAACCCAGTCTTAGAATGCTAGAACTGGGAGGGGATGCTGGAGAATGCCCAGGCAACCCCCTCACTTTTGGTATGTGGGTGAGAGGAGGAACAATGACTTGTCCAAGATCACAAATCTAGATGGTAGCAGAGATAGAACTAGAACTCTTCTCATTCCCTCCCCTCCTAACCCTTCATTCCTAGGTGGGGCTTCTATCCATCAAAATAGGCTAGAGTTGGTGTTCAGTAGATAGTGCTGAACTTGGAGTCATTAACACCTAAGTTAGCCTTAGATGCTTTACTAGCTGTGTGACCCAGGACAAGTCACTTACCTTTCTCAGCCTTAATCTCCTCATCTACAAAATGGGGATAATGATAGCACTTACCTTCCAGGGTTATAGCAAGAATTAAATAAGATTATATATATATGTGTGTGTGTGTATATATATATATATATATATATATATATATATATATATATATAGTGCTTTGTCAATCTTTTTTTAATATAAATTTTTTGTTT
>CM053599.1:48998532-49037381 GCA_028646575.1 Pseudocheirus occidentalis | reverse complement strand
TCCTTCCTTCCTTCCTCCTTCTCTCCCTCCCTTCTTTTCTTTCTCTCTCCCTCTATTTCTCCTTTATTCTCTTCCTTCCTTTCTGTTTCTTTCTTCCTTCTTTCTTTGTTTTTCTTTTTCCCTCTTTCCCTCCCTCCCTTCCTTCTTGAGAAACATGCTCATTCTTAAAAGGACAACACTTGTTGTGAAGCCAGGAAAGTTTTCATTAATTTTTACATTTATTCCCCTGAATGATTCCTGATGGAGAACATTTGCTTCAGACAAATGCCATGCTTATATGCCCTGCTTTCAATTAGAGTTTCTCGCCTGCCTCCCACTGGCTAAGCACTTCAGGGTTCAGAGCCTATCTGAAAAACACCTAAACCTCATGCCATGGGTCTCTATTCCTGCTTACATTTCTCATTCCCTTTATACTTTGCTTAGTAAAAGAAAAACAAGTCATAAACTCTTTTAAAGGAATGCCCTGAATTGATTGGAGGCTGAATTCAGGATGTTTAAAGGTTCCTTCACCAGTAACACAAGAAGAGTAATGAAATTCTCCTCTGGCCTTTGAAGCAGTGGATTTTATCTAAAGTATAAGGAAGGAGCTGTTCACCTTCAGATATGCTGATAAATAGGCCCCCACATCCTGTTGTCCAGTGAATGAAGAAGAATCAACATTCCCAAGACTTTCTGATCCATTTGTTTTCATCCTTTCCTAGAAAATACATGACTTCTGATATAGTACATATTTTCTTGTGGAAACAGAAATTTCCTTCCTTCCTTCCTTCCTTCCTTCCTTCCTTCCTTCCTTCTTCCCTCCCTCTCCCCCCCCCTCTCTCTCTCTTAGGTTTTCACTCAGTGAAACATCATACCCTTTTGTGTTCTACCACCTCCCTTTTCAGCTTCCTTTTATGTATCATTTTTCCTTCATTAGACTGTAAGCTTCCTGAGGGCAAAGACTATATTTCTTTTTCTTATTTGTATACCCTGCACTCAGCACAGTACCTGGCACTTAGTAGATTCTTAATAAATGTTTGCTGAATGGAATTGAATTGAAAGTAGGGGGCAAGGGGGCAGCTAGGTGGTGCAGTGAATAGAGCACTGGCCCTGGACTCAGGAGGTCCTGAGTTCAAATCCAGTCTCAGACACTTAACACTTACTAGCTGTGTGACCTTGGGCAAGTCACTTAACCCCAATTGCCCTGCCCTCCCTTCCTCCAAAAAAATCAGAAAGTAGGGGGCAAGTCAGCTGTAAAGATAATTGATTTGTATGTATTCTGTGCAGCAGCTAGGTGGTGAAGTGGATAGAGTGCTGGCCCTTAAGTGAGGAGGATCTGATCCCAAATCCAACCTCAGACACTTAGCTGTGTGGCCCTGGGCCAAGCCACTTAGTCTCTGTTAGCCTTAATCCACTGGAGAAGGAAATGGCAAAGCACTTCTGTGTCTTTGCCAAGAAAACTACAGGAAGGGTTTGACACAACAGAAACCCCTCAGCAATAACTTTTCCAGTGTTTAGCCCAGTGCCTCAAACACAGCAAGCATGTCATAAAGGCTTATTAGTTGCTTAATTGATTGATAGATGGAACAAATTCTAGAAGAGCCTGGTATAGAGGGTTAACCTTAGAAAGGAAGAAAGACAGCTCTTCCTCTGAGACAGGAGAGGAGATGAGAGAGGATGGAGGAATTTAGAAGTAGAGGAAAAATTAAGGAAAAGCAGGTCAAACAGATTTATTTTCTCAGCAAAGGTAGAAGAGAAGCTCAATACTCTGAAAGGGAAATGGACTGAGTAGGTTTGGGTTTTATAGGCAGGTGCAGAGACTTTGGAAGAACTGGACCAATGAGAATTCCCTAGAATTGTTCAGTGTCCCTATTACAGGGTCACATGTCCTGTGTATCACCTCCCCCCCTCCCCCTCTCCCTCTCCACTCCCCTTCTCATACATTAAAGCTGTCATCAGAGCTATGACAAGGGTGGCCACTGGGATTTTGCCTCAGAGTGGGGAACATAAGGGTGGTCATCACACTGACAGTTGCAGTGGCTTTGTTCTAGAGCAGGGGTAGGAAACCTGAGGCCTTGAGGCCACATCTGGCCCTCTAGGTCCTCAAGTGTGGCCCTTTGACTAGGGCCTCTTCTACAGCCTTCTCCCTCCTCCCGGTTCAGGGGCATAGATCCTTGCAAGCTTCCTCCACCCACAGCCTCCTGAACCTCCTCCCCCCCCCCCAACCTTCTGCCACTTGCCCTAGGTACAAACGTGATTAGTTACAGCTCTGGCAGTTGGCAGAGAGCATTATAGCAGTAAGGAAAGGGCAGAATGTACTTTCAGTCAGTCCCTCCCAAATGGCAGTATTTTTAATTGCGTTGGGGACATGATCCATAGAGATAGGTTGTGAGGATCCGGGGGAGCGAGAGACCCAGCGGGAGATGAGTCCGTTTTTCCGGGAGGATCTGAGAGCTGCCCCCTAATTTGGTCCTTCCTCGGCTAAGTCGGCCGGTCCTCTCCTCCCCAGGAGCAGCCCTCTCTGCCCGGGCTCACGCGGGGCCTTTTCTCAGCCGGCCCTGGCCCCGCGGCGCTCTTCTGAGAGTGGAGCTGCCTTTGAAGCAGGGACAGCGCTCCCAGTCTCCATGGAGCCCCACGGGGGGCCGAGCCGGAGGAGACCTGGGCCTCGTGTGTTTGTTCCTAGGTCCGTGCTCAAGAGAAAAATGAGCCCTAAAGACGATGCGCAGAGACAGTCCAAGGGGAGAACGCAGCGTTGGTTTCCAGCACGTTTACTGCTCAGTTCGCTTCTTCCTAACTAGTCTTTGGTGGCTAAAAAGCTGAGCAGGATCGCGATTTCAGATGCCTGGTCTTTGCCCTTAACCAGACCGGCGGGCTCCCAACTGGAGCAAACAAGCCAAAGAAAACGAACACACATCCACTGAAACGAAAATATGCTGAAGTAGAGCCGATCAAATGAACGGGAAACCAGATGGTCCAGTCCCTTCATCCGAGAGACAAAGAAGCTGAGATACAGAGACCCGAGTTTGAATCCTGCCTCAGACTCTTACTAGCTGTGTGACCCTGGGCAAGGGACTTAACCTCTCCGGCCTCAGTTTCCCCATCTGTAAAATGGAGATAATAAAGCTGCCTGTCTCATAGGGTTGTTGCAAGGAGGCAATGTCTATGCAGCTCCTTTTTGGGTTCATTATCCCAATTCTCTCCTCCCTCCCAGGCAGGCTGGGTCCCCAGGGGATGACTTAATATGTTTTTCCAGGATTGATTAACCAGTTGAAAAGAATTAGCTTACACAAAGGGACATTTATTGAAGGACAATTGTTACAGAGCTCATCCCCCCTAAAATCTGGGACACACTCTCCTGTAAGTACATACAGTCCAGGAAAGAGATCAGTCAGACTTAGCCCACACACATGGCATAGGGGGTAACTCACAGCTCTTGTTTGGATGGAAGTAATTTCCTTCCTTTGTGAAATGCCTGCAAAGTTTGCTGACACCAGTGGCTTTTCTTTTTTTCTTTTGTGAGGCAATCATGCTTACTCAGGGTCACACAGCCGGTGAATGTTTGAGGCTGGATTTGAGCTCAGGTCCTGCTAACTGTAGGGTTATCCATTGCATCACCTAGCTGCCCCTACTCATTCCTTGGTGTGCCTCTTTTGTTCTCACTTCCTGGTGCAGAAGCTACCCTCAGCTAATTCTTTTCTGGGGACCCTTGCTTGAAAGTCTAAACCTTGCACTTTTTGAGGTTCATAAGTTAACTGATGTTATAACTCTATTTTGTAACTCTGTCATGTGATATGATGTCATGTTATGTTATAACTCTAGTCAATAAGAATGAAGAAGAGGCTCTTCATTCTTCTGCCAAACAATTCCTTCTCAGGGCCTTTCTTGGAGCTGCTTTACCATTATGCTGGTCTGCTATTAGAACCCTTGATTGAGAACTGGCATAGTGTTTTTTTTCAAACTCCACAAGCCATGACTGTTTCTCTTCAACCAACCAGAAAACACTTCTTACGTGGAGCCATCTGTTTTCATCCAATTTATAGCTAGTTTATATATTTGATTTATTAATTCAATATGGGTATATAGGAATTGTTTAGTCAGTCAGTAGACATTACTAAGTGCCAGACATTGTGCTAAATGCCAGGGATACAAAGAAACACAACAGACAGTTCCTGCCCTCGGGTAGCTCACAGTCTAAGGAGGGAGAAGGCAGTTGATAAGTAAGACATACAGAGGGCAGGAGGGGAGGCTCTAGAATTAAAAGGAAGTGGGGAAGGTGGAATTTAAAAGAAGCCAGGTGGCAGAGGTGAGGAGGGAGAGCATTCCAGGCACAGGGGAAAACCTGTCAAAAGTCCCAAAGTTGGGAGATGGAGTGTCTCATTCAAGGAACAGCCAGGAGGCCTGTGTCCCTGGATTGAAGAGTATGTGGTGGAGTATAAGGTGTAAGAAGATTGGAAAGGCTGGGGCAGGTAGGAAGGGCTTTGAATGCCAAACAGAGATTTTTTTTTGTATTTTATCCTAAAGGCAACAGGGAACCACTGGAGTCAATTGAGTAAAAAGGTCAGACCTGTGCTTTAGGAAGATCATTTTTGTTTATTTTATTTTTTAGCCTGTGTTTAGTATTTTCCCCCAGTTACATGTAAAAACAAATTTTAACATTCATTTTTAAAACTTTGAATTCCAAATTCTCTTCCTCCCCCTTCTTCCCCATTGAGAAGGCAAGCAATTTGATATAGGCTATCCATGTGTAGTCATGCAAAACATTTCCACAACAGTCATGTTGTGAAAGAAAACATAGGCAAAAAAAAACCTCAAGAAAAAATAAAGTAAAAAAAATGTGCTTCAATCTGTGTTCAGACACTGACAGTTCTTTCTCTGGGGATGGATGGCATGTTTTATCTAAAATCCTTCAGAGTTGTCCTGAATTGTTGCATTGCTGAGAATAGCTAAGTCCATCACAGCTGATCATCTTACAATATTGCTATTACTTTGTACACAGTACATTTCACTTTGCATCAGCTCATGTAAGTCTCTCCAGGCTTTTCTGAGAGCATCCTGCTTATCATTTCTTATAGCACAATAATATTCCATCATAATCGTACGATGCAACTTATTTAGCAGTTCCCCACTTGATGGACATCCCCTCAATTTCTAATTCTTTGTCACTAGAAAAGAGCTACTATAAATATTTTTGTACACATAGGTCATTTTCTTTTTTTTAATCTCTTTTGGGATACAGACCTAGTAGTGATATTGCTAGATCAAAGGGTATGCATGTTTTTATAGTTCTTTGGGCATAGTTCCAAGTTGCTCTACAGAATGGTCAAATCAGTTCACAGCTCCACCAACAGGGTATTAATATCTCATTTTTCTCACATGCCCTCCAACATTTGTCATTTTCCATTTCTGTCCAATTAACCAGTCTAATAGGTATGAGGTAGTACCTCAGAATTATTTAAATTTGTATTTCTCCAATCAGTAGTGAGTTAGAGCATTTTTTTTCATATGTCTATAAATCTAGCTTTGATTACTTTGTCTGAAAACTGTTCATATATTTTGGTCACTTTTCAATTGGGAAATGGGAATTATTTTTATAAATTTGAAATGGACCTGGCATCAGACTGGACATGGAAGGTAAGAGAGAGAGTGTGAGGAGTTGAGGATAAGGCCTATTATATTTTGAGCCTGGTTAACTGGGAGGATGACGGTATCCCCAACAGTAGTAAGGAATTTAGGAAGAGGTGAGGATTTGGGAGAAAAGAAAATGAGTTTAGTGTTGACCATGTTGAATTTAAGATTTCTACAGGACATCTGGTTTGAGATGTCTGTTAGGCAGCTGGAGATTTGAGACTACAAAGTCAACAGAGAACTTAGGGTTGAATAAATAATTTGAGAATCATCAATGCAGAGATGATCATTGAATCTATGGGCACTGACGAGTTCCCCAAATGAAATAGTATAGAGAGATTCAAGAAAGGGGCCAAGGACAGAGCCTGAGGAGACACCCACAGCTGTCAGGCATGATCTTGGTAAGAGTTGCCTCCCTCTTAATTCAAGCAATCTAGATCAGATGTAACCTGGAGCAAAGGAGACTGAGAAGGAGCAGTCGGACAGGGAGGAGGACATCAGGTTAGGGCAGTGTCCCAAAAGCAAAGAGAAAAGAGAGTATCAAGAAGAGGATGACCTTGATAGTGCCAAATACTGCAAAGAGATCAAGAAAGGATTGAGAAAAAGGCCATTAAATCTGTCATTTCAGGACATCATTGGTGATTTTGGAAAGAGTAGTTTCAGTTGAATGATAAGGTCTGAAGGCAGACTGCTGAGTGTTAAGAAGAGAGTGAGGAAAAGGAAGTAGAGACATTGATTACAGATTATGTTCACACCTAGTTTGTACCTTTGATTGGCTGGCTGACTATACCTTAAACAAAGAATGCTGAGAACAGAATCAGGTCATAGAGCATCTTGTTAGTTACATTGACTTGGGTTGAGGAGTATGGGACACCCTCTCTTATATAAGTAAAGTACTTTGTAAACTTTAAGCTCTATAAATATTGTTGCTCAGTCATGCCCAGCTCTTCATGACCACATTTGGGGTTTTCTTGGCAAAGATACTGGAGTGGTTTGCCATTTTCTTCTCCAGCTCATTTTGCAGATGAAGAAACTGAGGCAAACAGGGTTAAGTTACTTGCCAAGATCACACAGCTAGTAAGTATCTGAGGCTAGATTTGAACTTAGGAAGATGAGTCTTCTTGACTCCAGAACTCTATCCACTGTACCACCTAGCTGCTCCATATAAATATTAGCTATTATTTAGTGACTTGCTGTAGGTCACCCAGAGAATAAGTAACAGAGCTGGAATTTCACCTCCAAATCTAGTCCTCTTCCCTCTGTACCAAGCTGAGTCTCATCAAGGACTGGAGATCTGAGAAGCTGTTTCAATCTCTTGGGGATACTGAAAAATTATCAGGATGGTCTGTTGAAAGGAAATTAAATTAACAAGTCTAGACCACTGGATTCATTAATATTGTTTCTTCACTTCCAATACTTGGGGCCAAATGGTGGGAAAGGAATTTCTCCAATGTATAATTGAAGGGTTGAGGTCTGGACCTTTTCTCCCTTTTTTATTCTTTCTGACTTCCCAGACCAAACAACCTTTCTCTGGCCACCGCTCCTTCCTATGTGTTGTCTTCTCCTTCGATTTAGAATGCAAGCGTCTTGAGGGGAGGTACTGTTCTGCTTTTGAATTTCTATCTCCAGTTTAGCAATGTCTGACATATAGCAAGCCCTTATATTAATTCATTTTTTCAATCATTTTTTTTCATTTGCTCCTGAATGCTTGCAAGCATCCATTCATTTATTTATTCAGAAATTGACCACAATAAGTCAATGCCTCTGTGGCCCTCCAATAAACCTCAGAGTAATGAATCAGCACCTTGAGGAATTCAGTGTACTGTCCTCTGGGCTATAGCATGAAATGTCGTAACTCTAGGATTAAAGTCCCAAATACTCCCGTCCTGGTGAAACCTATATTTACTTGCCTTTTATCCAGTCCCACCAAAAGCCAAACTTCTGGGAAGAATGCTTTGTTCTTGGGAAGTAACATCTGGAGAGACACATTGGAGAATGAAGTCTGGAGTGACTTATCACCCTATTTTTCCATTAAAATAAAAGTGGGGTCAAGTCAGCTCTGGGTCCTCAAGGCCCCTTCTCCCAACAGCTTAAAAAGATAAACAAACCCAAGAGCAGATAAGTGTTTCAGAGTTGATTCAAAAACAAACTTTTTCATGGGAAAAGCCATTTTTGCAGCTGCAGAATAAGGATTGACTTCCAAAAGAACATTTAGCTGCAGGAATGCCCCTCCCTCAGCTAGGGCTGGATCATATCATCATTAGGTCTGAGAGTGAGGGGTGGGAGGAAAACCAATGAAATCATTCCTTTGTCTTAAGAGTCCAGACTCAAACTATCAGGGCAAAAATGATAGTTCAATTCAGAACCTATTTTGGCCAAGAAAGGGGGAATGATCTAGACAGTAGCCCCCCTATTAGGTTCTCTTCCCCTCCCCTCCCCAATCCCTGCAGGCTTCCCTCAATTTTCATCTCTATCTATTGGGAAATATTGGTCCTGCCTCTTGAGGGCTACCTTAATGAGCCACAGAAAATCAGAATGACCTATTTTTTTTTGCATAAGTTCATTTGATCACATACAGCTATCACATACAGAAATGATATGTTTCTAGGTAGAAATGAAGCTCTGTAAGCAGGGGAGGTCTAAGGAAATTAACCATCACTGTTTTTGATTTAGGAGATATACTTACCGAAATAAGCCCAAGGCTTTAGCTGGGTTTAGAAAGCTAGCAGCATCACATGGACCACCCACATCACATCTTACCACCCAGATAACTCTGGCCTGAGATCTTGGTTATATAGGCTGGGAGGGACACTTTTCTTAGCTCATAGCTCTATAGATTAACGAGTTCATGTCAAACTTTAGCTTTGATGGGCAACTCCCTGCCAAATAAGGAGCTTATGTCTAGGGTGAGAAACAAGACAAAATGAGTCCATCACCTTCATAATGGGGTTCAAACCCAAGCTGTGCCCATATAAGATAGGCAAACTGGACCGATTCACAAGGGAATCTGGCTAATGGGTGACCTCATTCATCATTAGCTATCCTCCTACTTCCTGGGAGCACCTAGGTTAGAGCAAATCTTTTAATTAAAATGTGGCCTTACTGAAGGGATACAGGAGCTGTGTTATGGTCCTCTTGAGTAAGGGAAGAATTTACAATCCAGAGGAATATAGGAAATGTGCCTCAATGATAAGAACCATAACCTGACTTTGATTCTAGCCCGTTGCTAGGATAAAAATCTCAAATCATTTGAAATTAGAGATCATTTAAACCGTATCTCTACTAGAAATATGGGATACATCACCTTTAAGTGGTATATACTCTGCTGGGATCAACTCTATATATTGTATTTGCCACATCTTTGTTTCTCTCTGAAACTCCATCTGGTACTTGCAATTCCCTTATACTAAAGTCTGCTTGTGGTATGGCAGTGACCGTGAGCTCTCAAAGGCTATCTCGATGGAACACAGCCCTGCCCTGTGCTTTAGTTTCACCCTTCTCTGTCTTTGTGTTAGTGCTGTCTCTCCTGAAATGTTATACTTTCTTGGTATAGATAATTTCCATCTTGTCCTAGATTTTAGAGACTTCTTTGGTCTTTCTATTTTTTTTTTATCATCTATAAATGCATGGTGGAATTATAAGATACCAGCTTCTTTCTATTCTTCCCTCTTTCCTTCATTTTTTTTAGATTTAAATTGATTTGTTTATTTACTTTTAGTTTAGAAGATTCAGTTCTAGAGTCCCTTGAGTTTTAAGTTTTCTCCCTCTCCCCCACTATCCCCCATGGCAGCATGCAGTCAAGTATAGAATCTGCAAATACTTTCGCATTGGACGTTAGTCTGGTTGTATGGAAGGGTTGTAACCAATGGAGTGGACAATGGGAAAAAGGAAACAAAACCAAACATCCTCCTTCCTTTTTCTTTCTCCCTCCCTCCCTTCCTTCCTTCCTTCCTTCCTTCCTTCCTTCCTTCCTTCCTTCCTTCCTTCCTTCCTTCCTTCCTTCCTTCCTTCTTTCTGTCTCTGTCTGTTTCTCTGTCTCTGTCTCTTTCTCCCTCCTATACCAAAAGCAAACTTTTCCAGAAGGTGGAACAAGCAAGTATTTAGTATTTAGCAGAACCCTTAATCTTCCCTCTAGAGAAAAATGGTTGCCTGAAGAAAAAGTAAAAATAGCTTTATATCTAACACTGAACCTTAAGCCCTGGCTGCTATTTCTGACCCAAGTACACACTCCCAAGATCCCAGATGGCAAGTGTCCTTTCATTCCTCTAAGCTCTTTCAAGGTGTTTTTTCCCTTTCTTTTCTTTTTTATTTAAATATAACCAACTACTTAGTGATTCTGAGTGCACTAAAAGGTACTGAGCAATTGTATAGAAATAGAAGACTCTAAGTGGTTTCCCACTGGGCTCTACGGTCACACCCACCTTGCTGGGTCTTTAGATCAGTGGCCTCCTGCCCACTGGTTCCTGTTGGTTATCTAGCCAGAAGACTAAACATGCCTTTGCACAAAAACATTTTCTAACTTAGACATTTCCCTGAATGTCAATAAGACCAAATTACATTTTTTTTTGTCACTACACTGAATGCCAGGGTTTAACTGCCCCCACTTACAACCCAAGCTCTGTCCAGTGTGACATGACATGTGTCCAGGCTACCTTTAAGTAGCCCAGGTGGTTCTAAATTGGGTGTCAGGATGCACAGGGAAAAGAAAAGGGGAGACAGGAGAAAGCAGTGAAGGAAATAAAGACTCTAGTCTATTGGGTGGTCAGTCTGATCTTTTATAAAGTCATTTTTGGGGACTTTATTTGAGAACGTTTATGAAGTAACAAATATTTTTAACATGTGACACTTCTCAAACTATCCACTGATTTGGGACACCTTCCTAATGAAAAAAAATTCCTTGTTGTAACTTAGATCATATTTACTGTTCCTAGCCCGAGACTGGCATAAAGATTAGACTTGAGATTTCTCTGGTATAAGAAGCTCCAGATGAGGAACTTTCTCTACTAACTTCTCTGAAATTTAGAGTCTAGAGCAACTGAGAGGTTAAGTGATTTCCCTAGGTTTACACAGCCAGTATGGGTCGAAGTTGGGACTTGGATTCCTATCTTCCTGGCTGTAAGGCCAACTCTCTGGCTATTGTACCACATTGTCTCTAGATCAGAGGCACTTAACCTCATATCTGTAAACTTATTTTAAAAAAATATTTTGAGAACTTGATTTCAGTTAGTTTCCTTTGTAATTAGCTTCAACTTCAGTTAATTTCAATTAGTCTCCTTGGTAATACTATATATATATATATGGTATTATATATATAGTATAATATATAGTATCATAGTATATTATACTATAATAATATACTATAATATAATATAAAAATAATATGTATTTTATACATTAGAAATATTTTATGTGTTTAAAATTTTTATGCATTTAAAAATATTTTCCTGTGAAGGGGGTCTGTTTGCTTCACCAGAATGCCAAAGGGGTCCATGATACAAGAAAGCTTAGGAGCTTTCTAGACATAATAGAATAAAAATGAAAGGGCAGGCAACCAATTATTTTAATTAAATATCAGCTTGTTAGTCTCCAGGTCTCTGGGAGCACTTGGCAGGGCACCTTCTCTGTTTGGTAAATGTCTTAGAATACTTCACTGAGCATTTGCTTCCAGGTTTTTAAAAAAATGTTGTGCCCTCAGTAGGCCTTCAAGAAATACTTATTCAATGAATGAATTTCAACAAAGGCAATAAATATCACTGTGTGCATTACAGCAAGAAAGTAGGTCTGGCTACCTCATTGTGCTAAAAAAACCCCATTCTTTCTCTCTGTGATAACTATTAAATCCAATGGTTAATTAACAAGAACAATTATCTTCTACAGTCAGAGAGGAAGACAGCAGAACCCAGCAGGTCCAAGAGTTAGGGATGCTGTAGGGCACTGGATAAAAGATGAAAGGCTATCATGTACATCATGTACTGATACCATGGTATCATGGAAAGAGCACTAAGTGACTGGGTAAAACACCTGGGTTCAAGTCCTGGCATTATCTCTAATTAGCCATGTGACCTTGGTTGAGTCAGAAGTCATTTTGAAAAGTCTCTACTTTTATGTCTGTAAAATAAGGATAGCAATACTTAAATTACCAGTCCTTCACAGGGCTGTTTTGTAACATTTTGTAACATTTTGTAAATTATTCTTATTATACAAGCTGTCCCAGAAATCTTAGTGCAATTTTAAGCTTTAAAAGCTTTATTTTTTTTTAAAGTTTTCAAAGTTCTTCTCAAAGCTGGTGTTTAATAATTCTACTACGCATTTATAGATGATAAAAGATTGCATGCAATCAGCTATGTGGCACACAAAGCCCACTCCCTCCTCTTACTCCGTATTATAATGAAATCAAATGTACCCTGAAATCCCAAGGGGACAGACAGTTGAGTGTATCATGTAAGAGAAGGGGACAAAAACCTCTTCTTCTCCTTCCTCAGCCAGTTATCTTAAATCTGTCGTCATATCTGATCATTTCCAATTTCACAACATCTGTTGTACTGCTAAGAGTTTCTTGTACAGGCTTTCATAACCTTGGGACTCCTAAAATAGCTTTTTAATTGGGTCTCACTGACTCAAGTCTCTCCCCATGTCAATCTGAGCTGCCCAAGTGATTTTCCTTAAAGCAGGTCTGATCGTGTCATCCCTATTACTCCAGTAAGTTCCAGTGGCTCCCTGTTATCTCTAGGATCAAATAGGACGTGTTCTGTTTGGCAGTGAAAGCCCTGGACCATCTGGCTTCTTTTTCTATCTTTTAGTTATCTTAAACTTGACTCCCCTTCACCCTCTCCCTTCCACAAATTCTGATTACAGCTACACTGGTTAACGTTCTCATCCTCCTCTCTGCCTTTGAGCTGGAGATCCTCACGCCTAAAATACTCTTTCTCCTTACATCTCCCTTTAGTTTCTCTGGCTTCCTTCAGACTCGGCTCAGCTCTCACCTTGTGCAGAACTTTCTCTGATCTACTCAGTATATACGCTGTATATACCTAATTATTTACATCCTGTCTCCCCTGTAAGAATGTAAGACAGACTAGTGCCCCAACCAGTTAGCTTTTCCTGAGCCCCCTAGCTGCTAATGACCCCCTATTTCCTTGTGTCCATTTTGTAGTACCTATGTATGTAACGTTGTCTTCCCAGATTGAATGTAAGCCCCTTGAGGGCAAGAACTATTTCTCTGTTGTCTTTGCACCTCCAGCACCTAGTGTAGCTTCTGTCACATGGCAATGCTTAATAAATGCTTGTTGCCTGACTGATACCATCTGAAGTTGGTATCAGCAGAACACAGTAACCATCTCTATGACTGGTCATACAACATAAAGTGCCCGCTTTGGAAAGAAGATGGGTGTTCTGGATGGTGTATGGAGGAAATCATCTGAATGCCAAATGGCTACAGAGAGGAATTAGAAAAACAAAGCCTTTTCCATCTAAGAGAAATGTGATAATAGCCCTTGATATGCTTTGGATAGTTTAGGTGGATTTATGGATATTTTAGGTAGGGACAGTGATTTCTTCCATAGGTACATGAGGAAGAACAGAGAATAAAGGCAAGCTCATTTCTCTGACTTTCACAGATAGCCCACCCCATAACCCAGCGGCTCTCCCATTTGCGTCACAAGAGAAAGTCGACACCCATTGCAAAGTGCCATGGTGAGAAATTTCTTCAGATCATCTAGACATGAGAGCCATTTCCCAGGAGGCATGACCTCTTCATTCAGAAGCACAGCATCAGGGCATATCTTGGAAATGCCACAGCAGGACGTGTCTGGGAACTCAAACTGCTCAGCATTATGGAGAACTAAATTCCTTGTCACCAGCCCTACCATCTGTTCTTCTCATTTCCATCAATGTTGCCATAAGCAGATTCTCTTGAACATATTTTCAACTGGTCTAGGTCCCTGTTGAATCAGCCTCTGCAGACTGGGTCAGCACAAATCTCTAAGCAGCATCTGCAGTCAAGCCCACAAGATATAATCCCATTGGGATATACCCTTGGGCCCATTGTGGATGGGAACTCAATGCTATAATATCTGAACAAGAAAACTGCTGCAGACTGATATACTTTCACTGAAGAAGGGCTGCCTAAATTCACTGTCTCTCTTTTCCTCAAGCAGAAGATCCATATCTGAACCCTGACAATTTCCTCTAAGACACATAGAAGCCAGGCACTGGGGATGTACAGGGCAAAGGCATGGGGATAGGAGAGGAGAGGGGATGTCATCTGTGAGGAACAGAGAGGAGGCCAACTTGGCTGAATCAAAGAGCCTAGGAGAGAGAGTAATACACAATGAAGCTTAAGAAAGATAAGCTGGGGCAGGATTGTGAAGGTCTTTAAAAGCTAAATAGAGGGATTCATATTTTTATCCTAGAGACAACAGGGAACCATTGGAGTGGACTATGTAGGGGAATCTGATTTGTGCTTAAGGACAATCACTTTAGCAGCAGAATGTAGGGTGGTCTGGAGTGAGGAGAGACTTGGCGAGACCCATTAGGAGGCCATTTTGGCACTCTAGATGAGAGGTGATGAGGGATGTGTGAGCAGAGAAAAGAGACTGGATTAGAGAGACATTGTAGAGATATAAATGGCAGCTGCCTGGATATGTGGAGTGAAGGAGAGTGAAGAGTCAAGGATAGGACGAAGGTTGGGAACCTAGGAGAATGGAGGTGACAGAAATGGGGAAGATTGAAAAACGGAAGGGGAACAAAAGGTAATGAGTTCCATTTTGGACATATTCAGTTTGAGACATCTCTGGCATGTACCAATCTGACCTAGAGCAGGGGTGCCCTAGACTGGATCAGGGGTTCCAGACCTCCTTGCCCTTGTCCTATGATCCTGCTATAGCTCTCAGGGGAGGGCTGGAGGACTCTAGCTCTAAGACGTTGTGCCTTCCCATTTCAGTATTCTCTGTGCTGTTTGTCAGTGTTGCCAAGGGAAGATATGGTCGAAATAGGATGCAGATAGTATTTGCACAACAAAGACCAATAAAAAAGATCATCACTGAATACAGGAAAGGAAACAATGGAATCTTCCTAAAATGTCCTATGGTGGTGTTCCCACCCTCATTGGCTTCCCACCATCTAGCATTACATTCCAGGTCCCCTATAACCAAGCTCAGATTCATATTTCCAGTCTTATATACAACAAATCCCCTGTGCCACAGTCAATTTGGCCTGTTCAGCATTTCCGAAACACACATTGGGCTTTTCAGCCTTTGATAGTTGTTTCTATGCCATTTTCTCTGTCTGGGATGCCACTTTAGCCCATTTCCATATATCAAAGTCTTACTCACTTTTTGAGGTTCCATTTGAACGTGTTCAGGGATGTGATGACCAGCCTTTCCAACTTCTGACATTACCTCCATTTTGTCTTTTCCTGACCAACCCATTTATAATATCTCTCCCCACCCCTATGAATGCCAAAAACACTCAGTTTGTTCCTCTCAAGGGGGGTACTTATCATATTCTACCATGTACTGCATCTGTTCATTTATGTATATGTTTTATCTCCGCTCCTAGATTGCAAACACAGTGAGGGCAAGGTACATCCTTGAACCATGCACAGTACCCTACTAGCACAGCACACTTAAAACCTACTGAGTGAACAAAGGTGAATTTATGTGGCTTTCTCTGTTCTAAACTCTTCATTTGCAGCTCAATCTGGCATCTCTACTGTAATGATATTTCAGCTTTAACTTCTTTCTTCTACTAAATCTGAAGGTGGGGGAATGAGATCCCTGGGATTCATCTTGGCCACAAGGCAGACATCATAGCTGTCATGCATAAGGACGTTGATGGCTACAACATTCCACTGATTTTGCCACGGGTCCAGCTCCCAGATTTCCTTGGAGATAATCTCATGCCGATCTGAAAAATAGTGAAAGGTATGTTAAAGTGTCATGGGTTTTAGCCAAATTTATTAGATCAAATTTTAGAACAAATGTCATCCTCCACATGAAGATAGTAGTCTAATGGGAGTTTGTATTTTAAAATTCAGGGTGACACTATGTACATGGACTGGGGGTAACAATGGGAATTTTTCTTGGTCTGTTAGTAGGCCTGGGCCTGAGAACTGAGACCTGAGTGTGAAATCTGGCCCCTTCTGGTGGGTCACCTGCTAAGAGACATGTACAGTTAGAGGCTACTACACATAGGTCCCAGTGGGAAGGAACCACCTCCCTCTATCCCCCAAGCAGGGGTTATATCAAAGATAATTGGCCACTGAGATTGGCCTACTTAGTGGGTTTCAAGCATTTTAAAAAGTGCTTGTTGATTCATTGATCAATAGATTCCTGAAATGTTATATGGCTGCCAGTCATGGGATCTGACAGTTTCCAAGGAAATACAGTTGAGGATAACCTGAAGGATAATGAAGAAGCATATGGCGGGGACAAACAAGCTACAACATGTGACAAATACAGTCTTACTGAAGAAAGTGGGTAAAGGATGGAATCTGAGAAACATACAACTAGAAAAAACAATGGGTGAGTCATAGAATAAGAACAAGGAATAACTGATGGGGAGTTTGTGCGATGCACTGGTATTTATGCTTTGTGAAGAGAATCCAAGAGTTTTATGTGTTGGGAACTGGCATTCAAGGGTACAAAATGAGGGAAGTGTGTGATCTCTTTGGGGGACAAATAGGAAAGTCAGTGAGGCTGGAATTTAGAATATGTGAGGGGGAGTGTGAGAGATAGAAACAGGAGGTGAGGTTTGAGTCTGTGGACTGGAATGGATTCTCTTTAGTCACATTTCATCACTTCCCCCTTTCTACCCCTTTTGCCTTAGTTTCTTTTTATTGCTGCAACTGACCCTCCCCTGCTTTTTTGTCAAATGGCTGTTTTGCTTTGTTCTTGAAATGAAAGCTCCTGGCATTTTTCTTCCAAGGAAAACTCTTCTAGATAAACCTAGTTTATCTATAAAACTCATTTTATCTACTGGGGTAATGTTTTCTTACACCCTTCATGTTGCTAGATTCACTTTTCTCAGTCATTCCAGAGAAGTAGCAGGTTCTGTCCTGTTTCCTCCTCTGTCGAGCTTCCTCAGCTGCCGCCAGCCTGTGTGTGTGAACCTAACAAGGAATGTCATTGTATTTTGGAAGCAGCCTGGGTAGGGCCAGGTGGTGGATGCACCAGAGATTGCTTGTATTGGCACAGGGTTACATGCCCTGTCTACTACAAAGCCAACAAGCCCACCCACATAAAATCAGAAAAGGCTTTCCTGAAGCCCATCCAGCCTTTTCCCTGGACCAGGGGAAGATGATATGGAGAGTATGCTCCTCTCTCTCTCTCTCTGTCTCTGTAATGTAGGAAAATGACTCCCTTACATACTTGGCACTGTGGCAGAGTTCAACCCCAGCTAAGGCAGTTCTGAGGCACTCTCTTTATTCTGTTCCCTGGCTGCACTGAGCCTGGGTCCTTCTAGCATGGCCTCCCACTCCTACCTTCCATATCCAAAAGACCTCAGTCAGTAAACATTTTATTAAGCACCTACTATGTGCTAAGCACTAAGTATGCAAGGAAAGGTAAAAGATAGTCCTTGCCCTCAAGGAGCTCACAGATTATGGGGGGACAATATGTAAATGATTGTACAAATAAGCTGTATATGGGATGAATAGAAGATGATCAGCAGGGGGAAGACACTAGAATTTTGAGGGATTGGGAAAGACCCCCTGTAGAAGGTTGGATTTTATCTGGGACTTGATGGTAGCCAGTGAAGCCTGGAGGTGGAGATGAGGAAAGAGAACATTCCACTCATAAGCTGCAGCCGGGGAAAAGCCCAGGAGTTGGGAGATGCAGCATCTTGTCTGCCTAGCTAACTAGAAGCAGGTAGGTGGTGTAGTGGCGAGAGCACCAGGCTTGGAGTCAGAAAGACCTGAGTTCAAATCTGGTCTCAGGTACGTACTAGCTGTGTGACTCTAGGCAAGTCACTTATCTGGCTCTGTTTCCTCATCTGTTAAATAGGGTTAGTAATAGCATCTGTCTTTCAGAGTTGTCCTGAGGATCAAATTGATAATAATATTTATAAAGCATTTTCCAAACCTTAGTAAGTTATGCAAATGCTACTTGTTATTAACTAATCTGGGCTCATACAAACCTGATACCTTTCCTCCCCTCCTTTGAAATGCATAAAATGTCTCCAGCATAATATTGGTCCTACTGTCTAGTCCCTTAAATATCTATTGACTTATTCTGCTGCCTGTTATGTACTTCCGGTAATTTATTGAAACCTTCATCCTGGGGGTACCAGATGACAGATGAGCATGTTAGTGTGTTTATTAACTAACACAGCACTTTATCATTAGCTACTGATAATTACCAGGTGATGAAACCCACCCCATGTACACCTCCCCCTACTTTCCCTCCTTACCCCATCCTCGGAAGTTCTTATTATCTTTCAGAACTTCAACTTTTACTTTTTTGTGGGCAACAAAAAATAAGATGAAAGGTCATCCTTCAGTATCATTTCCAGGCAGAGAGCGTGGCTTTGATTTGTGAATCAGTGTCTGTCACACGGCTATGTAAAAGGGCAGAGTCCAGTCCTCAAACCCCTGGATCCTTTCTCAGATTTATCAATGGATGACTTATTCAAAGAATAGTGCTTAGATGTTGGGAGGACTTTGGACACTCACTGCTTTCAACCCAAATTAGGGAGAGCTATTCCAGTGGGCATAACAATTTATGGTGCTTGGATACTGGAGAAGTGACATCTTCTCATCCTAAATCCTCCAGTGTTTCTTCCAGAGCATTCTCTGGGCCAAGCTCCATTATATGGCATTTCTCAATTTAATTTGTTTTCAGTAATGTACAATAACTACTCTAATCTATATACTTTCATATCTAAATCATATAATGGATGAGACTGGAGGAAAGCGAACTTTTATGGGAAATTGGATCAAAATAAATAACTCCTAACTTTGACAGTGTCAGAAAAGGATGCTTCTGAGATGCAAACTTATTAGGTCAGCAGGAAGATGGTAGTAACAACACTGGCTTATACATCAACAAGCTAAGAGATTTTCCATTTTTAAAATTTGTGTCTGATGGGACAATTTATATAGATGAAGGGAGAAGATATATACATATCCTGTTGGTTGTTCGCACACATGCCTGTATATACACATTTACATATTCACTTGTGCAGAAGGATCCATATTTTCAACCAGAGAAAGCATACGTTCTCAGATCTCTTTTAAATAGTCTCTCCCATATGAAGGTTAGATTGAATGATCTCTAAGATTCCTTAAAGCATTAGCATTTTACAACTCAAATATCCAAATGGAGTCCAACACTTCGGCGTTTAGGGATTTGCCACATCTGATGGGTGGGGCATCTAAGGCTTTGGTGTATCTTAGACAAAGTTTATTCCCAACTATCTGGTAGACAGTAATTAATATATGCTCTATTTTGGGGCAGTGGTTTGGGGCTTTTGTCGGCACACATGTAACTCATCACAAAATACTCATGTGCCATGACAAATGATATTTTCAGGCACTAAAAATGTGCATTGATAAAAAGAAATATTAAGAAATACACTATGTTTCATTCCCTTATCTGGTGTGAGCTAGACAGGTCTTTGCCTTGCCTGACTCTAGTCATGACTCTTGATTGGATGCCTCTGGTAAAAAGGGTCATGGGTTTAGCTGTACAACCTGACTTCAACCCAGTTCTGGAGGGCTCTGGGGGTCCCTTGGACTTCCTTGCATATAGATTTAGATCCAGAGATATGGCAGTCTATATATCACCATGAGTGGGTCTTCTGCTAACCAGTACTACATATGAGAGTGGTTGATGGATTCAGTTCAGGATGTAGGTCAAATGAAGTCACCAATGATTCCCTTACTGGAACAGCTTAGACTTTCTGGAAGCAGTTTCTGGAAAGTCCAGGGTCTTTGGAGGCTCTAAGTGTCCCAGTTCTGAGGATTTACCACCTAAAGCTCCCTGGAGTGGCCTTCTAGGATCCCCCACATCCCCAGTGGTCCTCAGTGTAGGTTGAAAACAACTAACTCATAGATGCTACAAGGAGTATGTGAGGGTTTCTACCATGTCTTTACCTCTTTGTGCCACAGCAAATTTGAGGAATCCTAACAACGCTTTCCAAAGGAGATGACCAATTACCAGTTGATGATGATACACAACACTGAATTCCATAACTACTGAGCAAAACATGGATAATGTGACTGCTAATGTAATAAACAGCATAGTTGGCATTTTTGTAATAAGATGATAAAAATGACAAACAAGGAATAGAAATATAATATTACTAGACCCTGAAGAGGAACAAAAATCAAAGAGCTTGGTTTCATTTTCCTGTCTTTATAGGCCTAGTGTCTTGTACATGGTAGGCATTTAATAAGTGTATGTTGAGTTGAATGAAATTAAACTCTTAACTGAAAATGATAGTATTGTCTGCATTGATCAAACGAGACAGTATTTGTAAAGTGTTTAACATAGAGCCTGGCATATAGTAAGTGCATAATAAATGTTTTTTTTCTGTTTGACCTTTTTTCTTTAATGTCTGGCCGATCAAGTTAGAATTTTGTCCAGTTGTTTTGTGTCCAACTCTCCATGACCCCATTTGGGGCTTTCTTGGCTCCTCTTTGTGTCCCTGATTTTCAGCTCGTCTTTAGAGACTTTAGAGAGAGAACTTCTATGCAGCAGAAAGGAGAAAGACAGGTTAATAGTCTCCTCAGTGTAAAGCAACACTCTCAGTTCCTAATGTAAAGCCCAGCTTACTTTCTTCCTTCTTTCCTCCTTCTTTCTTTCCTCTTCTTTTCATTTTCTCCCAGTCTCTCTCCCTTCTTCTCTCATTCTTTTTCTCTTCCTTTTCTTTCTTTCTTTTTCTCTTCTTTCTTTCTTTTTCTCTTCTTTCTTTCTTTCTTTCCTTTCTTTCTTTCCTTTCTTTCTTTCTTTCTTTCTTTCTTTCTTTCTTTCTTTCTTTCTTTCTTTCTTTCTTTCTTTCTTTCTTTCTTTCTTTCTTTCTTTCTTTCTTTCTTTCTTTCTTCCCATTAGACCTTCAGGATCTGTTCATGCTGCTCTGCCATTGGCCTAAGAACCTTGCTTTTCCTTATTTGGACAGATTGATTACCAATACACATACTTGTGATGCAATGTTTTTAGCAGGCCTTGTAAGAAAGTTGTTCATCTCTTAAGAAAGTGCTCAGAAAAACAAATGAAAACTTTCCACATACAATTAATATTTGGTTATTAATTTATTAACATGAACATGAGCATATAAAAGGCCCTGCCTTGGCCCTAGTTATAGCGATCTCTTCTCTGGCTCTCTGCCAGAACATAAGTGTTCCAGAGGCATGTTTTTCATAGATATGTTAGCATAGTGCTCCTCTTAGTGAGGTTAGAATTAAACGGTTAGTCATCCTGAATATAGTGACCTCATTTACTGATGCAACCAATCAATCTTTGGAGCTTTTTGCTTACTAGATTTATGCTCATTTACAAATCTGAGTGTTACATTGGGAAACTGGAACCATCCTGCAAATACAATGATGGTTCATCCAAATTTGTACTTTTACTTGACACATAGCAATGACAAAAATGAGACATTAAAGAAATTAGATTAACAAATATCTAAGTGCATTAGACAGCATTTAAGAATGAGTTTTAGGTAATTTATTGCAAGTGGTGGGGGAACTGAGGATTAAAATGATTATTCTAAAGGGATGATTCTACTTGCATGAGGAGAACTGAGATAAAAACAAGTGTGTGCCTGGTCCTTTGAATTGTATTTCTATACTACATCTTGGGAGAACAAAGGACCTCTTTTGGTAACACAACAGGAATCCATCAGAATATTTGGATTTCCCATCTTTCTTGGCTGAGTTAAAGAGGGCCTCCTTTCCAGCCTTCTGGCATCTTACTCTCTTCCATGCATTCTATGATCCAGTGACAATGGCCTTCATTGCTATTCCTCAAACTTAACACTCTCTGGGCTGTTTCCTATGCCTGGAATCCTCTCCAGACTTCTTCATCTTCACCTCCTGGCTTCCCTAACTTCCTTCAAAACTCAGCTTAATCTTTCTGCAAGAGGTCTTTCCCAGTTTTCTTCAATGAAAGTAGCTTCCTTCTGAGATAGCCTTCCATTTATACACCTTTTACAAGCATTATTGTTTACATATCGTGTTCCCATTTGGAATGTGAGATCCTTGAAGGCAGGACTGCTTTTTGCCTTTCTTTATTTCCTCAGCATCTATGTGCTTCACACATAACAAGCACTTAATAAAGACCTGTTGACTGATTTAGTCTCCCTTTTTACCCTAGAGTTCTGAAACTCAACCCAAGTCAGGATAAAGGTAAGAAAGAGCTTGGTTTCCAGCTCCTCTTGGCCTCCATGATGCTTTTCAATTTGTTTATTTTCTTTTTGATAAATTAGGTCATGGACTGGAAGATTCAACAGGGCTCTTGAAGGCTACCCAACGTCTCCAGGGGTTTTAACTTAAAAGAAGACAACCCAGAAGAAAAAAAAACAAGCTATTTCTTGTTTAGGAAACTTTCAGTCACTGATTTCTTTGAGATTCTGCTCTTATGATTGGCCAACTCTGAAGGTTGGGCCATTGTAGCTCTGTGAGAACATTTGCATTGTCTAGATTTTGACCCGACATAAACATCCTAAAGATACTTAAACCACTACTACATGTGAATTTGGAATGCAAAAGCCAGATCATTAAAATACAAAACATTTTCCATTTTAATCTATACCTGCTCCGTGAAAACCCCCGCAGACATACAGCTTTCCATCCACTGTTCCTGCATTGGTAGAATTGGTTCGAAGGGAGAGGAGAGGAGTTGGCATTGTGGGCCCCTCCCTCCAAAAATCCCCATCTGGGTTGTAGATCTCCACAGCATCAAGGCATTTACGAACCTGGCCTTTGTCTCGGCCCAGGCAACCGATTCCACCTGCAGAAGATGACATATTGATCATTGAAATGGTCAAGGACCAAAGGCAGAAGCTCCACATCAGGCAGAACACTCTCAGGGAGATTTGTATCACACTCTTAAGTGATTCCTGGTTTCTTTGTTTTTTTCCTTTCCTGCCAAGTGCTTACTGGCAAGATGATTTCTAGGGAAAAATTATGTCTACTTGTCTAGCTTATATAGTGCTTCCTGGCCAAATCTAAATAAAGGTGGCTAAAGAAGAGATAGCTTGGCTATACTGGGTGACTTTCGTTCATCTCCTTTCATAAATTCTTCTTAGGAGATCCAGGTGCCTTCCTATAGATCCCTTGATATTATGTGGGTCCCAATGGGACAGTCAAGCTATCTGGTGGTTACCTTTTGCTTTCATTATGTCACTCCTCAAAACAACCAAGAGGTAGCACATGGGAGGGGCAGGGACAGGGACAGTATTGTACTTGGAGGCGTCAGGAGAGTCCTCCACAATATCACTTATGAAAATGTTTTTATGCTTTAAAGAGAAGCATACATATTTTTATTAACAGTACATCAATATCTCTAGTGACTGAGGAGACTTGCCAAAAATCCTAGCTATTATACAGATTCAATTCCCTCCCCTTTACTTGCCCTTTCAGAAGGGAGCAATATATCTCAACGGTAAGGAGGTTTTATTTGTGCTTTTTCTTAAGCAGTTGTCCAAGGGACAGAGAGCATCCTGGTCTTGTTTGGTGCAACAGTAGAATTTTCTGGTTCCCTTCCCTCCCCCGCCCCATCCCCAACTTTGTAATGTTAGGGGTTATATGAACATAACTTTGATTTGTTTTTCAAAAATAAAAATGTTATTAATCTAAACAAATGAACAAAACCTCACCATCTTTTCTAGATATTCATTTCTGAGGGTATATTTTATGAAGCTTCCTCTACTTCACTGATAAAATGTTAGAGTCTGCTCACATGTATCACATGGTTGGCCTCCCCATTACTTTTTTGACTATCTTAAAGTCTAGAATTTTTTAGAGGTTGTAGTATTCCGCGGCTTGAAGATACACAGTATCTATGGATTATTATGGTTAAAAAGATACACCTTTGAGTCTGAGAGAAGCTTAGAGTTGTCCCATGTTCTACCCCTGGCCATTTTCTACTCTCTGGCCATCTTGTCTTCTACCTTTCTATTGTTCCTCCTGTCCTCACTTTCTTTCTGGCCTCACCTCTTGCTTGGGTGCAACAATTAAATCAGTCCTACTGTTACTTAAAGCATATGGGATCTTCAGGACGACCAGTGCCTCTGGGGTGAGGGCTTGCTGAGCCCTTTTCAGGGTTGCTCATCTTTGGTGTCTGCCTGAATCACCCAACTCTCATCTCTGGCTCCAGGAAGCCGTAGGTTATTCAGTAGCCACATCCCAGCAAACCTCAGCAAATGGGCTAAACCAGGTTAAGGGTAACTGACAGGCCTCAAACCTGTCCGTGAGTTAGGGGGATGTGTATCCCAAGCATGTGAAGACTTTCCCCACAGAACTGGCAGATGAGAACAATTTGTTCCAACAGCCAAGAATGTGGCTGAAGTAGGTGCTATGGAACACTTTGCTGTTGGTCCTTCGTTCTCAAAGAAGACCGTGGCATCAGGAAGGTGATGTCATGACTTGCAAGTGAATTGGATTTAGGTGAGGGAGGACTGTGCAAGGTCACCAGCCTCATTTTCTTCTCTGGGTCCAGTGGCAAGATATAGATCAGGATGACTGGAGATGGCTCCTTGAGGAGCACTTAGAGCTTGGTCAGACATTAGACACTAAGGTCATCCACGGCATCCTAGGCTGTCACCCGTTATCCCAAATTTTTTCTTGGTGCTGGATTTATGTGACTCAGGAAGAGAGGGTGAGGCTAAGGACTTTGTACAACTCTGCCTCACTTAACTCCATTTGATGCCCAAGTCAAAACATCTCCCATGATGCCATTAGTCTTCTTTGAAAATGAAGGACAGACAAAAACAATGACTGTTACTTTAAAAAAGGACTGTGACTTCCCTTACCAAACACCCTGGCCACCACGTGTATTCTTCCCTTACTAGAATATGAGAAAGTCAATTCCCAACTCAAACTCTAATCAGTATTAATCCGTTTGGTACAGTATGGGTTGTGATTATAAGTTCTGTGTATTTGACCCCAGAGCTGTGAGCTGTAGATGGCAAGATCACTTGCATAAACATAGGCAGCTAGCTAGAGGCCCTCCACCCTTGTTTTTCCTCATCATGGTGACCAAGCCCAGTGTGGCAGAGGTGACTCAGCTATGTGGAAAGTCACCCAAAATTATTTTTGTACTTCTGGACTCTCTTGTCTAGCATGAGCAGGAGTATATTTTATGATCATCTTTTGACCCTCTGGTCAGTGGAGATTACCTATGCTTCACCCATCTTTTATGACCAGTCAGTGGAGATATTTCTTGTTTCACCCAGTTTATGACCCTGATGACAGATCATTTTTTTTATTTTAGACTATGTGTCATATGTCAACCAATGGAATTATTCTGTATCTCATATAATTCTTGAATGTTTAAATATAAATATATAAATATAAATATGTAAAAATAGGGTCCTGGAAGGAAAGGGCATCTCAGATCAAGAGGAAGATCTGAGGTCTGCTTCATCAGGGGGGACCATGAACCCTTCAATTAAGTTCCATTGGTTCAGAGCTCTGCCTCAGTTTCTCTTATTGTCGTTTGGATAATTTTTTATAACCACAAACGTAAGCTCCTTGAGGGCAAGGACTATCTCACATTTGTATTTATACAACATAGTAAATGCTTAACAAATGCCTATCCACTTATTTATTCATATAGTATTCAAAGTACTGTGCAATTTCTCAAAGATAATCTGACCTTTTCCCCCCTTCCTGTTCATTTCTGAATCTAGCTCATGGATAATGATTTGGAGCATTTTTTTTCTATGTGGCTATTAATAGCTTATGTTTTTTTCCTTTTACAACTGCCTGTTTATATCCTTTTTCAACTGAAGGAAGAAGTTTTTAATTAAAATTCTTCTAGCATCTTCCCAGTATGTATGGATAGATTTGTTCTATGGGTGGTCAATCCAATTGTAAAGCCTAGTTTGAATAATAGGTATTTTTCATCCAGTTGAATTTTTCCTCTGTGGAAAAAACCAAACTCTTCTGAGTGATTATGTGTCTCATTTAAGAGGCTCTGAAATGTTCTCAGGTTTGATGTGATCAGCATAATGGTATTTGCAAGCAGTAGATTTTGGTAGAGTCCTCCTCTGTAGGACCTCACTATATATAGGGAAACTCTCTTCTACTTGGGCTTTGTGTTGGATACCCTCTATGACTGTGGAAAGTACCTTTTGCAAATATACATTTCCTTGTTTTATATCTTGCTTAATATTAGTGATCAGAAAGTTGTTGAATCAAGTTTTCTCTGTCACTACATCTTTCAAGGTATCTTGTATGATTTTGTCATAGGTATCAAAGACACCTTGCTGGAAAGGAATCTTTATGTGGTAGCATTTTGTTTTACCAAATCAAAGTGTTTTTTTTAATAACCAACAAGTAGTCAGCACAGTAGGGTATCTTATATTCTACAAGTTCCATTCCCTCGCAGCGATTATGGGATTTAGAGTTTCAGAAAGGAATCAGACAGATCAATAATTCATAAAGCAATGTCTTTTATTATGAAACATTCTAACTGATGGAAGAGCAAACTCTAGTCATAAAACAAAATGCCCAGAAGCAAGAGGATAAAGGGGCAGAGTCAGAGAAAAAGATACAACTGGGGCTCCGTCACCAGAAAAGTCAGTTGCCATAACCTTGGGTGCATTGGACTGTTGCACAAAGAGATCATGGATCTCTTCTGTGAACTTGTCACAATCAGATTCTGCTGTGCTCCATGACTCTCTTCCTCCTCATTGTGTTGGGACATTTATGTTTACTGAGGACAGCCTTGATGCTTATGTGAATTATTTTCATAAAAATTTTATAGAGATGGGAAAGTAGCTTTATGGGTTAGTAGCTATTGATATTTTGGAAGTTGCCTTTTTTGAGGATAATTATAAGATGCAAGATTTTATTTTACCCTCAAGCCTTTGGTATTCTTTCCTTCCTTAGATACCTTGACAATCAACCACAATAACCTCAACACTAATCACCTGCGGCACAGACCTCCTATGTGTATGCTTGATTTAATCCATCTGCTCATCCCATTTTTTTTTCTTTTACTACCATTCTGATTTTCTTACTGAGCACTGTGGTGTTAGAATCCACATTTGGTGACTCTATCTTTTACATTTTCATCTAGCTGTTCTCTTTCAGTTTATTTCTTATGTGCTTTTGTTTAAAATTACTTTGGTTAGTTGAGTCTTTTACCAAGTTTTCTCATGTAAATCTCATTTTCCTTTCTGTTCCTTCTTCATATTTTGTGTAGTGCTACTGTTTACAATCTTTCACCATCATCCTCTAGTCTACAGGATTTTACAAATGAGTTTATACACTTAATTGCTTTTACCCTTGGCTGCCAAGTTCCTCTACTGAGAAGGCCAAATGTTTGCTGATTAGGGCAACTTCTTCAAGGACCTTTAGTCTCCCTCTTCTGGTAAATAATTTATATCAGCTAGACTTCTGTAGAAAAATGATGATAATCTGTGTTACTGTCTGTTCTTTTATCTACTTCCCATGTTTTGGCATCAATAGCTTGCTTTAATTAAGCTGGGCTGGAGTTGCCTCAGTTTCAGGCTACAAATTCTTATTTTTACTCCTAGTCTGGTAGTCAAAGCAATCAAGATGAAAACCAAAGAAAAAGTATGAACCCCAAAGTACGGATCTCTAACACTCATTTGACAATTATTCAGATATCGCCTCATAGCATCTTTTGCATTATTTAACTTTTCATGTTTTTATGTCTAGATTAAAAACCTCTAAAGACTAATGACCACATTTCACATGTTACCCATAGCCCATATTGAAGCTCGGGGTTTACTTGGATGAAATTCAGCATTGGGAGATTTTGAATAAAATCGTCATGGTTTGTGCTACAGCGTGGGGTATTTCCTGGTTTTGCCTGAACTGAGTTTGGTTCTAATTCTCCTCTAGATGTCCTCAGTTCCCTTGCAAGTACCAAACTATGAAGGCAAGGAATATAGAATAAATGTATTACACAGAAAACACGATATAAAAAGAATTCCAGCTTAAGCCCCCAAGGAACAAAGTTTTACTCTCTTACAGGTTTTGTCCTTCTCCTGGCAGCTCTATATGTATACATATATGTCTATATACATATATTTGTGTATATATATACAGCTATATATATGTATGTATGTATAAATGTAGACACACACATATATACAGTCTCTAACTTTGGCTACCCTGGAGTTAAATCACCCCACAGTGGGGAAAGAACTTACGGTTATTAAGCAGTCAAGCAACCATCCCCTAGTGAGCACCACATTCCTAAGGAACCTAGATACATAGTTCCTCCAGATTTAATTCCAGCATTGAGTACTCACCACTATTCTTTCTTCCCAGATGGAAAACGAATTTAGGGTCAATACAGAGTTGACCTTTATCTCCAACATATCTCAAGAAGCCATTTTCATGATCTTTAATGTCTCTGGGACTCTACACTTCCCAACACTGTTCCTATAGGACCTTTTCTCTGCTTTGTAATAATTTTTATCTATGTATATATGTACACATAATGTATACGTATATACATGTATGCACATATAATACACACACTTATATACCTTTTTCAGCCTCAGTTTCCTCATTTGTAAAGCAGGGATAAAAATAGCACTGACCTCACCAGGTTGTACATAAAGTACTTTGAGATCTATATACATGCTACCTATATCTTCACTTACCCTCACTCTTCTTTTGTACATGCCTTCTTGAAATAGGAGTTTGCAGATGATATCATTGTGTAGTTGCAGATGACATCACTGTGCAGTCACAGTCCTTTTTGAAAAATTAAATTATTATCCAACTCACGTTTCATTTATTTACTGAGAGGCAGTATGATTTGTTGGAAAAGGTGATAATGAAAGTAGGAGATTTAATTTCTTGGCTCCCTGTCTCATACCCTAATGGGGAAAATTTCAAAATTTTCCTCCTTCAAGCTTTCAAATATCTTGCTGTTTTTATAGCAGGCAACTGAGTCTTCACTATGGGTTCCCATCTCTGCACTCACATAGATATTTGGTTCTTTATTTACCTTTGATAAGACGTGGGTTCTCTGACAGCTAAGAGCTGAATTCGTAGTCACTAAGTACATTTTCACACCAGCTGAGAAGGCTATAAGAAAGGCAATTTATTTCTAGTAATTAAAGCCAGCAGTCCTCCAGGAAGGAAGTGTGGAAATGACTTAATTGCCTCTCAGCACAATTTCTGGCACATAGTAGGCACTTAATAAGTGTTTATTGATTATTATTATTGATTTTGAGCAATCTTTTAGAGTTATAAAGTGGACTCCTCATTAGATCCAGAGTCCGAGAACCTAGGTTCAAATGGCAGCTTTACAAGTCAGTTACCTTTCTGGCCTTCGGCATTATCATCTATGAAGCAAGAGGGTTAGATTTGATGACCCTTAATTTCTAAGCCTATGAGGCTTTCAGCTGTCGGTAAATGTTATTTTTAATTTTTTAATTATTATTATTTTTTTACCATTTTAAAAACCAAGAGAGCAAAGCAAACAGAGGTGAAGTAAGGGTCACCTTTGTGAATCAGTCAGAGGCAAAATGAGGCACTGAAATCCTGAATTCTGACTCAGAATATCTCCTTTAAAAATCCATTAGAGAAACTTCCCCCAATACAATGCAAGCAAAGAACAGGTATTATTCTTTTGCTATTCAGAATAATAATGTGCTTGTCATCTTCATTGTTCTGTTATGAAGGTGGATTTAATTACTGTGTATGGTCCGCAGTGTAACAATCCTAACCTTTTAAATATGGTCCCTTCTTTTCAGTTGGCAAGCACTTTGGAGGATCTGCTCCAGGAGGAAAATAGGCCAGTTGGTCACTTCTGTCCTGGACTCTAAACACATTAATAATGAAGAACATTATCCTACTTGGGCAGAGTAGCCCACAAAAGCACTTTATGACAGCAGCTGGTCTGATGAATGTAAATTTAGCATGTATTCCTATCAGTTAAGCAGCCAAATTAAAAAAAAATTCTTCATTAATAGGCTATGTTCACAAGACGCATCTTTTGATGAGAGAAATCCCAGCCTCTGATCAGCTCATAATTAGAATTTTAACATAATACTTGCTGTAGACGCTACATGGTGCTGTGGATAGAACACTGGGCTTGAAAAATCAGGAAGATCATATCCCAGAGTTCAAATCTGACTTTAGACACTTACTAGCTGTGCTACCCTAGGCAAGTCACTCCACACTATTTGCCTCAATTTTTCGTCTGTAAAATGAGCTGGAGAAGGAAATGTCAAACCACTTTGCTAAGAAGACCCCAAATGGGATCACGAAGAGTTGGACGTGACTGAAAAATGACAGCTAATGTCCTCTTGATAGTAGCCTTGACAACCTCTCTCCTTCTTTGTGTTTCAGGCCCTATTCAACTATATTCTAGCTTTATTTGCTTTTAGCAAGACTCTTTAATTTAAAAATGGAATAAATGGAATTCTTTTTTTGAGTCTTGCTTAGCCCAAAATATGTGTCCCAAGTGTATCTTGAAGGGCTTGCTCTTACTCCCTTACTCTTTAAAAATGTCCGTGAAGATGAAGGTGAACCACCCCTCCTCATCCTACCTCTTTACTTTATGGTGAGCTGGGACTATTGTTCTATATTTAAAGGGGGGGTACAGGGAGCCCCCAGTACAGGGTGTGGGAGAGAATGCCTTCTTTTCTCATATGCTATGGTGACACCTTTATGAATGGTGAAACTGCTAGGAATAATTTCTAGCTCACATGGGATATGGCTGAGGGTAGAGATGATGGGGTGTTTGGGCTTGGACCCCAGCCCAAAGAGGCTGTCTCTGGCAATTACTCATGAGTGGGACCCAGTGAAGCATTCTGTTTCTCCTCCTCTGGTACGTAAGAATTGACTTGGTATCAACAAGATTCTCTTGTGTTGGCTCCTAAGATGTTTGGACTGGACTATTGCAACTATTGTGTTTAGCCTCCTTCCATCACCATATACATTCCAGATGTCAAGATATACATCCATTCCCTAAATCTGTCTTGTCAAACAGGACATTGACTGGTAACAGACAGGACAGTTCTAACTAGTTGCAGGCCTAAAACCCACATCCCTCAGTATCCCTCTCTCCCGTCTCATAATGTGTTCTGGGTAAAACACCTGCATTGTAGATACAAAATGTGCATGTTCCTTTAAGAATTGACCATTCCCTAATGCCTGCCCCAGCTACCTAATGGCGCACGCACAATTCATTGTACTTTTTTCCTATATAAACTTTAGCAGCACCCCGTTAGATTGCATGTTCGCTGAGAACTTTGACCTCTCCTATAGCGTTACAAGAAACTTTTGCCACTTGACTTAAAGACTGCTTGAGTCCACAGATTGATTCCAGATGACTCTGCCCTGTACCCTGATATTTTGCTATCCCTCCACCCCTAAAACTGCATCAAAGAGAGGGGAAGAATGTACCTTTCTAATGTTTACCGAGAACATTTCCCATTCCTTTCTACCCATGTATATACAGGATACACACAGGAGGTATAGACAACTTGGCTCAGAAGAAGCTGATCTTAGAATTTCAGAACTGAAGTGACCTCAGAGGCCATTTAGTCCGAACCCAATATGATCAATAATGGCCTGTCTAACCTATCTGACAGCTGTGTAGCTTTTCCTTGAAGACCTTCAGCGAGGGGGAGCACACTGCCTCCCGAGGCAGCCCATTCCACTTTGGGATACTGCTAATTTCTATGAATATTTTCCTTATATCAAGCTGAAATCTACTTCCTTGCAAATTATTTCTATTGTTCATTACTTATGCTTGCTGGGCCCAAAACCTTCAGGCCTTCTAATATTTGAAAACAGTCCTCGTGTCCTTCCTAAGCCTTCTCCACTCCAGGCTAAATATTCCTAGTTCCTTCAAACATGGCACGATCCAGAGGTTCTTCATGATCCTAGTTGTCTTCCTCCAGATGTTCCCCATTTTATCAATGGTCCTTCCTAAAATATGGCACTACAACCTAACACAATACTGGTGGAGGTATAGTGGAGCCAACATTTTCTAGACTTGGCTAATGACAGATTAACCTTTTCTGTTCCTATAGCATGATGAAGACCCCCATTGAATTTGTTGCCCACAAACATCCCTTCCCCTGATGATATATTTAGAGCTAGAAGAAACCTTAGAAGTGATTTAGTATGATACCACCATTTTATAGACAACGAGGGAGACATTAAGCAACTTGGCGCAGTTTGGATTTGAACTCAAGTCCTCTGAATCAAAAAGTCTTTCACTATGTTATTCTGCCTTTTCTTTTTCAAATGACCTACTGTCTAGCCCAGTCTCTAAAATCTTATACTTGTAAAGTGGGTTTTTAGAACCTAAGACTTTATTATGTTAATCCCATTGAATTTCTTTTATTATATCTGACCCAACATTCTAGCTGGCCACAATCTTTTCTGAGACTGTGATTGTATTATCTATCCCTTCTAGTTCTGTGTCATATGTAAATTGGATAAGTATGCCTTCCAGGCCATGGATAAAAATGCCAAAGAGCACTGGGCCAAGCCCAGATCCCTGGGGTGCTCTACAGTTGACACTGATCCATTAATTACTATTCTTTGGGTTGGGACAGTCAGCCAGTTCAGAATCCACCTACATGTACTATTGCCCAGCCGCTGGTTCTCCATATTTTCTACAAGAATGTTATGAGAGCTATAGTCAAATACTTTTCTAAAATCTAGATAACTTAGAACTACAGCACTTACTCATGTACAACTCTTTGTGACCCCATCTGGGGTTTTCTTGGCAAAGATACTGAGGTGGTTTGCCATTTCCTTCTCCTGATCATTTTACAGATGAGGAAATTGAGGCAAACAGGGTTAAGTCACTTACCCAGGTTCACATGGCTAGTAAGTGTCTAAAGCCAGGTTTAAACTCATGGATATGAGTCTTCCTGATTCCACGCTCAGTGCTCTATCCACTGTATCGCCTAGTTACCCTTCCCCTAATTTACCAGCCTACATGAATATATCAATGACTTCAGTTCAGCATGTACTCTCTCCAATGGTGAATGAAGGGAACAATTCATTAAAGCCTTTTAAAATTTTGTTTATATTCTAAATTTTGTTTATATTCTACCACAAGGCAGAAACTCTACAAGAACTTTATTCAATATGGTGGTGCCTTTCTCTTGTCATTACATGGATACTAATGGAGCATGTGTGTCACTGTCTTTCAACAAGAAAGGCCCACTTTTTTTCTGGTCATATATATCTCTGATGATGTCATTTTACACCACCTTTCCTGGGCAATTATTTATTGATAGTATGTGACTTAGTGATCATAATATTGACAATATATTGATAATACTTATGCCCACCATGGGAGATCCTTCAATGTCTTCAGTATTGTCTTCAATTCTTTAGTAATTATAATATTCCATTACTCATCGCCATATAGAATTACCAGAAGAATAACTGATATTAAAAATCTGGCCCATGTTTTACAGAGAAGCTTAATATCATGAAAAGCATGGTGCAGTTTCCCAAAGGTAATCCAGCTGACATTATTCCTTCTCAATATCTGCCCATTCACATTGTCCTCCGTAATCACTGGCTAACCCTTATGTATACCCTTTTTGTGTCTTACTTGATATTAATAACCAGAAGACTATCAAACAGTATTATCTCTGTCACATCTTTCAAAAACTCTTCTCTGACATATGCATGGGAAATGTCTTGCTGGAGAGGAGCTTTTAAGGCCTTATTGAATCAAATGGTATTCTGTAATCACCAATAAGCATAGTGTTAGAATCTTGTTTTCCCTATTCCTTTCAATCAACATTGTTACTATAAAGACGTGGTCTACTGTAAATGTCATATGTGAATCATACTTATTCTTTTATCATGCCTTCATCAAGGATACCCTTCATTCATGTGTAGACATTTTCATAAAGACACAGTAAGGATAGGAAAGTAGGCATAAAGATTCATAGTCGTCCATAGCTTCTTGGTGTCCCTTTTATTGTAGGGGTAATAATGTCTAAAACTTTTTTTTTCAAACCTTTGTTTTCTTCTCTTCTTCAGGTACCTTGAGAATTTATCCCTTGATGCCCTCAGATTGTTGCTTGCTGCACAGACCTTCATGTAGACTTGATCCAGTGTTCTTTCTATCTTTTGTCTTCTTCAGAGACATTTCTTCTTCCTTATTCAGCACATCTGGGACTGTGATGTTAGAGGCCAGAAGGAATGACTCCATGTTATTGATGGTGAAGAGAATTTATAATTATATACTTTTCCATTTTTTCTTCCATTTCATCTCAAAGTGTCCTCTCGATTACGTGCCAGAAATTCTTGCCAACTTTTCTGAAAACTTGTTAGTCCCTGATCATTTGTCACCATTTTATGGGCTACTACTGCCCATCAAACTGTCATCTTCAATCATTCTCTTCCATTAGATTTTACAAATTTATATTCTAAACCAGTGTCCTTGAGTGCTGTATCTCTTTGCTTGGCAAAGAGGTAAGTTCCTCCTGGCTGAGGCAGTTCCTACATTCTTCTGATCTCTTCCTTTTGGTAACTGATTTATATTAGTCAAACTTCCTTGGGAAATGGTAATCATCCATGTCAGTTCCTGTTCTTTCACTAATTTACTTTTTTCCTCCATCAACAACTTAATTAAGTCAGGATGCAATTGCCTCAGTTATGTACCATGGCTCTTAATTTTATTTCTTTCTTTTGGCATTGGGTTTAATCTTGATTCTAAGAAGTCGATTGCTCATTAGGGAATGACTCCCACATCATTAACCAGTCATTTCCTGTGTCTTTTTGCTCTTGGTGATATTATTTGCTGTTTCCTATGTTTCATGTCTCCCTACTCTCTCCTTGAGGAAAATATCCGTGGTACACAGACATGGGATTTCTGTATTATCTGGAAGCCTCTTTCATTTCTTGCTCCTGACTTTTTTTTTGTTGTTGTTGTCTTTCTTTATACCCACATTTGTCTTGTATTTTTTGTTTGTTTGTTTGGACCTGTGAGCTCCTGGGAGGGGGGGACTTTCTTCCCTAAATGCTGACCAGCACCATCCCTGAAACATGAAACCTGTCATCTTACCGCAGACCTACTTACAGGTCTATATTTGCATAGCAAGAGATGAAGTTTAGGAAGTTTGTAGCCAGTGGCACTGACAAGTTAGAGCCATTTGTCCAGAGTCACATAAGCCTGTCAGAGCAAGACCTTGAACATCGTTTTTCTAATTGGGATTACTTCTTTAACCATGGCACCACATGGCATCTCAGGAATCAAAGCATCTGTTGATTTACTTCAGAAAGGTTTACTGAATTCTTGGTAGAATTTCTTTATGACAATGTTTGTGCATAATCTGTAATTATCTTCATAAAAGGAAGGGACTACGTGTTTATTAAGTGCCTACTGTGAGCTAGGCACTGTGCTAAGTGCTTTGTAAGTATTAGCTTACTTGACTTCACAAGAATCCTGGGAGGGCTGTTTGCTATTCTTACCCCCATATTACAAAAGAAGACATCAAGGCAGATAGAGGCTAATGGACGTGCCCAGGATCACACAGCTGGCCAGTGTCTGAGGTGGAATTTGAATTCAGGTTTTCCTGACTCCAGGCCCAGTGCTCTACCCACTGAGACGTCTATCGGAGCAATATGAGAACAAATACTTCATGAATAAGCGACTGAATACGAACTTATAGAATCCATTCTATCTGGCTGACATCAAATAGGAGCATGCTTCAAATACAAAACATCAAAAGCACCTAGCACACAGCAGATGCTACGTAAATGTTAGAAATTATAATGATAATAATAGTTATTATTCAGATCCTAACCCGATTCTCCACCCTGGACATTTTCTTGTGTTCTGTCCTGCTCCTTTTCCCTCCCCCTCTCATCCTCCTCTCCAATTTCCTTCTCTTACTTAGAGAAAGGTAATCTCATCAATACTACTATTTCTTCTGGAAAGGCCATGTCAGTCATAAGTCCTAGAGTCGACTTACTGTCCTTGTGATTTGGTATTCCCAAATACCCAGGCCTGGCTACCACCATGTGTTGTTTTCTCCATTAGAGTGTAAGACTCCAGAGGCTGGGATTATCTCAATTTGTATTTACACCCCCTGCACTTAGGGAAGGATCTGGCCCGGGGTAAGTGCTTAATAAACACTTTATATTCATTCATTCTTTTCTCAGCTTATCAGTGAAGATGGGCACTTTTTCTAAAACTCGAAGCTTTCAATCTTAGAAAAGATACTGATGTGTATTTATAGAGGATGGGTTGCCTGGGTCGCTGAAAGTCTGAAAGACAAGGGGTAGGTGAGGCTATACCCTGGAACTTCACTTAACATTTTTCCAGATTCCTACCTTTCATATAGGCACTGTCCTCCACGGATTTTAGGCACCCTACATTAGTAACTTTGCCAAAGAAGGAAATAAGGTTACTTTAGCATGAACTATGCTCAAGCTCTGCTGGCTCTTCATGGCCACTGCTTCCTTTTTAAAAAGTTCATTAACAATCATTTTAATAGGAGTAAGGAAGACTCACCTTCATGATTTCAAATCCGTTCTCAGACACTTACTAGCTATGTGACCTTGAGCAAAATACTCAACCCTATTTGCCTCAGTTTCCTCAGTTGTAAAATGAACTGGAGAAAGAAATGGTAAATCAGTCCAATATCTTTGCCAAGGAAACCCCAAATGGGTCCACGAAGAGTCAGACATGACTAAAACATGACTGAACAGTAACAATAATGACTTTTAGAATTCTGTGAAAGATTAAAGAAAAGCTCGCTGATTTAGGGCATGCAAATTATTCTCTTCCCTTTTCTGAAAAATCAGGATAACATTTGTCCTTCTTTAGTCCTCTAGTACCTCTCTTGTTTTCCAGGAAAAATTCGTTCTCTCCTTAAGTTCTTTGGGACTGGAGGATCATGCTGAAAAGATCATTATCTGTAACTCTATATTTATTTATTCATAGGCCTGCATATATTTATATAGCTATATAGGGGTGTGTATATGTGCATACATACATCTAGAGATGTATATATAGGTGTATGTACGTACATGTGTGTATGTATACACATTTATTTATTTATTTATTCATTCATTCATTTATTTATTTTTTATTTATTTATTAATTTTCCCTCTATGGTCATTGTGTAGAAGAGTTTACAGGTAAGAATCTGTTAAATTCAAATTTTTTTCTTATTTTTGATCATTTTAGGAACTTGGCCAACTCTGTAGCATCTGTACTGAAGGTTTGTATCACTATGGATTAGTTTCTGCCAAATAAATATTAATCAGCTTTATTCTATAGTTTCAATATGCAGGAAATTACCAAAAGCAGACCTTCACAGGGATATTTAATAATGAATAAGAAGAGAAAACATTAAGGAAGAATAATAGGAAATGAATTTAAGAGAACAAGCATGATGACAGGTGTTCAACAGTATGTTTTGTGTCTAAATTATGTGAGGTTTTTTTTCAAAGTTTGACAATTTATGTTCATTTCCATATTTATCCAATGAAGAACTACTCAAAGAGAAATCAAACCAAAAAAATGAGCACAAGTATGAATTAGGGTTATCAATGAAGAAATAAGGATGCTTATACCTTATACGTGGCAGAAATTTCTCAGTGACTGAAAGCTAGTTCTTTAAGAACTAAAATCTTTTTAAATACTTTTTTTAAAATTTGAAGTTTTTCAAACTATGGAAGTTTTCCTTTCTTTATTAAAGTACATCAAACATTCATAATTAATTTATTTAGACAGCAAGGTCATCGTTATGATCAATTTGTAATAGAAAGAAATTTCCCTTTGGCAGAATTTCCATAAGTGTCAAAGAAGTCAGACCAAAGTTTATTTCCCAGTTCTTCTTAGTCTTCTGATCAGGATGGGCTATGGCTAGCTTTCAGCCATGATTTTTTTTTATCATTACTTTTCTGTAAATATCGAGGGTTTGGGATGTTTGATCAACTCAGTGAATTCTAGGCAGGGAGTGAGACAGAAATACTTAAAATACTACCTGTGCGATTCTAGGCAAACCACTTAAACCCTCTCAGCCTCAGTTTCCTTATCTGAACTAGAGAGTCTCTAACGTCCATTCTGTCTCTAAATTTTTGATGCTAGGATATAGTCTGGAACTTCCTTTTTGGATAACAGTTTCAGTGCTTGCTCCTTTTTCACTTAAGTGGGGTGTAGAGCATGACTTCTTAGATGGTTTTGTTGCCAAATTTATGAGCAAATCAGTGCCTGAAGACGTCTTCTTCCAAGTTGTTTACCAGTTCTTACTAATATCATCACTCTGCATCAGTGTCCTTTGACACTGTTTTCCAAACAATCATTTATTTCAACATTGGCTATCATGACTTCACTCTCTTAGTCAGTTACAATCCATCACTAAGTTGTTTTTTGAGCATCATCTCCTGGTCTTATGTTCAGTAGGAGGTGTTACCTCCTCTCCAGTCATATGGAACTTGGATCTAGTCGATGAGATAAAACACCTACATAAAGTACTGAATAATTCGTATTGTACTCAAAAATTGTGTTGTAGAGGTGGTGCCACAGCGTACAGAGCACTGGTCCTGGAGCCAGGAAGAACAGAGTTCAAGTCCAGACTCAGACAAATGTGACCCTGGGCAAATCGCTTAACCTTGTTTGCCTCAGTTTCCTCAACGGTGAAATGGGCTAGAGAAGGAAATGGCAAATCACTCCAACATGTCTGCCAAGAATGGGCTAGAGAAGGAAATGGCAAATCATTCCAACATGTCTGCCAAGAAAACCCCAAATGATGTCACAAAGAGTCAGATACAACTGAACAACCAAAGACAAGAGAAAAATATACTTGACATATTTAAACTTTAAAATAATCAAGGTTAAAAAACAAACTATATACAGAATTGAAAAACTGATTCACAGAAGATTTTAGCAAAGCATGGTGAATTATGTTCAAGTATGCTCAAAGCCAAAGCTCAAATAACCAGTCTCTATAGCTAGGCTTGACCAAAAGGCCAAGATATTCTATCATCCCCTCAAAGTTGGATTTCTTTCTGCTGAACTTTGAGCTCAAAATGTATTTCACCTAAGCTCAAATTGTCCACAGAACTGACTTTTATTAATCACGATAAG
>CM053599.1:48968794-48998032 GCA_028646575.1 Pseudocheirus occidentalis | reverse complement strand
AAAGCATGGTGAATTATGTTCAAGTATGCTCAAAGCCAAAGCTCAAATAACCAGTCTCTATAGCTAGGCTTGACCAAAAGGCCAAGATATTCTATCATCCCCTCAAAGTTGGATTTCTTTCTGCTGAACTTTGAGCTCAAAATGTATTTCACCTAAGCTCAAATTGTCCACAGAACTGACTTTTATTAATCACGATAAGGGTCTTTATTGACAGGATGTTCTAGCTAATTGTGGATGCCAGGTTAAAATGGGAATTATTTTGACAAAATGTCCATCCCCAACTAAGAACAATGGAGTACCTAGTAAGCAGGCAATATAAAGCCAAATTGGATATTTCAGGGGACGAGGATATTATCAATTTGGAGAAAATTCCATTATATAACTCATCCCACAATGCCTATAAAGACCCGAAGTTGCTTGAATTCTTATTTTGAAAATGTGTTTACTTGTAAGAAAGGAAAAAAGGATTTATCAGAAGGAAACTGAAATCTAAGCTTTCTTTTCTTATAAAATAATTCACCATTAAAGTGATCTTTGAAATGCATAATAGCTATAATGACTCCAATCTTTTCTGTAACTTTTCCCTTCACTGCTCTTTAATAGCATTCAAGCTGAGAGTCAGACCATTTATAGGGCTGATACTCTTTCAGTAAACTAGTGCAGCAAAATGGATTCCTGGAGAAAACAAATGGAAAGGCTGAATGTCAGCAATCTTTGTAGTTTGGGGGAAATGAAAAGGCCCCACCTTTTTGTTGTTGTTTGTTTTTGTAAATTTCCAAAAAGAAATGTAGCTTTTATTATATTACCCCTTCTGATGTGATAGGAAAAGTTGCCTTCCAAAGGGTCTCAAGTGGACCAGATCACTAAGAATTTGGTTTTTTCTAGTTCAGCTTTTTTTTTTTTGCTTTTTGGAGGGCAGTTGGGGTTAAGTGACTTGCCCAGGGTCACACGGCTAGTTTTTGTTAGTTCAGCTTTCTAATGTGAATTGTTATACTGAACCATGGAACATCACAAAGTTGTTGTGAAGAGCCTATGAATTAGCCTAAGATGCTTTGTAAACCTTAAAATGCTCTATACATCCTCTCTCTCTAAAACACTCTATAGCTATCATAAAATTGATCCTTTAGAGATGACCTCCATACTGTTTATCATCCTTCACCATCTTCTCTGCTATCTGAAGGCTTTCTCCTTGCCAAGGTCAAGTCCTCCAAAAGATCACAAGGAGCTCTTTATCTGACTCCTTCTTGTTTCTTTTGAGCCCTTTCTTCTTCTGTTATTCCTTCCCTTTCTCCCATCTTCAATTTCTCATAACGATTTGGGTACTTTTTCCACTTCCTACCAATATGTCCAAGTCTCCCCCCTCCCTAAAAAGACTCTCGCTTAGAGCAGAATCAGATGAACAATTTATAAGATAGCATGAACTTTATAATGATAACTTTAAAAGATCTGAATGTTCTGAACAGTACAATGGCCAGCCACATTTCTAGAGGACAGATGTTGAAGCCTGCTAACCACCTCCAGAGGAATTTAGGGTACAGAATGAGACGTATAATTATCTGGATATGGCCAGAGCTAGAATTTGTTTTGCTTGACTATTCATGTTTGTTACAAGGGTCTTCTTTTTTTTCAGTAGGGAGAGGAAGAGGAGATTAAGAGGGAGATAAAATAGATTTTTGTTCATTAAAAAAATTAAAAAACCCCCACTTGGCTCTGTCAATCCCTCAGGCTACTGCCCTGTACTTCTAATTTTCACAACCAAACTCCCCCAAAGGCTTATTTACATTTGTTGCCTCCATTTTCTCACCTCTTGCAATAATCTTTTACCACTAAATCCAATGACCTTTTCTGGTCCCCATTCTACTTGACTTCTACAGTTTGGGGAACTGTGAATCATCCTCTGCTCCTAGATATAGTCACCCTTGACCTCAGTAATGCTTCTGTAAGGATGGGCATATGAGTCAATAAATTGATCAATTACTCCCATCCACTTACAGTAACTAGATGCTAAACTTTGATATCTTTGTCAAGTGACACCTCGGGTCAATCAGATGTGTGAACTAACTGTGAACAAGGTCAGTCAACCAAGGCAAAGTTTGAAATGGGCAAGTTCGTGGCCAGTGGAGAAAGTTCAGTGCTGGAGTAAGGAAGACCTGAGTTCATATGGCCCCAGATACTTACTATCTGCTTGTGTCCCTGGGCAAGTCGCAACCCTGTTTGCCTCAGTTTCCTCATCTATAAAATGATCTGGAGAAGGAAATGGCCAACCAATCCAATGTCTTTGCCAAGAAAACCACAAATGAAGTCACAAGGAGTCAACTGAGCCACAACAAATCTGTCTTTCCAATCATTTGATATTTTAAGTTGCCTTCAGACATGCTGGCTTGCTAGCTATTTCCTGGACCTCCCTGCCTTTGTTTGAGTGGTTTCCATTATGGGAATGTACTTCCTCTTTACTTTTGCCTTGTAGCAGCCCTAGCATCCTTTAATACACAGCTCATGTACCTTCCTGATTCCTGGTCCTGCCCCTGGCTTTTTTATGAGCATCTCTTCCCTGTGAAATTGCTTGATAAATATATTTTGCATATACTTGTGCTCCTGTTTTCTCTCTTCTCCTCTCCCCCAACTAGAATGTAATTTCCCTGAGGACAAGAGTTATATGTTTAGTGCCTTGCCCAGTGACTCATTTAATAAAATGTGTCTTGAATCAACGAATGATTCTTGTCCAAGTTTCTCCGTTTCACTAGTGAAGAAACTAATGAAGCCCGAGGAAGAGAAGCCACTTCTCCTAGGTCACAACGATTAAGTGTTTATTAGGTCCAGGCACTGTGCAAAGTGCTGGGAATACAAATATTAACAAAAAACAAAACAAAAAAAAGACAGGCCTTGACCCCAAGAAACTTCTGTTCTAATGGGCGAAGGTAGCACACAGAGGGACCTGAAAACTGGGGGAAAGGGCAGGTACCTGCAGAAGGCATGGTCGTAAAGTTGGGAGAATGAAACTTGCCTGATTTGGGCCCTTCCTGTAACTAGAGGTGGTAGGAACTCACCATGGGGAGAAGGGGGCTTCAAGGAGGGAGAAAGAAGGCAGCTGAGGCCGAGGGGCAGAGTCTACAGGGTAAAACACAGTGACAAAGCAGGACCTGAGACTTAGGCAGGTGCTTTATCCACTCAATCATGCTAACTGAAGCGATTTCTGTACAGAATTTGATAAATTTAATTACCTGATAAAATCTCCAATACCATTAGCTGTTTCCTGAACTTGACAGTCTATCTCTTGCCTCTGTAAGTGATAGAATGTGCACACCCACATCTCCAGTTGTCAGAATAATCCTTATCTTTCTTAAAGGATCTGCTGAAATACCCTCTTCTCTATGAAGCCTCACCTGATTCTTCCAGTAACTAGTATTCTCTACCTCAACAAATTACCTCGGTTTGTCTGGTCTGCTCCAGTGCTCCTCCATGGTAGAGAAAGTTTTTCTTCGACCTTTGTATCTTTAGTGTCTAACAATTTTCTTTTTTTTTTGTACAGAGTAAACACTTGAAAAATACTTAAGAAAATCTGAACATAAGCACTCATTTCAAAAGCAAACAATTTATTCAAATTTATGGCAAAGATACTGGAGTGGTTTGCCATTTCCTCCTCCAGCTCATTTATTCAGATGCAGAGTCTGAAAGCTAAGATTTCTCCTAGTTTCTCTTATACAAATGTCCCCCATCCCAAGACCCCTGAGTACCATATTCAGATCAGTATTTTATAGAGACATTCAGAATTTAATTGAATTTCACTTAACTACTTAAAATTAAAGAAGCTCCCAATAAAACCTCAGGGGAGAACTAAGTTTTAATGAGTTGGGATGGGATAGCAAGCACAAACTGAGATTCTATCATTAGCAAAGCAATTTATATTGCTTTATTAATAGATTTTCCCATTGGATTTATTCTTATACTTTATTTACAAAAACACAGTTAATATTTTCACAGTGATATAATACCTCATATGTTTGACCTACATTTTGTAAGCTGTAGTTCTTTTGAAAATGCTTTAGAAGATTAGAAGGAATGGTGTTATTTTTTTTTGTTATGGTAGTTTAACTATTACTTATAATGAGTTTTCACAGTCTTCAATGAAAAGGACTTCTTTTTTAAGCATATTAAAATGCATGACCTTAAACGAAGCCCTTCCATCTGGTTCCTTTCCAAAAGTATCTCAATTGGTTCTGTCATTAAGGACACAATACCACTCTTTCTTGCACTTCTTAACAAATATAGTTATGTTCCTGGGAAAATATTCTGAAAAAGAGCTAAGATCAGTCAACTGTAAATAGAAGAAAGTGATGTGAGCCTTAGGTAAGTGTATTTGAGCATCTGTTTACCTAGAAGGACTACATCCGCTATATTTAAGTATTCCTAAAGTCTCCAGGAAATTAACCACAAGGACAGTCACTTCCCATATATTCATAAAATAGATGTGTAACTAGTTACACGAATAATAGAATTGCTTAACTACACAACCTAGCCCAGGGGTGGGGAACCTGTGGCCTCGAGGCCACATATGGCCCTCTAGATCCTCCAGTGGGGCCCTTTGACTGAATCTAAACTTCACAGGAACAAACCCCCTTAAAAAGATGTGTTCTGTAAAACTTGGACTCAGTCAAAAGGCTTAGAAGCCCAAGGACTTAGAAGGCCAGATGTGGCCTTGAGGCTGCAGGCTCATTTCCAGCCCCACCTTACATCTTAAGATTTCCAGGCTAGATTATTCAACATCTGCCCAATAAAGATATGCCCTCAGCTATCTTGCCATGATTCCAGAATCTGTTGTCACCTAAATTCAAATTCTTCATAGGAAGTATCTTTGCCATCACATTCTCAGAAACCAACTTTCCACAACTGAAAACATAGCTTGGAATTTGTCTAAGGCCAGTATTTTTGGCTAATTGTGGAAGTCAGGTTCAAATGGAAATTTCACTTCTTAAAGAATATGTACAAGGTAAAAAAAATTAAGGTCAATGTTAAACATCATTTTTAGCATTTTCTTCAATGCTACAAATTAATTTTCATGGTATGACAAGGTAGAGTAAATGCCTTCTCTAAGCAAAGAAAAATAGAAAAATAGGCAATATGATGTTATAGTAGATTGGTACCCAACCCAAGACATCAGCCAAATGAGGGTCACCAGAATCTGTAATCGGGTGTCTAAGGATGTTTAGCCAGTGCTCCAAGATAGAGCTAAACATTCCTGAGTAAGACCTTGTCACCAGTAGCATCTATAAGGTTTGTTCCTTTCCCTTCCTCTCAACTCAGAATGGGTGTGCCTGAAAAAGCTTCTAGTCCTGTTAGGAAATGCACTTTATCAGGAAGCACAGAATGAAGTAGCAAAACCCACTTCTCTAGTTGTTAAAGATTTTATGAGACATACTAGGCACCATGATGGAATCGTGAGGTACTCAGAATTTATGGAACTCTCTTGTGAACAACTTTAAAAAAAAGATGCTTCTAGTGGTACTGGACATCTCATTCCGGCGGGGAAATCAGACTTGTGTAACTATATGTTGGCATAGTGAGTGCGCATTAACTCACCGTGGATGCTCAGTGAACATTTATTGAATAATTGAGTGGTCAAATGAATGTTTACTGTGTTAAATAAGTTCTTCCCCAACCCTGCAAATAGGCATAAGTTAATTGGATACATTAAGATAGCTCTTAGATGGTTTTATATCTCTATCATCTCTCTCTCTCTCTCTCTCTCTCTCTCTCTCTCTCTCTCTCTCAATCTCTCTCTCTCTCTCTCAATGAAGCTCGGTCAGTAAGATGACTATAATTTTTTTGAAGTGCCAAGTCGACCTGAATGCTTGGTTTAAGTTCAAATTCTGAGTGCTCAAAGAGAAAAAATACTTTTAGAAAGGAATCCTTTGTTAATTATAAAACAAACATGTTTCTCTGCAGAATGAGGCCCTTTCCTTTTGTGATTCGCCCAGGTATATCGAAGGTTCTTTAGGCTGCACTCTACAGTACTGAAAGGAGGATTATAACCCATGTAGACTAGACAATTGATATTAATTAAATGACAGAGATTCTCTTTGGTGCCTAAATCACTTCCTGGTAATAGGTTAGACATATTAAATGCTCTTGGGTACCTATGGTACCAATAAAATTCATGGTAACAACTACCTTTCAGTACATGGAGGCCAGACTTCCAGCAATCTCCTCCATCCAGAACATTGCCCTAAATCCCAGAAAAAATGGAAAAAAAGGTCCCTGAGCAACATAGCTGTCACAAAGCCCACTTAACTGGCGAGGAAAGCTATTGCCTCCTTCAGGCCCTTAACCAGAGTCTACTGAGTTAGAATTGTGTATAAAGGCCACAGTGACTATGGAGAGAAGTGGAAAAGTGATAGCTGATCATAAAGGGAAAAGAGGGAAGATAATTAAAGTCTAGCAATTTGGGGCCATTTAGGTGAATCTGAATGAATAGCCTTACACAAGCTTCAATAGCTTATGAGACCATTGTATTTCAACACAGTACAGTAATTGATACTCATAAGAATACAACTGAATCATCAAGAAAAAGTTAAATTATGTTCAGGGTATTTTTTAATATGACATGGACATATAATTATAATAGAGGATATTTCTTGTGCCAAAGATCACTTTTTATGGCACAAGAAAAAGTCACAAAGTGAATCTCTTTAAAATAGAAACCAACATGTCATAGTAAATAGAGAAAAAATGTTTGAGAATTTTATCTTGGAAAAATGAAATAAAAATCTGGAAAGTTTGTTTTATCTTGTATACAGGTGCAGCTAATTGAATAAATCAATTTAGTCATCTCACTTAAAGTAAAGGGTAAGATATCTTTCTATCTTAACCAGAAGAGAACTAATCTCAATCAACCAAACAAGTTAGGGAAAGTGAGAAATAGTCCTGAAATGGCCACTCGTAAGAAGAATTTTCAAATTAGCTGAGGAAATTGAGTCATGACCTGTGGAGCATCTACAAAACAGAACCATTCAGAACCCAAGTTATTTGAGCGTATTGAGGAGATTTGCATTCCAGTGATGAGGGGAAGAGGAGAGAGCTTTGTGACCAAACCCCCAGAGAAGAAATCTCTTGCAGAGAAAGGGAGCACTTGGTCTTTCCCCCAACCGTAGCTGGAGGATCTTGCAAACTTTGAAATATCAACTTTTCTTATTGTCTTATCTTAGTAAAATACCCTCAACATCTGCTTCAGGCTGACTGACTCAGCTAACAATTATGATGAGAGACCTACTAAAATGGGGGCTTGAGTGGACAGAACTAGAAAGATAATTCTCAACCCCTTAGGTCTACTCCTAGGACCCTGAGGCATATAATAACCATCCTCTTCAGGACTTCCCACTTGTAAAGTGGGAATTGGGATAGTTGAGTCAGAGGATATGTTACATTGTGGGGGTCCTCTGGCCAAGGTCAAGGAAGGATGGGAAGGTCCAGGCCCACCTGAAGTGCTTCCCTCTCCCCCAAGAGACTCCTCTGGGGGTTTAGTTGGAATACTTTGATTCTCTGCTCAGTGGAATCCAAATCTTCAGCTCAAATAATTTGGGTTCTGAACTGTCTTCTACTTTACTCCTCTCAGACGTCACTCCCAGTCATTCAAGAACCTTTGAACTTAACTAAACTATTTGATTGGGTGATTGAGACTTGTTCTCACCTTGTTAAAGATATTGTTAGAAACTTATCACTTTAAGTGGAGTGAGATGATTAATTTGCTCTGATCAACCCCATCCCTACACTTATATTTAAGAAAACATAGGTTAAAATCCCAACCATGTGCTAATTTTTAGAGTGAACAAAAAAATAAACCAAGTTGTTGATCATTTTGGCATGTTTCCAATAAAATTTCATGATAGCCTGATATATTTTTAATTTTATGCTTGATTTTTGCAACTTAGTCATAAAGAGGGTCATTGCTAATATATGTATATATGCATATATATGTACATGTACATATGTATCAGAAAGCTTCCTCAGTTTTCTCAAGGGCCTTTCTTAATTCTTGGACATACAAATCATTCTTTTTGTAGTGAACTGATAATCATTTGGAGATTGAGAAGCTACTGCTAAGTGAGGAAAATGTTTGAGTAGGGACTAATTTTAATAGCGGTCGGTTCATAGTATTTTAATGTTACAATGATTTATGTTTCCTCATAGGAAGGCAGTGTCTCAGAGTGACTAGAAACCTAGTTAGGAATATTTGGATTAAAAAACTGCCCCCAATAGATACTGGTTGTGTGACCCTGGGTAAGTCATGCCAACTCTCAGAACCTCAGACAGTCCTCCAAGTCTATATTTAGAAGACAGTCGATGATCAGACCTGGGCTGAGAAGCCAACCTGCTCCCTCTGCAGTAGGGCATTGCTGTCCACCTCTCAATGCCAAGCCTTCTCTCCCTTCTGCTTGTCACCTTGGAGGAGCAGATTTGGGACATCTGCACTGCTCCAAGCAGAACCCTGACCTGAGGTCGTCCCACAACCAGCGCCCTCTGGTAGGGAGACCAACTCCTTTCATCTCCAGCCCCAAAGCCTGAAATCAGTTCTCTCTGCAACACTCCCTGGAGACTGTGAGTTTTTCTCCCTCTCAATAGATATTACCCCTGTAGCTTTTCGTGTTTCTCTCCCTAACCATGTAATTAATAAACCACTGGTCATTTTGGAGAAAATTGCTCCCTACCTACTCCTTATGATCACTCATCCGCAGTGCCCCCTCCCAAACTGATCTCACCCAAGTTCTACTCCATACCTGTCTGCTACTTCCGTTGTGCCCTTTGAAGTTCCTATTCCACGGCAAAAATCTTCCCTTCATTGAAGAACTCTTTCTGTCTATTAGCCCTCACTCAACCCTGATTCCTCTTTGGGAACTATATGCATCATGGACTCCTTTTTATCACTAACTGAGCTGCCCAGCCCCCATATTGGTCCTGGAGGGGTCTCTTCCAGGCTCGCCCTTTACCTCCTTCATGCAATATTCTTTCCTTTTGTGAAGTTCACAATATTAAAATTTTCCACCTGGTCAAAATTTTGGTAGCTACAGCCTACTGATCACCAGGTCATTCTCCCTCCTTTTTCAAGGAATTCAGCACCGGGCTTGCCACATTCTCCTAACTCCTGATCTTATACTAAGGGACCTTAATATCTTAATATCAAACTCCCTAACCTCCAATTCTTTAAATCCCATTACCTATTTCTTCACTTCACTCCAGCTAGTCACACACTAGAGCTTGCTAGTACACACAAGCCTTCCATTTTTTCCAATGAGAAACTCTGACATTCTATCTGATCATAATCTCCTGTCATGCCATCTCTCCCTAGGCTTTGCCTTTCCTACAACTGTTCTTCATTCTCATCAAGCCCTCCATTCCCTTCGTCCCTTAGTACTTTCTCAGGACATTAGCACTGACTTCATTTTCTTCTCTCTCAAAACTCAACCTGATTGCTGCTTCAACTTGACACCATCTTTGTTTTTTAATCTCTTATCCCTGCCTGACTTTATCCCACTACTCTTTTCTTACCAAACCTTAGTTCTTATTTGCTTCTACTATCTGTCTTTTCTTTGCTCTAATTCATTATTTGCTGAATGAAATCAGAGGAGGTCTTATAACTTTGCTGACTGAGCACGTTATAAATTCATGTTATCCAATCTCAAGTGAATCCTTATAGCAGCAAGGTAATTCTTTTATTCCTCCCCAATTTATTTCCAATCTCCCTCCTCTAAGAAGCCATTCTAAATCTTCTCTTCCCTTCTCCCCCCACTCTCTTAACTGAGAATCTTGCCTCTTTCTTCCCTGAAAAAACTGAGGACGTTCAAAATGAACTCCCTCTTTCCCATTCTCTTCATCTCAAAATCTCTTCCATCTTCTCCCACACTCTCCTTCCATCCCCCCAGGCTCTAACAAAGAGGTGGCCCTTTCCCTCCTCAAGACCAACCCCTCTACAGGTGCACTTAATCCTTTCTCTTCCAGTCTTCTCAGAGGATTGTATCCTCAACTGTCTCCAACACCCTATCAACTGGTTCCTTCTCTACTGTGTTCAAACATGCCCAAACCTCCCCCATCCTTGAAAAACCATCACTAGACTACCATTCCCACATAACTGTTTGTTGCCTTATATCTCTCCAACCCTTCTTGATCCAACCCTCTGAAAAAATCTTTCTACAATTATTGCCTCCACTTTCTCACCTCTTCTTAATACTTTGTAATCTGGCTTCTAATGTCTTCACTCAACTGCAAATGTGCTCTCCAAAGTTACTAAGTAGTCTCAACCACCAAATCTGTTAGTATTTTCTCAGTCCCAACCTTTTTTAACCTATCTACCGTATTTGATGCTGCTGATTACCCTCTCCTAGATACTTTTTCCTCCCCTGGGTTGTGTGATATTAATCTCTCCTAGTTCTCTTCTTCTTTCTAAATTTCCTTTGCTGGTTCATCATCCATATTATACCTCCTAACTGTGAGTGATCTCCATGGTTCTGTCCTAGGCCCTCATCTCTTCTACCTCTATATATTTTCTTGATAAACTCATTAACTCTCATGGATTTAACAGTCATGTTTATGTAAATAACTCAAATTTCATAAATATATGTATATATGTCTCTGTGTTTCTATATCTTTATCTATACCTATATCTATCCAATATCTTCCTTGAACTTAAGTCCTGACTATTGGACTGTTGATAATTGGACATTTCAAACTGGATGTCCAAAGATATCTCAAATTCAACATGTTTAAAATGGAATTTATGGTCTTTCCTCTTAAACCCTCTCCTCTTTTCAAACTTCCCTATTTCTACTGAAGGCACCGTCGTCCTTCCAATGTCTTAGATTCATAATCTTGACTTTCTCCTAGACTTTCCAATCTCTTCCCCACAAATCCAGTGAGTTGCTAAATCTTGTTTTTGCTTCCACAACAGCTCTTGCATCCAGCCCTTTCTCTCCATTCAGACAGCTGCGGTCTGAGTTCAGATCCTTATCACCTCTCACCTGGATTATGACAATGACCTCCTATTAGTCTCCCTGACTTTCGTTTCTCTGCCTTCCAGGCCGTATCACATACAATTGCCAAAGCAATTACCCTTAAGTGCATATCTTGCCATTTGACTCTCTATGCTTCTAGTATAAAGTATAAACTACATTTCTATTTGTTTATGTTTATGTGATATATTCTAAGTTAGGCTTGTTTGCTGGTTGTGTTAGTCGGTTTTACTGAACTAATTTTTTTCTCCTTTTAAAAATTCTTTGTGACAAAGGATTGCTCTCTGGGTTGGAGAAGGGAAAGGGGTGTCTTTGGAAATAAAAGTGAAGTAAAAGCAAAATGAAAATTAAAAATTAAAGAGGTGTTGAATGAAGTACAGACTGGATATTAAGCAATTTGAATGTAGAGCTGTCTGGGAATTAATGTATCATAATAGTTAAAATTTATATAGCACTTTGGGTAGCTAAATGGTGCAATGGATAAGAATGCTGGGAATTAGGGAGACTCATCTTCCTGTGATCAAATTTAGCCTCTGATTCAGTAGCAATGTGACCTTGGGCAAGTCACTTAACCCTGTTTGCCTCAGTTTCCTCATCTGTAAAATGAGGAAAATGGCAAATCACTCTAGTATCTTTGCTAAGAAAATCCCAAATGGGGTCATGGAAAGTCAGACACAGCTGAAAAATGACTTAACAGCGACAACATATAGCATTTTAAGGTTAACAAAGAGCTTTATGTGTTATCTCTATTAGAAGCTATCATGACCCTCATTTTATTTTATTTTTTTAAGACCTTCATTTTATTTATATGTCTATATTTTTAAAATTAACTTTTGTTTATTTTCAGTTTATATCATTCATTTCCATGAGATTTTGAGTTACAAATTTTCTCCCCATCTTTCCCCTACCTACCACCCCAAAACAGCGATCCTACTGCATATCCCCTCCCCCAATCTGTTCTCTCCTATATCCTCCCCCATCACCCCTCTGACTTTCTGGTAGGGCAAGATGGATCTCCCAACCCCAGTCCCCAGTGCCTGTGTATCTTATTACCTGTTTGCATGAAGATAATAACAACAACAACAACAACAACAACAATAATAGATATTTTTTAACATTTGATTTTAGAACTTTAAATTCTAGATTCTTTCCCTTCCTCCCTTATCACCCACCTCCACTGGAAAGACATTTTAAAGATGAGAAAATGGTGGCCAAGGGTGGCTCAGTGTCTTGTCTGCCAAGGGTCCCAAAGCTGCTAAGTATTTGAGGCAAAATTTTCACTCAGGTCCTCCTAGCACCAAGTACGGCCTTCTCTTCACTATGTTATGAAGCTTATTCTATACCCCCTTTCAACTTTCCTCATATAACTTAAGACAACATCTGCTCATCACATCCACACACTTGAATCTTCCACTTGAATTGTAGCCCCAATACTAACATTTTTTTCTGTTGAATTAATCATTTGACATTATATATGTATGCAAGCATGACACTTGCAGATCCTTTCTTCTCATTTCTCAGAAAGTAACGAGTGCCCCTTCCTGCTCTTCCATTTCTCTGAGCACTGCTTTCATTCACACGTCTCCTGATGCGTGTTCTCCTCAAGCTTTCTAGGCTCTTGCTGCCTCCTTTTTCCCACTTCCTACACAGGACTAATTTTGAGTTTTAATACTGTTTTCTTCCAGTCATTTGTGTGCTTTTTTTCCGTCCCAATTAAGCCCTCACAGCATAGAGAACATTTCTGTCCTTCTGTTCCAATGACATGTTTTGTAACTCCAATTTTTAAAATATGGATTGTAACTATTCATGATTTTCATATTACTATATTATCATCATATGACCAATGATGAAATCCAAAGAATTAAAAATTAATGTGGCAACACATAAGGGATAGGGAGATAGACCTGGGATTTCATTAGTATGGGGAATTCCTAGAAGAGAAATTTTCTTCTGCAAATGCAGGTGGACATCCTTTGTGTAATCTTAAACTGGAATACAGAGATGTGAATGACCTGCCCAGGTCAGAGAGATGCTATATGCCACAGGTAGGGCTTGGACCAACCCAGATCTTCCTGGCTCTGAGGCTAACTTTTAGCCACAACGTCACAGTCTCTCATGCTCTTGTTTAAAGTAAAAAGCTAGAACTGTAAAGTCAGCTATTCATTTCTCAGGCTAATCAGGGAAAAGGGAACCAAATTCCCATTTTAGCTAATAGTTGCACACCCCTCTCCAACCAACACCTCTACCAGCACTACTGAAAAACAAATAAACAAAAGAACCTCGGATAATCTGAATTTTGGATTCTTTAATTTTCCTTGTTCCTAAGTGAAATGATAGGTAAGCAGGGGAAGAAAGCAAAGGAGCTTAAATCTACCAATTGGATAATCAACCCCCAAATTCTAAGAACTGATTAAAGACCTGGCTTGGACCTTAACCACGACGTCCTCTGTCTCTCAGCTAGGGTTACATGACCAGTAACCGCAAGACTTAGAAGCTTGCCTTACTGCTGGTGTGCAAGTGACAGAGTCCTTGTAAGGGAGATGAGGAGCACAGCATACTGGAAGCAGCACTTGCTGGTAATCAGAGGAGGCAGTTGGGAATCTGGCTATGTCACTTTGTACCGGAGGATCTTGGGCAAATCCCTCTTTGGGCCTCAGTTTCCTCAGTATAAAATGATGGGGCGGCGCCACATGTCCTCCAACATCCCTTCTGGCTCTAAGTCTGTGATACTTGGTAGTCACAGAACTCCTTTAAAGGGCACTGGTGATGAAGGGATCTCAGAACAGTAATTGAAATCCCCAAATGAAATAGGAATCCTCAGTGGCTCTAGGCTTCTTAAAATGTGTGGAGGTAGAACAGGGATTCCTGCCACTTCAGAGCAGTTACAATGGATGCTGGCTGTATTTTTGCCCTTTTGCTCTGTATTTTATAGACAGAACCAGGGCAGTGCCCATGATGGTAAAACATGAGTGGTGTAAAGTGGTGACAGATTCCATTCTAGTCTCTTTCTGTAGGAGAAGGCCACCTCCAGTTGTCCTGATCTATATCTTGCCATTGGACCCAGATGGCTCTGGAGGAAAGAGAGAGGCTGGTGACTTTGCACAGTCCTCCCTCACTTAAATCCAATTCACTTGCAAGTCATGGCATCACCTTCCTGATGTCATGGTCTTCTTTGAGAATGAACAACAACAAAAGTTTCTCTAGAATGAGTAGTCTTTCCACCTTGCAGAAGCCAAGCATTGGGTCCAGCTCTGCTCTGTCCCTCCCTTCAGGAGGCCCCATGTCCAGATGTTGTATCAACTCAAACTTTATGAAAATTTATATTTTGTTTAATAGTTGCAAGAGGCTCCTTTGTCTCAGTTTTTTTCTATGCTGTTAATTCCTAATTTCATTGAATCACAGAAGAAACCTTAAAAGGCCATCTCCCCCAACTCTCACATTTTATAGATGAGTAGTGAGCTCAGAAAGAGAAATGATTTGCCTAAAGTCACAGAGACAGTGAGTGGGATTCATACCTAGGTCAATTAATAAACATCAATTAAGCACTTACCACTACATAATTGGGGCACTGGGCTACTAAAGGTTTCAGGAATATTAATACAATAATGAAATAGCTCTTCCCCTCAAAGAACTTACATTTGTTCAGGGAAGACAAAATATACAACTGCATTTAAATAAATAAACTTAAAATATACACAGAATATGGTAATATATTTAAGATAAATTTTAAAAAACTTTTTGGAGGGTGGTTGGGGTTAAGTGACTTGCCCAAAGTCACATGGCTAATAAGTGTGTCAAGTGTCTGAGGCTGGATTTGAACTCGGGTCCTCCTGACTCCAGGGTTGGTGGTCTATTTGCTGTATCACCTAGCTGTCCCTTTAAGGTAAATTTTTAAAAGGGAGGAATAGCAGTGGAGGATAGTGGGAGGTATCTAGGCGGTGCCATAGTGCACAGAGCCCTGGGCCTGGAGTCAGGAGGACCTGAGTTCAAATCCAGCCTCAGATACTTACTAGCTGTGGGACCCTGGGCAAGTGACTTAAATTCTGTTTGCCTAAATCCCCTGGGGAAGGAAATGGCAAATATCTTTGCTTAGAAATTTTAAGTGTGATGTCTTAGAAAACCGCATGGACAGAATGAGCATTTCACAAGGCCACAAAGAGTCAGAACTGAACAACGACAAAAGCGATGTGAATAGGGGATGAAGGATAGGTTTGATATAGAAGGTGGTACTTGAGCAGACTTCTGAAAGAAGCCAGCAAGGTGGAGGTGAGAAGTCAGTCCATTGGAGGGATGGAAAACAGCCAATGTAAAGACACTCGGGTAGGAGATGGATTATTGTGGGGAAGGCTGATTTGGCTGGACTTTTAGAGTATAGGAAGGGGAGTCATATATAATACATTGAAAAAGCAGTTTGGCACCAGGCTTGTGAAGGCCTTTAAAAGCCAAACAAAGGAACTTATATATTTAGTTCTAGAGTTAATAGGGAGCATTGGAGTTTATCGAGTAGGAAAGTCAAGCAATCAGACCTTCTTTTTAGGAAAATCACTTGGTTAACCATGAGATGGATTGCAGAGGGGAGAGACCAATTAGGAAGTAATTGTCTAAGGAAAGATGATGAGTAACTTAACCAGGGCAGTGCCAATATGTGTGTGCAGAGAGGATAGATGCAAGAGATGGTGTGGAAGTGAAACATATCACAGTTTGGCAATCAATTGGATATGTCAGGGGAGGAATGTGAAGATTTGCGATTCCAGAGTTACTGGAAGTATGATGATTGATGATGGAAAGAAATACTGTGATTCAGTAAAGGGGTGGATTTGGCAAGGAAAAATAATGAATTTGTATGGAGTTTGAGATGCATATGGGATATCCAGTTTGAACTATCTAATAGGTAACTAAAGATAAGTAACTGAAGCTCAGGACAGTGATTAGGGCTGGATAACTAGATTTAGGAGTCAGAAATGATCGTTAATCTCAAGGGAGTCAATAAAGTCACCAGGAGTGAGAGACTAGAAGAGGGACAGAGCCTTGGGAAACACCCAGAGTTAGTGGGCATGATATGGATGATGGACCCACAAAGACGACTTAGAAGGGGGAGTCAAGGGTAGTAGGAGCACAGCCCAGAGAGAGCAATATCACAAGAACTCAGAGAGAAGAGAGCAGCAAGGTTTGGATCAACCTTGTCAAATGAGAATTGGGTTTTCTAACTTTAAATCTAGCCTGCTTTCCACTGTATCTCACTGCCTCTTAAAAATGATCCAGTGTTAAAAAAGCAAACACGCAGATAATTAAATAATGCATCACAAGTTCATTTCTAAGCCTGCACATTTAGGGTTTGCCTCTTTTATTAATGAATGTGTGGTTAGACCGGTTGTTTCTCGCTAGGTCTCATATGTCACTCTACCCTATTGGGGCAAGTTGGCCATTTCAGTCCAATTAGTTTTCTCACTATTTCCTCCAGTGACCATACTCACTCCTGCCACTACAACTTTGCTCAAGCTGTTCCCTGGCCCTGTATCTCCAAATTCTAGCAATTCTTAAAGGGCTGTCTCAGATCTTATTCCCTTTATGACATCTTATTTAATGACTACAGTCAGTATCAATATCTTCTTTTTCTGATAACCTTTTAGAGCCCTTATTACCTGGCTGTACAACGCATTCTGGCAATTGACCATATTCAAGTTTTTATTTATTATAGATTATCTCATTTTGTTCCTCAAGTATAGGAGTCTAGTCTCTCCAATAGTATTTTAAGCATTTTGAGATTTTTTTTTTGTCATTCCACTGCACTTGAGTACAGAGCTCCTCAAAAACTTAATATAATGAACCAATTAAAGACATGGCTCGGTCCATTGGCAGACACAGGTAGATTTATTACTTATGTAAATCAAAGTTGAGAGATGTGTTATAATGTTATAGAAATGAAGGCACTAAAAGGGGCATCCAAAACATTTCCTTATCCACAGAATTATTTGTTTTATCTATCTTTCTCCATTAAGGCTGAATGGGATCTTTGGGGAGTTCTCATTCTGTCACTATTGAATAATTTATTCCTGTGATTCCTCCAGTCCTTAATAAGGTTCATTGCATCAGTCTTCTTTGAGAAATCAGTCTTCATTCATTTAATTTCTGCTGCTGCATCATCAGAGGCCATAATAACACCATCTCAAGGTAAAAAATATTGATCACATGAATAATTTTAGCTTTCAAATTAAAATCAAGGTTGCTGACAGAAGTAGCCATGAGTTATGCAGTAATATATTTGTACTCTGCTTTCAAAAATCATAAAATATCTTTTAATATTTAAGTGCATCTGTCTTTTCACTCTAAGCTGAAAACTGTCAATGATAGTAAAAAAGAAAGGAAAAAAGGAAAAGGGAATGGAAAAGTTCACTCCTCTTCTCCAGACTAAACATTCCCAGTTCTTCCAAATGACCCCCAAAGGGCAAAGAGTCAAGGCCTGTATAATACTGACTATCCTCCCCTAGGCGCTCTCCAGTTTATCAATGCCCTTCCTAAACTGTGCTTCCAAAAGCTAAACACATCACTCCACAGGTGGCATAACCAGGGTAGAGTATAATGGGACCATATTCTTATTCCTAAAAGCTCTCCTTCTTTTGATGGAGGCTCAATATCACAGTTGAGCCCCCCCATATAATATGAAACCAGGGATGATGTGATAACTAGCTTTCTTCAAGTATTTAAAGGACTCTTATGTAGAAAGAGTGTAAGACTTATTCTGTGTGGCACCTTGAGAACAGAGCTAGTAGTAATAGGTAGATGGTGCAAAGAGGCAAATACAGATTTAATGTCAGGAAAAATTTCCTGATGATAAAAGTCATCCAAGAATAGAATGGATTGCATCAGAGGATGATGGGTTCTAAGGCTGGATGCCTGAATGTTCATTATATTTCAGTGTGGATACTCTCTTTGGGTGTGTGTGGGTTGGATTCATGTCCAAAAGTTGGAGAAACAAGGAGAACTATATTGGAACTGATCCTCATAAAGGAAGAATTGATTGCTGGGATGCAAACAATGGGAACCTTGGGAAAAAGGGAATACTCCCTTCCTAGAATTTGTGATAGAAGAACAGAAAGCTGGGCACAGTCTGATATATACCCAAGATTTTGGGAAAGCAGAGGAAACATAAATAGGATCCCATGGATGAAAACTCTATGGAAGCAGTCAATCCAGGAGAGATGGAAAACTTTGAAAGAATAACATCATGAAGACAATTTTAATGAAGAGGAAAAACAGGAGCTGTCCAAAAAGATCAAAATGGACACGTGGGAAACTTGTCAACCAATTCATACAGAGGTTGAAGCAAGGTCAAGAAATGGAAAATGAATAGAAAATCATGGTATATATGTCTGGAAAATAGTATTTGGAGTCATCATAGCTGAGAAAAGTGAAGGACATTAAAGCGATTATTTTTAAGAAATACTGGGGGAAAGAGGAGGATTAAAGAAGATTCAGTAGGACCACTTGGGGTAGATAAGACAATGAAAAATGACAAGAGAGAGAAGCAGAAATTCTTCTCTAGCTCTTGGTATTTCTGCTAAGGAGAAAGACATTTACACTGGACCAACAAAAACAAAAATGCCTAATGGGAGGTAGCTAGGTGATACAGTGGATAGAGCACTGGGTTTGCAGTCAGAAAGACTTGAGTTCAAATCTGGCCTCAGACACATACTAACACAACCCTAAATGCATGCATATGTGTGTGTACACATACATACATACATACACACATATATACATACACACATGTATACACAAAGCATTCTATACATGTGCGTATACATACATACATATATATACTCAAATATAACAATACTAACACAACCCTAAATGTGTATATGTGTATGTATGTATGTATATATACACACATACATACATATATATACTAATATATAATAATACTAACACAACCCTAAATGTGTATATGTGTATGCATGTGTGTATGTGTGTGTATATATGCATATATACACACACATATATATTATATATTATATATATAATATATATATTTGGATATAGTCAATGGAGGACTTTGTTTTGTTTGACTAGGCTTATTTGTAATAGGGATTTTGTTTTTCCTGCTTTCTCAGCGTGGGGAGGAGGAGGTGGGAAAGAGAGAAGGCATATCTTCACAAAAAGAAAATAAAATTTAATTAAAAAAAAGGAAGTAGTGATCATAATGAGCCAGCACAGTTTCCTCAAGAGCAGGACATGCCAGACTAATTTCATTAGAACAACAACAACAACAACAACAAGATTACTAGGCTGTTAGATCAGTGGAATGCTGTAGTTCACCTAGATTTTATCAAAGCTTCTGACAATGTTTCTCAAGCTACTCTTGTGGAAAAGATTGGGGTCAAACAATAATTCAGTGCATTTAGAACTGTCTGAACTGACAGATCCAAAGAGTTTGATGTCTATTTGGAAGACGATCTCTAGTGGAGTGCCCCTAAGATGCTGTGCTTGACCTTTGACATTTTTTATCAGTGATCCAGATAATGGTCTAGATAGTATGCTTATTAAATTGGTAAGTGACTCAAAGCTGGGAGGGATAGCCAATACACTAAGTGTTAGAGTCCGGATCCTAAGAAATCTTGGAAGGCTAGAACATTAGGCTAAATCTGATAAAATAAAACTTGGTAGGGATTAATGCAAAGTCTTAAAATTGGGTTTAAAAGCTTGAATTCAAAAGTACAAGATTAGGGAAGTATGGTTAGATGGTGGTTTGGAAAAGTTCTAGGGTTTTTGTGGGCTACAACTTTGGAAATATATTGATGATCTGTGGAGGGCCTTAAGGAGGACAACCAGAGATAGTGAAATACCTTCCATCTACATCACTTGGGGATCAACTGAAAGAACTGGAATGTTTAATCTGGAGAATCGAAGACTCAAGAGGGTTATGAGAGCTGTCATCAAGTAATCTGAAGAACTGTGATGTGGAAGTGAAACAGCCTTGTTATGTTTGTACCTAGCAGTCAGAACAAAGAGCAGTGAGTGGAAGTCACAAAAAGACAAATTTAAGTGTGATGTCTGGAAAAAACTTTCTAGCAATTAGAGTTGCCTAGAGATGGAAATGGGTTACCTCAGGAGGTATTGGGGTCCTTCTCATTGGAGATCTCAAAGCAGAGGTTGGATGGTCATGTGTTGGGCATGTCATAATGGGAATTCCTTTCAGGTATGGACCTGGTCGAGATCAGAGTTCTTAACCCTCTTTGTCCTTTCTGTGCCATGGACCCCTTCAGAGTCTGGCAAAACCTACGGACATTTTCTCAGAATGTTTTTAAATAATTGAAGATGTTAATATTCAGTTAAATGGCAGGGAAGATAAAAATGTAATTTATTTCCCATTCAAGTTCATGAATATTCTTAAATCCATCCATGGCAACTGAGGTTCTTGGTGACCTCAGGTTAAATAAAGCTTTTGGTCTAGAATCAGGGGTGGGTAGCTTGAGGCCTTGAGGTAATGGGAACTTCTAGGTCCTTGGGTGGAGCCTTTTGATTGAGTCCAAGTTTTACAGAACAAATCCTTTTATTAAGGGGATTTGTTCTGTGAAGTTTGGATTCAGTCGAAGGACCGCTCTTGAGGACTTAGAAGGCCACAGGTTCCCTATCCCTAGTAGATGGCTGTTCAGTTCCCATCAAACTCTAAAACTCTGAAAAATCTATCCCTTCCAATTGTGACAGTCTGTGTTCCTGGGTCCAGTTATTTGTGGTATTGACGTCCCTTATTAGCATAGATAATTATGAAAGGATTTAAGTGGTCACTCTTCACTGACAAGAAGTCTAGACAAAGACACATTCCTAGTTTAGTATTGCTAAGCATGGATCTCTGGTCTGTCTATCTGTCTCTTTCTCTCTCTCATCTACTTCAATATTTTCTAGGGCATCTAAGAGCACTCTTTTTAAAAAAATCACCTTTATTAGGACAATAGACTTTTATCAAATGAGAAAACACAGTAAAGGGCTTTGTTAAACCTTCAGGCACCATATACTATATAAATATGAGTGATTCAACTTCACCTACCTAGGTTCTAGAAACCAAGAGAAGAGCCACCACAACAAATTCCACTTGTCCTTGCTTATGATACAAAAGGAAAGGAGAGTTTTTCATTTTACTGAGGCAAAAGGCTAAAGAAAAGAAAAAGTAGTTATATTATAGGTTAAAAAAATCTTTTTCTCCTTACCCAGAACATAAATCTCACTGTTGACTACAGCAGTACTGAATCGGTATTTAGAGTACTTCATCGAGGCCCGCTCCCTCCATTGATCTTGGCCAGGGTCATACTGCAACAGTCGGTTGCTTAATCGATCAGGCTCATCATCAGGAAGATCCATCTGTATGAAATATGACAGCTATATAACAACGTACCATTTAGAGATGGATGTGAGTACAAGAATGCAATTAATCAAATTGGACAGCCACATAGATAAATAGCGTCAACTCAAGTGACTCAGGCTCACTAAAATTCACCAACTCTTCATGACTTGTGGTTATAAGTGCATTGTCAAGATCAGATGAATTTATATCTTAGCCCAGTGGGGCTGAGGTGCTGGGTTAAAACAAACAAGCTGTGATTATACACTGTCACAACATAGCTTTAAAAAAATTTTTTTTATTATGAAGCAACAACTGAGTCTTAAAAATGGAACCAAACTACTTTAGCCAATTTTTCTAAGCACATTTCTATTTTGTTAAGCCGTATAGTAGAGTCCTTGAAGAAGGGGTCTGAAAGGCTAAATTTCCATTTTGTGAAACATTTCTTCATAGGAATCTGTTTAGGCAAAACTGAAGGAGTCACAAAAATATTTTGTTTTAATAATTTGCTAACCATTTTCAGACTATGATTTCTCATAACTGGAATTTATTAAAGAGAAGGGCTTTAAAGTGCTTCTTATACCTTGGCTCTATTGATTTGTACATTTCTCAAGGAAAGAAATAGACCTTTCTGCTTTGGCATACTGTGTCATAAACACTGTAGACCCTGAATAAGCAGGGAGTTGAGATTTTTTTTTGGACATGGAGCCTCATCAAGGAATTACCATGCAACTAAGAGCTCGTTTTAATGATATTGGGTATCTAGACTTGTCAACCCTGGAATTACGTTTGAAATTCAGAGGGCAAAGAGAGGTATAGAGAGTTGTTAGGCTCCAGTTTAAGTGAATGATCACATGTAAAGACCACAAATGCATAGGAAAAAGGGACTATAATCTGTCATCCAGTATTATATGGAGTAAAGAATACTCATATTTAGTAACAAGCATCTTAGTCATTATAGAAGTGAGCAAGAAAATAGATGGGAAGAATAAGTATTTGTTTAATGAATTCTGAACACTGGCAGAAATGGTTTCCTTATGTCTAGCTCATCATACAAATTTTTTATTTTACCAGAAAGAAGAGATAGTATTTATTACCATTTTGAATCACAAGTTTTGACCCATGAATCAACAACCAGGAATACATGGATTACACATCTAAATTATTTATAATTTTTCATTTACACATACTTTTATCAAGGACACACTAACTATCAAGCTAGCTGTATAGCTATTTCTACAGGGGCAACATTAAGGCCCCATTATACTTCGCAGACTTGGCAGGGTATTCAATCCAAGGGTTTCTCAAGCAAATTTTTTTTTCTTGTTTATGGACAATGTATATGATATAGGGAAACCGCCTTTGAATTTAATTTTTGTAAATTGAATAAATATATAAAATACACTAAATGGAGATTGTTATGTAAAATAACATTGTGGTGAATCCTTTGATAAAATGTCCTTTTGTGATGTGAATAACCACCTCTTAATTTTTGTAAATCTGGATTTTGAGAAACCCTTGGATTTGCTTAAAGTAAAAGATATTTATAATCTCTTTTTGGAGAAGTAGGTGCCTAATTTAATAACAAACTGTTGCATAATAAAACTCTACATTTCTGCTTTTTAAAGTCAAAGATTCTAAGTAAACCAATATATTAAATTTATTCTTATTCTAAATTTCCTTCTTTATTTAAGCATTTGATCTCTATTTTAGCAAAAGAATAGCTCCTGAATTGTTTTTCTCAGGCTTTGTCATGGAAATCTTGATATGTAAATGCTGTTTTAGGTTCATGATTAGTTCATAATTTTAGTTATAATCAACTTGAGAAACCTGGGCAATGAGCTGCTATGAAGGCTATAACGTTGTTGTTCTGTTGTTTTATAGTTGATTTGGGATTTTCTTGGCAAAGATACTGGAATGATTTGTCCTCTCCTTCTCCAGTCCATTTTGCAGATGAGGAAACTGAGGCAAACAGGGTTAAGGGACTTGCCCGGGGTCACACATTTAATAAGTATCAGTTTTCCTGAGTCCAGGCCTGGCACTATTCCATTGCACCACCTAGCTGCCCTATGAAGACTACAACCCTTTTCAATTCAGAACATAATTTTAAAATGTGGTAAGATTAAGATTTTGTCATTCATAGTGGTTATTCTCTGTTAAGTGGTCAAACTGAATCTTTTTTAAGTCAATAGAAAAGTTTGTTCAAGTCTATTAGGGAACAAAATATTAAGACAAAAAGGATTTTCTTTATAGCTTGTCATACATGTCTCCGTTAAATCTGGGCCAGCAGGTTAGAAAAATCTCACTTTTAACAAACCTTTCCCACAGGCTTCCTTTGAGGTTAGGCATGGTTACCATTAAGCCCTTGTTGGTTTATAACCATATCACCTAGGGGAAGATGGATCAGCAGGCCTCTTTCCTCCAGTAGGAAAGAGGGGAATGAAAGGTGTGAAGTATATGACAGAAGAAAGTCTTGAGTACTGGGGTAGTCAAGGCAAGAGGCAGAATGGGAGGGTGAAAAAAGCACGAAATTGGGAGTTCTGGTCCTAACTTGCCTCTAAAGCCAGTGGTCTCAGTGTAGATAAGTCACTTCACCTAATATATCTCATTCCAAAGGGACAGGTAAATGGTAGGGGGAAGAGATGGAACAGGTTATATGAATAAAGTCATGTGAAGAAATTCAGGGTAGTAGAGACCATTGGGTGAAGATCAGTGGAGGCAAAACCATGTTATATTGTAATTGTCATATACTATAGGTCACCAAAATAGAAAGAAGAAACAGATGAGTTTGGGAGACAGATCACAAGAGGTACAATATAATAGTAGATCTGGAATCCGGGGAGCTCTCTTTCTGCCACAAGCAGACCAACTAATAATATCCTGATTTTCCTCAGTGATGATTTCTTCCTTCAAAAGGTATAGGAATCAATAAGGGGAAAGGCCTATTCTGCATCTGAGTATCCTCAAAAAGGAAAAAAATTGCTGCTGGGGGTGGAAGTGTTGGGAAGAGTGGGGAGAAGGCATTACTACATTTTTGAAGTTTTCATAGAGAATGAGAGAACTGAATACAAGCAGACATTCACCCAAGATTTTGGGAGAGCAGGTTTCAAAGTATTTAGAAAAATAATAGGTAGAATCCCATGAACAAAATTTCTACAGAAGTGAGTCAAGGTGGAATGGGAAGCTCTCAAGAACAAAATCCTAAGATAAAAAAGAGAAAACAATTTCAGTGGGGAGGAATGGCCAGGTTAATCTAAAGAAATTGATGTGGATGCCTGAACTCCTTGACTAACTTAGATTTAAAAAAATACACATGTGTATATGGCTACATATGCACACACACATGTCTCTCATCTATATCTATATCTTTATATCTGATGGCAGGCAAGCAATGGAAGATGAATGAGAAAGTACAGCCTGGTTCTGATTAGTTTTATAAAAAATACCAGGAATACTAAAGTTTAGAATGAGCGAAGGTTGGTTAGGAAAGCCAAGGATGACCAAAAGCTCAATTTTTTTCACCTATACTGGAAATTGAAGAATGATAAGACCACTGCTGTGGGCCCATGAGATGATGATAACAGATTACAAAGAGAAAACAAAGATGCTTAAATCATAATTTTATTTTCTTTGCCAAGGAAAATTCTATTTGGCCTGGAAAGAGAATAAATAAACATGGTTGATAGGGAGTTGTCACACAAAATAAATACACAGAAAATAAGAGAATCTAGTTGTCCTTAATAAGTTCAAGTTACTAGAATCAGATGTATCCTGCATTATGGAAAGAACTGGCAGATGTGATTGCTGAAAAGCTGTCAATGATCTTTGAAAGCTCATGATGAATAGGAGAGGTACTGGAGGAAGAGAAAGAGAAGATGTCTTGATGATGTGGAATTAATTTGACTTTCTTTCCTGGGAAAATGCTACAACAGATCATCAAAGAGATAATTAGTGAACATCTAGCTAAAAACATAGCAAACCCAATGACCCAGAATGGTTTCATCAAGAACAGGTTATGACAGACTAAATTTATTCACTTTTTCAACAAGAGTTTGTTAGTCATTTCAATCGTGTCTGACTCTCTATGACCCCACTTAGGATTTTCTTGGCAAAGGCACTGGAATAGTTTTGCCATTTCCTTCTCCAGACCATTTTACAGATGAGAAAACTGAGGCAAACAGGATTAAGTAACTTGCTTAGGGTCACACAGCTACTAAGTGTCTGAGGCCAAATTTGAACTCAGGATGATGAATCTCTGGATTAGACTATAAAATGAGGGGAATGTGGTAGATACAGCTTACTTAGATTTTTAGAAGAGCATTTAACAATGTTTCTCAAACTATTCTTGTGGAAAAAATGGACAAATGAGGGCTGGACACCAGCCTGGTGCATTCATAACTCATTGACCGGTCAGCCCCTCATTAGAGTTTAACAATTTAATATCAACTTGGAAGACAAGTCTTTAGTGGAGTTGTTCTGGAAGCGGCACTTGGTTTTATGCCGGTTGGTATTTTAATCAGTTACTCAGACAAACACATAGTTAATGTGCTTATCAAATTTGTAGATGAACTGGTTAATAGTGTGAAGATCCAAAAAGACCTGGATAGGCCAGAGTATCGGACAGATTCTAACAACATATGGTTAAATGTAAAATTTTACACGAGTTTGAAAAATACTACAAGCGCACATTGGGGAAGAGTGGCAGGATAATACGTCTTGTGAAAAAGATCTGGGGATTTTAGTAGACTTCAGGCTCAATAGAAATCAATAGGGTGATATAGAAGCTAACAAAAAGTCCAATGTAATTTTTGTAGTAAGAAAGTCCTAATGTCTAGGACTGGGGAGGTGCTAGTGCCTCCACGCTCTGACCTGACTGGATCATATCTGGAGTACCATATATAGTTTGGAGGATGCCTTTTAGGAGCAATAAGAGTAAGCTGGGAGGTAACTGGAATGGCGAAGGACCTTGAAATCCTGCTAAATGAAAATAGTTGAAGGAATGATGACGTTTATATGGTGATATTTTTCTTGGACTTAAGAGAGACATGATGGCTGCTGAAGTATTCGAAAAGTTTTCACAAAAAAGAGGGATTAGATTTGTTCTGATGTGAACCCCAAATGGCAAAACTATAAGTAATGTGTATATTGTGGCAAAGAGACAAATTTAGACTAGGAGAATTTTTGTAATGATTAGCACTGTTCAAAAGTAGAAGGGATGCTCTTGGGAGGGAGTGGTTTCTTCTCAGTGGAGATCCTCAGATAGTCTAGAATGTTGGAAAGACCTGGATCTGTCTGATTCTGATCTTCTGTCTGATATCTAATCATGTGAAATGATCATCTCTAATATTGATCATCTGTAAAATAATGATCATCTCTAAAAAATCATCTCTAATATTGTTACCTTAACTGTAAAACAGGCTGAGTGCCTTCTCTCACTAATAGGATTATTATGAGGGTCTAATGAAATAATGTATGTAGAAGTGCACTGTAACTATAAAGCTTATGAGTTGTTGTTATCTAATTTATCTCCCCTTGTTTTTAAATATAAGGACACCGATCTTGAAAGGTTCAGTGATTTGTACAAGGTGATACAATTTGTACTGAGCTAGTCCTAACGTTTTTGATAAGGAACAAAAAAATAGGAAAGCAATTCTGAAAAAAAAATGCTTATATGTTAAGTGAATTGATGTCTATGTAGAATTCACTTTAAAATTTAGTCTTGTATATTCCTATGTAAGTTTTACATTTAACATTGTAAAAGAGGGAAAGTTTTTGTTTTTATGTTTTGGGCTTTTTTTTTTAACCTAGCGAAGGCACAATGTTTTAGTTTTCAACGAACAAGTCAGCCTTCTAAACCGAGAAGCCAGCTTGCATGCAAACATGCTGGTTAGGTACATAGGAAATTTCTTAACCTGTGGGGTCCATCCTCCAATCACATAAAGTTTATTATTCACTGTTACCACAGCATGACAGGCTAGTTGTAATGGAAGAGGGGCCACCCTTTTCCAATTGTCATGCTCCACTGAATACTTGTCCACACAGTTTGTAACAAGATACTGGTTTTTCAGTTTCATTTGTCCTCCTATAACGTAAAGGTCACTATAGACACTGCCTAGGGCATAGAGCTCCCGAAACTCAGTGGCACATAACTTTTCCCAGAATTTGTTTCCCCGGTTGTGGTACCTGTAAGTGAATGGATAGAAAGTTCAGGATTAGAGATGACATTGCTTTCTAGAGGCCAAAGCATCTTTCCCTTGAAAACTACTTGAGTGTTTTTCCAAATCATTAATGTGATATGGCTCTTCACACAGAAGAAAAAAAGGATTTTTTTCAAGATCATCAAGATGCAGTTGCCAATGATGCAAAGAATGAAATGTACATAAAACATGTGACAACTTCTATCTGAACAATTCTAAAATAAAAGTAATATAATCGTGCCCAGCAAAGGGCATAGTAAGTTATTAATAAATGTCTGCAGGACCGATGGGAAGAAAAACTGAGACAGAAAAGCAGAAAGTTGGGAAATATCAATTATTAAAGACCACCCTTGATTGCCCAGTTCTGGGGGAGAAAACAATGACAAGAAACTCTATCAAGGTTAAAAAATGGGCAGCAACAATTCATTTGCAAAACTTAACAGAAGACACTCTGGGGTAAACAAAACATCAAATAAATTTAGTCTGTTTCCTAAATCAAAACTAGAGTTATCAAAAAAGCTAGTTGCAAAAGTATAAGCACCATTTCCAAGTTGTTCTCTGCGTAAAAAACCGTAATTCAGAACTTTTTTTCTTAAAGAAGACAAAGGAAATAGAGTTTTTCTATATACCTACCACCCCCCTATAACTTGCACTTCTCTGAGACTCAGTTTTTTATGATCCAGAGTGGAAATTGCAAGAATGAAGAGAATACAGAGACTCTCCAAAATGGATGGTAAGACCCAAAAGGCTACCCCATGCCTAAAGGGATGCCAGTCTTGGAGGTGCCATGGAGGAGTTTTACTGAATTCCATGTCAACTTGGAGGGTGATTTTGCCCTCTTTCCCTAGTCCCTCCGAACAAGTAACTTGCAGAGGTGAGGGTGGGTGATGCTTGGCTACAAGACAGGTAAATGCTGATTCTACTATTTTACCCTTGGGGTAGAAAAAGTTAAATATTTCATGTCTTAGTGTCAACCAGTGTTTTAATCATCAGAAAGTGTGTCTGATTGATTTGGTAATAACACTGGGTAGACTGATGGATTTACAGGAAGAGCTGGTTTCCAATCCAGTCTGGGTCACTCACTAGCTGTGTGACCATGGGCAAATTAGTTAACCTTTCTGAGCCTCAGCTTCCTCATCTATAAAATGGGGGTAATGATATCTCTAGCACCTATCTCACAGGGGACACTGTGAGGCCCAAATGGGCTAATGCAGGTAAAGCATCTTGCAAATCTTAAAGCTTATATAAATGCTATTATTGTTATCATCATTAATTATTATTGTGGTGATGTTAGCTTCTCTGCATTTTGTTTCTTTATATGTGAAGTAGCACTTATTATATCTGCCCTGCCTGCCTCACAGGATCAATCAAATGAGGTAATGCTGGCAAAAGCTTTAAAGCACTATGCAGACATAAGGAACCCTTGTAAACATCCCGCTGAGTACCTTTGTGGAGTAATATTGAAAGGTGGAAAATGGGATGTTGGGCTTGGCTGAGGCAGGAGGATATTGTACCAGTGAAAGGCAGGACAAAGGGGGAGAGAAAGAGGAGGAGGAAGAGGAGGAGGAGGAGCAGGAGGACGAGGAGGAGGAGGAGGAAGGGAGAACGAGACAGAGACACACAGAGATACACAGAGAACTGAGTGAGTGAAAGGAGTGGGGGAGAGACAGAGAAAGAGAGACAAAGAGAGAGAATAACACAGAGAGAG
>CM053599.1:48949650-48968294 GCA_028646575.1 Pseudocheirus occidentalis | reverse complement strand
CTTTTTAAGGCATTCTTCTCCTCATTGGCTTTCTGGGCCTCTTTTGCCATTTGAGTTAATCTATTTTTTAAAGTGTTGTTTTCTTCAGTCAGGTTGTTGACTCTTTTTTCATGGTTTTCTCACATCATTCTTATTTCTCTTCCCAATTTTTCCTCCACTTCTCTCATTTGTTTTTCAAAGTTCTTTTTTAGATTATCTATAGCTACTAGGCATTCTTCAAATGTCTTGGAATCATTTGGTTTGGGAGTTCTGACTGTGCTGTCTTCTTCCCGTTCCATGATTTGATCCTTTTTGTCCACAAAAAAGGATTCTAGAGTTCTATTGCTGTCCTTATTTTGCTTCCTTTTCCTCATGTTGGCCAGAGAATTAATTGGTTGGGTTTTTCTTTTTAGTTTTTTGAAACTCTGCTTCCAGGGGGGAAAGCTCTGTTCCAAATCGCTGGGGTTTTCCCAGCTGCCAGAGCTATTAGGGGGGTGTTGCAGCCTCCCCTAGCTTTGGCTTGCTAAAAGCACCCCCAGGACCACCACCCAAGACCACAATCTGGATCCAGGCTGCTCAACGCAAGAGCACTTGGCCCTGATCAATCGACTCAGCCCCGCTACGGGATCCACAGGCCAGGGGCTCTGAAGCAGCCCAGTGGGGGCAGCCACGGGTTACAGCAGTTTCTGCCCTTCCCCCACTGCTTCCTTGCCCTGGGGGTAGATTGGCCAAACTGCTTTTCCTCCCCTAAATTTAGCTTGAAAGCTTCACTCACTTTCACTGACCTTTAATCCTGGCTTATGCAGATTGCTCCGGGTGCTTTAGATCTTCTCTGAGGTAGACTCACGCTGAGGCTTTGGAGGCTCAGTTCCTCCCAGCCGCCCTGGAGTCTGGCTGCATGGTGGTTTCGGGCTGGGCTGTTCTCAGCTCCCAGCCTGCTGGCCTGTGGGGATGAGCCCCTCCTGCCTGCTACCTTTCTCTAATCCCTATTTTTCACACATTGGTAGATGTGGAGGTGATGGAGGCTGTAGATCTCCTCTCTTGTAGATTGGCTGTGGCTCAGCTTGGCTCCTTCCTACCCCCCCAGGGCCTCGCCATGGTTTTGGTTTCAGGCTGGGCCTGCCTCGGCTGGTGTCCTGCCGTGATGACCCCCTGCTGCCGAGCTGCCTTCTGTGAGAGATGTGTTTTCTGTATTTTTTGAGTTTGAGAGTTCTAGAATTTGTCCAGCATCATATTTTTATGGGTGTTTAGGGTGGCTGCATGAGTGCTGCAAGACTTTGCTGTTTCTATGCCGCCATCTTGGCTCCACAATTGGGTATTCAAACATTTGTATGTCTTAAAGCATATAAGTTATGAGTAGAGAGGAAAATTATTTAACCCCTATTTGCCTCAGTTTCCTCAACTGTAAAACCAGAAAATGTCATGTCTGCTATGCTGAGTTGTTCTGAGACTCAAACAAGTTTCACCTGTGCTAAAGAGGGATGTACACCAGGAAACAGGAAGAGGAGGAAGAAGGGATCAGAGAGTCCAAACCGCACTGTGACTTCTATAACATTCCTGATGGCCTCTGGTTGACCACCAATGATGGACAACCCACCGCCTCCTCCCTCTCTTAGAGGAGGTTCACTCCTCTTTAGCATTACCCCAGTTACTAAGATATTATTTCTGATGGTATTACTGAGCAGAAAGTTGCCTTCTAGTTCTGTGTTCGGAGGCCAGGCAAAGCAAGTCTAATCCTTCCTAAACATCACAGTCCTTCCTATCCTTGAAGACAGCGATCAGGCCTCTCCAGGTCTTCACCATCCTCATGCTCTCCCATTCCTTTGGCTGATCCTCTGATGATATCATCTCCTGTCCCCTCAGCATCCTCATCTCCATTCTCTAAATGCACTGCATTGTCTTCTCTAAAAGAAAAGCTTCAACGACAACCACAGTGAGAGAGGCCTATTTGGCTAAACAGGGCTCGGAACTCTCTAACTCCCCACCTCCCAACCCGATTTTAACCAGGGAGAGGGATGATTTCAGCTGTCAGCTGCAAATGGGAATTTTATAGGAGAGAAGCAATAGAAACAAGACTCAGGGCAATCTAGCAAAAAGAAAGGAAGGAAGGAAGGAAGGAAGGAAGGAAGGAAGGAAGGAAGGAAGGAAGGAAGGAAGGAAGGAAGGAAGGAAGGAAGGAAGGAAGAAGGAAGGAAGGAAGAAGGAAGGAAGGAAGGAAGGAAGGAAGGAAGGAAGGAAGGAAGGAAGGATGAAAGGAAGGAAGGAAGGAAGGAAGGAAGGAAGGAAGGAAGGAAGGAAAGAAGGAAAGAAGGGAGGGAGGGAGGGAGGGAGGGAGGGAGAAAAGAATTATTGCCATGCCCAATTTATATCCTATGTAAACAGTTGGGTTTTTTAGTATAAAAAAGGTATAAAAGAGAAATGTAGCAAAGAGTCTTTGACCACCTGCCATGTGCTTTTCATCTAGGGACAGAGGAGGATTATAAGCAGTATAGGGGCCAAACATATCATGCCATATAGCTCCAAAAAAACTGAATGTCATGTTAAGTCAGGAACACGGTTTCAGACTGAGAACATTGTTGCAGACTGACAACATAATAGAGCTTTTGGTAAAAGAATGATGGGAAACTCTTTGCGACCTAATTGGCAAGGAAAGACTCCTTTATGGCAATTAGTAAAAATTCCTGCCACACAGGGGAGTCAGGTACAGATGGCCCAGGTTTTAGGAAATTAAAGAGAAAATTAAACAATTGAGCTGCTCACCTTTACCCAAAAGAATATAGGGAACCTATTATGGGTGGTGGGAGATGGGGACAGAAATAAAGGGGATACTTTGAAGAGAGAATCTAAAAAGGATGATTTCAAGAGGTGCTAGATAACGTAGTATGGCTATCTGAAAGAGTGCAGGTGAACAATGAGCAGAGGCCAGGGTTGATTGTGAGGAAAGCAGGCTGAATTGCTTTCAGGAAATTTCAAAGCTCTTTGACTGAGCTCAAACTTCCCATGAAAATAAGGGCTCATCTTTTCAATGCTACAATCTCACCAATGTTGCTGTCTGGCACTGAGACACGAAATACCACTGCCTAAGAAAAATTCAAGTGTGTATCAGAGAAGGCAATGGAGAGACAGAAGATTGGTGTGAGCAGGCATAAATATATCAATATTTCTACACACATAAACATGCATATATGTACGTATATATGTATACATATGTATGTACGTACACATGTGCATGTATATGTGTGAATACAGTAAGGAATTCTGAAAAACAGGAGGCTGGAATACCATTGAAGAATTTTTATGATAGGAAGAAAAGATGGATTGATCATGTGACAAGAGCAAGGGATGACATACAGACAGCCCCAAGGCTCCACTAGTAAGCTTACAATGTCAAGAGAAACCACACATGTTGGGTGGACCCTCCACCTCCAGTGGAAAGCTTTGGGGGAGGGAATGGAAGAGTGTTGCACAGGATAGACAGGCATGGATAGAACTGGGATTTGCATTGTTGGAAGAAACTGCCAAATCAATGAGATCATACATCTGTTTGAGATTGGTAAAATAGCAAAGAAAAATAGAAAACTAATTACAGATGAACAGCAGGTATAGCAAGAAGACAAAAGGAAGAATCAGAGAATGTTCTGGCTAGAAGGGACCCCAAAGATCTTGTCCAACCATTCCATTTTACAGATGAATACACAGAGATCAGAGGAGGTTGACTTGTCCAACTTCTGACAGAAAGCATGAGAAGTAGGGTTAACCCCTATGTCTCCATCTCTCATTGCAGGACTCTCTCTATATCCCAGTTCTTGCCAGGTGTAGTGGGAAACCAGCCAATAAGAGACCCATCTAGTCCTCCTTGCAAATCTACGATCTTGCAGCAGGATCATACAATTGAGGACATCACCATCTTCTCAGTCACCCGGGGTTGCCCATCTACTAAAAAAAAAATTTCGTGAGTGCCAGTGAAGGATTCAGACTATTCATCTGTTATCCCTCACTCTATGAGACAGACACATCTTTTTAAATCATATATCCTGAAATAAGCTGTGGTTTAGAAATGCAATGGAATACTATCATGCTATAAGAAATGAGGAAATGAATTATTTCAAAGACAGACATGTGAACTGATGCAGGGTGAAGAAAGTAGAATAAGGAGAAGAATTCACACTATAGTATTAATATTATAAAAGTGAACAATTTTGGAGACTGTTATAAACTGATGAAGAATGAAATGAGCCAAAGCAGAACAATTTAGATAATAACACTTAAAAGACGAATAATTTTGAAAGTTGTGAGAACTATGGTCAAGACAATGACCACTCATGATTTCAGAGGATCAGTGATGAAATATACTAACCACCTCCTGATAGAGAGGGGTAGAATACATACATACACACACACACACACACACACACACATACGCACACTCATCTCCTGATAGAGACATATAGATGTCTCATCCTGCACCCTAAATCTATTGTTATGTCTCTATATGTAATCTAAAATTATATATCTATATATGTTTCATTCTGTAATTATTAAAATATGTGTGTGTTTGTATACAGCCAAAGAAGGAATTTATTTTGCTTGACTATGTATATTTGTAACAAGAAATATGGTCTTTCTTTTTCCCAATGGGATTGGAAGTAGTAGGGGGAAAAACAGATATTTCTTAATTAAGAAAACGACATAAAAATAGAGGCGGTATAGGTATGAAACATTGCATGTGATTTCAGATAAAGTCATTATTTTGTTTGTTTTTACTGAATTGTTTTGCTTTATTAAAAGAGGGGCTAATCTGTCATTTGTAATGTAAAAAAATACACAAATACAACTTTTTAAAAACAATATTGGCGGATATTTTTTTTTGCCAGTTCTCGTATATATCATTGCTATGAATATATTGCAGCCTACTTACGCCACCACATATATATCTCCATTGTCAGTTGGGCTTCCCACAATCTTTTATTCTTTGGAGATTGTGAAGTTCCATAATTCTCAACTCTATAACATCAGAAGAATATAGGGCTTTTTTATTTTAAAAAAGATTATCTTTTGTTTCAGGAGTAGCTGAAACTGCTGAGCAATTTCCTAAACACAGTCCTGGCTGGAACAGAGTAGGAAATGGAGAGCTGAATGATGGGCATAAACAGGCAGTAGCATATTATGAACAATGATGCCCTCAGATCCCGACTCATTGTCTATGATGTCTGTTCAAGGTAGTGATAAACTAACTCTGTGGGAACACTATAATAGCAATATCACCAGATGTGCAGTTTATTGAATTCTGAGGAAAAGGGAAGCAATGAAACAGAAGGGAAGAGAAAACAAGGGAATAAAGATCTGAGTGTTTGACTCAGAAGCAGAAGACACGGGTTTGACTCTGACCCCTCCTTCAGGTGCTTATTAACTATATAACCTTGGGAAAGTCACTTCAGCTTTCTGGGACTCTGGGACTCAGTTTCCTATTCTCTAATGGGGTTAAGCAAAATGGTCTCTGGAATTTATTCCAGCTTGGACATTCTGTGTAAACACAGGGAATGGGAGTATAACTGAATATATAGGGATGGGAGAAATTGTTAGAGTAGGAAAAAAAAGTTGTAAATAAGAAGGTAATGTATATATCTCATTGTAAAAAAAATGTTAAAAATGAATAGATGAGGGGCGGCTAGGTGGCACAGTGAATAGAGCACCAGCCCTGGAGTCAGGAGGACCTGAGTTCAAATCCAGCCTGGGTAAGTCACTTAACCCTGATTGCCTGAGAGAGAGAGAGAGAAAGAGAGAGAGAGAGAGACAGAGACAGAGACAGAGAGACAGAGACAGAGACAGAGACAGAGAGACAGAGACAGAGACAGAGAGACAGAGAGAGATGGAGAGAGACAGACAGAGACAGAGACAGAGAGACAGAGACAGAGAAACAGAGAGACAGAGAGAGAGACAGAGACAGAGAGAGAGACAGAGAGACAGAGACAGAGAGAGAGAAACAGAGAGAGGAGGAGAAGGTGGGATGACATACAGATTCCCTACTGAGAGCTGTCCCCAGCCAGGACGCTTAGATAGATCCTGGAGGGAACCAAATACCAGAGCAGCCAAAGGCAAAGCTGTAAGAGGCATTTTTGAAGATCTGGCTGTTTGAACCAATCCCTGAACAAGGAGGGGGAACATTTGTCATGGTATCTGAAGGCAAAAAAAGATCTGTGTCTCTGGGTTTGAATTTTTGTATGGCAATATAATTAAAATGTGAGAAACCTTTAAATATTGACAGCTTCTTCAAGAAAGATAAAATAAGGACATGATAACTAGATTTTCCCTCTGCCATTTTTTCTTTTAATTCTTTTCTTTTTTTTCTTTTTGCTTGAGACTTATAATTTCTTATGTGTCGATAACTTTCCCTAGGGAAATTCCTTCCATCCATGCACACTGATGGTGGTTCTATAACTTAGTCTCAGAGAGAAGACTCAAGAGGGAATCAGTTACAGCTCTAATATGGTTAGAGATAAACAATCTAGTGTTAGGTAGAATGTTAGTTAACCAAGGGATGAATAAAACTGATTAAATAAAGGTAATCCCACTGTTAAAACAGCTTATTTTTTCCTGCCTGAAAAATAAAGAAAAATGCCTTCTATAGGATTCTTACTTCAGCACGTGTCCTTCAGCACCTGTCCGCCCCATCTCCTCCCCACCCACCAGGACCCTCTAGCTCATTCAGGGTAGGGTCTATTTCATGAAGATGGGACAAATCTGTATATTCACACATGTTGCTTCCTCCTGGAGAGAATTTGAACTTTTTGAGGGCAAAGGCTATTTCATGAATTTAAACATGTGGGCTGTATAAGTTTGCGCCTATCATTTCCCCTCCAGGTCCCCCTCCCCAATATTTAGGGAAGGGTCTGTGTCCCCTGCTTCACTAGGTGCTTAATAAGTGCACGAATGAGGGGAGACTGTCCTCAGTCCTACTGAGAGCTTAATAAATGAATGAATGAGAAGAAACTATCTCTAGCCCTACTCGGTGCTTAATAAATACATGAAGGAGGAGACACTATCCCTGTCCTACTAAGCTTTTAATAAATGGATGAACGAAGAGAAACTATATCCCCAGCCCTACTAAGTGTTTAATAAATGGGTGAATAAGCAGAAACTGCATCCCCAGCAGCCGTTCTAGGTGCTTAACAAACGCATGAACAAGTGAGGTGCGGAAACGTACTTGCCCCGGTCAGTCAGGCTGAAGCAGAGGGAGGATTTGAACCTGGGGCTGTGCAGCTCTTGGCGCCTCTGCCCTCCTCTCAAGCCAAGCAGCCTCTCCCCCAGTCTGTCACTCAGGAGCCAACCCTTCCATGAGCCACAGCGCGGGGCGCCGCTGCTGCCACCACCTCCTCTTCCTCGGCTCCCGGTCTCCAGCCTGCCCCCCACCCCCATTCCCTCCCCTCTCCACCAGCCAGCTTCTCATTCCCTCCCCGCTCACCTTTCTATTTATATCGCTGGCCGCCGCGGGGAGGCCCATATTGGGCAGTGTGAGTGTCTGGGGATGAGTGTGTCAGGCGGGGCTCGTGCAGCTGCCCCTGCGCCCCCGGTCCGGTGAGCACCCACCCCGGGCTGCGCCCCGCCCCCGGGAAGGTAGAGATCCGAGGGAGGGAGGGAGGGAGGGGAGGAGGGCCAAGTCCTGGGGTGGGATAGGGTGGGGGTGGGGAGTGGGGTGCATCGGGGATGGGGCGGGAGGACGCTGGGCCAGCTGGTCCTTAGGGATGAAGGGGCCTTTGCTCAGCCTCTGGTCCAACCTGCTCACTTCTCCCAGAAGAGGGGAAGGGGCTGGCTCAATGTCACACAGCCAAGTCCGTGGGCTGATGGGGGACTCGAACCTCCTTCTAGCTCCAGAGCCCTTTTCTTTTGCCTCACCAAGTTGCCAACAGTTTGTTGGGCACCAGGGACTGAAATCTGTCAGTTTGTCTTTCAGGAAAGGTATTTAGTCATGCCTTGGAGTAATGGTAATAATACAACTCACATTTATATAGCACCCTGGGTTTGCAGAGCCTTCTAGTGAATGGAAAAAGCATTTATTATCTACTTACAATGTGCTAAGGAGCTCACACTCTAATGAGGGGAAATGTCCCAAACATCTTAGAGCTAGTGTAGTTTTAAGAGCTTCAAATTGCCCAATAAGACATTTGGAATAATTTGAAATACTAAAGAAAACTTGGCTGTAGCAACTGGAAGGGCCTGGAAGTCCTAAGGGAGCATGTAGGGGCTGGTGAATGACAATAGTGGGATATGCTAAAATACAGGAGTGTGTGTGTGTGTGTGTGTGTGTGTGTGTTTCCCCAGGGGTAATGGTGAGAAGGAAAAACACTTTAGATATGATGGGCGGTGGTTCCTGTGCAAAGGCAGGAAATGAATGTCTTATATCGGGAATAAGGAGGCTAGTTTGTCTGGAGAACATAACGTAACATAAAATAATAACATGTAATTACTATGAAAAGAAAAGCTAGACCAAGACTGTGAAGATTCCAAATTGCCAAACCAAAGAATTTCCATTTTATCTTAAAGGCAATGAAAAATCACTGAGGCTTCTTCAGCAAGGAGAAAACGTGGTCAGACTTGTGCCTCAAGGACGTCAATGTGGCGCTGTTGGGTCAACATACTAAAGAAAATAACTGGATTCAGGGAGGTGGGTTAAGAGGACGTTGTGACAGCCCAGGGGATACTGACAAGGACTGAACTAGGCTGTTTATGTTGTGAGTAGATAGGGTGGAACAAAGGCAAGAAGGGGCAGGGTCTACTGGAGTTGAGAGCTCATCCGGGTTGGAGAATACATGCGAGAACCAACCTCTTCAAGGTCTTGAACAGGAGGGACTGGGAGACAACTGTTACCCTTGGCAGAATTAGGGAAGTTAGCAGGAAGGAGGGGCTTAAGAGGAAGGATAATTAGTTTTGTTTGAGCTTGAGATGCCTATGGAACAGCTAGGTAGAGGTGTCCAGCAGGCAGTCTGAGATTCAGCGCTACCACTTGGGTTGTCCTTCATTTTTGAAGAGGTCAATGACATCAGGGAGATGATGACATGACTTGCAGTTGACTTTGATTTGAGGGAGGGAGGGCTGTGCAAGGTCACCAGACTCACTTTCTCCTCCAGAGTCATCTGGGCACACTGGCCAGAAATTCATCAGGATGATTGGAGATGACCCGGGATGCAATGGGAGACACTAGGACCCTGGCCTTTTTAGGCTAAGGCCTTTTCACTTAGAGTGAGGTATTGCCCATTAAGTGAATAGTCCTCTTTAAGAAGTGAGTCAAGGGATGGCCCTTTTAGCCCTGCCCAAACTCTAGTCAATGGCTATATTTTGGGCTCTCCTGGCTTAGAGTGAATGTCGGTGGTACCACTTGGGAGAAAGATGAGGATTGTATATGTAGATTTGTGTTATCTGCACAGAGATGAACATTGAACATCCACAGGAACTGAGATCTCCAAGAAAGAGAGTACAGATAGAGAAAAGATGGCCTAGGAGAGAACCCTAAGGGATGCTCTCACATAGGAGACTGGACGTGTATAATAATCCTCCGTATGCTACTAAAAAGCATCAGTGCAAAAAGTAAGAAGAGAAATGTTATAGAAGAACATCATAAACACTTAGGAGGAGAGAGTATTTCAGAGAGAAGACAGGGTCAATGGTGCCGCATCTGCAGAGATGCCTTGAAAGGTGAGGACTGATAAAAAGTTACCGGACTTTGCAGTACGCGGATCTTTGGTGACCTCAGAAAGAGCGGTTTCTGTGGTACAAGCTTGATTGTAAGGAGTTAAACCAGAAGTCAGAGGGGGAAAGTAAAGGCGAGGAATGTTGACAGCTTCTTCTAGGACTGAAAAAGAGGAACTCCTGAGCTCCGGTCCCAAGCCCCTCGCCACCTATTAGATATTTCAAACTGGGTGTCCCATAGCTGTTTCAAACCCAGTAAGTCCAAAAGAAGGCTCACTATCTTTCCCCTCAAACCCACTCTTCTGGACTACCTTTAAGTGGGAGGGGCACATGTTGGAGTCACCCAGGTTTGAAAACTTAGTGTCATTTCCAGCTTTCATTCCTGCTCACGCTTTCATGGCACCACTTCCCTGATGTCATGGTCCTCTTTGAGAACAAAGGACAGACAGCAACACCCTGCATATTCAGTCAGTTACCAAGTCTTGTCATTTCTATCTCTACAACATCTCTCAAATACATCACCTTCTATTTATTCCTACATCCAATTTCAGGGCCCAGTCACCCCTTGTTTGGACTCCTGCAGTTGACCCCTAGTTCATCCCCTTGCCCTACATCTTTTCCCTGGGGGGGGGGGTATAGGGACCCTGCAAATCCCCTACCCAAGAAAAATCAAAAGTCAGAGGTATCTTGAGGAAGGAACAGGAAATGTTATTCTCTTCCCCCACAGGAAGAGGGTCTCCTCTCCATGGCAGGGATCAAGGAAAGGAGGCCCATTACAAAAGACAGAATAAGAATTTATACCCTAATGCAGTCAAGCCCCCTCCCCCTGGCTGTCCCTTCTCCCATTGACTGGGAGGTGGGCTCTTGGTCTTGATGCAAAATCTCACTCAATGGCAGATAACAAAGAAGCCATCTACTATCTCCTGTTGGCAGGGAGGTGGGACAGGAAGCCAACATATCATCTGTCCTTATTTGGTAAATGCCAAAGCAAGGGAGGGGAAAAGGTCACAAGCAAGGATGGAGGTCAAAAACTCCTGAAAAAGAGCCTAAAGCTTTTAAGGGTGTGGTATACAGAGGTGGAGGTCTAAAACTCCTGGAAGGGGCCTAATGCTGATGACAAAGAGGGAAGTGGGGAAGGGCCCTAGGGTGTGTAAACCCAGGACTCAGGTCTGTCCAGTCTTACAAAAGTCTATCTCTGGTTTCTAGATAATTTCTCTCCCTTCTCATTCTGAGGAGTCTTCACAGAGGGTGCAGAGAGTGTACCCCACTCACCTGTTCTAACCCATCCTTCATCTAGTCACTAAAAATGACTTCTAAAGCACAGGATTCACTGTCACCCTCCCTCCCCAGTTAATAAACTCTGGCCACCTCTGAGATCAAATCTAAATTCCTCTGATTGGCATTTCTAGCATGACTCCACCCTACCTTTCTAGCTTTCTTATATGTTACTCTCCCCTCTGCCTAGTGTATGGTCCAGCTGTCCTGGCCGCGTGCTCACCCTTAACACTCTATCTCTTACCTCCTTGCCATTTCACTAACCTTCCCCCAAAGCCGTTTCTTCCTCATCTTCTTCCATCTTGGAATCATTCACTTCCCTTGAAGCTCAGTTTAATCACTGGCCACTACAAGACGCCTTTGCTAATCCCCATAGCTGCTAGAAGGGGCAGTAGGTGATGCCATAGTACACAGAGTGCCAGGCCTGGAGTCAGGAAGACTCATCTGCCTGAGCTCTGATGCAGCCTCAGACACTTACTAGCAGTGTAACCCTGGGCAAGTCCCATAACCCTGTTTGCCTCAGTTTCCTCATCTGTAAAGTAAGTTGGAGAAGGAAATGGCAAACCACTCCAGAATCTGCCAAGAAAACCCAAATGGGGTCACCAAGAGTCAAACACAACAGAACAACAACTAGATCCTCCCCTGCCTCCCCCAAATTGCCTCATATAATTTTCCTTGTATATACAGGGTGTTCCTGAAGTCTTAGTGGAGTTTTAAGCTTTAATAGCTTAAAACTGGGGCTTAGGACATCCTGTACTATACATCCATTTGTGTTTGTACATGCTGTCTTCCCCATATAAGATCCTTGAGGACAGAGACTGAATAATTTTTATCTTTGTATCCTCAGTGTCAATAGAATAAAGTGTCAACACAGACTATGAACATAACTGGGGGGAGGGAAAGGGAAGGGAACAAGTATTTATTGTGTTCCAGGCACTGTACTAAACACGTTACAAACATCTCATTCGAGAATCACAACAACCCTAGGAGATAGCCTTATCCCCAATTTACAGCTGAGGGAACTGAGGCCAACAGAGGTTAAGTGACTTGCCCAGGGTCACAGAACCATAGTGCCTGAGGTTGGATCTGAACGGAGGCCTTCCTAAGTCCAGGCCCAGGGCTCTGTACATGGCACCACCTGAAAAAATAAACAAAAGGTTATTCTGCAGCCACTGTATTTGAGAAAGTAAGAGAATGGTAACATTGATTTAAAAAAAAATAAGTAGGCTGTTGAAAACTTTGAACTCTCAGATAAATTCAACATGCATGCACTGTGCTCTGAACCATTACCAGCCATTTAGCTATGGTCACCTTGTCCCACAGGACCCATGCTGTAAGCAGTGATTATGTGCTATCAACAAACACTGCTCCAGCCAATGATGCTCTAACTTCCTCCACTAAAGTCCCACTCAAATACTCCGTTACTCTGACTCCTCCAAGGCTCTGCCAGTGGAATGCAAGCTTGGTAGGGTCTACCCGTTGGCTACAAGTCCAGCAATGACTTTTAGTCTGTTTTCAGAGAGTCAATCCAGCTAAATCTGAAGATGTTCACCACCATTGACTGCAGGGTAATTAACATTTCAGCCTCATCTACCCTCAGGACCATCTACAACCAAAGAGGGGTTGTGGTCCTATATCAGTGAAGGGAATGGCCATGCCAATGACATTTCAAAGCACTGAAGTAACTGAACTATGATATGAATAAATAGAACCTAATGGCTACTTGCAAAGGACAAATTAAATTCACCGTCAATAGAAAAATAGAAAAATTTCCTGCACAACAGAAAGTGAAGCCCTGAGTTAAGGACTGAGGCAAAGCTGAAGTGAATTGGAGCAAGACCTCTTCTCCTCTTCCTATTAATGACATGCATTGGCATTTTTTATACAGTTAAATCCAGATGAATGGGAATAATGAATCCCCGGAAGTGGTCAATTGTATTTGAATTGACACTATTTTAAGTTATAATTATGTGAAATGTGGTAATTAGTTACAGCCCAATGAATATGCAGTACAGATTCAAATAACTTCATCAGAGCCTAGCTATAGTCAGTCAACTAGTATTTATGAAAAGTACCTACTATGTACAAGACACTGAGTGCTGGTGTACAAAAAGGGTAAAAAAATAACCCCAAAAAGAAAAGGCCCTGCTTTCCAAGAGTTCACAGTCTAATGGCAGAAACAAAAGGTAAACAACTGTGTATAAACAGCATATACAGGACAAATGCGGGGGAGAGGAGAATGCAGAGGGAAGGAAGATCGGGAAAGGCCCCTCGAAGAAGGGCGGGCGTTAGCTGAGATCAGAAGGAAGCCAGGGAATCAAGGTCAAGATGGCGAGGTAAAGGGTTCTGGGTGTGGAGAAGCAGCCGTCAAAAAGGCTTAAGAGACAGGAGATGCAGCATCCTGGGGAACAGCCAGGAGGCCAGTGTCGCCCCCATCAAAGAGTATGTGTTGGGGAAAAGGTGTAAAAAACCTGAGAATATAGGAAGGGGCCAGGTCCTGAAGGGCTTTGAAAACCAGAGGGTTTAATATTTGATCTTGGAGGTATTAGGGAGGTTCTGAACTTTATTGAAATGGGGATACGAGAACTTTAGGAAGATCAGTTTAACAGGTGAATGGAGTTTGGGTTAAAGTGGGGAGAGATGCGGGGCAAGGAGAATGACCAGCAGGCTATTATAGTGGTTCAGACATGGTGTGATGAGAGTGTGCACCAGGATGGGAGCAATGTCAGAGGAGAGGTGTGGAGGGTAGAAACGAAAGCATCTGCCAACTGACGTGTGTGTGTGTGTGTGTGTGTGTGTGTGTGTGTGTGTGTGAGAGAGAGAGAGAGAGAGGGAGGGAGGGAGGGAGGGAGAGGGAGAAGGGGAGGGAGGGAGAGGGAGAAGGGCAGGGAGAGGGAAAGGGAAAGGGAAAGGGAAAGGGAAAGGGAAAGGGAAAGGGAGAGGGAGGGGGAGACAGAATGACTGGTGGGACAGAGGAAGGAGCTGAGAATGACACCCCCATTTTGAGCCTGAGTGACTGGAAGGATGTTTGTACACTGGACAGTAACAGGGAAATTAGGAAGAAGGAGCGTTTGGGAGAAAAGATCACGTGTTCAGTTTTTGCCATGAGTCTAAGATTCCTCTGGGACAGTGGTTCTCAACCTTCCTAATGCCGGGCCCCTTCAATACTCGTGTGTGGGTGTATCTGCATGTGGGCAGACCTGCCTGGAGACAGATAGAGGAGTGGTGTCTAGGTTCCTAAGACCATCAGAAATATGTGTTTTCCGATGGTCTTAGGTGACCCCTATGACCTCTGTGAAAGGGTTGTTTGACCCCCAAAGAGGTCGTGACCCACAGGTTGAAAACCAGTGCTCTGGAACATCCAGTTTGATGGAGATAGACAGATTAGACAGGAGATTAGAGTTCTAAAGACAGGGTAGGGCTGGACAAGTAGATCTAAGAGTCACTTACAGAAAGGATACTTGAAAATTTTGCTATGGAGCAGGGCGTGGTCACAGTCTAACAATCAGCAAGATGTGGCTCCAGACCAAGCTTCTCATTTTACAGATGAGACAAATAAGGCATCTGGGAATAGAATGACTTGTACAAAGTCATGTAATTAAAACAGAGTCAGGATTAGAACCCATGTCTCCTAATCACTAGATAAATTATTCATAAATTGGAGAACTACTTGTGTATTAAGGTTGAAAATTCCTTTTTAAAATATGTAGTACAACATGGAAATATGTTTTATATGATTGCATATATACATATCCAGGAGTGGGGAGCCAGCCACAAGTTCCCCACCCTCTAGTATAACCTTTATCCAATTACTTACGGTCTCTGGGAGGGTGAAAAGGAAGGAAGGAGAGGGAGAATTTGGACTCAAAATTTGGGGAAAAAACTTTAAAATGATTTTTATTTGTAATTGGGGGGGAAAATAAAATAGTTTTTAAATGTATAGTATATAGGTCAGACATGAAAAGCAGCATACCATTGTGGTTAGAAAGATAGACTTGAGAGTTAAGAAAACCTAGGCTGGAGTTCAGTCTTTGACATACACTGACCATATGACACCAGACAGGTCACGTAAACCCTCTGTGATCCAGGTAACTCAGGGACCCAAAGTTGTGAAACAGTTGCTGATCTCATTCCTCAAGTGAGATCCTTCAAAAGAAGGTCCCTATAACAATGAACTCACAGGTCCACACCAAAATAATAATAATAATAATTAGCATTCCCAAAGCTTTAAATTCTGGTTCTAGTATTAATCTGACTTTTAATTGAGGAAGGGTAGGCACATTATACATGCTCCCCTTATTATTATGTGGAAGGCTTTGTACCATTAAAAAATTAAGTTTAGAGACTGAGCAAGAATTATAAAAATAAACTATCTGAAAAGCAAAACATCAGCACTGGAAATAAATCACTGATTTTGTTCCAATTTGAAGGACTATTCATTGGAAATTTGTAATTGAATCCATTTATCAAAACTAAAAATGAAAGTAGTAAACATAGATCTAACAACATTTTGGGTTTCTGATGACGCTGCAAGCAATTAGATTTCATTCTTTTGAATTATGTTTAACGTTGCAATTTACATTTTTACTTATTTTCGGTCATTAACCGAATGCTCAAGTTTAGTCCTCTATAAATTGAAGCAGAAAATGACTTGTCATCAAAGGTAGTTATCTAGCTGATGAAAGGAGTAACTCCTTTACTATCCTCAGCAAAAGAAAAGTTCACCAGCTATCATTTTCTTTTTCCACACTTTATTTACTTATTTTTTGTTTGGTTTTTTTTTGAAGTAGAGGAAGGTAGGGCAATTGGGGTTAAGTGACTTGCCCAAGGTCACAGGACTAGTTTTTGTGTTAAGTGTCTGACGCCAGATTTGAACTCAGGTCCTCCTGACTCCAGGGCCGGTGCTCTATTTACTATGCCACCTAGCCACCCCCCTTTTTCTATGCTTTAAATACACACATTTTCTGGACTATACAAATATACACTTAGTATAGCCAGGAATACAGAGAGGGTATCTGTGGTCTAGTATGCATACCCAGGGATTTATACAGCTGGAAGTATCCTTAGTGATCACCTAGCCCTGTGTGTCCTAACCCAGACTATACTTTTCACCAATTAAATATTTAAGTTCTCTGTACAGAAATAAGCAGCACTTCAGAGTCCAGGAACTAAAAATCTGAGAGGAGGAAGAAACTGGAGGAGAGAGAGACACTGGGAGAAGCCAATTTTAAAAAATTTACGGTTTTAAGAAGCAAGGACTTTTTAACAGTATAAAATCTGTAAGGAGACAAGATTTGCTGTGGAGCAATTCCTAGCCGTTAGCTCACAGATGGAAAACTCGCCTCTAGATCCAGCTCCCCATTTTACAGAGGAGAAAAATGAGGCTTCCAGGAACGAAGTGTCATGTACAAGGTCGTGTGGCCAGTGGCAGAACCAGGCCAGAAGCCGGGTCTCGATCACTATGCCTTCATCGCTGCTCAGCTTTTACCGGTCAAACATTTTAAATTCTCTGATTCAACAGTATTTATTCAATGACTATCATGAGCAAAGCACTGCCAGGTACATTTTAAAACCTGTGGGTGTCTTGACTACAGACCTAGTTGATAAGAATTTCCAACAGTAAATCACTGTGTTCCATAAATTTGCAGTAAAGTGGGACAGCTTTTAGGAATGGAAGCCTTGGGGAATATGTATACAAATGTTTGACCACTAAAAAAATGTAACCACAAACATTTCTACACAGTGGGGGATGCGATTACTTCTGTTTTGAAAACTAGTTCTATTGGAACAAATGTTTTGGCTTTTGGGGTACGTCCAAGTCCACAATTTACTTTAAGATGTTTTATATAGAATATATTTGCCAAAGACAAGTTTTGTGTATGTATGTGTTTATATACATTATGTGTATGTGTATACATATGAGTGAGTGAGTGAGTCATTGAGCAAGTGAGTAAATTGGATTCAATTTCCTCATCCATCTAGGGATCCTGAAGAGCAGAGCTGCAGATCAATCTTAGGACAAACCAGGCTGCCTCTTATCTAGACTCTATACCTTTAGGAAACTGCTTCTGGATCTTAACACACTAATGGAAACACAATCCAGACCGTGACATGTTTCATGTCTGTATTTTCAAAATTACTTATAAAATAAGGGGTACATATACATATATATGCATGTATGTATACACATATGTATGTGAGTGTGGGTGTGCACATGCATGCATCTATGATATGTGGGGTATATAGGTGATGAAGTGGATAGAGTATTGGGCCTGGAGTCAGGGAGACTCATCTTCCCAAGTTCAAATCCAGACTCAGACACTTATTAGCTGTGTGACTCTAGGCAAGTCACATAACCTTGTTTGCTTCAGTTTCCTCATCTGTAAAATGAGCTGGAGAAGGAAATGGCAAAACCACTCCGGTATCTCTGCCAAAAAAAAACCCCAAGCAGGATCACAGTGAGACACAACTGAAATGATTTGTTGTTCAGTCATGTCTGACTCTTCGTATTTAAGTGCATGCATATATGTATGTGTGTCTATACATATGTAAATACATGTACATTTATAATTGTATATATATATGTGTGTGTGTGTGTGTGTGCATGCATATATATGATGCCTATTGTATACAAGGCACCTCTAGGTTCAGGGGATACAAAACAAAGAGACTACATCCTGCCTTAAGGAACTTACATGGGGGCGGCTTATACATTCCAGATAGGAGGGGATCACCAATGCAAAGAGATGGAGGTGGAAGATGGGGCTGAATTCAGGCAACAGATGAAGTCCACGTTGGCCTGAAGGTTGAGTATGTGAAAGAGAACAATGTGGACTGTTGGGAAGGGTAGCATCATAGGGCTGAAATGAAGCTCAGAAGCCATCCAGCCCAACACCATTTTAAGGGAGATAGAGCTCTCAGGAAGTTAAGTGGTTTGCCCACAGTCACACACATGATAAGCGTCAGAGAAAGGATCTGAACCAAGACCCTCTACCTTGGGTTGGTGACCTTTTCTGCATGCCAGGTTAGAGGCACAAAGGGCTTTCAATGCCAAACTGAAGAGGCTATATTCTGTGCCAGAGGTAAAGGAGAGCCATTCAATAATTATGAGCTAGGGGAATGACATTGTGAGATTGGTGCTTTAGGGAAGGTTATTTTGGCATTTGTATGGAAGATGAGTTGGAAGAAACAGAATGTGCTGTGAAGCTGCTGTCTTGCTGTACAGGTGAGAGGTGATGGGTAGAATGAAGGGGATGGATGTGAGAGGTATTGTGGTAGTAAAGCCCATAAGTCTTGGTAAGCTCAGGAAAAACAGCACAGGGAGAAAAGGCAGAATGAAAAGCTGAGGATGATACTGCAGGGATGGACAGCCTGGAAGACTGGAAAAGTGGTGATACCCTCAACAGTAATAGGAACGTTAGTTAGGAAGAGGGGCGGGTTTAGGAAAAACAAACTTGAGTTCTGGTTTTTGCACACAAAGAGATTGAGATGCCTTTAAGGACGAAGACTTCGAGGTCCAGTAGAACTATCAACAATTCTGGACTTGGGAGAAGAGAGGGCTGGATATAAAGGCTTGGGATTAGTCTTTTTTTTTTTTTTAACAAGGCAATCCTTTTTATTTTTTTTTATTTTTTTTTAAATTTAGTTTTTATTTGTTTTCTTGTTTACATTATTCATTTTCATTACATTTTTTGAATTACACATTT
>CM053599.1:48923526-48949150 GCA_028646575.1 Pseudocheirus occidentalis | reverse complement strand
GGGGCATGGGGATGAAAGGTGAGATGACGGAGGGGAGGGCAGGGTCTGGGGGAGGGATGTTGGAAGTACACACTTCAGTAAAGGGATAGGGACAGGGTAGAGAACAGAAAAAGGGGGGAGGGATAGGAAGGAGGGACATATGATCACTGTCACAATATGTCCACTATGAAGATGTCCTGTGTAATCACACCTACACAGCCTGTATTGAATTGGTTGTCCTTCCAGCAGGGGTGGGTGACAAGGGAGGAACCGAAAGAATCTAGAATTTAAAGTTCTGCAATACCTGCAACTAGGAATTAAGATATACAGGGGCTGGGATAGGGAGACCCTACCTGCCCTACCAGAAAGTTAGAGAGCAGACCAGGGGAGGGGCTCCACAGTGGGATGGCTGTTTTGGGGTTGGTGTAGGGGAAAGACGGGGAGAAAATCTGTAATTCAAAATCTCATGAAAATGAATGATGTAAACAACAAAACAAATAATATTTATTACATTAAAAAAAGACTTATACAAATTTTTATACCCATTATCTTATCTGATCCTCATGACAATCTTGTGCAACATGTAATAAAGATAATATTTGCTCCGTTTTACAGATGAGAAAATTGAGGTAAAGAGAAGCGAAATAATTCACGATTACACAGGAAATGAGCACACCTGTTAACAGATGCCAGATTTCCCAATTTCCAACCCAAGTGCTCCTTCTATTAGATGTGGAGGTATACTAAAAACCTGCATTTATTTCCTCTAGAAATGTTAAGAAATAATATTTCTCCATTCTAAACTCCTCCCAGACTTTTCATTTTAGGACACTGGGAAGAACAAAATCTAAGGCCTTCCTTAGAAATAGTGTTAGGGTGGTAACCAAATCCAACTCTTGTCTTGGCAGAACTGTATCCTCTCTACTCTCTGAAGTAAGGGGTGCCTAGAATCTCCTTTGTATTCAAAGCTAAGATTTTGATTATAGGAAGGAACTCCTTAAGGGAAGTGGTGACTAGAAATGTTACTGTATTTTGACATTTTATGATCTTTTTCTTGTTCAAGGTTTCTCTAAATGTTACCTTAAATTGTGTTGGAGCAAGGGAACCATGTTGAAGGGCATTGGAGACTGTAATTTTAGATATCTCTCTCCAAGCTACAAATTGCTTGGATAGAGATCAATGTTAAGTCAATAAAATTGTTTCTGGAAGACTTGAGCCTAAATTGCAAAGTACAATATTAGTATTAATTTTTTTCCTTTAACATAGCCCTTTACTCCAGAGTCTAATACTGCTGGAGTCATACCAGAAGTATGAAAACCACTTATCAGGTTTCTTCATGTGCCAAGTGCTTTGTTTTGCACATATAAAGAAAAGCCAAATGCCTTATTCCTACACCAAAGGAATTTCCTGTTGAAAATAACAGAAAAAGAAACTAAAGCATTTTAAGCTGCTCTCCCTACTTTCCTCCTCTTTGTTCTTCGTTTGATTTCTGGTCTTTACTTTTTACAAAAGATGATCAATTTGGTCAAGATGGTCAACATGGTCATTTCAAAAGGTCATTTTTCTAATACTTTTACAAATATAACCTATATCCTGAACTAAAGGTTTGGGCTGACATGGATTGGGTGTGTTCTTGGAAACTTCCCTCTTTGGTTCATGACCCTACCCAGTATTTCCCTGGCATTTATCAGAATTTGACTTCTTGTCTAGAAATCCACAAGAGGAAAAGGGTCTTCAGCTCCCACATAAGCACTAAGGTTAACAAACCATGAAATATAGGACAGGCTTTATCCAACCTGACAAGAAAACATAAAGGACTTGCACTCAAGTTTACATATAGTCTGGACTATTCTCTTTCTCTGTCTAGTAATCCTCTTCTCCCCCAAGGAACCTCTATACAGTCTCCTAGACTTAGATATTGTGGAAAGAACCTAGAGTCACTAGAGAACCACTCACTATTCCTGGCCCTTCACAGTCCTTATAACTCACAGTACCAGTAAAAGGCAGTCACATTTGAGATCTACCCCCTTGCTGTTCCTCACCTCTGATTCCTTTATGGTGTAAGAACTTTTCCACTTGGTCCAGGAAGTCAACATACTCAGACTTCTCTTCTTGCTCCAGTAATTCCTCTTCTGAACCCAGGGGGCTCTAGGAGCTTAGTCAGGGCTCTGACATTGCTTCAATCTATGAAATTCCTCCTAGTTCAGAACATTGTACACGGTAACAGCAACGTTGTGTGATGACTAACTTTCATAGACTTGACCTTCCTCAGCAATGCAAGGATCTAAGACAGCTCCAAAAGACTCATGATGGAAAATGCTGTCCGCATCCAGAGAAAAAACTGTGGAGTCTGAGTGCAGATCAAAGCAGACTATTTACTCTCTCTCTTTTTGTTTCTTCTTCCTTGTGGTTTCTCCTATTGGTTCTAATTTTTCTTTACAGTATGACTAAGGTGAAAAATATGTTTAATAAGAATGCATATGTATAGCCTATATCAGATTGCATGCTGTCTTGGTGAGAGGTGGGAAGGGAGGGGAAGAAAATTTAGAACACAAAATCTTATAGAAGTGAATATTGAAAACTAAAAGTTAATTAATTGATTGAAAAAAAAAGAAATTCCTCTTGGTTCCCTGGAGAAGCCCCACCAATGTACAAGACTCCTTCCAGGGGACTGAATCTGTGCTTCATTGCTTATTAATATGTGCATAATTCTCTTCATCATTTCTTTTTTTCCTCTTATTCACTTGAAATATTATTATTTTTACTATTGTTTAATTTTTTAAATTTTGGATCTTTTGTTTTAATATGAATCATTTCTGAGCATACCCTTTTCTTCCTTCCTTCCTTCCCACCCTTACTCCTTTGAACCTTGTATCATAGTAAAGAAACCACTCAACACATAGGCATAGGCAGTATTTGACATTTAATTTGGCACAATATTTGACACTGATAGACCCTTGACTTTCCAAAGACACCCCCTTTCAACTTCTCTGTGACTAAAACTGGTTATTTTAATTACACAGCTATTCAGCTTATTATCTTTTTGTTTAAGTTATGGTAAATATTTTCCTGGTTTTGCTTATTTCATTCTGCATTTGATCAAATATGTCTCCTCATGTTTCTTTGAATTCCTGAAAGTCACCACTTCCTGTGGCAAATAATATTCCCCTATATTAATATTAATATATTAATATAACACAATTTGTTTAGCCATTCGCCAGGCAATAGGCATCCACTTTATTTCTCCTGTTTTGCTATCACCAAAGTAGAATTATGAATATTGTGATTTAAACCCAGAAACTTCTTTCTGTTTTTGATCTTGTTGGAGAATATGCCTAGCAGTTCTCTATCCCATTTTAAACTCAGGGCATAGCTCAAAAATTTAAACTGGCTGTGAATCATCCACCACTCATTATTAATGTACTGTCAATAGGGCAACTAGTACCCTGGACAAGGAAAAGGATGTAAAGACTCAGCATTGGCTGGGGAGTTTTACACCTTGTTAAGGGGACATCATTAATGCCCAAACAAAGAAAAGTGCCAATGGGACAATGAGGACTCGGGGTAATACTCAGCCATACCCATTTTAAAAACCTTTCTAGTGTACCTCCATCATACAATGAATTTCAGTGAAGGTGATTTGCAAAGTGCCATCCCCAACCAGTAGATCAGAATCTCTGCAGGTCAGTCCCAGCCAGGTCCTATTGTCAATCACCCCTTTCCATCTCATGGTGCTCTTGTTCCAGGACATGCATCAGGGAAAGAACAGCAGCCATCGAATACACATTCCATTTAGGCATTTGACTGTCATTATTTCATCTTTCTTCCAACTCTGGTTTCTTCTCCTGTGATCCCAAAGCTTCAGGGAAATGTGAAATTTGCTCTTCTTACAAAAAGGTTAAGCATCGCTGACTTAAATTATTTTAGATTATGAGGTCCTTTGGGGTTTAAAGTAGGTCTAGATAATTCTGTTCATACAGAGTATAGACAGAGTTGTATGCAATTGAACAGTTAATCAATGCCTTTTGATGATATCTCCCTACCTATCCTTCATTACCCTCAGTCTGCCTCAAACTGCAGAAAGAAATTTTAAGTATTCCTTTAATCAGTCCTTATTCTTTCTAGCCTTCCCTTTCACCTGAAACCACTTGGCTTCCTACTTCTATTCCTACTTTCCCATCTTCAGTAAAATAATCTGTTTATAACCCACTTCAGAAGTAATCCTTGCCCCTGTTTTATACTTCAAGGCCCCCTTTGACTACCATCATGGCTGATCTAACCCTGACCCCATTCCTGAATTCCATTTTGATGAGGTGTAGGCTCTGGAACCACCCCCACCCCTCCAGCTCTCCTTGAATCTTTGAGGTACATTCTTTGGGAAACCCCTTGCCTATCAAAATACCAAATCACCCTTGCATTGACCTCATTAATTCCACCTGAAGTCCCTCCCCAAACTCATTACTGGAGTCAGACCTCATTGGCTCCTCCTGAAGACCCTCCCCAGGCTCCTCCTCTGAACCAGCCCTAGATTCCTCTGTATATAAGATGCCATCTTCCCTCCCACTGGGTGAGAGCGCCACAGAATACTCTAGCAGAGATTTGCTCTGTGAGAGCATCGTGGAATAGCTTAGCATAGACTGGATCCTTAAGAGTCTACCCCATATCTTTCAATAAACTTTGCTTTTTTTTTTGGCTGAGAAGACTTGAATGGAATTCTTTCAGCAGGACTCAGCATGTTGGTATTTTGGGGTCTCAGGCAGCCCTAACCCTCTTTGGGTACCTCTTCAATTTCATTCCTCAAATGCTAATTATCCCCAGGGGAATTTTGTTCTCAGTCCAACTCTGGGCTCCAAGGTTACCTTCCACTCCTATGGTGGTCTTGCCACACTGAATTGAGAAAGGAATGGTACAGAGACCATTATGAGAGACTAGGAGCTAAGGAAGGTAGGGATTTAGCAGGCTTTTCATTGCATTCTTAGTGAAAACAGCACTAGTTCTAGAGTCATAAGACATAAGCTTCCTTAAATCCTGGTTCTTCTGCCTGTGGAACCCTGGGTAAGTCACTTCATCTCACTGGGACTTAGTTTCTCCACCTGTGTAAAAGAAAGTGAGCTAGAAGAGTTCAAAGTCTCCTCTGCCTCTGATTCCTATGACCTCAAGCAGATGTGCTCTTTCTTCTAATTCTTATATCACTTTTTGTCCAAATAACTTAAATGTCATCATGCACTTCAATGGACTGATGATATCATACCTGGAGGTGCTCTTTCCATTGCGGTTCGAAATCCACTCACATCTCTTTTTGCCTGAATCATGACCATAAGCTCTTCATTTATGATATGAAGTACTGCTCTGCGTCTTTTACGTGACAAAGTACCAATAAAACACTCCGTCCATCTGCTTTCCTTTACTCTTACTCCGTGACCAGCCTGCCTCTTTTTCTGATTCTATTTCACTTGGATGATATTGTTTCTATCACTTCTTAAGTGCGAATTATCCTTGGGAATAGGCTGCAACCCAATTTGCCCAACAGAAAGCTCTCCATTGTCCTTCGGGTCACCTGTAGTTTTGATCCTTCAGAAAACATGGTATTCTGTGGGTGGCTAGGTGGTACAGTGGATGGGGTGCTACCCTTGGCATGAAGAAGATCTTCGCTCAAATCCAGACTCAGACACTTGTTGTGTAACCCCTGGCAAGTCACTTAATTTCTGTGAGCCTCAGCTTCCTCATCTGTAGAATGGGGACCATCACAGTGCCTGCTTCATCAAAGGGCTGTGAGGACCATATGATATTACATATGTAAAGTTCTCTGCAAACCTTTAAGACTACATAAGTGCTAGTTATTATTATCATTCATATACAGAAGAATATTGATATTGAAAAGATAAATCCTTGTTTGGGATTGATGAGAACGGTTTGGGATTGTTGAAAGTATTATGCATGTCTCCAAATGCAGTCCATTTATTATCTTCCTCCTGTATAATTGTAGATCTGTTCAGATAGAGGGTAAGTGACATGCCTAGGGTCATACAGCTAGTAAGTATGTGAGGCTGGATTTGAGCGAAGATCTTCTTCATGCCAGGTTCAGTGCTCTGTGCACTGTGGTGCTACCTAGCTGCCTCTTAAGTTGTTGTTATTGGTTGTCCTTTCTTTAAGAGGACCATGACATCAGGGAGAGGATGCCATGCCTTGCGAGTCATTGAATTGGATTTAAGTGAGGGAGGGCTATACAAAGTTACCAGCCTCACTTTCTTCTTCAGAGCCATCTGGGTCTAGTGGCAAGATATAGATCAGAAATGACTAGAGATGGCCCCAGATACAGTGGGAGACCTTGACCTTTTTAAGTTAAGATCTTTCCCAGATCTCAATTTGTGTGAGGATTCAGCAATTAAGACTAGGTAAGAAATGAGGCAAAAAATGGCCTCTTTTGCCTGGTTGAAAAGAAATCAATCGGAGATGGGGTTTGGGGGGTAGGGAGGACTTTCAGGGTTTCTGACAAAACAACAGACACAGTCACTATTTATGTTCACCGGGACATTATTGACTTGTTAAGTACTTCTTAAATATGAAAGGTGTTATATTGAGTGCTGGAGGTACTTCAAAGATCTGTGATTTCATCAATGAAGGAATGCCTTTCACCAAGATGGATTACCACCTATCTGTAATTTAGGTTGATAATCTAGGTCAAGGTTCAGAGAAGTTAAGTAATTTGCCCATGGTCATAGACCTAGTAACCTTTAGCAAGAGAATTTAAATCTAGGTCTTCCTGACAAGTCCAATGTCTTGCCACATCATACTATTTGTTGGGGGCCAGGGATATAAAATAAAAAATATATCCTGATAACTTTTGAACACACCTATAAAGTAACTGCACTAAAAACTTCCCTTTCTATTTCATCGTGGTGCTGAGCTGCCCTATGAGTCCTGAAGGCTGTGCCAGTGGGCTATAAGCTCTGACATGTTCTACGAAGCTGGAAAGGGTCTGGGTTCTCTTCTGTCCAAGCCCAGCTAAGTGCTGAGAGACATCTCCATTGCTAAGTTAGCAGCAGAATTTGTTGGTCTTGGAAGCCCTGGTGAAAGTAGAAAAAATGGACCTATGTTCCCGCTTTATTAGTAATTGTGTGATGTTGGGTGAGGCACATTCCTGCTCTGGGCCTCAGTTTCTTCACCTGTAAAATGTGGAGATTAAACCTCTAAGGTCTTTTATATTTCTGAGTCTTTGATCTTATGAAATAATCCTTGACCTTTCATATTTTATTCTGTTTCTGCCACCTACTAATGTGACTTGAGATATTCTTTACTGTTGATTTTCCTTATCTGTGAAATGGAGATAATGATACTTGGCCTCACAAAGTTACTGTAAAGGTCAAATGAGGTAATGGGTGTGCATTATTTGGTAAACTCTAAAATGCAACAGAAGGCAGGGCCAGAATAGCATGGAGTGACTGGAGCTTTGTCCCAGGTGGTAGTCCCTAAGGGTAAAACTTCCCCTTCCTGGTAAAGCACTGAAAACCTCCAGAGTCTTGTACTGAAGATAGCAGGTGCTGGCCACCTCCCCTTTTCCCCCTACTACCACATAGTAATCTTGGCTCTCTCCCTCTCCCTTTCTCCCTCTCTCCCTCTCTCCCTCTCTCTCCCTCTCTTCTTCTCTCTTCCTCCCTCTCTCTCTCTCTCTCTCTCTCTCTCTCTCTCTCCCCTCTTTCTCCCTCCCTCCCCCCCCCTCTCAAATTGACTATCCCAAAGGTATCTAGAACTCAACCTGTCCAAAACAGGTTATCTTCCCTTACCTTTCTGGTTCCCACCTTTCTTATGACTTACAAAGGTAATGTAATTACATAAATGTAATTACAAATGGTAATCTTTCTAGTAACCCAGGCTCTCAACCTGAGCTTTTCTGTTTTTAACCCTGATTCCTCATTTACATTCAACCCACACAGACCTTCTGTTTTCAAATTTTGTTCTTTCTACCTCCACAGCCTCTAATAGATGACCACTTTTCTTCACTCATACAGCCACCACCCTTGTACAGGCACTCATCCTTATGCCTGGATCATTTCTACCTTCTAATTAATCTCCCTGCCCCAAAATTCTCCACATTCAAATCCATCTGTGCCGAAGTAAAATTATTCCAAAGCCACAGTTCTGATCGTGTCACCCCCTACTTGCATAAACTTCCTTGGACCCCTACTTATCTGTAGGATCAAAGATAGATTTCTATCTGACATTTAAAGGCGGGCCCTTCCTACTTCCTAGTTATCTCCTTCATCTCCTCTACAATTCAATTACACAGGCCTATGCTGTTCCTCTATCTTCCTCCTCCTTGTCTTTTCCCTGGCTGCCTCCATACCAAGAACGCTCTTCTTCCTCACCTCTGCCTCCTGGCTTTTCTAGATCCTTTCAAGGGTTAACTCAAATCCAGTCTTCTGTAGGAGGCTTTTCGTAGTCTCTACCCCACAGCTGCTGATTTCTTCCTTCTGAGGTTCTCCTTCATTTACACTGTATTTGTCTTATATGCATGTGGGGTGTATGTGTTGCCCGCATATGTCTCCAAAAGTTGTTGAAATGCAGTTCTCAGGGAGGCAGGGATCTTTGGAATCTTGTCCACTCCTCTCGAAGGGAAGCTTGTTTCCTAACTGAACAGGAGCAGGGGAAGAGGCCATGAGGCTGCCAATTTGGCCTTCTCTGAGAGAGAAAGGAATGTTGGTCTAGAATTATAGCTGTCTCCCCTACTAATTATCGTTCACTGAAGGGAATGGTTTTCTTTTCCTTTCTTTGTTTTTAGATTCAAGTTACTTTCCTGGCTATGCTCTGAAAGGGAAGGTATACCTCAGACTTACATACACAAGCTTGACCCCTTCTCCGTAATTGCTAATTATACAAAAACCTATTAAAATGATGAATAACTAGTAAGTACATCGATCCAAGTAGATAGCAAACAAAAATCAGAAAAGTCATACAGATTAGAATATATGTGAACATAAACAGAATAAATTATTTCTTCCTTTGGGAGGGAGATAACTTAATCAGAGAAATAGGCTTTGATCTCATCCAAGGGGAAATCCCCCAGAGTTTCTAGGGAGGTAGGCTGAAGGTCAGGGACATATTGAGAAACTGGCTTTTCCCTACATTTCTACCTTCCAAAATCTCTCTCTTCAGAATACCTCCCTGAAGAGATGAGATTCTCTCTCTCTCTCTCTCTCTCTCTCTCTCTCTCTCTCTCTCTCTCTCTCTCTCTCTGTCTCACTCTCTCTCATCCTCAGCTATTTCTTACAGTTGTCATTTTTCATAAATGTCCAGCTCTTTATGACTGCATTAGGGGCCTTCTTTGCAAAGATACAGGAGTGGTTAGCCATTTCCTTTTCCAGATCATTTTATAGATGAGGAAACTGAGGCAAACAAGGTTAAGTGACTTGCCCAGGGTCACACAACTAGTAAATGTCTGAGGTCAGATTTGAACTCAGGAGATGAGTCTTACTTACTGACTCCCTGTCATTCACTCTGTGCACTATGGTGCCGCCTAGCTGCCCACTACTTCTTAGACAGCACATGTGCTAAGTTACCACTCTCTCCAGCAATAACGAAAAGCTTAGTGAGATGCTACAAGCTTAAAACTTGGGTTGCAAATGCATAATTATTTGTAAGTTGATTCCCCATCTAGAATGGGTTCCTTGAGGTCAGCGACTATGCATGCACAGTGTTTTGTGCATAGTAAGAGCTTAATAAATGTTTACCTCCCTTGTCCCTTCCTTTCCATGGGAACCCAGGAGCACTCCTTTCTCTCACACATTCCTTTCATCTTCTGGTGCTCCCTGAGGTATAGCTTCTCCTGAAGATGCCAAAGCTGACTCCTTACTCCTCTCCCTTGTAATGACACATATGGCCAGGAGTCAGCAGACTGCCTGTTCCTCATAGACACTTTCTTTTTTATTTATTTATTTATTTATGTATTTATTTATTTAATTTATTTTTGCTTTTTGGAGGGCACTTGGGGTTAAGTGACTTGCCCAAGGTCACACGGCTAGTTTTTTGTGTTAAGTGTCTGAGGCCGGATTTGAACTCAGGTACTCCTGACTCCAGGGCCGGTGCTCTATTCACTGCGCCACCTAGCCGCCCCCCTCATAGACACTTTCAACCCTTCCCTCTGCCACCTCTCTTTCTTTAGAGTTTCCCTCCTGTCTGTCTAGATCCTGAATGCTGTCATTGTGGATGGCCAGGTCACTTGCCCTCCTCTCCACTAAGCTTATTATCTGGTTTGGTCTTTTTTTCCACCTTATCTCTGGCCCCCTTCAATGAATGGCCTCCCAGTTTCTCAACCTCCTCAACTTCCATGATCTCAGTCTCCAGCATTTCTCAGCCACAGACAGGAACAGTCATATCTTAATGCTCTGGCCCCCTGCTCAGCTGTATTTGTCCCAAGTACTGGATTTCTGAGCTATGGTTCTGATAAAGAATAATTTTATTGTTGTTGCTATTGCACTAGTGAACAGGAGTGTATCCTGTGGAAAACCTTGTTCTTCCTACTGTATATAAATGCCTTCAGAAAGCCATCTGCTGCTGTCCTGTATTTTCTTGAAGCAGAGGAATACATTATATACATACACACATATATATACATACACAAATACACACATATATGTATATATGCACATATACATATATCATGAAACACACATTATATATAATATATGACACATATAATATATTATATATAATATATATTTCTTGGCAAACCTTACCGTATTATATAATTATCATCATCATTCCAGAAGTTACATACACCCTGTTACTGAGTTCTTGATTCATGAAAAGTTCTGAATTTGACAGTTTTTGAAGGTAAAATTTCTAAATGTTCTCTAGAACTTTTAGAAGTGTCAGCGTGTCTTCCAGCATCTTTAAAAAGCTGTGGTACAGAAGAGGAATTAAACTTTTCCCATGTGGCTTTGGGGAAAAGAATTGAGGCTGATAGCCCAAGGTCCCAGACACAGCCTTTTACCCCATGTACCAAGGCTGACCTAGACGAAGTAGGGAGTAGATAAGACTATGGGCTTTAGGAATGTTTATTTCTGCTTCTTTTGACTCCATAGAACAATAACAATTAATTAACGTACATAGCCTTTCCACATATCATACAGATATGTGTTATGGCCAAAATTTTGTAGCCAGCTCATGTTCAGTTTCAGAGTAGCCCATTCATAACTTGTACTGCTATTAACCTTGCTTTTAGAAAATTAATGGTTTGTTTATTGAACACATATAATTTTGTGTTCTCTAACTCTGGTTTGGCCTTGTATATTGTAAATCAACTTTACTATTCACCTCTTTTGGACTTTGTGGTTCACTCTCAATATTCATCTTTTTCTCTAAGCTCTTAGGACCTCTGGCTCTACCCTAAAGCCTTCAATTGCACTGAAGATCTTTTTTTGTTTTTAACTACATTTCATCAAAAAAGTGAAGGAACTTGAAGACGTGTCATTTGAGGATTAGTAGAGGGAACTAGAAATGTTGAGTCTGGAAAAGAAAAAAATATCTAGGAGGTATATTATTTATTTAAGTCTTCAAGTATTTGTATGGAAGAAGTATTAGGCTTCTGCATGGCTCCAAGGAAGAGATTTAGGACTAAGAAGTGAAAGTTTGACAGAACTTTCTAATAATTAGAGCTGTCCAAAAATGAAATGCATCATAAGGGAGTGAGTTTCCTGTTACTGGAAGTATTTAAGAAGAGGCCAGGTAACCATTTAGGGAATTCTTGCTTAGGCATTTGTTTGGACTGCATGACATCTGGGATCCCTTCCAACTCAGCATGTCTGCGATTGAGACCATTCATTGTGAGTTTCCCCAGTTTTCCCCCTTGTTACCCTAATGTAACCTTTTCTCTGTGTCTATACTTTTCCCCTCTCATAGTTGAAGGAGAGATATCCTGTTCCTCTGTAAATCTAACTCTTTCACCTCTACTTTGGATTCTATTACATCACCTGAGGAATTGTATTCTATTTCTCTATCTCCGTCTCTCTGTCTTTGTCTCTGTCTGTCTGTCTCTGTCTCTGTCTCTGTCTCCCTCCTATCTTTAATTCTTTCCAATTCCACTGAATCCTTCTCTTCTGCCTTCTAACACACATTGTTCCATTTAATCTTAATGCTTTCCTAGGTCCCATCTTAAATTTTTCCTTCTCTTTATGACTAACATTTTCAAAGGACTGTAGTGTTACTGTCTCTTCTCTGGAAGGTTCCTTTACTACAAGATACTAATGTAGTGCCAGAACACCATTCTCAGGCATAAGTCTATCCAATTAGTCTGAGGTTAACTTTTGCAAGTGGCTGCAGCTCCTTTTATATTGGCTAGCTCTGAACTCACTCCTAGGTACCTTTTACCCCTACCCAGCACAGACTCATACCAACTATCTGGCTTCCATCAGAGATCCACATTTTCCCAGAAACACAAAGGACAAGATGTGTTCTTGTCCCACCCAGAAGGAGTCAAATTCTCACAGCAGAGTGAAATGACGGGACTGGTCCCTGGTCGCTGAAGTGTTAGGATTGTTCAGTAGAATCTATCCGATACAAATTCACTTGAGCTATTTAACTCTGAGATAAAGCTCTTCAAGTAACACCCCATAAAGACAAAGAAGCATTTTATAACTTCCACTGCCAGACTGCTTCTGGTTGGGGGGGAGGAGAGGGGAGAAGATGCCTTGTGGGTTTGCTTGTGGCTCTGGCCCATAGGCGAGCTTCATAATTGCAGTACATCCAGAATACTTGAGAGAATTGGCTATGAAGTGCAAGTGTGGCATACTTGTGACAGATCCAAGTTGTGAGTTTTATTAGAAAAGGCTGTTGGATTTGGCTAAGAGGTTATGATAGCTATATAGAGTGACAGTAGCTTCAGTAGCATGATGTGGGTATTTTTATAGGAAATTTTTTTCTTCTCCATTGGGGAAAAAAAAGAAAACCATTATAATAAATACATATTGTCAAGCAAAAACAATTTCTCTGCTTTGGCTATGTGCAAAATGTATGTCTCATTTTGCATCTTGAGCCTGTCACTTCTTTTTTTTTAGGAGGTAGGAAATATGCTTTATCATAAGTCCTCTGGAAATGTGGTTGGTCACTGTGTTTATTAGTCTTTGAAAGTTTTTTTTCTTTACCTGAACTGATGCAAAGTGAAATGAGCAGATCCAAGAGGACATTGTACACAGAAATAGCAACATTGTGGGATAATCTACTATGAATGACTTAGCTCTTCTCAGCAATACAATGATCCAAACCAAGTCCAAAAGACTCATGATGGAAAATGCTATCCACCTCCAGAGAAAGAACTGGTAGAATCTGAATGCAGATCTAAGAATATTATTTTCACTTTCTTTATTTTTCTATGTTTTTCCATTTTTGTCTATTTCTTCTTTTGCAACATGACTAATATGGCAATATATTTTACACGATTGCACATATGAAACCTACATCAAATTACTTACTGTTTTAGGGAGGAGGAAGGAGAGGTAGAAAAATTTGGGACTCAAATTTTAAAAAAATGAATGTTAAAAAGTGTCTTTAGATGTAATTGGAAAAAATAAAGGATAAGAGAGAAAAAACAAAAAAATCGTTTTTGTAATGCTTTTATTGTATAAATTATTCTTCTGATTCTGCTACTTCATTCTGTACCAGTAAGTCTTCTTAGGTATTTCTGGAATCATCTATTTTGTCATTTCTTATATCATGTTAGTATTCCCATACCATAAATTGTTGAGCTCTTCCACAGCTGATGTGCACTCCTTTTGTTTCCAGTTCTCTGTCTTCTCAAAAAAGCAGCTATGAATACCTTGACTCATGTGGATTCCTTTCCTCTTTCTTTGATCTCTTTGGGGCAGCATAATATGAGTATGAGGCAATTGCAGGAGGTTAAGAAAGCATTGGGTGGATAAGAGATGGAAGTATAGAGACCATGGTGGCAAAAGAGAGATCCTGGTTAGAAGCAGGGAAGCTAGAATCATAGTGTCATGTACATAGCAGATACTTAGCAGTTACCTCACAATCATTTTGTTCGTTCTGTTTGTATTTGCAGTGCTTCAAAAAGTTTTGGAGGAAGCTAGGGATTCCAGGAGATAGCTGATGTGAAAGTCCTTTCAAAACTATAAAGCACCATAACAAAGAAGGGTTATTGTTATTATTATTTTTGGACCATATGTGGGATGTTATTGGCCTAGGGGAACTGTCAAAGAGGAAACTGCAGCTCTCTCCCTGCTCATCAAGTTCTAGTCTGAGAGCAGTGGTTCTCAGAATGTGAAACCCTTGTTCATGGGATCCTCGAGGTTAGAACTATGTTCATAATAATACTGAGGTATTTTTTGCTTATTAAAATATGTTTCTCTTTTCTGGCTACACGTCTGTATGAGACTAGGTTTTCTTCCTATTCGTCAACTCAAAGAGCATCATGACAGACTGAAATGCCGAAGTAGACTTGAAAATTCAGCTGTCTTCTTCTTATTAAGCCTGTTTTCCTGAATCTAACTTACTGGTTGACAAGTCAGACGTTAAAGAGATTTACAAAAATATGTAAAACAACACTTCTCTTCTCACTAATTTTTTGTTTCCAAAAGTAACTTTTTTCCATAAAATTATGTTATTTAAGTTAATGTACAATAGGCTTAAATTGTTATTTTAAAAGAATTAATGTTATATAATATTTCTATTTTTAATTTGTTGCTGTTGTTTAGTTGTTTCAGTCATGTCTAACTCTTTGTGACCCCATTTGGCATTTTCTTGACAAGGATACTGGAGTGGTTTGCCATTTCCTTCTCCTGAGGAAATTCAGGTAAACAGGTGACTTGCCCAGGGTCATACATCTAATAAATTCCTGAAGCTGGATTTGAACTCAGGTCTTTCTGACTCCCACCTGCCACTCTGTCCACTATTGTGCCACTTAGTTGCCTAAATTTCTGTTACAGTAAATATTAATAAATAAATACAACCTACATAAACAAAAGCTCTTCAGGGTCCTTATTTTTTAAGCATGGTCCTGAGAGGGGCAGGTAAGTTACTAGTGTGTTACTAGTTATGTGACCCTGAGCAAGTCACTTAACCCCAATTGCTCTCCCTCCCCCCCCCCAAAAAAAGTGGTGCTGAGTACCACTGTCCTAGAGAGTTATTTGAGGAGAATCACATAGCCTGCATGTTTCAAAGGCAGGACTTGGACCTATGTTTTTCTGACTCCAAAGCTGGAGTCTCTGTCTACTTTGCCACGCTCTCTCTCCATTGTTGTACTCATGAAAAGGAGTGTATCAAGTAGGAAACTAAGGTTAATCTCCCTACTATATTTAGTAGAGGCCAGGCTTTTATTATTGTTACCAAAGGGACCTCCCTCTACTCCGCTCCCCCTTAACCCACGCAGACATTCCTAAAGTTTTCTGTAATAGGATAGGAAGGCATCTGTCGCTGCCAGTTGGCACTCTGGACTTAGTTGAGGCATGAGGATTAATTAGATATCTTTTGAAAGTTCAGGTCACACTTAGATCCTTTGATGGAAAATACAGTAGTGGGTTTACAACTGGAATTCAGACTCACTATTTCTGAAATTGTAGTTGTCTATCCTTCAATTCACATATGCTTTTTCATTTTTGTGAAGATAAGCCATGTTACTGTATCATGAAATTATATGGAATGATATATGAAATATAAATACCTTATATAAAATGTATGATTTCAGAAGTCACATAGACTTAAATCAGTCAACAAGGTTTCTTAAGTATTTGCTATGTTCAAGCCTCTGGGCTAAGTTCTGGGGATACAAACAAATACAAAAGCATGGTCCCTGCCCTTAAGGATCTCCATTCTAGTGGGGGAGATAATATGTAAATAACCATGTCCATGCAAGATCTATCCAGAGTAGAAGGGAGGTAATAAGAAGAAAGAAAGCAGAAAGAAAGAAGAAAGGCCCTGTGGGGGTGGGGAGGTAGAGACTGGAAAAGACTTCCTACAGAAGACAGGATCTGAGCTAAATCCTGGAAGAAGTCAAGAGTCAGAGGTGAGGAGGGAGAATGTTGAGGGCATGGGTGACAGGCAGCTGGGGAAAGACATGGAGTTGGGAAATAAGAGTACTGTGTGTGAGGTACAGGACAAAGTCCAGTGTATCTGAATTACAGAATGCATGAAGGAGAATAAAGTATACAACTGGAAAAATAGAGCCAGTTTGTGGAGGGTTTTAAACTCCAAACGGAGGATTTCCTATTTGATCCCAGACATAATAAGGAGCCACTGGAATTTAATGAATAGGGAGGTTATATGGTTAGATCTGTGAGTTAAGAAAATCACTTGGGCTGAGTGGAGGAGGATAGATTGAAGTGGGGAGAGACCTGAGGCAGAGGCAGCATCAGAAAGCTTCCTGGAAACAATCACTGACTTAAGTCTAGGGGAGCTTTTGGCTTATGATAGGTTTGACAGTTTCTGGAGAAGGACTTTTTCATTTATCTCTAGAACGTTCAGAAAAAACAGCCACAGAAACACCATTCTTTCTACTCTGTGTGCCCAGAACTGCTCTCAAAGCGGTGAAAGCAGGTAACAGCATAGGTATTTTTTTTCCTGCTTCTTGTGATCAGATACAATAGCAATTCATAGATGTATGCATATAGACCATATACATATGTATATACCATATATAGATGCATTGTTAAGTTTAAAATTTGGCAGCAGCTAAACGCCAGCTGAAAAGTAGCGCATTTATAACTGTTGACTACATTGACCTTGTATCTGCAAACTAATGGTTTGTTTATTGAAGAAATATACACTTATGCTTTCACGTGTTGATTTGGCCCTCTTGTTGCAAAACAATCTCAACACTAATCCCTTATGGATTCCTTGGCTCATTCCCCAAACATTCTCTTTCTTGTATTCTCTGTGCTTGCCTTCCCATCCTCCCAACCCTCCATTTACAGCAGAGGATTCAGTATCATGTTTGAAGCCAGTGACTAAGAAGAGTTCTCCCTAGTGCTTCCCTTTGTTACATCAGCATAACTTTGTTACTTGTTCTGCCCTTCCTTCAGGCTCAGAGGAAGAGATGGCACAGAGTCTTAGAGTCAAATTATTGTAGAGTCATCTCGACCAACCCCTACTGGATTAAGTGCTTGCATAGTATCCTGGAAAAGTGATCATCCAGCCTTTACTTAAATCCATCTAATGATGGAGACCCCAGCATCTTGTTAGGCAGACCAGAGTGTCATTGGAAAATGATCATTGTTATGCTGGAATGCCTCAGAAGGAAGGAAAACCTGTTTCCTTATAACTTCCATCTTTTGGTTTGGATTCTCCTGTCACCAAGGAGAATATGTCATCTTTCTGAGTCTCTTCTCTTGGTTAAACAGCAACCAATAACTTCAACCAATTTTTCTGTAGCTTATTTTTTTAGCCCCTCTACTATTCTAATTACTGGCTATGTTCCAGTTTTTCAACATCCCTCTGAAAATGTGGAACTCAGGTCTGAACACAATATTCCAGAGAGGAGGAGAAAATTCTTGAGGAGAATGGTTGGATCTAACAAGAAAGAGGCTGCTCATAATTGTAGTCAGAGAGCTATTTTATAGCATGGTAAGATCAGAAACTAGATTGCATCAGGTTAATTTAGTGGGGAAAAAAGCCTCACTGACCTAGTCATCTATTTGCAAGGCAGGTGAGACCACAGGTTTGATGAGATGACAGGAGGAGGAGGAAAAGGTTAACAAAAGAGCTGGGAAACAAAGATCCAGTGAAAAGATGGAGAGAGAATAGTGTCAAGTAGAGGATTTAAAAAAAACATTTAAATATATTTGGAAATGGAAGAGAAGGAATTCCTTAGCTATAAAGACTTAAAGAAGCTAGAGAGGGAGGGATATTTGTAAAACTGAGACTAAATGATTTGAGAACTTTCTGACCCTGAGACCAATATATTAAAGGTCCCACCCATAGAAGTGTCAAGGGTACATCAGGGGCAGTAAGATTATAGAGGACCAGAACTGAAAGGGTCCCTAGGGAAAATCTACTCCAAGCCTCTTATTTTATAGAAAAGAAAACTGAAACCCATCAAGAGGCAAATGACTGGCTCAAGAGCACATAGATAGCAGACCTGAGATTTAAACTCAGGTCCTCTGGTTTCAAATCCAGTGTTCTTTCCACTATGCTGCAGACCTTTTCCATGTGGTCATAGTCTTGCATAACCTCAATGGGAAGAGAACTCGCTTAGCCTAGCCTTTACCTGACCAAGAATTCTTTCCCCAGTATCTGATTACTACCTATATGACCTTGGCCAAGTCACTTAATTTCCCCTAGCTTCAGTTTCCTCATGTAAAATGAGAGGAGGTAGGTTCAGATGGACACTCTTTGCCTTCCAGTCATAGATCTTTTATCTCCAACAAATAATACTCTATGATTCAGTGGCACAGATCTTTGTGGTGTTCCTCCCACACCAAAGTCCCTCTCTTGGCTTCCACCATTTTATTTTCCCTGGCTGTCTGCCGTGGCTGGAATGCTCGCCCTCCTCAACTCTACTTCTTGGCTTCCTTCACATCCCAGTTCAAAATCTCACTTTCTGCATGGAGCCCTTTACAATCCCCCTTAATGCTAGTGTCTTCATTCTGTGATTATCTACAAGTTATCCTGTACACACATTATCTGTACAAAGTTGTTTGCATGTTGTCTCCTACATTAGACTGTCAGTTCCTCCAGAGCCAGGATTATTTTTATTTGTTTGTTTTGGGTTGTTTTTTGTTTTGTTTTGTTTTGGCCTTTTTTTGTATCCCCAACACCTGGCACATTGTGGGGGTTTAATAATGCTTATTGACTTGTCTTTACTTGAATAGTTCCAGTGGAGATGAACTCATTACCTTGTGAGGCCAGGGGTGCCTAGGATGGTACATGAGGGGTACCACCTGCTTTCACATGCTTGTCTGTGCAAGAAAGCAATAGCCACAGGAAGTACCTCCAAACCAAGCAGACTCTCTGGGCTCACTTAAACTCCTGAGGTGACCCACAGCTCTTGTGGACAGCTCAAATGGTTAATGAGTTTCTCTTGAAATTGAGTGCAAGTCAACCTTTCACCATCTTCCTTCCACTGTTCCTTGTTCAAGTCTGTGCCTGGATACATTCAGTGATACTGACTATGTTGTTGTCATGCGGCAGGTTATTGCATTTTTAAAGACCCAAGCTCTTTGTTAGGAAGCTTTTCTTTGTATTGAGCTGAAATCAAGCTGGTATTTTGGGTCCTGTCATTACAATTGTTGAACTCCCAGTAACACAGAACAGTGCTAGATGTACAGCAGCTAAGTTTCAAAATACTTGCTTTTGAATTAATGAATGAAGAATCAAAGGCAAAGTCAGGCACAGCTAAAACATGCTTGGAGTCCATGCATGTCATGCAAGCTCATGTCTGTATCTGATAAAGGACATCAGTGACCTGAGTATCCAATGTTAGGTTCCAAGAACAGGGCATGTGGTCTTCTGGAGCAGAGCTTTTAAGCAGATTTTAGGCCTGTGAGGTATAGTCCTCCCAAAATAAATGGAACTGAATAGTGGCCACAATATCCAAACATATGTTTCCTTTCTTTTTCTCTCCTTCCTTCCTTCCTTCCTTCCTTCCTTCCTTCCTTCCTTCCTTCCTTCTTTCCTTCCTTCCTTCCTTCTTTCTTCCTTCCTTCCTTCCTCCTTCCTTCCTTCCTTCCTTCCTTCCTTCCTTCCTTCCTTCCTTCCTTCCTTCCTTCCTCCCTTCCTTTTTCTCAGAAAGGTAAAAGAAGAGAAGGAAACAAAATTTAATAAAGAATATTCATGGTTCAATTAATGCATGGACTGTTTTTATAGAAAGAACTATTGGTCACACATGGATCTGTCCATGCACCGACATGTTCATTCATAGGCAACAGCCATCATCATTTTCATCACCCAGTTCCTCAGTCCAGGGCTTGACAAAGAGCTGGAAGGAATGAAGAAATTATTGAAAATCAGGTCAGCAGTGTCACTGGCTACTAAGCTTAAGGGAGGCAGCATGGCATACTGGAGTCAGGAAGTCCTGGGTTCAAGCCCAGGTCTGACAAATGCCAGCTGTGTATCATTGAATAAGGCACTTAATCTCTCAGTGTCCTGGACTGTAAATTGTGGAGCAGTCATTAATCTGCATTTGGTAGAGGGATTTTCTTCACCATTCCATACTGTGTGTGTGGGCCACTGCACCAATGAAATCACAAGTCCTTTTAAAAAACCAGCTCCAGCAGTGTGTGTGTGTGTGTGTGTGTGTGTGTGTGTGTGTATGTGAGACAGAGAGAGAGAGAGAGAGAGAGAGAGAGAGAGGAGAGAAATGTAACATAATGGAAAGATTATAATTTTGGGAGTCAGAATACCTGAATTTAAACCCTAATAAGATGTGTGACCTTGGGCAAGTTTCTAGGCAGAGCTGTAACTAAGGAACTGTGACCTGGGTGTTACCCCAGGGAGCCAAAAATGTAGAATTTGCTGATAGTATTTGTGCTGCTTCTGTGGATATGAACAACTAATTTTAGAAAAAATATTTTGTGAAAAGAGGAAATTATATCACATGGGTAGGTGTCATCCTGGTCCCGCTTTTTCTCCACAACCCCCCACTGTCGTCTTGTGGAAACCAATGCCCTGAGTTATTTGTCACTCCACCATAGGGGCACGGTCCTGGGGAGAAATCCTCCTTTAGGATCTTATGTTTTGAGGTTCAATGTATTTCTTAATTCTCACATAAATTTCTATTAAAAATTCAGTTTGAGGGTATTCATGGTGTTTGCTCCTGGTACTAGAATTGTTAGCAATGGTTCTGCCTGTAACCCTTAGTTTCTGTACCTATAAGTAGGGATTACCTTCCGAAAGGAAGGATTGGGCTAAATTGCTTCTCCAACAATTTAAATGGAAGTAAAAATTGGTTTTCTAGGAATTTAGTATTATAACTGTATATTACAGAAATTGTGGTTATTTACTCAGTCCAAAGGGAAAAAAAAATCCTCAAGTCTTTTGATTATAGAGGACATTTTGCTAGTTGAATAGTTGTCTTGCAGCTAGAACTACAGCTCAGCTATATACTTTTTTTGGTTTTAAATTAACTGGGCCTTCAGGGATAAATTGCCACTCAGGTGGTATGTCGAGACTAAAAAGATAGCACAAAAATAGCTTCTCACTTGCTTTGGATTTCTTCCTCTTAGAATTTAAAAATTCAGAAACTATCACACTTGCTTATGATATGAATAAATTTTTTTGTGGTTAACTGTGAATATGTTTGTGCCTTTGGAGGCAGTATGCTGAGGTTGAAAGAGTGCTGGATTTGAAGTCAAAGGATCTGGGTTCTGCCAATTATTATCTGTATGACCTTGGACAAGTAGCTTAATCTCTTTGGGTCTCAGTTTCCTCATCTGTAAAAATGACAAGGCTTGACAAGATGGCTTAAGCTTCCTTCCAGCTTAAATCTGTGATCTTATCATCTCATTTCCCCACCTGGGTTCTAAATTCCTTGAGGAAAGGAATATCTCACCATGCTTTGAATTGCCCACTGGGCCTAGCGTAGACAATTAATTTAAGTTGTTTTTTTTTAAGTACACTTTTGAGATATAACGAGATATAGCTGTATACTGCATATGGAGCTGGGAAGACCTGGATTAGAATCTAATTCTATTAGAATTAGAATGCCTGAGACATTTACTAGTTGTGTGTGATCCTAGAAAAAATACTTAATCTCTCCATGACTCAGTTTCTCCATCTGTAAAATGAGGGGGGTTAGACTCAGTGATCTCTAACACTTCATCCAGCTTGAAATTCACTATCTGGTGAGTTCTGGATTGTTTTCCCAATTGCTCTCTTTATCAGGACATCTGCAAGTCAATTTTTTTTTCAGACCGCCGCTTTATTTACTTACATGGATGCCACAGTTCAGAGTCTATTCCTCATTGTTACATTTAAAATAGTGAACGCAGGAAGCAAAGAATTATATCAGTGAAAAAATTAGACAAGAGGAAGAGGCTAATTCAACAAAAGGAAGAAAGAAAACTAAATGTGGGAGGCAATGCCTTGAGTGATTAGATTATAGAAGAATGTTTTGGCCATTTTCACTGACTTTTGCATATCAAATATGTCCTTCTTACAGTACAGTTACCCATTTGTGATGAGTACTCTCTGAGTGGTGAAGACACTGTGTGTGTGTGTCTATATGAATGTCTGGCCTGAGTCAGTACCTTCTGAAGCCACAGAGAGGAAGAAGCATGTCCTTAATGAGATGCTAACAAATATTTAATAAATGCCTGCTGGATGCCAGGTTCTGTCCTAAGAGCTGAGGATGCAAAGACATGCAAAAAATGGCCCCTGCCCTCAGGGAGCCCCCAGTTTAATGGGAGGGACAACATATAAATAATGTTCTTTTCTTAGCCTGTGCCTTGGTTTCATGCATTCATAGATTGCTATAAAGGACCTCAGAGACCATTTAGACCTCCCCTATCATGTTACAGAGGAGGAAATGAGGCCCAGAAAGGTGAAAGGGTCACATGAGTAACATCAAAGTCAGGATTTGAACCCAAATCCCCTAATTTAAAGTCAAGTACACTTTTCACAGAATAGGGGAGATGTTCAAATTGATCTCTTCTTGTAGTGTGCTTCAGGTCACATTTTAATTTATTTTTTATTTTTTGCTTTTTTTTTTTGGAGGGGCAATTGGGGTTAAGTGACTTGCCCAAGGTCACATGGCTAGTGAGTGTGTCAAGTGTATGAGGTCAGATTTGAACTCAGGTCCTCCTGACTCCAGGGCCAGTGCTCTATTCACTGTGCCACCTAGCCTCCTCCAGGTCACATTTTTAGCAAGATGTGGCTGGTACTCAGGCTTGTCCACAAATACTCATTTAACCCATAATGTGGCTAAAATTGTATGAATAATTCTGCCATTATCCAGTGCTATTTTTTCAATAGTACCATTAAGACTGAGAGGCAGGTATAGCAAGATGGTTTGAGAGCTGGCTTGAGAATCAAGGGTCAGGAAGTCCCAGGCTCATGCCCTGATTCTGACATATACAGGCCATGTGACTCTGGATCCAACTTCTTAGTGCCCCAGATGACTCTCAAGGACAGTAAATTGTTGATCTGAATTTGTAGAAGGTATTTTCTGTGCTCTATTAACAAGTTATTTTTTTTTTGGTACTTACTATATGCTGGATGCTATGAGTATAAAAATGAAAAAATCTGCTTCAGAGAACTTGCATCCTATTGGGCGAGACAGCAGGGATATACATACATACATACATACACACATATAGTATATGTATACACACACACACACACACACTAAATAGAGAGTAATTAGAGAGAGAGGTACCGGCATTTGGAGGGATCAGGAAAGTCTTCATACTGAAAGTGGGGATTGAGGTTCCTCTTGAAGAAAATGAGGGGTTCTATGAAGTAGAGGTGAGGATAGAGTATATTGTAGGCATTTGGGCTCAGCCAGTGCAAAAAATGCATAGATGGATTGTGGGAAGAACAGAGAGAAGGTCAGTTTAACTGGGCTTCAGAGGGTAGGAAGAGAATGGCATATCATGGGGCTGTAAGAGTAGCCAGAGTGAAAGGTTTCAGTAATCAAACAGAAGACTTTCTATCTCATCCTAGAAATGACAGAGCCCCTTAGAGTTTACTGAGTAGGACAGTGACATGGTGAGACCTTCACTGAAGGAAAATGGCTTTGACAGCTATGTGGAGGGGAGTGGGCAGAGGCTGGAGGCAGGAAGATCAAATTAGGCCAGCATTACAGTAATCTGAGGGAGAGGTGGTGAAGGCCTAAGTAAAGTTGTGACCAGATTAGGAGACAGAACAGATCAGATGGAGCTGATATCAGAGCTGTTGTGAAGGCAGAAGTGCTGAGATCCGGCACGTCATTAGATATATGGGGAAAGGGAGATTGAGAAGTGCATAATAAAGGTTATGAACCTAGGAGACTGGAAGAAAGGTGTGTCTTTGGTAGAAATAGGAAACTTTGGAAGAGAGGTGGGTTTGTAGGGCGACATAAACTAATGAATTTTGTCCTCAGCAAGTAGAAATTTAAGATGTCTCCACAGCATTTAGTTTGAAATGTCCAACAGGCTATTGGTGATGTGGGGTGGAAATTGAGGAGAGGGACTGGGGCTTGATCTAGGAATCATCTAATTAAATTCATGGGAGTTGGTGGTTACCAAGAAATTGAAGAGATAGACAGACAGATAGATAGATAGATGGATAGATGATAGATAGACAGATAGATGATAGACAGACAGATAATAGATAGACAGATAGATGATAGATAGACAGATGATAGATAGATAGATGATAGATAGACAGACAGACAGATGATAGACAGACAGATAGACAGATAATAGATAGATAGATAGATAGATAGATAGATAGATAGATAGACAGATAGATAGACAGAGACAGAGGAACTGAGAGAGAAAAGGAAAGGGGGAAGGGAGAGAGAAGAGAGCCCAGGACAGAGGTTTGGGGGACATTCATAGTTGGGGGGACAGGATATGGATGATGAGTCAGCAAAGGAGACTGAGAAGGGAGCAGTCAGAAAGACAAGAGAGAGTAACATCATGAAAACCCTGGGAAGATATGTTCTCAAGGAGGAAAGCAGGAGGAAAGAGAGAGAGAGAGAGAGAGAGAGAGAGAGAGAGAGAGAGAGAGAGAGAGAGAGAGAGAGTCAAATTTAGAAGAGAGATAAAGAAAGATGAAACTTGTGAAAATCCCAGCAGCTCTGGTAATTAAGAGATCATTGGTAACTTTTGAGAGAGAAATTTTGATTGAGTGGTAAGGTCAGATGCCAGCTTGCTAAGGTTTGAGGAGTGAGTGAGAAGAAAACAAATGGAGGCAGCTTTTGATAGGAGTTTGAGTGAGAAAGGGAAGAGAGATAGAGGGTAATGTCTCAGGAGATGCAAGAGCCTTGTGAAAGTTTCTTAAGGAACAGGTAAGACTTTGGCATGTTTTAAGGCAGGAAGAAAGTAACCATCATATAGAGAGAGCCTGAGTATTAGAGAGAGGTGGGTGATTGACAGACAACTGAGGGGAGAAAGAGGTTATAGAGAGTGATCTTAATTCTTTGAGTGAAGTAAGAGGTTAGGTCCTTGACTGAGAGGGTGGGGATGTAGGGAGGTATAGGAAGAATAAAGAAAAAGGAGAAGATTCAGAACAGTTATTGTAAACAGCAAGACATGTAATCAATTAGGGAGGAATAAAAGTATTATCCTGCTGCAGCCCATGAGGTTAGATACACAAATTTATAGTGCCCAGCCAACATGGTCATGTAAGTTCTTCTTGCTCCATTGAATATTGAATATTGAATAATTGAGTGGGAGTGGAAGAAGCAGATAGGGGGAGCAGATGTGGGCTTGGAGTTTAGTAAGGGTGGAATGGTAATTGGAGGAGAGAGACAGAGAGAGAGAGAGAGACAGAGACAGAGAGACAGAGAGAGAGAGACAGAGAGAGAGACAGAGAGGGAGAGAGAGGGAGAGAAGGAGAGAGAGAGACAGAGAGACAGAGAGACAGAGAGAGACAGAGAGAGACAGAGAGAGACAGAGAGAGACAGAGAGGGAGAGAGGGAGACAGAGAGGGAGAGAGAGAGAAAGAGAGAGACAGAGAGAGACAGAGAGGGAGAGAGGGAGACAGAGAGGGAGAGAGA
>CM053599.1:48863359-48923026 GCA_028646575.1 Pseudocheirus occidentalis | reverse complement strand
CTACTTTTTCATTTCTTTGTAACTGTTTAATAGTATCTTGGTTTCTCATAAAATCATTACTTCTACTTCCACTCTAATTCTGAAGGAATTATTCTCTTCAGAATGCTTTTGAGATTCTTTTTCCTTCTGGGAAATTCGACTTTTTAAGGCATTCTTCTCCTCATTGGCTTTCTGGGTCCCTTTTGCCATTTGAGTTAATCTATTCTTTAAAGTGTTGTTTTCTTCAGTTAGGTTGTTGACTCTCTTTTCATGATTTTATCCCATCCTCATTTCTCTTCCCAATTTTTCCTCCACTTTTCTTATTTGGTTTTCAAAGTCCTTTTTCAGTTGATGCATAGCTTCAAGGCATTCTTCAATTATCTTGGAAGCATTTGGAGTGGGAGTTCTGACTGTGTTGTCTTCCTCCCGTTCCATGCTTTGATCTTTTTTGTCCACAAAAAAGGATTCTAGAGTTTTATTGCTGTTCTTATTTTGCTTCCTTTTCCTCATGATGGCCAGTCAATTAATTGGTTGGTTTTTTTTGTTTTTTTTTTAGCTCTGTGAAACTCTGCTTCCAGGGGGAAAAACTCTGTTCCAAATCGCTGGGGTTTTCCCAGCTGCCGGAAAAGTCCCCCCAGCTTTGGCTTGCTGAAAACACACCCCAGGACTACCACCCAAGACCACGATCCAGATCCAGGCCGCTCAACGCAAGAGCATTTGTCACTGATCAGTTGATTTGGCCCCCTTGTGGAGTCTGCAGGCCAGGGGCTCTGAAGCAGCCCAGTGGCGGTGGCTGCGGGTTCCAGCAGTTCCCTTCCCCCACTGCTTCCTTGCCCCGGGGCAGACTGACTGAACTGCTTTTCTTCCCCCAAATTAAGTTTCAAAGTTTCACTTTCACTTTCACTCACCGTCTCTAATCCTGGTTTGCTGCTTGTGAAGATTCTCTCAGGTGCTTTAGATCTTCTCTGAAGTAGACTCAAGCTGGAGCTTAGGAGGCTCGGCTCTTCCTGCCTGCCCTGGGGCCTGGCCTGGCTGCGTGGTGGTTTTAAAGCTGGGCTGGTCTTGTCTCCTGGCCTGCTGGATGAGCCCCTCCTGCCAAGCTGCCCCTCTCCAATAGATGTGGAGGTGCTGGAGGCTATAGATCTTCTCTCCTGAAGACTGGCTGCTGTGCGGCTTGGTTCAGCTCAGCTCAGCTCCTTCCTACTGCCCTGGGCCTGGCCGAGGTCTCAGCTTCAGGCTGGGCCAGCCTCCGCTCCCAGGCCGCTGCGCTGAGCCCCTGCTGCCAAGCTGCCTTCAGCCAGAGATGTGTTTTCTGTATTTTTGTGGGTCTGAGAGTCCTAGACTTTGTCTGGGGTCATATTTTATGGGTTTTTAGGGTGGTTGTGTGGGACGTGCGAAGCCTTGCTGCTTCTATGCTACCATCTTTGCTCTGCCTAGATGAATCCCTCCCATTGCAAATTCTACACATGACTATGTGAGGTTAGAGTTTACTCTATGGGAGTAAACTTACTTCTTACTATGGGAGGTTAGAGTTTGAGCAGATAAAAGTCCATTGGAACTTGAGTACAGACCATACTCAGATCTTTATAATGTTAAGATATTTATAGGTGAGTGGGGGGAGAAATCAGGGGTTATATGTAGATGAATATGATTAATACATGCATAATCAAAATTTCAAGCTAGTTTTATCCAGCCAACTTCTTGCTGTCATGCAGATTTCTCAGGAGGGCGCTTCCATTGCACCAGACTTCAATATCATATCTGAAATCCTTTTCTTCTTTCCCCATCACGGCCTCCACTTGCCACCACCCTCCTTCCCTTTTTTTAACCACTGCAGCTGTTTTGTCGACCTTGTTTCATGGCTGGGAATGTGTCCAGTCAGCTGTGGAGAAACAAAACCCAAGAAGCAGAAATTTTAACAATTGTATATATTTATTTAAAAATAAATATGCATGCAGGGTTTCTTATGTTAAAAAATCAGCTTTACACATGTTATAAGGCCAAAGTGCTCCAGCATCCAAAATATTGCTTGAGACTAATGTGCAAACATTAGTGGGCGTGAGTAGATTGAGCAAGCTGATGGTGCAGAAACCAGATGTGAAGATAAAAAGCCCAACATAGGGAGTTAATTTTAACGTATTTTTAAAAAATAAGAAAACAATGATAAGTAACAAAAGGTTACATTATGACATATTTTTAAATATTTGATGGTATGTTAATAACTCAATTATCCATAACCATATTATCTGTTTTATTAATCAAGAAGCATTTATTAAGTGCCCACTATGTGTTAGTCACAAAAAACACATGAAACTGTCTCTGGTCTAAAGAAATCTATAGTCTATCGAGGGAGACAGCTTGTCTCCATTCATACAGCCATATATACTGAATATGTACAAAAAAGATGCAGTGAGTGATTAGGGGAGGGAGGACGGAGAAGATATACAACCAGAGGGACTGGAGGGCTGGGAGGTGTTGGGGGAAGTCTGGGAAAGACCCCATGCAGAAGATGATATCTGACCTGATTCTTGAAGGAAATTAGGAATGATGGAGGTAAGAAGGCAGTATTTTTCAGGTATTCAGGGCAGTCAGTGCAAAGGTTCCAACATAGGAAATGATGTTTTATATGGGAGAACAATAGTAAGGTAAGTTTGGCTGGCCCAGGAAGTGTATTAAAGAGTAATGCTACATAATAAGGTTCAAAAAGTCATTTGGGGCCAGATCTTGATGGGGTTTAGATGCCAAACAATCCTAGAGGTGATGGGAGTTTATTGAGTAGGGTAGTGACATGGTTAGACCTGTGCTTTAGAAAAATCACTTTGGTAACTGAATGGAGGGTAGTTTGGAGAGGGAAAAGGCTTGATGTAGGGAGACCCATTAGGAGATAATTGTGACAGTGCTGGTGAAACATAATAAGGGTGACCTAGGATGGTTGCTATGAAGGAGGAGAAAAAGAAATGGTTGCAATAGAAGGTCTGATGGTACAAGCAACAAGAGATGGTGACCGATTAGGTTTGTGGGGTAAGAATGAGGAATTGACGGTGATCCTGAGGCTGCAATCCTGGGTGACCCGGAGGATGATAGTGCTTTCAGCAGAAATAGGGAAGGTCAGAAAAGGGGAAAGAGGATGAGTTTTGTTTGGAGCATATTGAATTTGAGATACCTTTGGGAAACCAGAGAGAACAGTGTCATGAAATCCAGAGAGGAGAGATCATACAGTAAGAGAAGGTAGGCAACCAGAACAAATGCTGGAGAGCGCTGAGAAAAGACCAACACATTTGGTAATTATATTTATTTATTTGGAGGGGGGAAGACAAGGCAATTGGGGTTAAATGACTTGCCCAAGGTCACACAGGTAGTAAGTGTCAAGGATCTGAAGCTGGATTTGAACTCAGGTCCTCTTGACTCCAGGGTTGGTACTCTATTCATTGTGCCACCTAGCTGCCCAGGTACTTATGTTTATAGATATTCTCCTGAAAAATTTTAATTGCACTCTGAATCAACTTTACCAAATGCACAGTCTACTCCTGGAGTGCCTTAACTATATTTATCATTTATTTTACAGGGGAAAAAGCCAACTCCTCTCCCCCCCCCCATTTTGCCCAAGAGCCCTGACATGTGATCTTTATTTCGGAAAGAACAAACAAAAAACTTGTTTTAGCATTAGTGCTAATAAACCATAATTAGCAAAGTAAAATTTCAGCACCCTTCCCCCTCTATTATACTGTGCCTTTCAGCTCCAAAAGTAAATGAATTTCGCATTTCTGTCGGGTTTAGATTATCCATGGCCTTCTTTTGGGGGTAGATAATTAATTAGGTGCAACAAGCAAAAAAAGTGGACGACCAACTCAAAGACTGTGGAATTAAAATTTTGTTTTTTGCATTGGATTTTTAGTTAACTAAAGAATTTTTTTTAATGTCTAGAAGCCATTATCCTTTCTTTTAAGTGATAAATCACTGTCCTTTATTCAAGTCTTCCTCTTATGCTGCTTCCTTATGGTTTGGAGGAGCCCCTGTTTCTTAAAGATCCTGCCAATGGAAGAGAACCTACAGAATGTCCCCCTACGCTAGAAAGTCTTGGAGTATAGAAGGGGAACAACACACTGTTTATTTGAAGAAGCTCATCGCTAGAGCCTTGAGGCCGGTCTTAGTTTTATTCATTCATTTATTTGCTTCTTTGTTCATTTTTCTATCCATCTCTATCCATGATTGATTGCTGCGACCACTTCTGAAAATCACCACCTAAGTTATAGAAGAGTTGTGATCAGCATCAGTGGAGCGTTACCTATCTTAAGGAAATCACGGATTCGAGATGTATACCATTTTATGACTTTGAGGAGGAGCCTGATGTGTTTATTGGATTGATAATATATATTATATATAATAAATGTATTAATATATAAATATATAATATTATAAAATATATTATTATAATATATAATGTGATCATATAAAATTATAAATATATTCTAAATACATATATTTATATATAATATTATGTAAATTATATAAATATATATACATAATTTTTTGCTTTTTAGAGGGCAATCGGGGTTAAGTGACTTGCCCAAAGTCACATGGCTAGTTTTTCTGTCAAGCATCTGAGGCCAGATTTGATCTCAGGTCCTCCTGACTCCAGGGCCAGTGCTCTATTCACTGCGTCACCTAGCCGCCCCCTATATTTTCTTTTAAAACCTCAGGGGCACATACATAAACCTTAAACTAATGTTTCTTTTAAAATAAATTTCTTGAATCTCATTAATTTCCTGTTCTATTCTTCCCTACCATTATACTCTCCCTTAAAACAAAGAAAAACGAGAAAGCGTAATGGATGAACAAAATAATGCATGCATCATTCTGCACCATAATCTTCTACCTTGTGACTAAAATTTAAAAAAAATTAATGATATCATTTGTTTTCACATTTCTCAACAAAACTCTCCCAGAGAGGTATCCGTTATGACATGAATAAAAAAGAGGGAGAAGATTGGTTGACCAAACAGAGCAAGCGTGTATTATTTATCATAGGAAGCACTCCACAGCCTCTGGAACGAGGGAGGAAGATGCATCAGCTGTCTTTCTTTTGGAGCTGTGCTTAGTCATTAGAATCACACACTGACTTATCTTTTTTTTTATTCTATCCATTTACATTATTGCACCATTGTGTACATTGTTTCATGATATGTGTATTTTCATCATCTATTCTCTGGAACCAAGATTAGTCATTGCAATTCATCCAAGTTCCGCTATTTTTTAAAATGTTATTTTAATTTATGTTTTTGTCGTCATTGTGTATGTTGTTTGCCTGCTTCCTTTTGCTTCACAAAGTTTTGGTTCATCCAAGTGTTCTCATTAAATTAAAGTCACCTAAACTTTGGACCGTATTGAAGTAAAGGAGAGGGTCAGAGAAGGATTTAAGGCTGGAAATAACCCTAGCAATCACGTACCTGGCAACCCTTTCATTTTATGTATTGGGAACTTAGAGCCAATAGACATAAAGGGACATATGTGCCCAAGGTCAAGTGACAGAGACAGGATTCCAACCCAAGTCCTTGATTCCAAATCCAACGAACTCTCTGCTCAAACAGAGAGTAGGGATGGCGTGGAAGAAGATCACTGGAGGTGAGAACAGGCATGAAAGGAAAGGGAGGTTAAGCTAGGGCAAACATGAGAACTTACATGGTAGGAAGTCCAAGCAAGGGGCCGGCTTCTTTGTCCTCATTTCCCAGAAACACTAGAGACAACAATGGGATTCTAGGTTTAGGGCTAAAAGGGACATTTTGGTTGAACCCGCTCATTTTGCAGATGAGGAAACTGAGACCCCAGAGGGATTAAGTGACTTGCCCAATGTCATACAGGTATTAAGCAAGCAGAAGAGAAGAAAAAGTATAATTCCAAAAAGAGAGGGAGAAAAAGAAATGTACACAATAACTTTACTATATATTTAAAAGGAGTAGCAATACATAATAGATCTGCAGTTTCATGTGCAATCATCTTTTTTAATTACATTGTTATGGAGATGCTTGTTTTATTCCATAAATTAAAAATAAATGTGAAAAAAGATAGTAACAATGACAAGAATCTACATTTATACTCTGTTTTAAGGTTTCTAAAGGGCTGGCTGAACCATCTCATTTCAGCCTTACAGCAGCCGTGTGAGCTGAGCACCAATGTTTCCATTGGCTCTTGTACTATAGGGAGAAAGAACACTGAGACCCAGGAGAGCTGGGTTTATTTCTGGCTGTGTTAAAAATTAGCTGTGCAGGCCGTTGGGCAAATCTCTTTCCCTGCTGGGTTACATCTCTCCTCTGTGAAAAGAAGGCTCGGTCCTCTAGGGACAGGCTTTTCAGTTTTAAGGTTACAAGCATCTAGACTGGCCCTTTCTGCACACAGTAGAGCTGGGCCCAATATTTGGAGGTTATTGTTAAGGAAGCAATCTTGGATCAACTTTTTTTTGACACACAAAAACAATTCTTTGACAGTTATGATAGCAACAGAAACACCTGGAACAGGGGTATGAGCTTGGGATTTCAATGACAAAAGTCAGTGGATACTGTATCAGCAGATTAGATTGGAGCCTTGCAAGAAGGAGGAGTCAGCAAAGCACTTTTCACAATGATTATGGCCTAAACCTCAAATGACAGACCCCAAATTGCTATGCTGTGAAGTGAAATGTGTCTGGGTGTTCTTGAACCATTGGGGTGGGCCCTCCTCTCATGGAGGAGATAATAGCTACCCTCTTCTCCGTTACAGGGGTGATTGACAATGAAAGAAACAGCATTGACCGAGCTAAACACTGTACTAAGCACGGGGGATACAAACATAAGACCAAAAATAACCCTTGTCCTCGGGGAGCTTACATTCTAATTGGGGGAGAGAACGTATAGAGGGGAGAGGTATGGAGAGAGGGTCTTGCAGAGGTGGGAATGGAGCCATAGGAGACCAGGTGACCCATATTTTCACAATGCAGAGAGAGAGAAATATTTGGCCATGCCCCCTCTGGGATATATTTTACCCTTTTTATCCCCCTTTCACAGTGAAAAAACACAGTGACTAGAGTTGTTCTTTGATGTTGAATCCATGGCAGGCCTCCTTAGGCAGCTAAGTGACATCATTCTGGGTAGCTGCGTGGTCCAGTAGATAGAGCCCCAGGCCTGGAGTCGAGGACCTGAGTTCAAATCTGACCTCAGATAACTAGCTCTGTGACCCCGAGCAAGCCACTTAAACCTCTTTGCCTCAGTTCCCTCATCTGTAAAATGAGCTGGAAAAGGGAATGGCAAATCTCTCCAGTGAAAACCCTAAATGCAGTCACAAAAAGTTAGACACAATTGAAATTACTGAACAACAGCAGCCCACCATTCCACGCCACATTCAGCGTTAGCCACACCAGGTACTGCAGTCATCGCATACGCGGTTTGCACATTTCATGTTTGATAATTCTCACGTATTTTCCTAGCTCTGCTTGGTGCTAAAAGGAACACAAATAAGACAGAACTGAGCTGGGAAGACAAACAAGGTCTACACAAGGCAGAAGGTGAATATTTGATCCCGTAGGTATGTAGGAAGCATTGTGGGAATTTAGAGGAGAGACAGATCAGGGAAGGCTTCCTGAGCCAGACACTAGTAGCTCTGTGACCCTGGGCAAGTCACTTAACCTTTCAGCCTCAGTTTTCTCATCTGTAAAATGGGGAAAATTATAGCACCCTCCTCACAGAGTTGTGACAGTCAAGTGAAATAATGTGGCAAGTGAGTTTCAAGCCTGAAAGCGCTGTCTAAATGCTATTCATTATTATTATTATATTGTTGGTTGTTCAGTCGTGTCTAACACTTTGTGACTTCATTTGGGGTTTTCTTGATAGAGTTACTGGAATGATTTGCCATTTCCTTTTCCAGCTCATTTTACAGATGAGGAAACCGAGGCAAGCAGTGTTAAGTGACTTGCCCAGGGTCTCCCAGCTCACAAGTGTCTGAGGCTAGATTTGAACTCAGGTCGTCTTGACTCTAGGCTGTGCTCTATGCACTAAGCCACCAGCTGCCTCTATTATTATATTAGCTAGTGTGTAAAGAAAGGTGTGTGGGGGTAGCTAGGTGGCACAGTGAATAGAACACTGGGCCCTGGAATCAGGGGGACCTAAGTTAAAATCTCACCTCAGACACTTAACACTTACTAACCTGTGACTTTGGGCAAGTCACTTAACCTTAATTGCCCTGTGTTCTCCCCTCCAAAAAGCCAAAAAAAAGACGATGGTGTGTGGAGCAGATCTGGGAAATCCAGCTAGAGCAGAATAGCATGACCAAAGGCATAGGTATCAGATAGGAAGGGAGACATTTCAGGGGCAGTGGGTGTTCCAGTTTGAAAAGAACATAATATTGGTAGGCTAGTAAATGTTTAACAGCCAGCTCTCTTAAAAGACTTGGCACACTTTTATGCTTAATCTGCATTATTAACATTTCTCTGTCACTTTCTTAAGTCTAGACAATCCGCAAAAATAATCAATTGAATCCTGATTTGCAGCTTTTCTGCTGATTCCCAAGGCATAAATGCTCATGCTGAAAATTCAACAATCTCAAGCTGGTTGGAGCTGGCTCCAGCACATCCCTGAATAGGGAATGTGAAAGGACTTAGTGAAATGAGGCTGAAAAAGTACATTGGGGCCAAATTAGGGAGGGGTTAGAATGGCCAATTAAACATTTTAGATTTTTTGAATTGACAACGGGGATAAAATGAAGGCTTTTAAAGCATGACAGTGGAATGATCAGGAATCCATCTAGTCCAATCCTCTCATTTTGTAGATGATGAAATTGAGGTCCAGGGAGGGTAAGTGATTTCCCAAAGGCACACAGATAGTAAATGTTAGAGGTAAGAGTTGAATCCAGGTCCTCTGTCTCCAGGGTTTCTTCTTTTCTTCCGTGGCAGAGTTAAGTGACTTGCCCAGGGTCTAGTGTTTAAGGTTGGATTTGAAATCAGGGAGTCAGGGACCAGTGCTCTATCTTCTGCATCATCTGGTTACTCTGTTCAGGGCTCTTTCTAATATACCACATTGCCCCCTTAGCGTTAGGGTGCTCTCACAATAGATCGGGTGTAAGGTAGTGAGAACTTGAAATATGGATGGCAAAGGGAATAGAAAGATGGAAATAGACACTGCAGATATTTCAGAGCTAGAAATGATGGAATTTTTGATGGTGGTTTTTCCCCATGCGAAAGTACTTGAGGATGCCTTGGGTTTTTCTCTGAGACATCCAGTCCCATATGAACAGACAGAGGTGGCAAACAGAACTAATAACATCTCAAAAGGGCCCAACATGTTCCTTAATCTATGTCCAGAGATCCTCCCCTTGTGCCATAACGATCCATCACTAGCTTATAATGATCTGTCATTGAATCATCATGAAAAATGTTTTCATTGGAAAGAAAAGAATGCTCAAAAAAACCAGAAAGCAATTTAACACCTGTAGTCACTGTGACTGTCAGCAAGACTGAATGATGGAGTGCAAAGAGCTGTTCAGACTGAGAGATCTATCTGGTTCAGCTATTACCGAGCTATGTGACCTTGGCTAAGTCCCTTGACTTCTTAGTTATAAGAAGTTAACTATAAAATAGAAATGAAGTACGACATGAGAAGGATGGCTTGGCTGCTCTTTAAGTGTCCTTTCAACTATGTGGATCTGGAGTTCACTGTCTAGCATCCCTTGGAAGGTTCTAATTTTGACACAGTTAGCCTACCTATATGTTTGAACGATGGCTCTCATCTCAGAGATGGTAGGAAAGTCTTTCCCTGTTCTATCTCTATTATCCTATGAACCCTCTTCCTTTATTTTATCAATGAGAAGACTGAGGCCTGAGAGAGGAAGTGATCTTCCCAAGGTCATCCTGAAGGTCACTAGCTTGTCTTGGTCATTATCATTATCAATCAATATATTCATTGTTGGGGCTCATTCCCTCCTCAAAATGTCGGGTATTTTCTTCTTAATTTATATGCTATTTCCCTTCAGTATGGGGCAAATCCCTTGCAGGCAGGGACCACTTCTCCTTTTGCCATTGTACTCTCAGTGCCTAGCACATGTTTTGCAAACAATAGGCACTAAATAAATGTCTGTTGGATTTGGATTGGATTAACATGGTGCCATATAGTATTTGAACCCTACCCTACCTAGACTCTGGGCACCAAGTTTTCATTGAGAATAATTTGGCCCAGTGTACCTAATTCTCTGAATATTGCAATGCAAGCATAAGCGAATAGAAATAAATGGATGTTAAGAATAAAAATGTTCAGCTCTATTTGACACAAAGGCAATTCTCCATTAGCAATTATCAGCCTATAAAAAGAATGAGAGCAGAATTAATCTTCTAAACACAATACCCAAACAAGTTAGCTCAAGTATAAATTATGGCCTAGACAAGCATGAAGTATCACGGGTACCCCCATACAAACTGCCTTCAAAGTTTCAGGGTTGAATGCATTTTGGCAGTGAGAAAATTTGTCAAATAGGAGTGTGGGAATTTGAAATGCCAAGACTAAAACAACACAAATACATTTTATTTTACCCTTATGAGGTTGCATCAAGGTTGTGCTGTGCAGCTGTTGTCCTATATGAAAGAAAATACAGGCCCCTGGCTGGAAGAAATGGAACATAATTATGTTATGATGAGCTGGGGGAAAAAAGGCAGAGAAAAATTGGAATGCAAAGCATGATGGATGATGTTTTGTCAATTGGAAATGCAGCAATATAGCAAGTCTGGATAATAACTCTCCCTCTCCCCTCTTCCAATTTGGCAAACTGAAGTGCAGAAGCAAACCATATCTTTTTTGCCCTGTATTTATTTCTGACATAATTATGTCAGGCTTGTAAAGTAGATAGCATCGTCATCAATAATGAAAATTAACAGGATAGGTTGTTTTGAGGTACAAAGTTATATTCCCCTGAGCAGAAATTTCCTGTTGCCTATTTACATAGGTTGGGAAACGGCATAGAATTCTTTAGTTTGTACTTTATTTGAAAGCAAGCCCTTCATCTTTCAATATACTACTTTCAGTTAGGGTCTATATCATTTCAATCAAGTTGATTTAACTTGTAGTCAGGAAGGCTCAATTTAAATCACTAATCAAGAATTTATTACTTATTTCCTGGAACATGTGAATTCTTATTTGAGTCAATTAAATTTCCTTCAAAAACATTTATTTGTACCTGCTCTTTATCATGGTGAAGCAGGTTTTGTTCCAAGGTGCTAGTTCCCTCAAGAAATAGAGAAGGGTGAGACTTCCCATTCTTCAGCCTAGCCAAGGAAGTTTGTGATGCTGATCAGGGCAAGCTGTCTTCTTTTTCATGGAGCCACCCTGAACTTTGGGAACTTATGACTGACTCCCAACTTCCTGAGTGCTGGTTTCCAGTCTGGCTCCCCTGTTGTCTGATTGCATTTTGATGGACCCACTCATGTCGTTCCAACCTGGCTCCTGTCTTGGTGTTTGTTTGTCTGCTCCTTTGGCTTTGACTTGACATCCTGTCACCCTCCGCTTGAATTGGTTTCCTCAGTTACAAATATAGTTCATACTGACCTCAGTCTACTCTCCCTCCTCCCTCTGGCTGTGGTAGTTGGCCAGTAGCCTTTTCTCTCCCACTGCATGATGGCAGGGCTTGACAGACAGAGCACATAAATATTTTAATTTAGTGATTTATTTTAATTTCTTTCTAGATTATTTCTATTTTCAGGTTAATTCTATAACTAGGTTTAAAAAAATCCAAGTGATGGCTTGGTTATTTTATTCGCTAAAATTAATTGAAGTCCATGCTTTCCCTCACTCCCCACTCTTCCTCTGGACAATTCAATTCAATAGACATTTCCTTTACAAGTATAAGAATGGTGTTCTATACCCCTACCTCAATAATTACAGAGGGCCTAGACATTTAGATTGAATCAATAAATCAGAGGTTTGAAATAGGTGTGAACATCTCTAGTGAATCAATCAATCAAAAGCATTAAACTAAATGGAAACAATCCAGATAATCAAATGGGGAAGGGGTATAGTGCTTCAAACCATTGGATGACATGAAATGATGCACAAGTGTATTGGGATTAGTTGACAAGATGAAGTCATGCTCTGTGAACTTCATCCTTCCTTCCTTCCTCCCTTCCTTCCTTTCTCCCTCCCTTCCTTCCTCCCTCTCTCCCTCCCTTCCTCCCTTCCTTCCTTCCTTCCTTCTTCTTCTCTTCCTCCTCCTCTTCCTCCTCCTCCTCTTCTTCTTCTTCTTCTTCTTCTTCTTCTTCTTCTTCTTCTTCTTCTTCTTCTTCTTCTTCTTCTTCTTCTTTCTTCTTCTTCTCACTCTCAAATAGCAAGCTAACTTGGAACCCATTTATTCCAGTGTCTGGCTAGGATGGCAGAGGGAGAGGTAAGAGCCTCTATCTTCTTTACCCCCCTCACCCACAAGAGGATGACCTTGTGCACTTTGACAGATCAGAAGATTTTAGATTTTCCATCAGCATCCTAATAGTGTCCCCAGAACAGCTTGTAGCAGCATCTGCATTAGATGTTGAATGCTAACTAGACACCCTGAAGGAAGGTAACTTCAGGACTTTTCAAGAAACCCAGTGGAAAACTACACCAAACCTCAGGAAAGCATTCTACTTCCAGAAATCAGGAGTTGTGATTTAGTCCTTTTCCACATGTACTCTCTAAGCTTAAGCTCACTTTCCCTTGGACTCTATATGTACTCGGTGAGGGGGTCAGGGCTGGGCAAAGTATATCCCAAGCTTTCAGAGGTATGTCTTGTATAAGCTATTATTTCTGTACCACCTTAGTACTTTAGTAAGTACCTATGAACTTTTTTTTTCTTTTTGGATGAGGGAAGGCAGAGCAATTATGGTTAAGTGACTTGTCCAGGATCACACAGCTAGGAAGTGTCTGAGGCCAGATTTGAACTCAGGGAGATGAGTCTTCCTGACTTCAGGCCTGGCTCTCTATCTGCTCCACCACTTAGCTGCCCTTGTGAACTCTTGTACTATAGTACTAGAGTTTATCTGTTGAACCTTGAGAGAAGTAGCCAGCCTCACTCTGGGAACCACCTGGCAGTCCAAAGAGGATTTGGAGAGTGAGTCCCAGAACCTGAACAAATACAATTTAGAAGACACATGGCTACATGCCAGCTTATTTGCAAAAAAAATAATAATAATTTAGAAGTTTTAGTGGACTTCAAACTTACTTTGCATAAATAGTGTATTATGCCAGCCAAGAAAACAAATGCAGTCAGGCTACAGGAGCCTCAGGTCTGTTTATTCCAACTCCATCAGCCTACAGATGAACAGACTGAAATATAAGGAGGTCAAGTGACTTGCCAAAAGCCACACAGGCAAAGTTCATTAGAGGCAGAATCTGAACGCAAGTCCTCTGACTCCAGAGATAGTGCTTTTTAGATTTCATCACGACTGTCCAAAGGTTATTTTTAGAGTCGGAAGACAACATGGTCTTCTGTAGTCATTCTAGATTTTGTGTCCCTAAGTCTAAAAGGAGGCCTGACCTTTTTCATACTTTTTATTTCTTAACTGACTTTCTTTACACTCATTTCTAAGACTCCCATTTATTTTATGTATAGACTAATTGGGTAATTAATATTAATGTCCCTCCCCCTTGGTCTATTAACCTGGGTCATGTCGAGGGGCAAGAATGTGAATATGTGCCTGTGGCTTAGGTCACTTCTTGAGAGACATGTGCTCTGGCTTGGTGCTAAAAGACTTGTACTTTGGGATAGTGCAGGAATCAATCCTTCCTTGTTCTTCTTGGTGCCCATGATGGGGGTTGTACCAGTGAGGACTGGCTCCAGAGATAGGAAGAGCTGTTCACTCAGTGATCACTCAACCATCCTAAAGAGCGGGGGTTACAGTTTCTCAATGTCTCTTTTATCTTCTGTTGAAGGTTTCAGAACACTTCAGGCTCGAGGTGATACCAGTCACTTCCTGAAAGAAACCCCAAGACAAAAACCCCCTGAAATGTCCTAGGAAAACCCAGATTTTCAGTATGGGTTACAGGAAATAGTAACTTATAACTCATAGTCCTCTGGGAGGGTGATACTTAGACCATTGAATACAGCACACTTTGTGGGACATTTGGGTAGGCATTTCATTTTCATCTCTGATCTGCACCATGTGACTAGTTCTCTAAAGGTCCATATCTTCTGTTGAGGAAGGCTGTGGCTTGGTCTTTCTTAGTCTCATCATCTCTAGTATTCTTGAAGTGACAATTGTCTTCCCTCCTTTGAGAATTTGTTTCAAAAATTATCTCCTGCCTGCTAAGCAACCAACACCCAGAACTAGGAGATCCTGACCTCTCAAGTTCAAAAGGTCACCACCAATACTTTATATATCCATCTCAGAATCACTTTTTCATCACCTAAGGGGATTTTCTCCCTCTCATTCATCTCCTCCCCCCATAATGGTGGCTGCTTGATCATGGAAGTGGGTACGTATACTTGCCCAGATGAGCCTAAGATCAAGTCCATGGCTGCCTTTTCTACCTTGTATCTCTTTCCTTGTGTGTAGGTGACCAAACATAAATTATAATAAATTATTATAATTTTAATATATCAATTAATATGTAATAATTTTTAACTATTAATCAACCAATTATAAGATGGCTAATTCTAACCTTGGTGACAGCCTCAGGAGTGTTCATGGTCAAGAGCTCCTGGGTCTGGGGACTGATTGCCTTGTAGGAAGTGAACTATGTAACAACTTCTTAGAGCATGGAAGACGACCATCAGCAGGAGAATATTACAGATGAAAGGACTAAGAAAGCCTACGCTATATCCTAGTATAAATGAAGCAAGCATTTTAAAAAAGTATATTACGAATAAAATGAGCTCTCTAGAGAAAAGAATCACTGTGCATTCATGTTGTCTCCCTATAGTGGAGACGCCTTGAGAGTAGAGATTGGTTCATTCTTTGCATTTGAATCATCATTGTTTAGCATACTGCTTCACACGTCAGAAGCACTTCATAGATGTTTGTAGATTGGTTGATTAATTGATCACTGTATCATAACACAATACATTTGATCATGGATATTCCTGGTGATGACCCTGAGTGAATCATATTCATTTCTGTTAAGAAGGGAGAGGAGTATAAAATATAGTTGAGACATTTCTACCAAAAATGATTAAAAGAGGGAAGAAAGGATTTAACTCTTAAAGGAGGTTGACTTATTCTACTTATATGGAATCCCTTAGACCCCAACAATGCTAGATAAATGGTATATATGTCCGTATATCATATTAGTGGCTTTTTGAGCTAGTCTTGACTTTGGGCAAACAGAGTATTTGGGAATGATTTTTTTCCTTCCTCAAACCTCAGTGCCTAACTAGCAATTTTGACCCCCTGGGCAGAGCAACAAGAATTATACTCAGGGCAAGTAGTACTAAATGAGCCTTCAAATCGACTTCGTAATTCATGCTGTGAAACTAATATAAGAAGTAATTATGCAAATTTAGTTGAGCTGGAGAAGAGACCCTACAATATTGCCCACAAGGGAAGAGACCCTGGACAGCACCCCAAGGTAGGGAGTCAGAGAATCCACTGAAACCACTCTCTATGAAGGAGGCTCTGGGACACTACCCGATTACTACTGGGCCAGTTATTAGGGGAAAGAAGAGCCATCTTTTGGTAGCTTCTTTGTTTCACTAATTTTTTTTTTTTGCTAAGTAGATGCTCAGTGAGTTTTTTCTGCTTAATAGTATTTTATTTTTTCCAATTACATGTGAAGATACTTTTCAACATTCACTTTTATAAGATTTTTGAGTTCCAATTTTTTTCCCTCTCTCTCCCTAAAATGGCAGGCAATCTGATATAGGCTGTACACATATAATTGTATTAAATGTATTTTCATATTAGTCATATTGTGAAAGAAGAATCATAATAAAAGGGAAAAACCAGTAGAAAGAGAAAACCAGAGAGAGAGAGAGAGAGAGAGAATAAATAGTATGCTCTTTGATCTGAAACGTCATAGTTCTTTCTCTGGATGTAGACAGCATTTTCCATCATGAGTCTTTTGGAATTGTCTTAGATCATTGTATTGTTGAGAAGAGCTGAGTCTGTTGAAGTTGGTCATCACACAGTGTTGCCGTTACTGTGTACAATGTTTTCCTGGTTCTGCTCATCTCAGCATCAGTTCATATGTCTTTCCAGGTCTTTCTGAAGTCTGCCTGCTTATTATTTCTTATAGCACAGTAGTATTCCCTTACATTCACATAACACATAAGTTCAGTTATTTTATACTATTGAAGGAATACATGTGCTATAAATATGGAAATGCAACATTTCTTTAAAATGTATAATTTTAAAAATCATTATTTAAAATTTTTGCATTCTAAATGTTGGTACCCAGGACAAAGCTCCTGGTTGCCAAACCCTGGTTGTGACTCAGCTGGCATAGCACCTTGTATCTTTTAGGCACTTTGCATTAGGGTTATTTCTATACATGTCCAAAACTGCATGAGGGCTGGTGATTTTATTTAATTTAAAGATTTTATTTGATCTTTGACATCTTTACCCACTCCCACTGATTACCTAACCTGGTATAGGCACTTAAGAATTTTTGCTGAATTTTCTGAAGTTATCAGCTACCATTTTTAGGACTGATCCATAAATTTAATTCCACATACAAAGGAACACAAGCTGGTTTTCTATAATGCTTCCTCTATGGCCAGAAGCAGTTGACCACTTTGAAAGCTATTTCTAAATAATGTGAAAGGTTTAGTTACCAAGCTAGAATAGAACTTATTTTTGTTCTGTCACTAATTAGTAGTTAAAGTCCACATTACATGATGAGTTTTAATATGGCCTTAGGCTTTAATTGTTCTTAAATTAAAATTGCCTTTGCATAATTCTTCTTAAATACAAAATCCATTTAAACTAAAAACTTCTAAAAACATGACAAATAGATTTTTAAATTAAAAAATTATTAATAGCTACCCACGAAATACTGTGGTTAGGAGAGTTCTCTCAAAAACTAATATGAAAAGTTATTTTGTAGTTGTTTTAATAGCTGATAATATGAAGAATTAGGGAAATTAATCCTAAGTAGGTTCATTCCTTCCCAGAATATTAATAATAATAATAACTAGCATTAATATAACACTTTAAAGTTTACAAGGCACTTTACAAATATTATCCTATTTGATTCTTTCAAAAATCCTGCAAGGTAGATGAGCATATTAGCTCCATTTTTCAGATGAGGAAATTGAGACTGAAAAGTAAAGTGATTTACCTGGGGTAACACAGCAAAGTACCTGTGGCAGAATTTGAACTCTGGTCTTCCTGACTCCAAGTCTAGTCCTTTATAATCTAGATAATCTAATGCTTAGAATGTGAAATAAACTTCCCCAATGATGTGGTGAACTTTTCCAGAACTTTACCACCTCTGTGTGTTCCTCATACCAGCTCCATTTCTTGAACACATCCCCCATTCTCCCCATCTCTTTCTCTACACCCCCCCCATTCCGCAAAACAAATTCTGTTTCTGGCTTCACCTTTCCACTTCCTTCAGTAAACTTTCCCTGGTGCCTCTGGACAGAATTGTTCTCTCCCTCGGTGTGTGCATGTTCCCTCTGAAATAACCATATTCTAGGAATTATAGTAGATTTTTGGAAATTAATGACACACTGTTCTTGATTCCCAATGTACTGTAGGTTCCTTGAAGGCAGAGAAAAAGTCTCCCTTTTATAGTAATAATAGCTCTAATTTATAAAGTCCTTTAAGGTTTGCAAAATTCTTCTACAAATATGCCATTCCACCCTCACAGCGACCATGGGACGAAGCAGTGCTATTACTATCCCCCTGTGACAAGTAAGAAAACTGGGGCAGACAGAGGTAAAGTGACTTGTCCAGGGCCACACAACCAAGACCATATTTGACTCAGGTCTTCCTGATTCCAGGTCTAACGCTCTATCCCTGGCATTGATATTGTGGATATTTAATAAATATTTGTTGATTCAAATTGAGATGAAAAAGTACTTAAGGGACCTTGAGCTTAATTAATATCATGTGATTTAGCTTTTTTTTTTAATCCTACCATATGCCAAAAGCTGCAGTACCTGGGGAGGTCAATAATAAAGAACTACCCTTGGTCCTCTTTTAGGGGGGTAATGTCTGAGCTGGATTCAGGTATGTCTCACTTTTAAAAAAAATCAAGATATGGAATTTAAATATGGAATCTTGGGATTTAGAGCAATGTGGGTTTAGTTAAATTCCCATTCTGTGGTTTACTGCACATGTGGTGTGGGGGGAGTGAAATCACAAATCTGAACCATTTTATAGATAAGAAAACTAAGGTTCAGATTTGTGATTTCACTCCCCCCACACCACATGTGTAGTAAACCACAGAATGGGGATTTAACTAAACCCACATTGCTGGACTCTGGATTGACTCCATTCTTCTTTGCTGCTAAAACCTGCCATCACTATGGGCACTCCAAGATGACATGTGAAAGGGATTAAGTCCACAGTTACTGAATGGTAAAATAATTAACTCATCATTCTCTCTAAATTAGTGCCAAAGGATGATTTCAGGGGCAGAAATTGGTTTCCAAAAAGGAGTCTGGAGATGAATTGTCATATCTTTGCATTTGGAACAGGAAGGATTTAGAACATCGGTCATTCTAGCTTCAATCTTTGTTCCTAATTCATATAAAAATTACATGTTGTTGACTAATGTGAAAATATGTTTAATAGGAATGATTATGTAAAGCCTATAGCAGATTGCAAGCCATCTTGGGGAGAGAGGGAGACTGGAAAAAATTTAAAACTTATGGAAGTAAATATTGAAAACTAAAAATAAAGAAATTAAATTTTAAAAATTACCTGTTTATATAGAGAGAGCCCTAGTCTCTCCTCTGTGATCCAAGCCTCTCCCTCTAGCTGCTTATTTGATATTTTGATCTGAATAAACTATGGGGAGGTTAAACTCAGCAAGTCCAATGTAGCAAGCAAACATTTTCTATCTCTCTAAATCTACTCTTCTAGACTTCTCTGTCTACATTGTTGGCGTTGTCTTCCATCTAGACACCCAGCTTTGCAACCTTCAAGTCATCCTTGAGACCTCATTCTCTTTCATCCCACCCATCCAGTCACTCATCCAATCTTGTTCTCTTTACATCTGCAGGCTCTTCCATCTGCTACATTCTCTTCACTCACACGGGCCCCACCTCAATACAGGCCTTTATCATTGTGTGCAGGGGCTGTTGCATTAATATCCTAATTCTTCTCCCTGCTTCAAGTCTCCTGTCATAGTCCATACTTCTGACAAAGTGATTTTCCTAGACCACAGATCTGACTGTTAGTCCCTAATTCGATAAACTCCAAAAGCTGCCTATTACCTTAAGAATAAAATGTAATCTCCTCTGTTTGGCATTTAAATCTCATCACAATCTAGCCCCAACTTCCCTTTCCAGGTTTATTAATCATTGCTCCTCTTCATGGAGGACCCTTGCTCTGCACATGCCATCCCCTCATGCCAGAAATTCTTTCCTCATCTTGCCTCTTAGAATCCCTAACTTCCTTCAAAAATTCAGTTCCAATGCCTCCTGCTCCATGAGGTCCTTCCTGATCTCTCCAGATGCTAGTATCTGATTGTCCCTGAATTATTTTGTAATTATTTTGAATTTAACCCTGAGCTCAAATCCATTTACATAAGATTCTGCTCATTGGCAGAGAATACTTCACTCAACCATATCTGTGTGAAGGGTGGAGTTATTGAGAGCCAGGAGAAGAGAAATGTGGGTTTTTTTTTGTTTTCCCTCTTTGAGAGAAGACATATATGGTTCCAGATTCTCTTTGGAGAGAGGTCTCCAAAGGGAGAATAAGACCATGAGGACAAGCCGACATTTAGAGGAGCTGGTGCCTCAGTCATGTCCCTATACTTAATTTACCAATTAGAGACTTTAGGGAATTTCCCTTGGGGTGAGATCTGGGACTCTCTCTCTTGGTAGAGGTGAGAAATCTTGCTCTCTGTGGGAGAACTGATTCATTTTGCATTGTCTGGTATAGTGTTACCTGTAACTGCTCTGGTTTCTGCTGGCTGTAGGTTTGGATAAATAGGTTTATTTGCTACTCACTATGTGTGGTCTTTGTTTAACCAGTATTTAGTGGGAAGGGATTCAAACCTTGGATAAATAACTTGGGGCTCTCCATTGCTATTAAGTGATAGCAATGAGAAACATACTTTGAACCTAAAAAATATTTTCCCTAGACTAACAATATTTAGGAAGGAAGATACTTATAATCCTAGCCTGGTACCCTCTCTCTGAAGGAAGCAGAATAACCAGCCTCCAGGACTAACCTCTTTCTTCCCCTCTTGCTAGGATTTTAAATCTCCTTGGAGAGCAGTGGGAAGAGGGGTCTCTAGAGATTTTTAGTTACACCTTCCTTAGAGCCTGAGAGACAGACCCATGTGGACACACATAATCTACATGGGCAGCAGACACACACTACACCTATATACCTACAGGGAAAATCTGGACTCTTTCCCAGAGTAAGGCTGGCTACATCATCCCCCTCAGGGTCCTAGGGGTATCCCGAAGAAGTCAGGATATCTCTTTTGTGATGCTATTCAATCAAACCCCTATTCTGGTGTGTTTCCTCCACTGTTAAACATCAGTAATTAGCACCAAGTTCCATTTTACAAATTAACATCAATTATGATTTGTGAAGCAATATTTACTTTGAGGTTATAATAAGAAGAGAAGTTATACTTTCCTAAATACTTGGAGGTACACTTTCCAAAATACCCCTTTGGCTCCTGGGGAATGTGGGTTCAGACTTAAAGCAGTTTCTACATAGCATTTGTCTCACCAAGTTCACTTCCAAATATCATATTCCCAATTGACAGTGGGATGTATGTATGCATGCATGCATGTATGTATGTGTGTGTGTATGTATGTATGTATGGACAGATGGGTGGATAGATGGATGAATGGATGGACATTCAGAGATTATTGTGATTTCTGTAGACTGGGTCAAGCAAATTAGTCAGAACATTGCTTCTCACTGTCTAGCTTCCAGCAAATACTAGCATAAACTTTAACTCCCAGACCCGTGGTGGCTTGCTGTCCTGAGCTTTTGAATCTCACAAAGTTGTAGCCCTCTCCATTCTCTTTCACTTAAAACAAACAGGAAAGAATGACACAAAAGAGACAGAAGGAATGCAGGGTCACATGTCAGCTCCAAAGAGAGGGTCTAAGGTCCTTTTCCCATCCAGAAATTTACAGTAGCTCATCCTCCTTCTCCAACTCCATCTGGGAAGAAAAAGAACCAGATCAAGAGAGCCATTTTGTCTTGTTAGTACCTTTTGCGTGCATACAAGTTTGGCTCCAAAGCCAATTAAAAAGGCTCCTTTCCATTACATGGTTAGCAGACCAATTGGCAGAATGTCTGTGCATGTTCCAAACGAGTGTACTATGTATATTCATTAATTCTGTCTCCCCTTCCCCTTACATACTTTTAAATGTATGTACATGCTATACATGTCTTCCCCCAATAAAATGAAACCTCCTTGAGGGCAGGGACAATTAGATTTTGGGGATACCAGTCCCTGTCATGGTACCTGGTGCATAGAAAGTGATAAATAAATACTTCTTGAGCTGAATTAAATTACACCATGCTGTGTGTGAAAGGTCAGAGACATGATAAGTATGTATGTTTGCTGGCAGTGGTAGACTTTAGTGAAAAATTATGAAGTCAGATATTCCAGAAGTTAGCCCATGCTTATGAGGAATAGCACTCCACATGTAATGAGCCAAGATGAGATTATCTTGCTTGAGGAATACTTTTGAGAGGCTATTACAGTCCTTAAATTAGACTAGTCCAGCAGGTTTTGAGATCTAATATGCAATAAGCATTCATGGACTGTAAAATCCAATTAAACCCCAACTTTACTAATTAAGTATTAAAAGCAAACAGTTCTAGAATAAAAAGGACATAAAATAGGACTCCCTTTCCATAGTCACGAGCCCAGGAACTCATGAAAGCATCTTGCAGGCTATTGGAGCTCCCCCCGCCCAAGCCTGCTGTATCACCTCCAACTTTTAATATTTCTAAGGCATAGATATCTAAAGCTCAGGGAGGGTCTGAGGGAAGGGAAAGTGTGATCAGGTCAACTGCTCTTCTCCAGTGATGGACAAATTCCTACCACTGAGGCAATGAGAAAGTAGTTCTCCCTGGTACTGACCTTGATATCAAAGAGGATAATGTATCTGCAGGAGTGTTGTGAAAGTGTTATAATGAAGTAGAAATATGAAAATCAGAAACTGTGGCCAAAAAGGAGTCTAGGAAGATAGGAGGTAGGGAAGAAGAGATGGTTTAGGTGTGTTTGGCACTGTCTAGGTGAGAGGACACATTGATCAGAAGACATGAGGATCCTGGTCCACTTGGAAAATATAACATTATTGCAGAGAAGAGTGTCTCATTGGGTTTGATAAGCTGATGGTGAAACTACTCCTTAATATAACTTAACCAACCTTGCTGTGCTCAACAAGAAATATTCTGGTCTTAATTCAGTTCCTCAGGTAGGACTTGGAAGTAAAGCATTGCAACGCTATTTGTATTTCTGACCATAAATTAGTAAATTGTTCTTCTGGTGCAAATCAGCTTCATGTGAATCTAAGGGAATATAGGGCTATTTTCCCATGGCCTGATTACACCTGATTAAGCTGACTATTAAGTTCAAATTCTTGATCCAAGGTAATGCCATCTAAGTTCTGTGACTCATGAGGCACAATCAACATGCTTCCTACTGACTTTACCCCTTTTTCTAAGCAATTCTTTTTTTAAAATTAGGGTTTTTCATTAACAAGTATTTACTTTCCCTTCCTTTTAGTCTCTTCTCTACTACTGAGAAAGAAAAAAGAAAAACAAAATCTTTGTAACAGAAATGCAGTTGAGTAAAGTAAATTTCTACATCACTCACGTCCAAAAACATGTCTCGTTCTGCATTTTAAATCCATCCCTTCTCTATCAGGAGATGGATAACAGTCTTCATTATTGGTTCCCTGCAATCTTTGGTGGTCATTGTGCTGATCAGAGTTTTTGAGTCTTTCAAAGTTTTCCTTTTTTTTGAAAAGTGTTGCTATTGTATAAATCATCCTCCCACTTCTTCTCACGTCACTTTGCATCATTTCATGCAAGTTCGTTATACTCAATTCTTGATGATCCCCACCTTGGGTTGTTTTAGCCCATGTCCAGAAGATGCACCAACTTCTTTTTGAAACTTTGCAGAATCACAGACTAAGAGCCAGAAGAGTTCCCAGAGACCATCTGATCTAGGCACCTACTTTTACATATAAGGAAACTGAGTCTCAGAGGGGCTAAGTGATTTGCCCACAGGGAGTAAATGGTTGAGTTACCATTGATATATGGGTCTTCTATGTTCTTTCCACTGTGCCATATCATCTTCTTCAACAAAAATTCTAGCTCAACAGAAGGGCGTACTAGACTTGGTTAGAGGGACCTGGGTTCAGCTCTTGTGTCAGACACTAGTGTGTGATGCTGTACAAGCCACTTAACTTTCCTGTGACTCTGTTTCCTCATCTGGAAAATTAAGAAGTTGGAGTCCTTGGCCTCTGAGAGGCCTTCTGGTTGCAAAATCTATAATCCTATAATAGGTTGTCACTTAATTCTTATCCACTTTGCTACTTTCAGCACCAGTGACTCAGCTGGGATTTTATTATTAGAGTTGAAGTCTATTTGAAGTCAATGCTCAAAGAGAAGATCAAAATGATCTGGTGTCAGCTCTCACTTCATAGCCTTCCTCTGTTTACTCTTCATTTCTTTTAATCACCTCCCAATCAGGTTGCACAGTTAAGCTTTCTAACTTTGATATAGTCATAGAACAAAACAAAGTCTTTAAGGTACTGAAATGGTTCCATCCATGGACTGGGATCCATTCTAGGGCTTCTGTGCTGGTCAATCCAGTTCAAAAACCATCATTCAACACCTATCATGTGTATAGCACTGTGATAGACCCTGGGAACACAAAGAATCAAAGGTATAGTTTCTGCACTCAGGGAGCATATACTCTAGGAGAAGTGAATAAAATATGTACACAACTGAGTAAAATTCAATGTAGAATGTAATAAACACAAAGGAGAAATCCAGGCAATATACCCTAAGACATCCGAGGAGGAAGAAATCACTTTTAGCTAACGTGCTCACCAAAGTCTTCATGGACGAAGTCTCATCCGAGTTGCCCTTGAAAGAAGAGAAAGATTTCAGCAGTGAGACATGTAGAGACAGGAAGGGCAAGGGGAAGTGGAGAGTTGTTCAATTTGTTTGGAACAAAGAGGAGTCAAAAAGTAGGTTAAGAGGAGAAAGTGGGGAGGAGTCTTAAATGCCAGGCTTAGCAGTTGGTATTTTATCCTGTGAGCACTAGGGAGCAAATGAAGATTTTTCAGCACAAGGATGATAGGATCAGACCCATAAACTAGGAACATTATTTTGGAAGGTGTATGAAAAAAGTGATGAAATAGAAACTAGAAATAAGAAAGACCAATTGGGAGGTTATCATACTGGGTGAGAGGTCAAGAGAACCTGAATTAGAAGGAGTGCAATGTAAGTAGAGAAAAGGGAATGAATGTAAGAGATATTGCCAAGACATAATCAACAGGATTAGGAAATGATTGGATAGGGAGTGGTGGGAGAGGGAGCCAGTAGAAGTATGTGTGAGTGTGTGTGTGTGTGTGTAGGTATATGTCTTAAAAACAAACTTCATAATAGAAATCTACCGTAAATAAATGAATAAATAAATAAAAGCAACCTCCTTTTTGTTCCTTTACATATATTAAAATGTTTATATTTGTTTATGATTAAGTTCATGATAAAAAAGAAAAAATTTAAGGAAGTAACTCATCTTTTTTTAATTTAATTTTTTAACTTTTTATTAAAAGAGGTAACTCATCGTAGGCATAACCAGGTGGTGCACCAGGCCTGGAGCTAGAAAGATTAAAGTTCAAATGAGGCCTTAGATACTTATGAGCTGTGTAACCCTGGGCAAGTCACTTCACCCCTGTCTATCTCAGGCCTTCATACATAAAATAGGGCCATACTGGAGAAGGACATGGCAAACCATCCTAGTATTTGAAGTCACATGCTCAAAGAGAAGATCAAAGCCATCTGGTGTCAGATCTTACTTCATAGCCTTCCTATATTTCAATATAATTAGCTTCCTTTGTAATCCTACATGCTTTATTTTGTCTAGGAAGAGAAGGGCAAATGATGCAAAGAGAAGGCTGAGGACCGAAGAAAGGACCATTGACTTGGGCAAGGAAGAGGCCATGGACCATTGATGGTTTTGGTGGCAGAATCAGAAGCCAGACTGTAGAGCCTTAATGCATGCATATGGAGTGAGGACATGAAAGCATCAAATATGGACTACTCTTCCAGAACTTGAGCAGTGAAGGGGAGGAGAGATAGAATAAATATTTGAAGGGTTAGTATGATGGAGGGGAGGTTTTTTAAGGATAGTGAAGGACTTCTTTCTCTTCTGTTTTCCATCTGTCTCCACTTCTTTCCCTGCAAGACAGAGATCTTTACGGACCAGCTCAAACCAATGGAGTTTTAAAGTAGTTTGGAGATAAATAGAAAAAAGGAAAGGGAATGAGAAAAAAGGACAAAATTGGAGGGAAAAAAACCACAGAAATTAAGGTCCTTGGGAGTCTGCAGATGGTTCTTTCTAGATGCATAATTACATGTGCTGGGTGTAAACCAAGTGGGTAGAGACACCGTCAGCTATGGTATAAAATCACTTTGCAGAGATCAAGGAAATATGTGAAGCAAGAGGAAGTAGGGCCATTTAAGAGCTGATTCACAGGAGGGAATTTTCTGATGTGATTCGCGACAGGGGAAAATTGAAAAGCCTAATACTGAAAAAACAAGAAGTGCTAATCTACTTAAGGGGCAGCTAGGTGGTGCAGGGGATAGAGTGCCAGGCCTGGAATCAGGAAAACTCCTCTTCCTGAGTTCAAATCTGACCTCAGACACTTACTAACTGTGTGACCCTGGACACATCACTTTACCCTATTTGCCTCAACTTCCTCATCTGTAAAATGACCTAGAAAAGGAAATGGCAAACCAGTTCAGTATCTTGGCCAAGAAAACCCCAAACATGGACAGGAAGAGTCAGACATATCTGAAACAGGTCACCAACAATAACAAGCTACCCAAGTCATCCTTTCCAACAGTTTCTTCTTTGCCTTCAGACAAATGCTGGATTTCAGATCCATTGGTTAGGAATGAATGCTAGTATGTGGGGAATTCACATCCCCACAGAAGAGAGACAGGTGTAAAGAGTCATAGTGTTTGAAGTTCTATCTGGATGGGGGGCATATGCATACATACATACACATATGTATGCATGTATGTATGTGTGTATATGAAACACCCAGAAGGAAGCAGTGTTCACAGGTAGGCCTAAAAGATGGAAAGAGAAAATAAAGATTAAAAAGGAAGAAGAGATTGCTTTATTGCAGAGGATCTTAACCTTTTCTGTGTACTGGAACCCTTTGGCAGTCTAGTGAAATCTCTGGACTCCAGTCTTAGAATAATATTTTAAAATGAATAAAATATGATACACAGATTACAAATTAAACATTATATATTTGATATTACATAAAGATGTAATTTGTTTCACTGAAGTTCATAGACCCCCTGACATGGTTAGACTTATACTTTAAGAAGGTGACTTTGGCATCTGACTAGAAGCTAGATTGAAGATTAGAACAGTTGGCCATAGAAGATGTGATGGGGACCTGAACGAGGGTGGTGGCTTTGTGAAAGGGAAGAAGGGACTGCATATGAAAGGGGTGAAGGCAGTCACTAGAAGATCCAGCAATAAAGTGGGCATATGAGGTGAGTGAGAAGGTGGTAGCATTACAAACCTAGAGTGACTGGGAAAATTGTGGTATCCTCCACATTAATATGGGAGTTGGGAAGAGGAGACAGTTTTTGGGGGGCAAAATATTATATTTTCTTTTGGACACACTGAATTTGAAATATTTATGGGATATCCAGTTCTAAATGTTCAATAGACCATTGCTGACATGAGACTGGAACTGGGAGAGGCCAAGGCTGGATATAGAGATCTTGGAATCACGTGCATAGAGATGATCATTGAACCCACAGGAGATTATTAGATCAAGAGAGATGGCACAGAAAGAAAAGGGACTCAGGATGAAGACAGAACCTTGGGGAATACCTGTGGTTAGTGGGCACGGCAGGGATGATATACCAAGCAAGTGGGAATGAGAAAGCTTGGTCAGACGGGAAGGAGGAGCTATCATGAAAACCTCAAGAGAAGAGAGTGTTCAGGAGGAGAAAGTAATCAACAGTATCAAATGATGTCAAGAGTTCAGGAAGGATGAAGACTGAGAAAAGGTCATTTGATCTGACAAGTAAAAGATCATCAGTCCCTTTGGAGATGTATGTTGTCATTGAATAACGAGGTCAGATGCCAAATATCAGAGATTTGAGAGGAAGTTCAGGCACTGAGCATAGATGGCTGTTTCAAGGAGTGTAGCTGAGGAGAGAATGGTGCCTATTAGGGATGTTTTTACAAATAGTAGTCTCTAATGAAGGAGCCAGCAGAAAGGAAAAGATTTAATATTAGAGAGACTGGGATCGGAGTGGGAATAATCTGCTGAAGAAGAGGAGAGATTCCTAATGAAATTCTTTTAGCTTAAATTTTTCATGTATCTGAAAAAAGGGGGAGGCAAAACTCCATTTGAGGAACATAGTGGCCAAGACAAATGTATGGACTGGGAAGGATGATGGGTCTGGGTTTGAATCCTAGGTCTGAAATTGTAGTTTGACCTATGAACACATGAAATCACTTAAATCTTCTTTCCCCATTTTACAAATGGGGGTGAGAATAATAACCTAACATGGTTTATTGTAAGGAAAGTACTAGGAGTCATTCTTATTATAGAAGAGTCAGTTTAAATGTTTAACAGAATGTTGGCATCTGATCTCATTATTCAGTGGAAACTTTGCTCTCCAAAGTACTGGTGATCTCTGGTTCATTGACTGACAACCTGGAGAAAAGAATTAAGGCCCTGTTCTTGTGTTAACTTGATTCCATTCCTTTTTAGAGACTTTTTTTTCACTGTTTTTACAATAAGAGTTATAATAACTTCCTTATTTACCTTATGGGAAAATATTGGACTATATAATAAGTAAAATAAAAGACTTGAAATAGGTTCTCAGGACCCCTTTGCTATCTTAAAAATTAGAAGACCCACCCCATCAAGAACTTTGGTTTATTTGGGTTATGTATTTATTGTATTAGAAATTAAAATGTCTTACTACTACTATAAAAATATTCTTGACCTCATGGACCTGCTGAAATGGTACCATCTCTGGGACCTCCGGGGGTTCCCAAACAACACTTGGAGAACCTCTTCCAGTTCTAACACTCCATGCTCTAAGGCCCCTCTGACCTCAGACATTCTTTGTTCTAAGGCTTCATTCATCTCTGACATTCTGTCTACTGAGGCCCCACCCAGCTTGGTCACTCTATGGTCTGTAAAGGCTAGAAAGCTGTCAGAAAGGTGCTGTAGAAACCCAAGGTCATGTCTTTTAAAAGATGTTGGACATTTCATTTGAAGTTTCCACTTTCTGTGTTGTTGGTCTGTTCTTACTGCCTGGCTCCTCACTTCACACTTTTCAGGAGTTTCCTCTAAATCTTAATCTAAGAATCAGCCTGCTCCTAAATACCAGGTAAGACTTGGCACAGAGAGGGTCCCTGGCAGCTTTCTCCTTTGGTGAAGTAATTAGTGTCGTTGCTGTATTGGAATAGGAGACCACTGGAGCAGCAGGCTTTTATGAGTGATTGAATAGACTCTCTGGGCTCATAAAGGAAATGACATTAAAAAAAAAATAAAGGTAGTCAACGGGGAGGCCATTGCCTAAACTGGGCTTGAATTTGAATATGGGGAGTTAATAAGCAGTGACTCAGGATTTCAACTGCCTTGAGGGGGTGGAATATAGAGTCAGACTGGAGGATATTATTTAAAACGATCAGGAATTTAGAGATAGAAGAGTACAAAAAAAGCACTGGCTTAGGAGATAAAAGTGCTGGGTTCTAGTCCTGAGTCTTCTACTAATTAGCTGTGTGACCTCTAGAAAATTAGAGTACCTTTCTGGCCTCAGTTTCCTGATCTGTAAAATGAAGGAATTGAAGGATACTTGGTTTGAATCCCAGTTCTGCCACCTTCGTGACCTTGGAGAAGACATTTCATTGCTAAGGGTTTCTGCTTCTCTGGGCTTCCTAATCTCTCTCATTTCCATTTTCTTTCTATTCTACTTGATGCACATTATATTACAGAACTTCATCCTCATTTACCTCTCAGCAGGATCTTCTCCCTCCCCTCTCCCCAATTCAATCACTCCTTACTCCTTAAGATTCTACCTCCTCCTTCCAGGCTCACCTCAGGTGTCATATCTCCTCTGGGAAGCCTTCCCAGGTTTCCCCAACTAAAAATATCTCTTCCATCTCCTGCAGTGGAAAGAATGCTGCACAATGAATCAGAGGGTAGTGCAGCAAGTTGACGCAGTGAATAGAGCACTGGCCCTGGAGTCAGGAGGACCTGAGTTCAAATCCAGCCTCAGCCACTTAACACTTCCTAGCTGTGTGACCTTGGGCAAGTCACTTAACTCCAATTGCCCTGCCCTCCCTGCTCCAAAAAGCAAAAATAATGAAAGAAAGAAAAGAAAGGAAGAAAGAAAGAAAGAAAGAAAGAAAGAAAGAAAGAAAGAAAGAAAAAGAAAGAAAGAAAGAAAGAAACAAACAAAGAAAGAAACAAAGAAACAAAGAAAGAAAGAAAGAAAAGAAAGAAATCAGAGAGATGAGGGATCTGGGATTGAATCCTGGCTCTGATACCTAGGAGACGTTGGATAAGTCACTAAATTCCTCTGAAACTCATCCATAAAATGAGGAAATTGAAGTTAGTGATCTCTAAGGATTCTTTTCCCTATAAATCTATGTATTAATCTAAATTTTCTGAGAAAGTTTGTCCAGATCTCTCCTTTGCCCCCATCATACTCTTCTTATCTGTGCATATATTGTACACTGTGTCCCAGGTAGGCTTTGTATAAGGTCCTTGAGGGTAGAAACTTTGTCATTAAAAACAACAACAACCACACTATTTCTCCTGTGCTGAGCAGAACTGAAATGCTTGTACTTAAAGAATAAATAAATTGGCAAAATGAGGAGATTGGACAATCATGAATGTCCCTTCTGACTCTAAAGCCCAGAACGTCCTTTAAGATTAAATGATCTCTGAGAGCCCTCCTAGGTGTACTAGTTAATGATTACACACACACAGCAAAGGAATTTTGTCATGGCGGCCTTTTGATGCTTGGCATTCGGGATCAGCAGTGGCTGCCAGGAAGCCCAGGTGGAGCCACTCAGCTCATGTTCTGTGGCAAGCGAGCTGCTGTGTTTTGCAGAAGGCTGTCATTTCTAGATGACTTGAAGTGGTTGGTCATCCTCGACAGAGCTCTTGCTGTTGTCTGGTCTATATGGATTGTGAAAGTGTCTAGGTCTACATGTGACAAAAAGTGGACTGCAGCTGGCACGTTGGAAAGGCTGGATTGGGGATCCAAAGACTGGGGTGACATCCCTGCTTTGTCATTTGCTACCCCTAGAACTTTGTCTTCAGTTTCCTCATTTTCATAATGAAAAGAGATGCAATTACTAAATGAGCTGGTTGACAACACTAGAACTAGAAATCAGGTCTCCTGGCCAGAGCCATTACTAGGAATTTTGGTGCCTGGGGAAAATTCAGTTGAATGAAGAAAGGGAGAGGATAGAGGACAGTGTGCTTTGGTTGGGTGAAGTCACTGCAGAAGAAGCAGCTCATTCCCCAGAGTCCAGCAAAGCCAGTGATCCATGACCCCTGGAATTACAATTACAATTTACCCCTGGAAAGAAGTGAGGCAGAAAAAGAGTGGTAGGTACAAAGTGTCAGGGGTGGAATCTCAGGAGTAATCCCTTAAGCCAGGGAAATGGTAAGCTTACTGTTTAGCACAGCTCCTTGCACATGATAGGCATTTAATAAATATTTATTGATTAATTATTGATTGTTTGGGGAAGAAGCCACTTCCTAGAGGAAGTATACTTCCTAGATGTCAGCATCCTGAAAGAAAGCCCTAGAAACACTGTACTAGTTATGGGTATGCTCCTAACTCACAGCTTCTTTTTCTTACCTTTCCTTAGATCACCTTTGTGACCAAGTCTATTCATTGAAAAAGCAATTATTGCATCATTACCTTTCAGGAAAAAAAAAGTTTCACTATTTAAATATCTTCTTGCTTGCAAATTCCATTTCTTGTGTGGACAAGTCAGTTTCCTTATGTGAACATAAAAACAATGCTACAAAAAGTCAATAGTTTTTGTTGATACTTATGGTACAATTAATCAAGTGGTATCCTGGAACAATACAAAGTGTCTTCAATGAAATTCATAGCAATGTGAAAGAAACTAGCTAGTCATCCACAGTGAAATGACAAAGTGGATGAAAAATGCATTTTGTTGAGATGATATGCTACTTGAAAGTGCATCAAGCGAATCCAGCATTTGGATAAACAAAAAGTGACTTACTCCTGGTAATATGCAATGTTAATAAGCAAAGACAGTAATGATGATGTGAGTAGAGAGGAAGGATGACTTTTGCAAAGGCTTATTTTACAGAGAGATTAAACAACAGCTGCCTGCATGTTAGACAAAAGGGAAATGTCAGGAAATAAATGAGATTATTTTGTCTCGTTGGCTAGGATTGGAAGAAGCTCTGGGACTTTATATAAAAGTATTGCTTAAGCGGCCTCTTCATGAGAGATCTGTTTCTTTTGCTCCTAGCCAATGTTAAAGGGACTCCTATTGAAATTTTTGCTTTGGGCCCAAGAATTGAAATCGACCTTCCTGGCTTGGACAAATGAATATTCTGAAAGTGTACCTGTCAAGAGGCAGAAAATATCCAGATGTCATTGAATTCCAAAAGAAGTGAGTTGATTTTATTACAACTTGAATAAATATTTGTTTAACATTCCACTCTCATGAGATATACCAGCTGATTTTTATATAAATTTTCGCTTTTTCTTTCAATATATCAAACATTTTAGAAGTTCTTGCTGTATATAGAGGTATAACATAGGACACTTCTATCTTGGTTCCAGATATTTAGCATAAATATATTTAGTAGCAGGTTCTACTGAATTATAGTTTTTACAAACTAAATGAACCTTTTAAGATATATAATACAGTATATAATATACACATATATGTTTTTGTGGGCATATATACATATATATGTAAATCAAATGACCTAATACTATGTACATTTGTGTTACTATAATGAAGGTTGAACGAGAACTCCCTGACCAATTTGATATCCTTTGTCAAAAATCATGGTAAGATTAGCGAACAAGGATCTTTATCTGAAAGGTGTTTCCTATAAGATGATGCCCACTCACAGTATAGCACCTTGCTTAGAGGATATAGGGAATTTCTATGATTGGTTCTAAGTAATGGTGGCTCTCTCCAAGGTGATCAATGACAGAGACTCTCTGGGGAGACAGACTCTTTTTGGAAGAGGTATCCTTCCTCCTTATCCTGTATAAAGCAAACTGGGAAATGTCTTGCCCCTTCCTTTTTAGATATTTTCTCTCCATTGGACTTCCAAACTAGAGTTCCATAAGGGTAGAGGGAGAATATCTTCCCTTCTCCTTCCTGCCTCCTCTAGATTAAAATGGAACCTTGAGGAAGAAGCACATGGCAAGTGGTCTTTGTTTGTCTAGGTCAACAAACTATGGTCTGTGGGTCAAATCTAGCCTTCTACTTGTTTTTGTGGCCAGTGAACTAAGAATGGTTTTTACATGTTAAAATAAAGTTTTATTGTATTTTAAAATACAAAAACCATTCTCAGTTATCAGATCATACAATAGGTGAATAGGTCATACTGTATTTGGCCCTTGGTCTGTAGTTTGCTGACCCCTGATCCAGATGGACCTAAAAGGGAAGGTCCTGGACTTCCAAATACTGGCTTCTTTTGTCTGCCTTTCTGTTTCTCTTTCTGAATACAGGTCAGAGACTAGGGTTCTTGAGAATGGGGTTCCCTCCCCCCCATGCATGTTTAAGAGGTCCTAATGGTGGAAAGGTAGATAGAGAACCTCCTAGAGTCAGGAAGACCTGAGTTCAAATTTGACCACAGAAGCTCATTGACTGTGTGACCCTGGGCAAGTCACTCTCTTTGCCTTTATCCACTGGAGAAGGAAATGGTTATCTACTCTACTACCTTTGCCAAGAAAACTTTATACAGGGTCATGAAGAGTCTGATAAAACTGAACAACAACAAAGTATTAAAAGTCCTGGAATTTAATTATTTGGATATGGATCACCTACTCTAGAGTAGTAGCTTCAGGGTGGAAACTCAGGTAGCTGGGGGAACTTGGCTTGATCCTTAGGGATGGGTGGTCATCCAGTTGGGGTTGGGGTGGGAAAATGGGTCACATCCTAGATTCTCCCTGAGAAACAACTGTTGGGTTTGTTTCTCATGCAACCACATCTACCCTTACTGCCCCTCTTCCACTCCCCAACTCCACTTCCTCCCTCTACTGTGACAGTCCCCAACCTGCCTACTTCTGAGCCAGGTGTTCTGGCAGTTGTAATCTTATCATGTCCTGGACATCCAAAGCAGCTGGTGACATTGGAATAATTCCTCCCCCACCCCCATCCTCCAGCACACCTGTCACTTGTTCATACTACTTGGTAACTGTAGCAGGCATCCTGTGGATGGCACACACTGTGTTCTAGGGCACTGACAAGGGAACAAGAGCCCCACCCCAAGTCCCTTTTCATTTAGGGAGAATCACAAGATGGGCTGGTATAGTTGGGTCATCCCCCATGTCATCAATGTGAACATAAACCAAAGAAAGGAAGTAATTAACTAACCCCCCAGGGTCAGATTCAGTCCATGAAAATCTTTGGAGTGTTCTGGACCAAGGGTCACATTGTTTTTTACATTACGATCATTTGGAATATAATTATCCGATACTGAGCTCATAATAAATGAAATCTTGAGCTGGAGGGCATCTCAGAGGCCATCTAATGAAGCCTCCTCATTTTATGAGGAAACAGGCCCAGTGAGGTTAAATGACTTGCCTTGGTAGTAAATGACAGAGGAAGACATTGTTTCCAGGGCCTTTGTCTCCAGACCAATGTTATTTGTACCGAAAAAAGGATCTGTGAGTTCATCGGTGTGGGTCCGTTCTCTCCACCAAGAAAGGCCATGGTCTAGGTTCCAGGTACCTTTTTGAGTTGCTGTAGCTGAAACAGCTCCATCCTCTGGTGGGATAAGCCTTTCTAGGGATAAGACTTTCTCAACTTGAGCAGACTGGTCCTAGGAGAGCAGGCATGGCACCTGTTTCCAGGCCTCTCCAACTTGGGAGGGCTTGATAGAGCTTTGTAGGCTTCACAGTTACTTCTGTCACATGAAGGCCCCTGCAGTAGACTTCATAAGGGGTTCAGTGCAATGGCTCTGATCAAGCCAGGGTGACCTCACCATGATGAGATGGCAGGAAGACTTCCCTGCAGAAAACTCCGTGTATAAAGTATGATATGAATTGTGTCACCCTGAAGGATGCTTTTAAAAAGCACTTGTTTTAAACAGCTCTCCAAATAAGCAAGGTATTCTATTAACATTTTAAAGAAACAGATAGCTCTTTTTTGTATCACTTTCCCACCATCCTCCTCCTTCTTCCCTTCCCTTCCAAGAGATCAATCCCTTATAAGAAAAAGCAAGAAAGATAGAAAAAAAGAGTTCAGCACCAATCCATTGAAAAAGTCTGATATTTTTTAAACACAGTGTCCACACCCATAGTCTCCCATCTTGGCAAAGAATGTGAGGATGGCTAGGCATTCCATTTCATTTTTTAAAACTTAATACTTTATTTCCCCCCAAGTACATGTAAAAACAATTTTCAACATTAAAAAAAAAGATTTTTGAGTACCAAATTCTCTCTTTCCTTCTTCCCTCTCTTCTCATTGAGAAGGCAAGCAATTTGATATAGGTTATATGTGTGCAGTCATGTGAAACATATTTCCATCTTAGTCATGTTGTGAAAGAAAACAGACAAAAACCCTATAAGACACACAAAGCAAAGAAAAAGTAATCTTTGATCTGCATTCAGACTCCATCAGTTGTTTATCTGGAAACAGATAACATAAGTCCTTTAGGATTGTTTTGGATCAGTTTATTGCTAAGAAGAGCTAAGTTTATCAAAGTTGGTCATCACACAGTGCTGCTGTTACTGTGGGTACAATGTTTTCCTGGTTCTGTTCACTTCGCTCAGCATCAGTTCATCTAAGTCTCTCCAGGTTTTTCTGAAATCTGCCTGTTCATTATTTCTTATAGCACAATAATATTTCATCACAATCATATACAACAACATGCTCAGCCATTCCCCAATTAATGAACATCCTCTCAATTTCCAATTCTTTGCCACCACTGAAAGAGTTGCTATAAATATTTTTGTACATATGGGTCCTTTTCCTTTTTTTTTTTTTAAAATCTCTTTGGGAAATAGAGTTAGTAGTGTTATTGCTTGGTCAAAGGGTAAACACGGTTCTATAGCCCTCTGGGAGCAGTTCCAAATTGCTCTCCAGAATGGTTGGATCAGTTCACAACTTTATCAACAGTGCTTTAGTGTTCTAATTTTCCCACATCCCCTCCAACATTTATTATCTTCCTTTTCTGTCATATGAGCTAGTTTGATAAGTGTGGGTTGGCAGCTCCGAGTTGTTTTAATCTGCATTTCTCTAATCAATAGTGATTTCGCTCATTTTTCCATATAACTATAGACAGTTTTGATGACTTCATCTGAAAACTGTCTGTTCATATCACTTTGCCACTTATCAGTTGAGGAATTGCTTTTATTTCTATAAATTTGACTCAGTTCTCCATATAGTTGAGAACTGAGGTCTTTATCAGAGAAACTTGCTGTAAAATGTGTTTTCACAGTAGTGATTACTATGTATTTCCCTCCATTCTATTTTCCCACTTTTCTCTCGTTTCATCCTGTCCATGCTCAAAAGTGTTTTTAGACATTCTATTTTAATACAGCATTCAAAGCCCAGACTATTCTTACCTTACAGTTTCAATTTTCCTTCCCCTAAAGAATGATAGTTTGAACTACATGGATAAAGAAGAGAAGGGTGGCATAATGGACAGAGAGGCAGCCAAGAAGCCAAGAGGACCCGACCAAGTCCTCCTTGGCTGTATCAGCCTGGGCAAGTTCCTTAACCACTCAGTGCTCTATTGCGTCTCTCTGGATTGTAAATTGCAGAGAATATGTTGACTTGCACTGGTAGAGGGAGTTTCTTTACTTGAGAGTACTCTATGCCAATGACGTCATGGGTCCAGTCACTTTCTTTTCCCCTATGGACAAGGAAAGCTAATTATGCCAGCTATATTCTGTATTAATGTACCCAAAGTTTTTAATCTTATCCAGAACTGCAGGTAACTTCAACAAAGGAAGGGTAAAGTACCTACAACTGTATAATGGGCTGATAGAAGAAATCACATAATGACTACTTCAGGGAAGAAGGAAACAAATAAATGGGAGAAGGGTCCTTTCTGTTTCTTAAATACATCCAAGGAAGTCGCCTTCTGCTTTGGCCTCACTGTGGTGTGGAGACCTGAATGAGAAAAGCTGACATTTACACAGTGTTTAGGGTTATCTTATATGATCCTTGTGAAGATCCTATGAGATTAATGTTGTGGGTTTGGTTACAGGTGGGGAGTTCTTTGCCCAGGGTCACAGAGCTAGCAAATGTTGGAGGCAGTGTGAATCTAGTGTGTTCTGACTTGGAGTGCAGCATTCTGTCCCCGGTACCACAAGGACTTTCTCAAAGACTATGCCAAAAAAACCAAAACCAAACCAAAAAATCGAACCCACAAGCTCTGGCAGGCCTTCCCAAGTTGGGCAAACCTTCAAGAAGAGGCATGGTGACAGACTGTGTGGTTGTCACCTGAGGAACAGCCTAGCTAACTTTGGAGGTGCTCATCATCCAAGCTGGTTTTGAGTTTCCTTGGGCACAGCAACTCTGGAATATTGTCTTTTAAGGCACAGGGCAATTGTAACTTAAATTGGTGGAGGGAGTCTCTACCATCGAAATCTTGGATCCTTAAAATATAAAAGTAAGTAGAGATCCAAAAAATGTTACAGCTGGAAGTAAAATGGCATCTTGACTCTGGCACCGAGCAAATGCCATCTCTGGCGTTTTTCTCATAGCATCTTAGGGCTGGGAGCTGGAAGGGAATTTAGAAATCTAACCCACTTGGTTTTTTTTTTTTATAGCTGGGGACAGTGAGGCCCAGAAAGATCAAGGGCCAGAGCAGGCATTTGAACCAACACTCTCTGACTTCAAATCAAATTGCTTTTTCACTGTGCCACACTGCCTTTCTCAATTCCCAGAATTCCTCTTTAATGGAAGATTCTGATGACATCCTGCACATTCTTTTCTTGCAAACATTTAATTTCTGAGGGTTTTTTTTCTTCCCATTTTGAGTTCTTGGACAATTAAGTCAACAAGTGTCTTTCCTGCAAACATTTAATTTCTAAGGTTTATTCTCCTCTGAATTCTCTGACAATTAATTAATTAAACAAATACATATTAAGTACCTGCTGTGTGCAGACCAGTCAGAAAGACTTGAGTTCAACTCCAGTCTCATTTGCTTACTAGCTGTGTGTCCCTGGACAAGTCACTTGACTTCTGTTTGCATCAATTTCCTCCTCTACAAAATGGGTATAATAATAGCTCTCAGCTTTCCAGGGTTGTTGGGAGGATCACGTGAAATAACGATTGTAAATCACTTTGCACAGTGCCTGGCACATATTAAGCATTATATAAATATTAGCTATTATTATAATAATTAATTACTGTACTACATTCTGGAGGAGATAACATAGTTTAGACAGGAGACAGTTGATAGTCTCAGCCTTTGTGGAACTCACAGCCTAATTGGACTGAAGGGGTAGCCTGTAGCTAAAGGATTATGGTAAATGCTAGTAAATGTTTATATGAAGTCTCATGATTTTAAATTTAATTAGTCAGGAAGGAAGGTGCCTGTAGTTATTTCCCATGGCTTGGGTCTGGTAAATGGAGACAGGGGCCATGCAACACAGTGCCTGCAGCTCATTCCAGAAACAGCCATGATTACTTCTACAAAGGCCATAGAGAGTCTGTTCACAAAACATGTATTTATCCACAAGCCCGATCTCCTAACCCATTTCACACAGGACGGTATAATTTAAAGCAGAAGAGATTTTAATTCAAGACCCATCCCTGCCATCTTCTGGGTGGAGAACATTGAAAACCAGAAAGGTCAAGTCACCACACCCAAAGTCACATAGGTGTAAAAAAGCAGATCTAATTTATCAGTAAGCCACTGTGTCAAAGTGAAGGAAACAAGAGATAGGAACTGATTATGAAAGGAGACAAACATGAACACAATAGTAGGAAGAGAGTTACAGGAAAAGACTTTACCAAAATACATTTTCAATGATGACTTATGTACAAGAAGTTGGAGGATGTCATTCAGGAAATGTAGTATCAGAAAAGGAGGTGAATGGATCATGTAGGAAGATCATGGAATTAAAGCTAGGGTTACTGAGCATTTGCTCAGTGCCAGAGTTGAGATGCCATTTTACTTCCAGCTGTAACATTTTTTGGATCTCTACTTACTCTCATATTTTAAGCACCCAAGATTACAATGGTAGAGACTCCCTCCACCAATTTAAGTTACAATTGCCCTGTGCCTTAAAAGACAATATTCCAGAGTTGCTGTGCCCAAGGAAACAAACTCAAAAGCAGCTTGGGTGATGAGGAAGGCCTGTATACCGTGTAGATTTGTGTGTGTGTTTGTGTAAATTTGTATATTTTCCCCAGTTCCATGTAAAACAATTTTAGCATTCTTTTTTGAAATTTTGAGTTCCAAATTCCCTCCTTACCTCCCTTGAGAAGGCAAGCAATTTGATATAGATTATATATGGTGTAAAATATATTTCAACACTAGCCATGTTGCTAAAAAAAAACAACCAAAAACCAAAAAAAAAAAACCCAAACCCAAAATAAACAAACACATACATACATAAATACATAAGATATAGAAGGTTAAAAAAAAGCATACTTTGATCAGCATTCAGACTCTCTCAGTTCCTTCTCTGGGGGTGGATAGCATTTTTTATCCTAAGCCCTTCAGAATTGTCTTGGATCTTTGCATTGCTGAGAATAGCTAAGTCATTCACAGTTGAATATTGCTCAGTAACAACCTAGCACAATGTTCTCCTGGTTCTGCTTGCTTCATTGTGTAAATTCTTTATGGAGACTCTCTGAGAGCTCTGTATACAAGAATAACACAGGATTAGAATGCATGGATAGATGATGATCTGTGCTGATGGAGGGAATATCCACAGAGATGAAATTAAAAATTCATTAAAGCATTAAAATCGATGTTAAAGTGTAGCCAGAGGGCTTTGCCTGCTCTGGATCCTCACAAACTTGGGTTCAGGTGAGGGGATCAAGTTTCAATGATAATTTACCTATCTGGCTTGTTTATTCCCACCCAGTTATAAAACTGGCCACACCTGAAGTTTCTAAGGCTAGCAATTCAGTTGTTCTGCACCCTAACAGAATAAACAAAGAATAATCTTGGATAAATAAAGCATTTAATTGAGACAGAAATGAATAATAAAGTGACAGGGATCCACTTCAGTCATGAATATAGCTTCTTTTCCTTCTTCCACCAAGGACAGTTTGGGAAATCTGGTCCTTTGTTCCATGTGGTTATGAACCATTATTGATGACCTCCATTTTCTCTGTTTTGTCCAATCTTTCCTCCTTCTCCTTAGTATTATCGACCTGTATCTTCGGCTCTCATATCTCATGAGAATTGAGTCCTCATTCTCCCCAAATCATCCGTGCCATGGGCACAGACGTCATGAGACATATATTCTTTCCTAGTCTTGTCCCAGCCTTTTCACAGAAGCACATCATAGATAATATTATCTTGCCTTTGAGCTTCCGAACGGCAAGGACTCTGCCTAAAACTTGACTTCAGTCTGCCCAGCAACTAGCACCATGTTTTTCACATAGTGGATACTCTGTAAATATTGAATTTGAAGAACTTGAAAAAAAAAAGGTTTATTGAATGAATGATCAAGAAAAGAAGAAAGAGTATTTCTTTGTGGCTAGCAGGATTTGAGAGATCCTCTAGTCCAATACCTCTGCTTACAGATGAAAACTGAGATCCTGAGGTGTTAAACAATTTACCCAAGGTCACATGGGTATAAGTAGCAGAGCTGAGATTCAACCTGGGTTTTTTTTTTTCTTTAGAAGTATTGTTTCCACTATGTTACTGTCTTTTAAGTCCTTCGATGAACTCAACTAATAGCTAAACAACTAAAGTATATTATCTGAAAAAAAAAAAACATTCAAGTTTTCCTATTGGCAAATGTTTCCAATTTTTTTTCCCCAAGAACTACTAGTCGATTACTCCTAAGAAACTGCTTCTTCTCTCAGGTACCATGACTGACTAGTGCTACTTAAAAACACCACAGATGACCCATGCCCATGCATGCCAGTCTTTTGTTACAAAAGCTGACATTATTCCGGGGATGCCTTTTCCTTCTTAGCTTTGAATGTTCATCCTATCAAAAAGATTTCTTCTTTTCTTTCTGTCTTACTGGGAAATATTTGCAACCAGTATGGGCATACAGTAATTTAATACCTTGAAATTCACTGTTGCAGAATTTATAAGCCAGGAAATTGATTCAATATGCATTGCTGAAAAACTTACTCTTCAGAATTCCCTAGTCTCTTTGGCCACTTGCCCTAGTGAACATGTTCCCCTGTTACTTTATTTCCTGCTGCATTTTGAATTTCTGTCTTTACTGCATTTGCAGCTCTTCCTCCCTTCAGCCTGGATCCGTCTGCTTTGTATCTAAAAGCCAGCAATTTCCACAAAGTGCCAGGAAACAATCTTAGCAACCAAAGAGAATTGTGAATTTTCCTGCTGCAGAATCCTGAAGAGAGGGTTTGATAGAAGCTAAGCGCCCTTTCATTCCAGTGTGTTCCATTCAGCTAAGGTCAAAAGACAAAATAAAAATGACAACTTTAAGTGATTGTACCTGGGATAAAAATAACTCTCGCTCCTTGATGGTCACATTTTGAATATTAGAAATTATTTCCTACTCTGCACTTATGAGCACTGCCACATTTAGAAATAAGAGTAACCATAATGTCATCTTTGACTCATTACCTCAATTCACCCGATCCGTTGCCAAAATTTGTCTTTTCTACTTTCATATCTTTTGTGTATATAAATATATATTTATTTATATTATATATAAATATAATATAAAAATATATAATATAAATAAATAAATATATATATATATAATTTAAGCCTTCTCACCTCAAGTCTCTGTGCTCTCTGATCCATTCTCCACTTTGATCTCCTAAAGTGTAAGCCTGTCTATCCTAATCCCTTTTTCAATAATCTATTTATTACCTTCAGCATCAAATATGAAGCCATTATTTGCATTTGCAGGTCTTCACCACTTGGCCCCTTCCTACCTTTTCCACTCTTCCTATACTTTACTCCCTTCTATACACCCTAACATCCAGTCATGCTGACTTACTCCAATTCGATGCTTCATCTCCGACCTCTGAACTTGTGCCTAGAATTCTCTTGCTCCTCACCTCTGCCTCTTATCATGCCTGACTTTCTTCAAGAATCATCTCAAATCTTACCTTCTTCTAGAGAACTTTTGCAACTCCCTCCAACCACTTGAATTTTCTCTTATGAGGTTACCTTCTTTCCACTTTGTATATATCTTATACGTACATAGTTATTTACACGTCTTCCGCGTTAGAATGTAAGCTCCTTGAAGGCAAGGACTGTTTTTTTTTTTTGCCACTTTTTATATCCCCAGTACTTAGCATAGTGCCTAGCATAGATCAAATATTAAGTGCTTTATAAATGTCTGTTGAGTGAGTGAGTGAGTGAGACTGAAGTGATTTATGTAAGGTCACATAGTACAGATGTTTGAATTAGGATTTAAATTCAGGTATTTCTGCACCTAGCACTCTATCCGCTGTACCACCTAGCTGCTTCATGAAATGGGTTCAGGAAAACTGCGCTTTGCTCCGAGTCATAAAGTTAATAATGTCAGAACGGAGACGTAAAAAACCAGAATCATGAAGAATTTCAGAACTGCAAGGGACCAACTGGCCCAATCCATACCAATCCATACATTGGACAATGTTCCCCCAAACTAGTCATTTGGTCTATAATACAAGAACTCCAATGAGGGACAAACCAAAGGCAGCTCAATGTACTTTGGGGGAGTTGGAATTGTCAATTAAGTTTTTCCTTCCATCAAGCCTAAATTCATCTCCATGACTCCCACTCTAAGGTTTTACGTTTGGAACCACTTAGAACAAACCTAAACCCACTTATAACCAACTGCTCTTTAAATACTTGAAGGTGGTGATCATGTACCCTGTAAATCTTTTCTCTTCTCAGCTAAGCAGCCCTAATTCCCTCCTCCAGTCCTCATGTGGCAGGGCATCAGGGCCCTTCACTATCCTAGTTTCTGTCTTCTGGATAAATGCTTCCTAAAGTGGGGTATCCAGCACTGAATCCAATGTTCCAGGAGCTGGTCTGACCAAGGTAGGGCGCAGTAATCCTGTTATCACCTTTTCCTGGGATTTGGTTGAGTCAGTGGCAGGGCTGAAAGTTGGCTCCTTGAGTAGTTTATTGATTATAGATTTCCGCTGATTATATTTTGAATATATATAATATATATTATAGATTGATTATAAATTTGTATTTTATATATTTCCATTTAAGATACAACATTCTGTGATTTGGGTTTTGCCCACTAGTAGATAAAGCAAAGTAAGGGAGATAGATTAGGAGAGTGGAGCAGTTATTGGATGTCAAGCCAAGTCAAGTGGTGTTTATTAAGCACCTCTTACATGTCAGGTCCTGTGCTAAGCGCTGGGGATGCAAAGAAAGGCAAGAAGACAGTCCCTGCTCTCAAAGAGATCAGGGTCTAATGAAGAGAGACAACATTCAAACAATAATATACAAACAAAGTATACATAGGCTCTATTTCTCATCTTCTGGGCAATGCACATGTTGCCTCTAACTCTGGGAGTGGGGTTTGCATGTTGTTTTGTAAGCTTTGTGAAGGCAGAAATTGATTTCACTTTACATTCCCTGTGCTTAGCACAGAGCTAGGCACATAGTAAGCATTTAACAAAAGCTTGTTTACTTAATTTGATTGGCAGCTGCCATTGTAAAAGGACTGAGCCCTTTGGTCTCACCACTCCCTGTGATTTTGCTTCCTGAACTCATCACACTTCCTGGCCTGAACCTCTGCCTAGCAACCAATTTTCCTGCTCATGGGAACATAAAATGATAGGATCACAGATTTAGAAGTGGAAGGGACTTTAGAAGCTGTTGAGGCTAACCTAATAATTTTACAGATAATAAAACTGAGGCTAAATGATTTGCCCAGAGTCACAAAGCTAGAAAGTGTTTGCAGAAGGATTCAAACTCAGGTCTTCCTGACTCTATCCACTAACAGTGTCAGCCCCTTAGATTATGGCGATCCACAGACACCCTCACACCAGTCTGGTCTCGATAGTGTTCTATGTTTGCTCTTTTTCCAACTTGGACCCTGACTCTTCCTTCTCAGGTATGGATTGTCCTTCCCCTCCCCCTAAACATATTAATGAATACATTACACATATTATATATAATGAATACATTAGTCTTATTTTAGGAGGCAAAGGGCAGGGGGAAAGACATCACAAGTGGAAGAAAGGGATTACTCCCTAATGGTGGCATTTCCGACACTGTGAAACTTGGGCAGAGGAGATTTTTGAGACAGCAGAGTCTTCTCTTATGCCTTTAGATGAAACCACCTAAGGTACTACATTTCTGGGCCTTAGTATGGTGAAAAGTACAAAGCAAGCCCCCAGTAAATTCTCCAAATTATTTAACATTGTGGACATTCCATTGTCTCTTCTTATTTAAAGATCCTACTAGGTTAATTATGAACTTTTAAGAAATTATAGCGTGGGTCATCTTGAGGGCTTATATATTCATAGAGAAAGCTTAATTTGTCCAGATATCTTCAAAGATGTTTTGTAATATTAAAAAAACCCCAACCTTCTAAACCAGGCCACTTGCCTTTGAGCAACTAACATCATTTACCAATGCACAAAAATTAACATTTATCAGTTTCTTCTCTTACACTGGTGTTAGGGGGCAAGAATAACACCAGCCTAATAGGCTGTTTGTGTAACCAGGAGAAAGCTACATAACTGAGTATCAAGAGAGAACAAGTCTCTCTACAGTGCCTTTACAACAGATCTATATTTTGCCTTCTGTTCTCAGCAGCCTCATCCATGCCTCTTTTCTCTTAGGCATTTTCTTCCTTGTCTAAGATTGATTTAATAAAAAGCAGTCCCTGATTGCTGTTTTTAGGATCTCAACTTTGGTTAGCTGCCACTGGGAAATCTTCTCTTTTGGTGGCCCCAGAAGAACAATGCACTGAAGTCTACACTTCAAAGTAGCCTCTCACATCCTACCCTCATCATCCACTGAGTCGGCTAATGAGACCTTCTGGCACTTTGAAAGCATCATGTGCTAGTGAAATATCTTGGAAAAGAATCCCAGGCATGGGGGATGTAACTTGCAATGAATCAATCACGCTGGAGGAAAGTACTTTCTAAAAGGATCACAGGCTTTAGAGCTGGAAGAAACCTAAAGGTTCATCTATCCAACCCCCTCATTTTGCCATATTGGGAAACCGAGGCTCAGAGAAGGGAAGTGACTTGATCAAAGTCACGTGGATGGTAAATAGCAAAGCTGGGGTCTGAACCTAGGTCCTTTGATTCAGTGTTGTTTCTCCTTATGCCATCTTAAGGTTTTACTTTATCATGGCTGTGACTGGAGAGTTACTGTTTGCTAAAAGTGGGCCACTTGTCAATTTTATCTATCTAGTTGCACAGTTTGCTTCCTGACCATTCTGCATTCTGGCGTGTGTAGTGGGGTGTGTGTGTGTGTGTGTGTGTGTGTGTGTGTTGGGGTAAGGGTGAAAACAGGAAACTCATGTCTAACTCTCGTGGTCTACTCTATCATTAACTTTTCTCATATATATGTGTGTATATCTTTATATACGTGTGTATATGTGTATAAATATACACACGTATGTGTGTATATATATTGTGTACACACACACACACACACACACACACACACATAATGTCTTCCAAAGAGAATGCCAGCCCCTTTAAGGGAAGACTACTAAAGATCTTATGGGATGCTTTGAGTGTAGGAGGCATTCTGAAAGTGTTTACTTATTGGTAGCTTACATCCCTTCATGTTAATCAGGGGGTAGTGGCTTATTAGAATGATTCAAAATGTTTCTTAGACTTTCTTCTTCCTATATTTCTCAACATTTGTTGCTGAGACTTCACAGGAAGTGAAGATCTGATCTTAGAGAGCATCTTGTCCAATCCCACTTTAGCCATCACAGTATCATAAATTCAAAGTTGAAATGAACCTAGTCCCACCTCTTCCTTTGTGCAAATAAGGAAATTGGGATCTGTAGAGATTAAGTAACTTCCCCAAGGTCACCCAGGTAATAAATAAGAGAATTGGCACTCAAACCCATATCCTTTGATTCTAAAGAGAGAACTCTTTCTACTATGAAATGCTGCTTCTCCATAGCTGAGTGGAGAGAAGAGATGGGATGAACCCAACAGTGTAAAAAGAGGTAATCATATCCATCGGGGTTTTATAGGAACACAATTCATACTGCCTCCTATAAAATATGAATAATAGTATTTGTACTACCTGCCTCACAAGCCTGTGTAAACATGTTTTTCTTTCTTTTCTTATTTATTTAATTTTAGTTTAAAGCATTCAGTTCCACAATCCCTTGAGTTCCAAATTTTCTCTTCTCCACCCAACCCCCTACCACAGTGGCATGCCATCTGATAACGGTTCTACAAATACCTTCACACTAAACATTAGTCCAGTTGTAAAGAATTATAACCAATGGAATGAACAACAAGAAAGAAGGAACAAAATAAAAAAGAAAGAGAACCAGTAGTTTGCTTCAATCTGCATTCAGACTCTATAGTTCTTTCTCTGGGTGTGGATATCTCTTTCCATCCTGAGTCTTTTGGAGTTGTCTTATAACCTTGCATTGATGACAGGAGCCCAGTCTATCAAGGTTAGTCATCACAGATATGATGTGTCTATAATTGTGTGCAAAGTTCTGGTTCTGCTCTCCTCACTCTGCATCAATTTATATAAGTCTCTCCAGGTTATTATGAAGTCTGTCTGCTCCTCATTTTTTGTAGCACAGTTATATTCCACTACCTTGATATAACCATAACTTGTTATGCCAATTGATGGGCATCCCCTTGATTTGCCACCACAAAATATGTGCACATATATGCACACACAGTATGCATATATACATGCATATATACATAGACTTATCATTCCAATTCTTTGCCACCACAAAAAGAGATGCTAAAAATATTTTTGTACTTACGGGTCCTTTCCCCACTTGTATGATCTCTTTGGGATACAGCCCTAGAAGTGATATTGCTGGGTCAAAGGCTATGCCCATTTTTATAGACCTTTGGGCATAGTTCCAAATTGTTCTCCAGAATGGTTGGATTCGTTCATAGCTCCACCAACAATGCATTAGTGTTCCAATTTTCCCACATCTCTAACATTTATCATTTTTCTGTTTTGGCATATTAGGAAATATGACTGGTGAAATGTGATACCTCAGAGTTGTTTTGATTTACATTTCTCTAATCAATAGTGATTTAGAGCATTTTTTCATATGTTTATAGATATCTTTAATTTCTTCCTCTGAAAACTGCCTGTTCATGTCTTTTGACCATTTATCAATTGGGGAATGACTTGTATTCTTATAAATTTGACTCACTTCTCTGTATATTTTAGAAATGAGGCCTTCATTAGAAACACTGGTTGTAAAAATTCTTTCCCGATTTTCCACTTCCCTCCTAATCTTGGTTACATTGGTTTTATTTGTATAAAACCTTTTCAGTTTAGTGTTATCCATTTTGCATTTTGTAATGCTCTCTATCTCTTGTTTGGTTGTAAATTCTTCCCTTTTCCATAAATCGGACCGGTAAACTATTCCTTGCTCTCCCAAATTGCTTATGGTATCAGCCTTCATATCTAGATTGTGCACCCATTTAGACTTAATTTTGGTATATAGCGTAAGATATTACTCTTTGCCCAGTGTCTGCCATGCTGGTTTCTAGTTTTCCCAGCAGTTTTTGTCAAATAGTGAGTTCTTTTCCCAGAAGCTGAAGCCTTTAGATTTATCAAATAGTTGATTGTTATAGTCATTGACTACTAAGTCTCTATTCCACTGATCCACTGCTCTCTTCCTCAGCCAGTACCAAGTAGTTTTGATAACTGCTGCTTTATAATATAAAGTAAAATCTGGTACGGCCAGTCCACCTTCCCTAACATTTCTTTTCATTAATTCCCTTGATATTCTGGACCTTTTGTTCTTCCAGATGAATTTTGTTACTATTTTTTCTAGTTCTATAAAATTATTTTTGGTAGATTGTTACGGCACTAAATAGTTAAATTAATTTAGGTAAAATTGTCTAAATGTGTCCTTTATAGTTGACTGCTCACATAAGAGCCTCACAAAGACTTTTTCAGATGCATTTTATGCCTCCTCCTAACAAAAGGGGGAAGATTGGTAACTGTAGATCACTGATCCAAATTTAAAGGTGGCACCAGGTGTTGGTGCCTTTGTTCTAAATTTCAGTGTTTGTTTTACTGTCTTCCTTAGGGATTCTTAGCATATCCTAAGGGGTAGAGTAGGGGAATATATTAAACAACACTACAATTAACTCTGGTGACAACAGTGAACAGCAAACTCTACCCAGATCTGTGCTTTCTCCTGAACTAAGAACCTGAATGAGGCTAGTTGACATCAGTTAAAACAAGCTTTGAGGCTAAATGGAGTGTTCTGAACAGGTGCCATCTATTAATGTGCTGATGGTCATTAATTAGCCTTGACTGAGAACCAAAGTCTAGAAACCAGTCTCCCTACTCCTTTTCTCTGAGGGGAAGACTCGCTCATCAGTGGTTATCATTGTCAAGAGTGACAGGACTTCCTTGGGATAGACTACTCTAGTCAGCCTTTATTTCTAAGACCTTGGTGAATCCAAGGAAAGAAATCATACAGCTGAGGCAAGAAATGAAAACTGTACACACACACACACACACACACACACATACACACATGCACACACACGCACACACGCATGCACATGCGCACACACGCACACGCATGCACACACCCACACACGCACCCACTCATGCGCGCACCCGCACACACATGCACACAAATGCACACACATGCACACAAATGCACACACACACGCACACACAATAAGAAAATTGCCCCTTTGTGTATTACTGTTCACTTGCTCTTCATGGTAGATCATGGCAGCTTATGAAATAAATACCTAAGAGTCTAAGGTGGAATTTTTAACCTTTAAAAAATAGGTTGTTGTTTAGTTGTGTCCAACTCTTTGTGACCCCATTTGGGGCTTTCTTGGTAAAGATACTGCAGTGGTTTGCAGCATCTTTCCTTCTCCAGCTCATTTTATGGATGAGGAAACTGAGGCAAATAGGGTTAAGTGACTTGCCCAGGGTCACACAGCTAGGAAGTGTCTGAGGCCAGATTTGAACTCAGGAAGATGAGTCTGTTACTCTCTCCACGGTGCCACCTAGCTACCCCTAAAAAAGGTACATTTATAAAAAGTCAATTGTGCCGTTCTCTGTATCGCCATCCTATGACGCTCGCTCTTTTGCTCTGTCTATTCCTAGGACTCGGGGCAGGGCTTACCTTTCCCCTAGAAGAGCTTAAGGAACCTTTACAAAAGGAGAAACTCAAGTACTTGGCTCAGACTTCCCGTCCCTGTGCCCTTTCGGCTTTGGGTTTTCTGATCCCTAGTCCTCCATGGCAGCACGCTGCACTTTCTCTGTTTATTTTTTTTCCCTCTCCTGATGGACAGCTGCAGCCCTCCAGGTTCCTGGCTTATGTCAACAGGGGAAAAAAAAAAACCAAAACCCAAACTAAATCAGTTCCCTTTTTGTGGCTTCTGCTCCTTCTTAATGCTGCTTGCTAGCTGTTTCCTGGCTTCGTTTGCCCGATGGACTGTTCTTCCTTCTTTCCTCACTAATCAGCCCTATGGCAGGTCCCCCACTTCTTCCTTATAGAGGAAGCTTCCTTTTCACCACTTATGCATTTATCCAGTTGCTTTGTTTAGTAGTACATACAATTAGGTGCCTTGCTATTTTAGACTCCGGGCTAATTCAGAATCTTGGATGACAGAGATCATCTAGTCTAGAGACGAAACAACTTTCAGAAGGAAAGGAGTAATTTGTGAAGTTTTCTCACAGTTGCTGTGTTCTGAGTAGACCTCTCAACACTCAACTCTGATGTTACCCCACGGTATGGCAGTGATCCCAGGTTCCTAAAAGTTATACTGGGGAAGAACCAACTTTTCTAGTATGATCCTAGAAACAGACTATTTATTTTCCAAAGACTAGCCTAGCTAAGAAGGGAGAAGCAAACCACCAACTGGCTGACTACTTGTGGATGAATTCCTTGGCCACGACAACCCATGAAACAAATAAAAATAGAAAACGGCTCTCATTTCTGTATAACTCGTTTCTGTTTTTGCAGTTACTGTGACAAAATTGTGGAAAGTGGGGCAAAGGGTGCTAAGAATCACAGTTTTTTGACCACTAATAATATTAACAAAGCTGATGATACTGCCAATGTGAGATCCTTGCTCAATAACCAAGAAGTGGAAATAATCCTCAAGGAAGTGAAGCATATCAATCCTGACATTCTCACAATAAATGAAACCAGAAGACAAAAGGAAGTTGCAGCTTAAATCAAAGGATGACTCAGGTTCTCCTCAAAAGGCAAGGAGTTGATAGAATTCGTTTTTTCATTCAAGCAAAGATAACAAAAACTCATTATTTCCTCAGCCATTAGGTCATATCATATTGCAGTGCATATGGGAATTATTTGCAAAAATGCCACCATGAAAAGAACTGTAGCTTGAAGAAGGATCAAAATCATTAAGCATGATGAAGAGATAACAAAGGTCTATGAAGAATCTGATAATACATTCTAAATTAAATTAGCAGATATTAGCATGAGAGACATCATAATGGGTAGAGAATTGGCTTTGAAGTCATAAGAACCTGGGTTCAGGTACTGCCTCTGAAACATATAAGCCGTGTGACCACTGGCAAGTCATTTAGCCTCTCAGTACTCCTTTTGAGTTGCAGAACACTTTCTGATCTGCATTGGTTTAAAGGAGTTTCTGGGACCAATGGAAGTTCTGTACACCAATGAAATAATAGATTCTCACCAAAACAAACAAAAACCACTTTGATACCTGGTGACCTCGATGCAAAAAATGGCCATGAAGACAGTGAGGAAAAACATGCTATAATCTATGATTCTGAACAGACTCAATGTATGAAGAATTAGAAGAGAAGGTATTAATTAGGGGCAAGGGGAGGGAGGAAAATTTGCAGCAGGTGTCTTTGATAAAGGTCTGTTATTCAAGATATATAGAAAATTGATACAGATATATAAGAACAAGAGTAATTTCCCATTAAACAAATGATTAAAACGTAGGCAGTTAAAAAAATTAATCTAGTAGTAATCATATGGAAAAATGTTTCAATCATTAATAAGAGACATGCAAATTAAAACAACTGTTAGATCTCACAGCACACCCATCAGATTGACAAAGATGACAAAACCCAAAACTGGTATTGTTGGTGGGGCTAGTACACTCATGCACTGTTGGTGGAGCTGGGAATTGGACCAACTGTTCTAGAAAACGATTAGAATTATACTTTTAAAAGTCACTAACCCAAATAGACCATTAGATATAGTCATACCATTATGATGCTACAATGAAAAGGGTTGATAGGAGAAAAAGGAAGAGAAGAGCAATAAAAAATTTTTAAAAAGAAAAAAGTGGTTCAGGAGGAAGAAAGAGGTACAAGATTTGCACACTACCCAAAAGCATCATGCCTACTATACTCACGAATACTTTATTCACGAAAAGAAGTCGGAGGCACCAAACTACATCAGAAAAATGAAAATGATTTTATTTTAATGGAGAGGAAACAGTTTCTAATATAAGAGTCATTCCTGAATCAGCACATGGTTGGACCACTGACTTTGAACAAAGATCTAAATAAATATAGAGTTAGAAGAAAGAATAAAAACAAGAAAAAGATATGGCATGCAATTTAATCAACTCTTTTTTTTTCAGTTTTTCAGTTATGTCCAACTATTTGTGACCTCATTTGGGGTTTTCTTGGCAAAGATATTGGCATGGTTTGTTATTTCCTTCTCCAGTCATTTTACAGATGATGAAACTGAGGCAAACAGGGTTAAGTGACTTGCCCAGGGTCACACAGCTAGTAAGTGTCTGAGGCCAGATTTGAACTCAGGAAGATGAGTCTTGCTGACTTCAGCCCTGGCACTCTATCCATTATACCACCTACCTGCCCTAAATCAACTCCAGTCCCATCTATTAAATAAGTTTCTGATGCTGGAAAATAGGAAATAGATAAAGGAAAGGAATCAACACTAATTGTAATATCCTATGGGGGTTTAACTGAGGAAAATCAATGGCCAAAACAAGGAGACCAAAATAAGTCCCTAAACTAAATTAATCAGTGAACATTCACCTTGGTTGCTAAGCAGAATGATATGGCAGTCAAGAGCAACACCCTTAGAGTATGAACCTGATTGCAAGAGCCCATTTAGAATAATATTCAAAGATTATAAGCAGTTTTAAAAATTGTTGTTATAAATTATCAAAAAATGATCAAAGGAAAAAGAAATTGAAAGTTTGTCTAGACACTCAACTAAGTAAAGCCATCCAAAGGTTATTCAACAAATGAATGAAAAATGGGGGAAAATTATAACAATTGTTTTTGCTATTAAAGATAGTGGAAACACGACATTTGCATTCTAACACTGAAATCCCAGATATACTTCTCTTGAGGAAGTGGAAAACGTCCAGAAGAAAACAAAGATGAGAAAAGTATCTAGACCAAGGCGATACACAAGATGTTCAGGTTGGTGGTGATTCAATTGTTAGTGTGTGGAGGCACTGATTATCAAGGTATCTAGTAGGGGAAAAAAAGATACCAAAAGTCTCAAGAAAAACTGAAGAATTTATTGCCAAAAAGAAAAGAAAAAGAAAAAAAGAGAAAAAAAATATGTTTGAGAGAACATCAATAACTATTGACAAATAATGCCTTCTTTCCCATCTATAGGAAGTTTTAAAAATACTTTACATCTGCATAGAAGAAGTCCTTGATGAGGTTATGAGATGGGATCATGCTGGTTTTTGTGAATGTAATTCAAGTCAAGATGTCATGCTTGCGAAGTCGTTGGTCCTCTTTAAGAATGGAGGCTGAACCACAACAACACTAGGCTCTTTACCAATACATGATGGATTGAAAAAATATTTAGAAAAATTGTAGTAAAGATCCAACTACGCCTATTATTTGTTAAGGGAATAAAAATATTTGGTTTCATATAATAGGAGTTCTTAATTTTGTGTGTGTGTGTGTCATGGCTCCTTTTTTGTAATCTGGTGAAACCTATGGACTTTCTCAGAATAATCTTTAATGCATATTTTTTTAAAGGTTACAAAGGAAAATATATGTAATGAAAAACATTTAGTATTTTTTTAAAAAAAGCAAGTTTATAGATCCCAAGTTAAGAATCCCTGACATAGAGCAAAGCACTACCTTAAATGTTTTCTTCCAAGATGCCTCTTGTATATATTTTGCATGTAGACTACAAGATTCCTTGGAGGCTGCGTAATAATGGATAATTTTGTTTTATTACCATATGATTATTAATCTCAGGCAAGATGCATGCTCTCCAAAAGTGTTCACCATTACCATGGTGGATATTTAGCTCAGAGTCCAAATGGGAGAGGAATTCCCCACAAATGACAAAATCCTCCAGATGTTTCTCCTGGTGAATGAAATCACATTGATTGCATAGATCTCTGAAATATTGTAGAGCCTTCTAAATTCAAAATCATTCAAAAGAGCTTGTCATAATGATCCTCAAAGGAAAAAAAAACAAGCAACAATAATATTGTTGGATATATAACCCCTAAAGTTGATCTAGCTGCACCTGTGTCTTGGAAAGATATTGAACGGACAATGAATTGTGACCCAGAATTTCAGAGGAGATTAGGCTGAATGAACATGAGACATTCATGTGATGCTTTTAATGACCTCAAGCTTCTTTCTGAATCAAAGGCTTTAAAAGTTTTGATCCGTTTGCTTATTCATTCATCCATTTGTTTGTTTATTATATTGCAATACAGCTACAGAAGACCTGTCTTACAGATAATCTTCTTTTGGTGACCTCAGATATTAGTAAGTCATACAACATGGCAATCTCCAGGGAATGGAATTGAAGGGTCACCTAAAGGGCAAAGGGGAGGTCCTTGGTGGGTTTTGAGTAGGCTGCAGCACACATTACTAACCAAGAGAGGTAGCATAAAGATAAGAAAAGGAGATGGACTGGATCTGTGGTATGATTGAATGAGTGATAACTACTGGCCAGTTCTCCTGGATCCACTGCCATCAGTGCAGTGTCAAGAAAATTCATGGCAAAGCCCCAACCTGTTGCATATTCTCCCTACGAAGGACATATGGGAGGACACGGGGAAGGGTAGCACAGGATGAGAGGGCATGGACGGGTTGCAACCTTCATCACTGGAGGGAGTACTTGCATCACTGAGATTACAAATCCATCCAAGTATCGAAATAAAATGAAGACAATCATACTTGTATTACCAGCCTCATAGCATGGTGGTGAGGAAAGTCACTGGTAAGCTTTAAAGTGCTATAGAAATGGGGGTCATTGCTGTTACTATTAAAGACAGACTGACTATTTTTTGCCTAATTAGCCAACCCTTTATTTTAATTTGCCTGCACAGGCAAATGCCTCTATCACTCCTAAGATGGCTTAAACTTGATGCTTAAGTAACCTGCTCCCGGAAGAGGTTTTTTTTAAAAAAATGTAACAAAGCAAAATGGGAAGATGTGTATGAGTATGAACCAACAATTTTACCTGCTAACCCAGTGAGCCTGTTGTGGTCCGTTTCCACCGCCAACTTAAACAATATTTTCCATCACATTGATGCATGTACCATAACTTACATTTAGGTTCACTATAGAAGAAGTTTGTCAGTGAAAGAATCTCTTTCTCATTAGCAAGTAATTATTAGCCTTTTCACTCCTCATGTAGGATTCCTATTATTGTGATTCATCCTAGTTGCTAATTACCTGACATTTTTGACATGCCAAATTTATCTAGAGAAGGTAACATTTCGGCTGGAACTCTTCATAGATTTTACATTATTTAAAGTGATTTCACAATATGTGCGTGGTTGTCACACACAATGGTATAAATTTACTTTGAGTCACAGAGTGTCAGGTCTGGAATGAATCTGAGAACAAAGAGTGTCAGAGCTGGAAGGACCTGAGAACATGGAGTGTCAGAGTTGGGGGAGACCTTAGAACAGAGAATGTCAAAGCTAGAAATGAACTTTGAACAGACAATATCAGAGCTTGGAGAGACTTTAGAACCTAGAATGTAAAGTCGAACAAGACCTTAAAAGGTAAATTGTAAGAGCTGGAAGAGATATTAAAACACAGATCATCATAGCTAGAAGGTATATTAAAACACAGAATCTGAGAACTGGAAAAAACCTTAGAACCTAGAAAGTGAAAGCTGGAAAAAAACATCGCTTAGAATTCCAACCTTTCCAACCTTCTATGAGACGTGGGATTGTGAGGTCGAAAGACTACTAGACTTGGGAGTATGGAAACTACAGTTCAAATATTGCCACATGGGGCAGCTGGATGGCACAGCAGATAGAACACCAACTGTGGGGTCAGAAGGACCAGCATTCAAATCTGCTTTTAGACATTTGTGACTCTGGGCAAGTCACTTAACCCTGATTGCCTCCAAAAAAGAAAGAAAGCAAGAAAAGAAAAAAAAAGGAAATCCTGCCTCATATTATTAGGCTTCAGACTATATATATCAGTTCCTTAATCTCTTGGAGACTCTGTTTCCTCATCAGTAAAAAGCAACAACAGAGAAAACAATACCCATGCCAGCAACCAGACAGCACAGCTGTGAAGAAAGCAGTTTGCAAAGTGTGGAAGACCATACAAATGTAAGTGAATAAGAAGGGAGAAACTGAGACCCACAGGAGTTAATGCAGTTAATCAGTAGCTACACCGGACAGCCTATTTGCTGCCTTTCAGACCTCTCTACTCTATGCTCTCTTTCTGTTTCTAATAGGCTAAACTCACCAATGCAAGTTCTCCAGGGACCATGTTAATAAAAGATTCATAATTCACAAATAACTACAGAGAACCAATTACTTTCTTCTCATCTTTGGTATATGGGGATTGTCAGTAAAGTACCTTTGGCTATTGCCTAGACTCCAGAGACTTTCTTATACTGTTCAGTTGCAATTATAGATTCATAGCTCTCCAGAATGAGAAGGGACCTTGGAGATCATCTAGCCTAATTCTTTTTATTTTACTGGGGAAGAAACTGAGGCCCATTGAAGGCAAGTGACTGGAATTCTCATGTTCATAGAGGAAATTGCTGGGACCAGAATTCAGGTCTTTTGACTTCTAGACCCAAGGTTCTTGCCCATGAATTTGCCTTGAAATGATGGTGTTTGTCTTCACAAGCAGAGAAAATCCTGGAGAACTGAGGCTATTATCTGGAAAGTTGAGAGAGGAAAACTTGCTTTTCTGTGTCGACACATGCTAATGAACTGAAATTCTCATTCTCTGTACAATGGAGAACACTTTATACAAAGTATTCCTATCTCCCAGGCTTGTTGAGTAACTTGCAAACTGCAGAGTTGAGCAAATTCAGTTCTTTGCACCTTCCCTGCCCTCATATCAAGCTCTTAATAATAATAATACTTTTTTTCTGAGAGCATTCTCTCTTTCACCTTATTCTAATGAGATCAAGGGATCAGAGATTTAAAGCCAGAAGGGATCCTAAAAACATCTAACTGAATCCTTTCATTTTATAAATGAGGTCATTGTGGCCCATGGAAGCATCCATTTACTCAAAGCCTCAGACCTCCAAATCCAGTGCATGTGCTTTCGTGATGCTGACATTTCTTTCCTTCATTTTTTGGCTCTTAAATAAAGTACCAATCTCAAGAACGCCTTACCTAATTTAATATAGAGTCTAGTTGGGAAACTCAGGAACCCAGTCTCTTGATACTCAAGCTCCTACCCTTTCTACCACACTATATTATTGTCTTGTCTACTTTGATTTAAAAAATTTAATCCCTCTAGAAAACTTCATCAAGCGCTTAATTACTGTCTTTTCTGAGATCCCACTTTAAGATAGGTCATTAGAGTTCTTTTTTGAAAGTGTCAAGTAAAATTCTGCTAATTAAAAATTGTCAGAGCTAGAAGGGGTATTAGAGTGTAGCATATCAAGAGCAGAAGAGGCTTTAGAACATAAAATGTCAGGGCTAGAAGGGACCCAAGAACCATGGAATGTCAGAGCTGGAAAGGACCATAGAATATAGAACATAGAACTGCGAGGGACCTTAGAACATGGAGTCTGGAAGGGGCTTTGTAACATAGCATGTTAGATCTGGACGAGAGTTTAGACCATAGAATATTAGAGCGGGAAGACACCCTGGAACCCAGAATGTCAGCATTAGGAAGGACCTTAAAACATAGAATGTCGTAGCTGTAAGGGACCTTAGATTGTAGAATATCAGAGCTGAATAAGAGACAAGAACATGGACTATCAGGTCTGAAAGGAGCCGTGGAACACAGAACGCTAGGATTGGAAACGAGCTTAAAACATAGAATGTCTAAAACTATGAGGGACATCAGAATATAGAATGCCAGGGATGAAAAGGACAGTAGCATGTGAAATGTCAGAACTGGAAAGGATTCAAGAACAGGGAATGGTAATATTAAAGGGGCCTTTGTAACATAGATTGTCAGCTCTGAAAGAGGTCTTAGAACACAAAATGTCAGGAGTAGAAGAGATCTTAGAACATAAAATGTTTGAGCTGGGTGGGACTTTAGAAGATAGGATGTTAAATCTGGAAGGGCCCTTGGAAGATATGATGGTAAAGTTGAGCAGAGAATGCCAGGGCTGTGAAAGGCCTTAAACCCCAGAATATTGTAACCAGAAGGGTTCTTAGGTCATCCTAAGACTGGGGCTGGAGGGAACTTAGAGATCATTGAGATCAACACTTTCATTTAAGGAAGAGGAAAATTAGGACTCAGGGAGATGAAGGGACTTGTCTGTGGCTATACAGGAAAGCCAGAAGCAGAGCTGGGCCCAGACCCCAAGTCTCTGCTGTTCAGGGCTCTTTCCATTACTTAACCATAAGATTGCACTGCCTAGAGTAAAAACAAACAACCAACCAACCAAACCGTGAGTCAGATTTTACAGAGCTTAATGTTTTAAGCTCTTAACAATCAGATCTAGTCTCTTCTTGTACAATACAAGGGGAAACTGAGAATTGGGGCCGTCTTCTCTATATCAGGAGTTTGTTTTTTTTTAAGCCCCTAGTAAGGAAGGAGTAGTCCTCTCACTATCCTGACCGCGTACCTTGCTTGAATTCCCCGAATCCTTGTTCGGATGGAGTTAGGGAAGAAATCCTATCTAGTGCTTTCTGTGTCCCCCTCAGCACCAGGAGGGATGCAAGGGGGCTGAGGCTTTGTATCTCTGTAGGGATGGCTCAGCTGCCTCCACCCTTTCTTCCTGGGATTGGTCGGCCCTGGTGCTTATTAAATTATGTTTTTAGCTCCATGTATGTGTGTTTTAAGACACCAAGAGGGTCCGGGCTTAATTAAGAGAACCATGGAATCCTCTGCTATTAATTAAAGAGTGACTCACATGGGCATTGTCCCCCATCAACAGGGAGGTTGCTTTACCCCGGAGGAGCCAGGCACCCGGGCTGGGATGGAGCGGCTGCAGCCTGAGCCTTGGCTTCCCGATCGTGCTGGATTTGATCAGGCTTGGCTCCCGGACAGAACGTGGGTACCGCAGGCGGGGCGGCTGCCCCTGCGCCCGCCCGGAGCCCCGCTTCCCCCACTCACCTCCCGCCCCTGCAGGCTCGCTGGCCGCCAGCCGCCCCGGCCCGGCCCCGGCTTGCTACAGGTTCGGACTCATCCCCACCCACTTCCCTCGGCCGGGCCCCAATGCGCCTGCCTCCTCCGTCCGCTGGCCAAGCCTGGGATTCTGGCTGCAGAGCGGCTTGCGCTGTGCCCTGCCCTCGCCCTAGAATAAAGTAGCGGCCGCAGACAGCGCCTCCCCTCAATGCACGCGAGCTAGCGAGCGAGCGCAGCAGCGGTAGCAGCAGCAGCCACAGCCGTAGCCGTAGCCCTGAGGAGCGGCGAGCAGAGCCAGCCCGCGAGCGCCCCTGCCTCTGCCTCTGCCTCTGGCCGAGCCCAGCCCGTCCGCCGTGCGGAGGAGGAGGCCACCGGCCCCGGCGGCAGCAGCAGCCGCAGCCGCAGCCGCAGCCTAAGCCCAGCAGCAGCGCGCCCGGCCGCCCAGCCACGGGTAAACTCCCCTTTCCGCGGCTCAGCAATGCCAGTGCCAAGCACGGGGCGCCTTCTCCTTCTCCTTCTTCTCTGAGACTGCATTGCATTAAACCCTGGTTGCATGCTAAGCGTGGCAGCCTGCTGCATCTGATGTCTGGAGTCCTTGTTGCCTTTCAAATCAAGCAATATCTTTATATCATTCTTTCCACCCTCTCCTCCTGCCCTCTCTCCTGCTCAACCCGGTATCCTTGTATGCTACCAGATGAACTTGTCCTCTGGACTCCGGCCACTCTCATGTCTATCCACTGCTAAGGGACTGGATGAATTCTTGGCTTTGCCCTACTTTCCCCCCACTTCTTGTTGAATTTTCGGATGACAGCTACGGGAGCCACTTTGATTCCCCTTGTGTCAGACAGGAAGGAAGTAAAGTTTGCAGAGCAACCTGCAGAAAGAACTTTCTTCCAGGGACAAGATTAAGCCGTGTGTGTCTGTGTGTGTGTGTGTGTGTGTGTGTGTGTGTGTGTGTGTGTATACACACACCCCACAAGGCACCTTTTGGGCTGGAGAAAAGCTTAGTTTTCCCGTAGAGTGGCTTTTCTCTGCCCCTCCCTTTTAGAACGAGGGAATTTGTTTAGATAAAGTGATGAGATGAACAAGTAGTAGGAGAGGGGATAGAGAGAAGAGAAAGAGTGGGGGAGAAGAGGGGAGCAAGGAGGGAGATAAAAGGAGAGGGGGAAGCGAGAGAGACGGAGAGGGAGAGCAGAAAGTGGAAAGGGAAGGAGGGGGAGGGAGGGAGGGAGGGAGAGAGAGAGAGAGAGAGAGAGAGAGAGAGAGAGAGAGAGAGAGAGAGAGAGAGAGAGAGAGAGAGAG
>CM053599.1:48799797-48863259 GCA_028646575.1 Pseudocheirus occidentalis | reverse complement strand
TGATGGGGGAAAGCTTTTTCTTTGCTCGGATTTGATTTCCTGGTGCTGTCTTCTCTCTGGAATGCAAAACCTCACACGATGGAAACAGGTTTGTCATCCTAGCCGTGTGTGTGTCGGATGGTAGAAATGACAATAACAGTATCGTTCACCTCATTATTTTGTCCCTTTGCTGTTCTTTAGAGATTTTTTTTTAAGAGAGATGAATCTTGAGATGCAGCTGGGTCCTTGCATCCATAGCGGTGCCTATAATTGCCACTTGATTACAGCTAAAATACCCTTTAAGATTAAGTTTCTTGAAATGATTTAAAAATAAACACAGATGGGAAAAGGGGGAGCTTTAATGAGGCCCTTGGACTTTTTTTTGAAAATTTAAATAAAGTGAACATTTTCTTAAAACAAACGTGTCCTCTGTCTTAGCAGTTGGAGGGAACATCATGTCTCTCCCCCTGCATCTTTGAAATGGAGTGACGTTTTTTTTGGTGGATTTTTTTTTTTACTGGTTTCCTTAAAACGCTACTGACTTTGAATTTATGTAGACAGGACCCCCTTCCCCTGCTTATGAGTGTTTTGGTAAGATCTCTTCATTTAGGCTTGCCTTTTTTTTTTCTTTCAAGGTCCTGAAGAGGCTGCCAAAATGCCTGAGGAAAGTTCTCCTAGGCGGACACCCCAGAATGTCCCTTATGAGGGCCTTCCCCATCTGGTCAATGCAGATGGGCAGTATCTCTTCTGCAGATATTGGAAGCCCAAAGGGATACCAAGGTGAGTGTTTCTAAGTGATATGTTTTGGATGATGTAAAAATAAAAGCCACTGGTCTTCTCCATTTTAACTTCTAAATCTGTTTAATTTAAGGAGACACCCAGAGGCTAAGGAGTTGTACACCATCATTTTGGGGTGGTTTAAAGTTATCTGAATTCAGTGATACTTCCACTTCGTAGACATGGATTAAATAGAAAAAATTAATATTTTATGAGGTTTTTTTAAACTTATGAAATAAAAGTCTATTTTCACTGTAACAACAAGAATACAAATTCTACCATCTGGCAATTTAAAAAAATATTCCACATGTTCATGAGTTATTATTATTTTTTGTACTTGAGTGGGTTTCCTGCCACATATTGACATTAATTTAAAATCAAATCCCTTGATTGGATGTAATCTCCTAATCAGATAAGGGGATAGGAAGGCTTCCCTCTTCCTTAATCCTTTGCCTATATTGCTTTCTTTGATTATGTGGTTCAGGAGACATAAATATGTTATTTTTGAAGGAAACTGTCTAGCATGTTTTATTTCCTTCTTGTTCAAACTAGCTCAACTACTTTTTGCCTTTTCCATCAAAAATTCATCTTGCCATAAGAAATGGGCATTCCTCTCTAAATGAAAAGGCAGCTGGTGTGCTATTTGTCTCCTCTAAAGGCAAACAGGAAAAACTCTGTTTGTTTATGTTGTGTAAGGCAGAAATAATTTATGAAGCCTGATTGGTCAAAGGACAAGGGGAAAGTGAAAATTTCCTTTCTGGTGGACCTGTTACCTGATCTAATGTCAAACTGCCCCTATATGCCCCCTTCCCCAATTCTATTTTGTGTTAACTTCTCATCTCCCCTTTAGGTTTACAGATAGCATTGCTATACATTTCCTCTGGTTGCTCCCTTTGTTTAGGTGTATGTAAACCCAGGTTCAGTGAATAGCATTTATCACTCTTTTAGAGGCGTGAACTTTTAAGGCAGTTATTCAGGCTGAGACCACCTGTTCAAGAATGACTATTTCCATCTCTATAAACATCTTCCAAAAATCGAGGAACAGTTTGGCATCCTTTCTACCCCAGTCCTGGCACCAGCCTAAAGATTTCCTGTACAGGAAGATTGTGTGTGTGTGTGTGTGTGTGTGTGTGTGTGAGTGAAACAAAGTTGTCAGGGATTATGATGCTAATTAATCATTAACTGTCCACTAGATTGTAGTTCCACTAGATTGGAGATTAGAGAATTAAATGTCCTGGTTTTAGTGTCTGTACAAATTAGTAATACGCTGGTGAGTACTTTGATTCACATATGAAAGGATGGTAAAGAAATGAAAGGAAAAGTTTTTCATCTTGTGGTAGCCAACTCTTAGAGCTCTGTTGGCTAGGAAGTTAATTGAGAGGGACAGTGCTCTGGTTTGAGGATGATAACATAAACAGGAGCAGTATTATTCAATCACAAATGCATTGGATTGATGGGATGACAGTAGGACAAGGGTGGTTCGTAATGGGCACAATTGGTCTCCTTGTGGTTTTACTGGGTTATGTTAAGTTCCTGGAAAAAAATCATTCAACATGGCTGAGAAATTAATAGGATTTAGAGCATGAAAGAAAGTTTTAAAAACTGGCTTATTCCTTTCGTTTAAGAGATATGTTGAAGCCCAGCCTGGAAAATGATCTGCCCAGAGTAATACAGATGGTAAATGACAAAGCCAGGATTCAAACCCAGGTCACAGAACAGAAGGACTGAGATGTGGAGAAAATGTTAGAGGTGGTGACTCTAGTTTAACAACCTTATTTTACAGATGAAGAATGTGAGATATAGAGAGGGATGTAATCTGCCCAAGTTCACTCACCTTAGTAGGTAGCAGTACCAGAACTGTAATCAAGAGACTGTCTGGCTTGTTCTCTTCTGACTTTCTGTCCTCCCCTCTTTCTACCACTCCATGTTCTCCTGGAGAGTCTGCTGAAGCATATATAGACCCCCTTCTCAGAATGGTGTTTTAAATGCATAAAATAAAATATGCAGAAGTACAAAGAAAACCAATTATATTGAAATCCAGTTATCAAAAAAAATTTTTTTTAAGTTCAGGCTCCAGATTTAGAACCTCTGAGATTTCCAGACTGCCCAAATGCACTGAATCTTTGGCTCTGTTCTTCATTTCAGTTCCCTTGCATTAATTAATTAATTCATTCATTCAGGGAATCAGTCTGGGGGCTGTGCACTTAGCAAACATTACTTTCTTACTACATACGTAGCTTTGTGCTGAGAGGGATAGAAAGATGAGCAATAAAAATGGTAGCAATGATGGTGGTGGTGATAATTGGGACTGAACCTGTCATTTGAATGGCATAGAGAATTAGCCGTTAAGGAAAGTCCTTCTCCCAGCGCTGGTCAGCACCTTCTAGTCTTAGTGGGATGCTTACAGCACTGGCAAGTATTTCCCTAGAGTCACACAGTCAGCCTATGTGGAAGGGAAAACTTAAACTCGGGTCTCTATGCATTACCCCAGCTTCTGTAATCATAATGATGATGGTGGTGGTGGTGGTGGTGACAATGACAGTAACAGTAACCATAAATGACACTTATATAGTGCTTAGAGCATACAAAAAGCTATACCTACATTATTTTATGTCATCATTAAGCAAACCTCACGAGGTAGGTGGTAATTGGCATTATTGTACCTGTTTTTACAGGCGCATATAAGGGAAACAAGCCTTAGCTTGCTAATAGTAGCACAGCTAGTATAGTTGGATTTAAACCCAGATCTCTCCTGATTCCAAGTCCAGTGCTCCTTCCATAGTATCAGGCTATGTCTTATGATAAGGTGTGGTCCTTGCCCTCAAGTAGTTTTACACTCTAGTTCAGGCTTTGAGTCTTGTGCAGAAATATATAAAATAACTAACTAGAACATATTAGGTGCCTAAGAGAGGCACAAAGAAAGTGTATCTGTGGTGAGCAGGCAGAACTCACTTCTAGCTGGTGAAACCAGGGACAGCCTCATGGAAAAAGAAGCATTTGGACCAAGCATCAATGGGTAGGTAGAATCTGAACAGACAAACACAGCAAAGAGGAACCAAGAGGATGAAATGTTCCATAGGTAGACAGAAGGGCAGCTAGGTAGCACAGTGGAAAGGTTGCTGCACCTGGAATGAGGAAGACCTGAGTTCAAATTTGACCTCACGAAGAATTGGACACAACTGGAAAATGACTAACAGCCACAAGAAAAGATAGACAGAACAGTAGGAACAAAAATGTAGAGCCTCAAACACTCAGCTGTTTGTTTGTTGTCCTTCATTCTTGAAGAGGACCAGAATGACATTGCCATGGTGGGGTCAATGTACAGTGACTCCGACTGTGGCTGATCAGACCAATGTGATCTCAGAAGGTTCCTTCACAGGTTGGGCACAAATAGTCTGTATGAACATTTGGAGTGGAGATGGTTCTCAATTTATACATCTCACACTTTTTTTTGAGCCCAAAGGCAAAATTTGGTAATACCTTTAGGGATGTTGCAAAGCCTAGTTCTGCTATAGTAAAGGGTATATGAAGAGTAGTCATGTAAAACCAGACTGGAAAAGGTCTATTCAAGTCAGATTATGGCCTTGAATACCTGAGAAGGTATTATCAGCAGAATTTAGTTATAGGAGTCAAGGGGGAAAGACAAATTTAAAAATGACAAGGCGTGAACATAGATGACTGGAAAATGAATGCTGGCATTCTTAGCAGAAATAGGGAAATCAGGAGAAGAAGAAAGTTTGAAGATGAGAAGGTAAGGAGGTTGTTTGGGGACGTCCTGGTTTTGAGGGCCCAACAACTTCTCCAGATATGGAGATTGGCAGAGATTTAAAGCTGGCAGGGACCTATGGGATTGTGTAAGCCAACTGTCCTACAGGTGGTTGGGAATGTGGATCCGGAGCTCAGGAGAAGGGACAGGGTTGGCAATATAGACTTAGGGGTCCTACCTAAAGGAAAGTTATATCTGGTTTGTATGTGTTTATATGTTTTTTTTAGTTGATACCCTTTAAAATTGTAAGAAATCAGAGAACAATTAAATTCCGTGTTCAAAGGAACTTCCTAGTTTACATAGCCAACTCCCTCATTTAATTGAAGAGGGAGCTGAGGTCTAGGGAAGTAAGTGCCAAGCCCCAGGCTTTATAGATAATTCATGGCACCTGGGTCTTTTGATGGCCAATCCAACCTTCTTGCTATTGTTCTTAGATGTTGGGAAAGGAACTTTGACTAATAGGAGTAATCATAATGATGATGATGATGATGATGATGATGATGATGATGATGATGATGATAATGAAAACTTCCATTTATATGGTAATTTTTAAGCTTTAAAGCAATATATAAGGGAGAGTTAATTCTTATTGTTAGGAGGGAGTGAATTCTAGCGTATTGTGTGGCAATAGTTATAGTCTGGAGAGGTGCAAAGGGCCAAATGTTGAATGTTTGGATGAGCTCTGCAAATGAGGAGTTCACCTGGGTCCTGTGGACCCCCAAGCTGTTTGTGGATAGTTTTCAGGGGGTTCATGAACTTGAATGGGAAAAATGACATTTGTATTTCAATATAATTGGTTTCCTTTGTAAATCTTTTTTATTCTGTTCCTTGCATTTAAAAGCATTATTCTGAGAAGGGGTTCATGGGTGTCACCAGATTGCAAAAGTTGTCCATTACACAAAAAAAGTTAAGGAGATTTGATCTATATATAAAATGCTTTTCTTGAAGAGGTAGTTGAGAAAATTCCTCATTTATGCAAAGAAGATAAAGTTTTAGAAGTGTGTGCGCATGCGTGTGCATGTGTTTTAAACTGAAGGGTGAAACTCGTTAAAATGATCAAAGAGACTTATTTCCTCATTTATTTAAGGGGCCTCCACACTTGGGGCTTCTAGTCCAGGGCCTGTGTATAGTCTCCATTGAATAGGGGTACAGAAATAAGGACAAAATTAGGGGAAGAGTGGTGTTAATGGCAGCAGGCTATTGAGCAGTCCCTATTGCATGTATTTTGCTGTAAAGACTAGTGGGTAAGCCAAGGGGGTGGGAAATGGAGGGAGGGATAGGCAAAGGGGACCAAAAAATTCCTGTGCTGAAAAATCTCTTTCCTCCACTTACCACCACATTGATATGCTTTTGGTTAACAAATTTCTACCTGGAGGTAAATAAACCTGCCCACCCACCACCCACCTGCAGAACTGATCCTATCCCTAAGAGTCTTCATCTGCTTGGGGCTTATCTATAGGGCCCCGGAGGCCCTCCTAATAGCATTCTAACTCTGTCTTTGGAATCAGTGGGATAGGTGGCCCAAACTGGAACAGCAGGTTTGATTTGACATCCTAAAAAATTCAATTCCTCTGGTTCAGCCTAGTCACCTTAATCCAGGTAGATCCAGGTTCCTTGTATTTAGACCACTCAATTTAGTCCAGGACCTTCTTGGCTGGCCTCTTCTACTCTTCCCACACTCTGGGAGGAAGAGAAAAATGGAGGAAGAAAGAAGAGGAAGAGGAGGAGAAAGAGGTATTCCAAAGTCATATGCTATGAAAAGCAGGCCAGATTCTTCTTCTCCCTCTCTCTTCCTTTTGTGTATCCATTATGGATACTTCCAGATTCCCCTATTCCTAGAAATCTCCAGAATCTATTTCCCTTAAATATCTGTTTTTAAACTTCTAAAAATAATAAATGTTATAACAGAATGAAATGAAATGAGTAAGTAAGCCAACAAAAAGAGGAATAAAATTATATATAACATCACAAATGTCATACTTTTTTCCATTTTAATAACAGGAAAAAAGTATATTTGGCTTACCAATGCAGTAACAGTATCTTATTTGCTTTGTGTGTTCTTTTGATTTTTTTTCCATTTGTGTACTTATAAAGCTTTGCATCATTTGGTATGAGGTAAAGACCTTTGGACTCAGAGGTAGAAGAGATATCTCAGATATGACACTAGCTTTGCTGCCTCTTTGAACCCCAATTTTCTCATCTCTAAAATGGGGATAATAATGTTTACACTAACTACCTAATGAAGGTGCTCTGAGGAAAATGCCTTGTGAACCTGAAATCAATAAATATGAGCTACAGATAGTAGGGTGGGGTGGCGTGTGTGTGTGTGTGTGTGTGTGTGTGTGTGTGTGTGTGTGTGTGCGCTCGAGAGCAGATTTATCAGGATACTGTCAATCCATTGATCATCTCCACCCTTTACTGATGTAATTGCAGGAGCTAGTATCAGAAACAACAAGATCTCGAATGAAGTGTAAAGAAGCTTATTATTAACTTAATAGAATGGGGACAAGGGATTACTCCTTTACAAAGCATGACATCTTTAAGCTTGATTGAATTAGGTGACTCTTGCCTGTTAGCTCTAAAGTATCAACCACATCCCTGATGACTGTTTAAAACATTAAGACACAGGACACTTTTGAGGAGTGTAACCCCTGGCCACAGAGAAGAAGCCAGCTAGGAAAGAAGAATCCAGCTCTTGAGAGGGGTGGGATCCTCTGCCTGCCTTTTCTCTTGTGCCTCTAGCCAAGGGGAACAGTAGAATCAAAGCCAAAGATAGCTTACAGGGGTTGGACCCTTAGACAACAGAGGAGAGACAGCTATAGATTTTAGAGAGAATTAGCCTTGGACATCAGGAATGTAGCTATGGAAAGGAATAGGCTCAGGGAGCTCAGATGAGCAAACTTCCCGGTAAGGAAATGGCCCAGAGGGTCCCACAAGAGGAGAAAATTCATTGGAACTCCACAGGGTTGCAAGTGTTAAGACTAGAGTACTCTATGTATCTGCCCTCTTGTCCTGCTAATGCTGCGTGTATTTATGGGAGAGGGTTTCCCAGGTTCGTGGGGGATGTTTTGTAGTAATTTTTCTAGTCCATCTCATTAAATGCCTTTGCTTTGAGCTCGTTACGTCCTCTGACTATTAATATGGTGAGCATTACAGTGGAGAGTCATGAGCCATAGTTTGGGAGTTGAGACCTAGGAATAGTGACCTTCTAGTGACCTAACCTGCAAGTACATATTGGGGGGGGTGCCTCCAATGATAGTGATACACACATACGCACACATATAGGTATATGTATACATATATTTATGTATATGTACATATACATACATATGTATATATGTACACATATTTGTAGTCGTGTGTTACTCTAATTTTGTTTTCATTACTATATCTTTCCATTTTAAAAATAGTCTTTATTTCATTTTTAAGTCAAATAGTAATATCCCGTTTCATTGATAAACCACAACTGGTACAGGCGTTCTCCAGTCAGTGGATACATCATTTCCCCCCAGTTATTAGCTATTGTTTATCACACTGCTATGAATATTTTAGCACAGAACTGATGGGATTTTGCCACCTTTTCATAGTTTCCTTAGAATATTAGTTCAGATAATAGGATCACTGGGTCAAAGCTCATAATTATTTTTGAAATTCCTTTTGTATCTTGTCTGGTCGCTCTACAAAAATATTGCATCAATTCATCATTTCATCAAGAGTGCAATACTTAGCTTGGTTCTGTCTGTTCTTTTCTAATTTTTAATTATCTTTAACAGTTTGGTGGGTTTAAGTAAGGCAGTACCTGAGAGTTGTTTCAATTTGCATTTCTCTGATTATTAGGGAGTGTGAACAATCTCTCAATGACAAATTCTTAACATGTATTTTTTTTTCTTTTGAGAATTGTCTGATCCATGCATATACTTTGATCACTCATCTCCTGGGAAATGGATCTTGTCCTTATAAATTTGTATCAGGTTCTTATAGAATTGGGATATCAGATTTGTATCCAAAGCATTTACCACAAAATGCTTCCCTAATTTTTTTTCTTTTTCTTTTAGGTACGTGATTTTTTGCTCATTCAATCTAAAAATATTTATTAAATACCTGTTGTGTTCAAATTGTGGTAGGTCTTCAAGGAATACTGAGTTTAAATAAAATGTAATCCAGAAACAGTTGAGAAGGATAAGACAAACACAAAGAACTATAAAACACAGTATTACATGATATATGTACTTTAGAATTTCAAAACAGAGACTTGAAAGAGAGTCATTATAAACTGGGAGAATTAGGAAAGACTCCCTGGAAAAGGTGGCATATTGAATTAGACCTTAAAGAAGGGACAGGAAGTTAATAGGAGAAAGAGAGGAGGTATAGCATGGTATAGTCCTAGAAAATAATGTTTAATGCTAGAGAGATACTCTCTGCATCCAGAAAAAGAACTGATAAATAGAAGCATGCATAAAATAATTTTACACACACACACATACGCACTTTTTAAAATTTGTGTCTAATGGTAGCCATGGGGGGGGGGAAGAAGAAAAAAAAGAAAAGCAAGTTGTATGTAGTAGATTTGCAGTTTCGTGTGCGATGATCTTTTTTTTATTATACTATGTTGTGAAAATGCTTGTTTTGTTCCATGAATTGAAAATAAGTTGTTAAAAAAATGTTTGAACCAGTTGAGAGGTAGGAGATAACATGACCCAGTTGGGTGGCAGAGAGTTGGCTAATTTGTCTAGAATATAGTATATGCAAAGGGTACCAGGGAAAGAGAAGGATGGAAGCATAGAGTAATTTCAGATCATGGAAGGCCTTGAATACTAGACAGAGTAATCTGAACTTTCCTCCTGAAGATACTGAAGATTTTTCAGCAGAGCAATTATATGCCCATATCTAAATACAGGAAAGATTTTATGACAGGAAGGGTTTAAGAGGCTAATATCATAGATCAGGTGAGGGGCAGTGAACTCTCACCCTACGGTTATTGCAGTAGGAACAGAGAGTAGGAGAAAGATAACAGAAAGGATGAGAAAGATTGCAGAGAAATGGTAAATTAAATGAGAGGTGGAGGGAGAGGGAAGAGTCAGAGCCAAAAGCAAGCTTCCAGAGGTGGAAGCCTGGGTAAATGATGGGGGCTGAAGTCAGAAACAGGAGTAAATTTGAGGAGAAAGATAAACAGCTCAATTTTAACCATGTTGAATAAAAGTCTTCCTTGAGGGCAGAGATTTGTGTGTTTTTGTCTTTGTATTTGCGATGCTCGGTGCAATGCCTAGCACAAAGTAACTACTGGAGAAATGTTTGTTGAATTGAGTTGGTTTGAGTTATTAGCGAGACTTCCAGTGGAAAGGTTCCAGGATTCCAAGTCAGTCTGGTAAAGGCAGCTAGAGAGGCGGGTCTGAAATTAAGAATACAGCAATAAGACTACAGATAACAGTTCAGAGACATCTGTATAAAAGTGATAGTTAATGCTGTGGGAGTACATGAGACTGGTAGGGGAGGGAATAGAGAGAGAAGGGGGCTGAGGACAGGCCCTTGGGTAATACACATATGTTCAAAAATCCTTTATTTTTACATAATCCTATCCATCTGTTTTGTTTCTAGTAATTTCTTCTATTTGTGCAATGGATAAGAACTTTTCTATACAACCAAGATTAATGTTTCTCTTTCTCTAAATGTTAGTGGGGTTTTTTTTTTACAAGAAAAACACTTAAATCATTGATCCAGTTAAATTCCATTCAACAGACATTTATTAAATATACAATACATGCAAGTGTTGTCTTAGGTGCTGGGAATTCAAAAGCAAAAAAATAAAATCATCCTTTAAGAGAGCTTACATTCTATTTGTATGGGTTGGTGGCAGAACACATATACAGATATATAAGTAAACACGAGATAATTTCAAGAGGAAAAAGACCCTAACAACTAGGAGGAGATTAGAGACGGTTTCACATAGGAGGCACCTGAGTGAGCCTTGAAGAAAACAGTTCACACACCTGCTTTGGCACCCATTTTATCTGATGTTAATTAATTCTCACAGAGTGATGACAATCAGGGTGCCTTAGGAGGCACCTAGTCTGAGTCATTTGCTCCCCAATGAGGTGACAAGCTGTTTGGGGCCTGTGTCTTCTGTGTCTGGTGCCCTCCCTTATTAAGTTACCCAATGCCCACCGTTTGCTTTGGCAGATTATCTCACGGTAACAGAGTGTTACCGGCTGCCTTCAGATAGCTGGTGGACTTGCTTAACCAGTTTGGTGGAAATGAGCAGCTGGCTTTAAAACACACAGACCTCTCTTCGGTTCTGGCCCTGGGGGGGACAGGAGGGCATTTCATTGTCAGAGAAGAACGACCCACTCATATGATGGCAAAGTTCAGTGTGCCAAGTCCCAGGTTACAGCCGTTTTGGCCAGACGTATCAAGGCAAATCCGCGCTCCTACAGTTCCTTTGTGCCATTGACCCGACGTCCTGATGATAAGCCGTTGGTGTCTGTAAACAATAATGGTGTCAGAACAAGTACTGAACAGTCAGCTTCAGGTGCAGGATAGATTTGTGCCTGACCTAGCCAGGCAATTATTTTACTAAAACTCTCATGCTTTGGAGTAAGACTCACTTCATCAGACCAAAGAGCCTTCATCACTCACATGATATTGAAAGCAGGAAACAAAAATCACACTTGAAGTCAGTAAGACCCTCATGTGTTGTTTTTTTCTCCCTCCTACAAGAGGGCAAGACCAGAACCGAATCAGAATGATGACTGGCCCGTTATCAGCCGTCTCACTCGGCTCAGTCCTTACAATTTGCTTAATTGCTGTGTTTCTCCATTTTGCCATCAATGGAAGAGACTTAACTGCTTTGGTCTAATCTCACTGGTGCTTGGATGGAAATTTAACATTTCATCTCCGGTCACTCAAGCACCTTTTAGCCTGTTTTCAATTCATTTCACTCAGGAGTAACTTATACTCTGTCCCTCCGTTGCTTTGTGGTCTTAGCCCTTCCAAACAGAGTGGGGGTAAATGGAGTCAGAATGGAGAGGTAAGAGGGGGCAGAAAAAGCCAGAGGCTGGAGCCTGTGTCTGAATTAGAAACAGAGTCAAAAACTGGGGTCATCTCAGGAAGACCGAAAGGGGGCTGGTGAGAGGCAGGGTCTGGATTCAGACTTACTCTTCATGGCTTACCGTGCCAGTGAGTAGTACAAATATTCTTGCTCCCATTTGAAAGATAAAGAAATTGAGACCCATTGGGTTGAAATGGCGCCATGAAGATCAGACAGCTGGGAAGTGTGGAAGGTGGGCTTCCAGCTCAGGTCTCCTGGCTTAGTTTTGCTAGAGCAGTGAAAATGTTTTTCTTCAATCAATTGATGTTCTGGTAACAAACTAGCAGTGTTTGTAAACAAGAATGATTCAGGGGTGGAAAAAACCTTAAGTAGCTGCTGCCAGCTTCCCTCCTTAAGTCCTAAAGATGGGAAATTAAGCATGGAGAAGAGCAGGTCACCTTTTGGAGTTCTGTCGAGTTCCAGAGCTCTAAAGTAATTAGCTAATTGATTCTTTCAGCAAACATTTGAGAGGCAGCAATATGGTGGAGTGGGGCTTGGGGTCAAGTGACTTGGGTTCACCATCTTTGAGATGTGTGACCTTGACCTTGAGCAAAATCACTTAAATTTTCTGTGTCTCAGATTCCCTACCTTCCTGCTGGGAATTCTGGTACTTTGGCTCTCTCTCTCACAGTAATGTTGAGAGAACCAAATGGCATAAAGTGACCTTAATTACATGTATAGACCTGTAAGAGAGAGGGGCTAGGCCTGTGATTTCATGGATACAGGGAACTTCTATGTGAAGAAACTCCTTCTGCCCACCCAGATTTCATGCTTTTTCTGCAACTTACAGCCTTAGAGAATTGTCTGGAACATTAACAGGTTAAGTGACTTGTCCTAGGTCACACAATCATGTATAAGATATGAGACTTGAACCTAGGTCTTCCTGGTTTTGAGGCTAGCCCTCTATCCACTATGACATATGTATGTGTAAGCAGTTCTTTTCATCAAATGCCTACTATGTGGAGAAGCCTATTCTCAATACTGAGGGAAATGCAGAGATAAATGAGAGACAGTCCTTGTCCTAAGGAAGAATTTAATTATCCAAATGGGGCATAAATTTAAGTTGAGCCAAGAAGACTTACTTCTTGTTATGCTTAGATGCATCATAGAAAGATATATTCTTTAAGGGGCCAAGCAGATAATGGACTTTGCTATGCCTATGTCTTGAAAAGATAAACACGAATTACAGATCCTCAGGCTCGTGCAGAAGGAGATTAAGAATTATATATATGTATATCCGTTGTGGTACATTTTATGTCTTTCCTGCCTTGTTGAAGCTATTAACACTAGAGAATCAAGTAGCATTTTGCCTTTTTTAAAAAATCTCTAAATCAGGATGTAAAATCATTATTGGGAACTTACTTATACACAGTTGCAGGGCTAGGTGTTGTACAACAGTTCATTCAAAATGACATATCTTTCCCAATTGGAGTTTATAATCAAATGTAAAGATAATCTGAATGCAAAGAAATAGAGGCCTTTTTTTTTAACTTTTCCCACCAAACAAACGGTGAATTTTCTCTCCTTTTTTTTTCCTGGCACTAAAGTCTCAGCCACTCACTTAGCACTTAATTTTTTACTGCCTGTGACATTTCCAGTAATGTTTAACTTTTTACAGTTTCATTTCTACAATTAGACAGTAAGCCCCTTGAGGCCAGCCACTGGACCCAATACCTCTCTTTATGTGTACCTTACAGATGCGTATGACAGATATTCAAATGGTCTTTGAATGAATGAATTAACCAACCACTGAAGGAATGAATAAATGCAATATACAGATGCAAAATGGGGAAGGGAAAGGATAAAAAAAGCTTTTTTCCCATGGTGCCTAGCTTCCAGAACTAAAGACATGACAATCCCTCTGTCCTTTGCCTGGCCAGACCACATCAGGAGTGTTGCTTTTCAGTTTGGGATGCTGGAGTGTAAGAATATTGATGATAACGTGGGGCTTCCAGAGAAAGGCAATCACGACAGTCACTGGCCTTGAACCCATGCTGTGGGGAGGTTGGTTGAAAAAACTGAGAGTGTTTAGCCTGGAGAAGAGAAGACTCAGGGAGTGGGAATGGAGTTATTGCTGTCTTCAAACCTCTGAAGAGCTATCACATGGTAGAGGGATTAGAATTGAACTGGTCTCAGAGGACAGAACCAGGAGCAATGGGTGGAAGCTGAAAAGTAACACATTTTCACTTCATGTCAGTGATGACTTAAAAAAAGTATGGTGGTCCCCAAATGGAATGAGCCACCCCAGAAAGTCAAGGATTCCCCTCCTTGGAGGTCTGCAAGCAGAGGCTGGAGTTGGGAACGTCATAGTGAGGATTTCTTTTGTGTATAGGTTGAGCGAGATGACAGTTGAGATTCCTTCCAACTCTGACATTCTGTAACTCTGAGTGACAAAAACTGTAGAAATACCTGGTTTATGACCTCAACTCTGACTTGGAGAACTTATATAGCAACTCTGCTCAATTCCTCTTGGAGATCATAGGGATTCTGGGATTCTCCCCTCAGTCCCTCAGATTCCTTCCTTCCTTGCCAGAAAACATACATCCAGGGGTCTTCCGATCCTGTTTTGCCCAGGAAAACTCTCCTATTTCTTGCTGCTCACCATTGGCTAATCATCATTCTTCTTTAAAAGCCTTTATTCATGTTGATAACTGACTGGAATTACACTGAGGATCTGAGGGCAAAAACATTCTTCCATTCCTTTCTCTCCTCCCATTTCTAAATGGTAATCTTGTTTAATACTTAAGCAACAATGTTGGAATACTGTGTGTGTGTGTGTATGTGTGTGTGTGTGTGTGTGTGTGTGTGTGTGTGTGTGTATGGTGGGGAGCTGGCAGTTGTGCGGTGGGGAGCTGGCAATGTGCTTACAGCACAGCACGACCAAACATGATTTTATTTTAAACAACAAAAACTAGATGCTAGCAAAGTAAACAAGTCATATTTTTTTCATGAACATAATACAGAAATCATGTTTAGCATTCAGCCTTGCCACTCATATTGTCAGAGCATTAAGCGCCAGATTCTCCTGAGTACTAAGAGCCCTTGACTTATCCTTCTTAATTGAGATGATAACTTGCAGAACTGAAAGGTTATGCTGACTTAGGATAGAAGGAGAAATGGACGTTTTTATTAATATGCCATTTATAGAAGCAACATGTACTTTTTCATCAGAGATCAGTGTTGATATTTCCTTCCTTGGACCTTGAATAATTCTTTGTTTTTTCTTTTCTCATAAAATTCTGCCCTTGGGGCATTATAGTTATTTTGTTCTTAGGACCATAGAATTAAGAGTTGAAAGGGACTTCGGAGGAGATTGAGTCCAACTTTTCATTTTACAGATGGGGAAACTGAGGCCCAACTCCAAATCTGATGCTTTTCCCACAGCTTCTCTTTATATGGTATATCCCCCTCTACTAGCAGAAACAAAACCTATTTCTTTTTCATTTTTGTCTTTCCTCACTAACACAGTGCTCCATGCAAACCCCAATACAGTTTCCTTGGTGTAGGTGCTTCTCTGCAGATTGCCCCCATGGTTCACTGCCTATCCCCTAATGGACAGCCATTTGTTGAAGAACCTCTTCAAACATAGGTACACTGGCCCTTGGGTGGCAGGCCAGCAGTTCATCACTGGCTTTGAACTTGATACCCTTCCCACTTGGTGGGACCTGCCAGAGGTTTTACTCCTCTAGTTCAACCTTCAAGAGCTCAGTCACCATGAAGTCCTTAGGGGAGAATGTTATAAGCACCTATTCTAAATGCTTGTTGAGTTGCAGTCAAAATGTCCCAATTTCCCCTCCCAGTATTCCTAAAAGCTTCTCTCCCCAACACGCAATTTTTTCTGACACTTCTGGTGCTAATGCTTTCCTCGTAACAGGACAACAGGCTGATTTTTAAGCGGGGGCATCTCATCACACATTTTTTTTCTTTTTACAAGAATCTTTAAATGACAGAGGCTCTTTGATGGGAGAAGGACCATTGCTGTCACTGCAGTAGATGTTTCCGACAGTTTTGTTGGTGTGATAATCTCTTCCAGTTGCCACAAGAATGTTCTGCAGACACAGATCTGGCTTTGTTTTGCAAGGGAGCCTAAGAGGAAAAATAGCAAAATAAGCTATTCAGCGAAGAGCACCTGTTGTTGCCAATTTTCTGTTTATCAATTGACTCTCACCTCACAAGTCTTAATCCTAGACCCAGACTCACTTTGTTTGTGTTCAGAGAACAAGCCAATGGGTCCATGTCTAAGTCAATGACTCTTAAAGTGACACACAACTTGCAGCTGAGGTTATAAGACCTGTTTTTTGTAAGCAACCAAACTTTTTTGTATTAATGCTAACAGTAAGAGGCTTATAGACCTGAGAGCAGGAAGGAATACAAGGGACCCTCCAGCCCTCCATAACATTGTCTTTTGCCTGGGTCCTTGCATGTCACTCATATAGCCTCATCACCTCTTGTCTGGTGGATTGCAATAGCTTCCTAAAACAGTCATCCTGTTTTGGGGCTTTTCTTCTAATCTGTCTTCAACACAATGGCCAAATTGGTATTCCCCCAAACACCAATCTGACCATATCATTCCTTTACTAAAAAATCTACAGTGGCTCCTTATGGCCTCCAGGGTAAAATACGTACTCCTCTGTGGGACACTCAGAGACCTCCACAGTTTAACTCTCATCTCTTTGGCCAGCCTTCTATCCTGTTCCTCCATTTGATGCCCTCTATGGTCCAGTTAAATTGTCCTACTAGCTACTCCTCATACACAACATTCAGTCTCCCACCTTACATCTTTGCCTAGGTGGTCCTCCATGCCTAGTATACAGACCTTCCTCACCTCTATCCCTTAGAATCCCTGTCTTCTTTGAAGTCTCCACCGAAGAAGGGTATCTTTGTTGCTGTTGTGTCATTTCAGTCATGCCTGACTCTTCCATGTCCCCATTTGGATTTTTCTTGGTAAAGATGCTAGAGTGATTTGCCATTTCCTTCTCCAGTTCATTTTACAGATGAGGAAACTGAGGCAAATAGAGTTAAGTGACTTGCCCAGGGTCACACAAACTAGTAAGTGCCTGAGGTCAGATCTGAACTCAGGCTTTCCTGACTCCAGATCAGGTTCTCTATCCATCTCCCTATCTAGCTTCCCAGTATAAGGGTATCCTACATATCCTTGAAGTCTTGATTTCAAAAGTCTTGATTTCTTGAAATCAAGTCTCCTTGATTTCCCACTACTCCCAGTTGTTAGTATTATCTCTTTCTTGAAATTACTTTCTATTATTTGGTATATTATTTGGTGTATATATAATTTGTGTTTACTTATCTGTATGATAATAGAGTCAAAGCTTTAGAGTTAGAAGACATTAGTCCAACCCTCTCATTATACACATGAGGAAAGATAAGTGGCTTGCTTAAGACTACAGTAGTCATAAGGGGCAGAGCTGGAATTTGAACGTATGCTAGCATGTTAGCCCTTCAAGAACAAGGACTGTTTTGGTTGGTCATTTTCCCAGTGCCACTCACATAGCAGGTAATTAATAAATATTGAATTCAATTCAACTGGGAAAACTTTGGTCTAGTGATACTAGGTCACATTTCTACAGCACTTTCCAGTTTACCCAGTCCTTTCTTTTCACTATTCCCAAGAGGTAGGTGGTAACAGGTATCATTATTACAGATGAGGAAATTTCCCCACAGTCTTGATTCCTTGAAGGGGTGGGGTGGTACTGACGGTAAAGTGCTCTACTTAGAATCCTGTAAACCAGTTCTAGGGAAAGGAGAGGAGAAGAGGGGTGGCTTGCAGAGTCTCCCTGGCAAGTCTTTGAGTTCTTGTTTTGGGAACTCCAACTCTACATAATGACTATTTTTAAATGAGTTTTTATTGATGTCTCTTGATTTGTCTTTTTTTTTATACCATCGTAATTTCTTCTGGTATCCCATTCCCTTCCCCTCCCAATGAGCCATTGTATATAACAAATAACATTTTTAAAGACAAAAGTTTAAAAAGAAAAATAAGGGGGGAAAGCCATCATAGATGATCAACCAATACATCCAAAAAGTCTGAAAATTTGTGCAATGTACAACATTCGTGGCCTTCCTACTTCTGCCAGGGAATGGGATGGGGTGGAGGTATTAGCTGTGCATTTGTTAGTCCCAGATCCAACCTCCTGCTCTTTTTTCTGAATTTTTTCTTTGTTTCAATCTTAGATTCATCACCAGTCCCTGGTGCCTGTTTCAATTGGCCATCTTGGGAAGGGTTATTAAAAAGTATACCTTACCTTCTCCATAGAAGTTCAAACAGATTTTACTGAGAAAAAATTTACCCCCTACTATTTTCCCATCCCTTTCTTCTTTTGGGAATTGAATTTTAACACAAAAATAATTTTGAAATTTCATAGATGAGATTGGGAGTGATCACAGGGGAAATGGTATGTTTTGGGAAACTTTCAGTCTCATTTAAAAGAATCAGAACTATGAGAGATGCTTCATCTTTGCTCCCATCCCTCTTTCTGTTTCTAGAGAGCAATTGTTTGAGGGAGAAGGGATGTTGGATAGGAGCTAAATAAGGAGCCCAATGCTAATATTTGGATAATGCTACCCCATTGAAGGAGAAGCTCTCTCCATATGTTTCTTTATAGGTACATTTAGTCCACAGGAAAGTGAATACCTTTGAATCATATTTGAAGGCAGTTATTTTTCTACTCACTGGTCATTTCAACCTTGAGCACAGAATTATAGGATATTAGAGCTGGAAGAGATCTCTTAAGCTCTTCTAATCTTACAGACAAGTAAAGTGAGACCCAGAGAAGGAAAAATATGCATCTGAGGTTCCATAACTAGTTAGTGGCAGAATTGAGAATGATCTATTTCAAAGCTCCGGACAAAGAATAATTTATTAATCCAAATGATTAAGAATCTCAATTCAGCAGAGTATTTTGCAAATGCAAATTAGGCATTTCATTCTATTTATCTTTTTTTGACCAATCATGCTGCATGCAAGGAAAAACGGACCTATTGAGGACCTCAGAGACCTAACTCAGTTCTTGAGCATCTTCTCTATAACATAACTCGCAGTTCTAACAAGTACAGGATAACCGTGCTTGAGATTATCCTTACAACACCTGTCCCTATCCCTAGCCTCTATCACCCTCTGTGAGGACTTTGTCTCTGTCCTCATCCCTCTTGACCTCTCTGCAGCCACTGATACTGCCAATCACCCTCTTTTCCTTGTTGTTCTCTTCTCTCTTAAGTTTTCAGAACATGATTCTCCCCTATCAGTCTCACCTTTCCTTTCTCAGTCCCCTTTGTGGATTGTCATCTCAGTCATGCCTGCTAACCATGGGTGTCCCCTGGGGCTCTGTACTGGAGTCTCCTCTCTTCATTCTCTAGACTATTTCACTTGGAGATCTCCTTAGCTCCCCAGGGTTCAGTCATCATTTCTGTGAGGATGATTCTCAGATTGCCTTATCCAGCTCTAACCTCTCTGCTGACCCTCAGTGTTATGTCTTCAGCTGCCTGTTAGAAGTCTCCAACCAGACGTCCTCTACCCATCTTAAATACAACATGTCTAAAACTGAACTCATAATCTTTTCCCCAAGTTTTCCCCTCTTCCAAATTCCCATATTACTCCCCTATTACCACTTACTCTCTGGGTCTACCAGGCTTGAAACTGACGTGTCATCTTCAACTTGTCACCATCTCTCACCCCACCCCAACCTATTGTCAAGTTCTGTCTATTTCACCTTTGCAGCATCTCTCAGATGTGCCCGCCTTCTTTCCTCTGACACCACCCCCTCCTGGTGTACCTTAGTGCACCCTCTTTTTCATGCCTGGACTACAGCAATAGCCTGCTGGTGGATCTGCCTGTTTCAAGTCTCCCCCTATTCCAGTCCATCTTCCATTCAGTCACTAAATCAATTTTCCTAAAATTCAGGTCCTATCACGTCACACCACACAGCCCTCTTTCCATACACACACTTAATAAACTCTGACGGCTCCCTATCAGATAAGATAAAAAATAAGAAATGCTTTTCATTAAGTTAACTACCTGCTATCTCAACAGCAATTTAATTCTCCTTTTTTAATCACCAAATTCCTTTCTTTATAAAATGGAATAGTACAAGTTAATGGAGTTTAATAGGTGAATCAGAGGTCTCACTGAAATCAAAATTTTTCTTAAACTTCAGTCTTTTTTTCAAATTTATCACCTTTCAAATAGAAAATTCTCTGGCATTCAAAGCCCTTTCTAACCTGCTCTGCCCCTCTCCTCCCTTCCAGTCTTCTTCCACCTTGTGTCACCAACCACATATTCTTTGATCCAAAGATACCAGCCTCCTTGCTGTTCCTCGCACCACACACCCCATCTCCTGATTCTTGCATTTTCACAAGGCTGTCCCTCATTCATTCTACTTCCTCTTCTCTGCCTTCTTTTAAGCCTCAGCTCAAATGTCATCTTCTACAGGAGGCGTTTCCCAATCCTTCTTTATTCTTGATTGTCTCCTGTTTGTTCTGTCTGTAGCTTGTTTGTAATTGTGTATTGTCGTCCCCATTAGACTTCAAGCTTTGAGAGCAGAGACTTTCTTTTGCTTTTATTTGTATCCCTGGCACACAACACAGTGCTTAGCACATAGTAGGTGCTTAATAAATGTTTATCAACTGACTGATTGGCATTGGTCTTGGCATAAAACACAATGAATACAAGAGGGACTGTATAGTGACATCGTTTTAAAAAATTTGTATCTATATCAGTGTGTTAAATTCCCTTTCATCAGTGTGGAGTACTATCTATACATATAATCAAATTCTAAGAATTTTAAAAAATATTTCTTGTGGGGGAGAAAGGGAAGAGGGTAGGGTGATGGAACAGATCTGTGATTTAATCAGTGGGAAATTCTCTGCTGTGGAAACTCCCTTCGGTGATGAAGATCAACCACTCATCTGTAACTTGTGGTTTTAGACGGTTGCACTGAGAGGCTAAGTGAAAGGAAGATGGTGGAGGAAGAGAAAGCAATATTTCCCTTTGTGGAAAGAGAGATAGAAACACAACAAGAGTATGGCAAACCTGGGTTCTTTCCCTTTGTCACATGTCTAGAATGATGTAGGTAGAATTTGAACCCAAGTCTTCCTGACTCCAAGGTGGCCCTCTACATTACGTCACACTATTTTTTTTAACTTTTAAAATTTAACAAAAAGATTGAAGTTTAAAAATTTTTTTGATTTCAGTGAGACCTCTGATTCACCTATTAAACTCCATCAACTTGTACTATTTCATTTTATAAAGAAAGGAATTTGGTGATTAAAAAAAGGAGAATTAAATTGCTGTTGAGATAGCAGGTAGTTAATGAAAAGCATTTCTTATTTTTTATCTTATCTAAAAGCTCTTTGACATTATTTTTAGCATTGTTATTGACTGCAAAATGAACTTAATAATTTAATATGGCTAGAATTGGGCTGAGGAAACCAGTTTGTAAAATGTTGGTAGATGTGAACAAAGGGTATTACTTAGGGAGTAAATTAGAGAAAGCAGCATGGTTTAGTAGAGTCAGAAAACTCAAGTTTGATTCATGGTACTCATATCATCACCATGACCTTGACCTTGACCATGATCCATCATCACCACCATCACCAATTTAGGGGTGGAAAGAGCCTTACTACTGTGACCAGTACTTGCCATGAGGTTAGAGGCAGACCTCTTCTCTACCCTGAGCCTCTATCCCCTAATCCATTAAATAATAAAACTTGCATTTCTTATCTTACTAACTTATTGTTATAAATTGTCAAGCGCTCCATAATTGTGACTTAGTGGACTATGATTATTTGGCTCCTGTTTAAAGTTCCTTGTGTTGTCATGTTTCTGTTTTAACATTGTATTGAAATGTTCTATTACAAAGTAAGTAGAAGTGATATTTCTCCTCTCACTCTAGAGGTCTTCTTTCCCTTCCCTTGCCCTTCACCCTTCTCAATATTCCTCCTTCCACTGTCCAAAACCTCCTCTCCACTCATGGTTTTTCTGTATATTTTCTTTTATACCATCTCTTCTTCTGTAAATCCAAGCATTCTCTCTCTCTCTGTATCCAGCCACCAGCACTGTTACTTAGAATGCCATCTGGTCATTAAGCAACCCTGTGAGCTAGGAGCATGGTCTAAAGAAGAAAGCTTTGGACCAGAAGTCTGGAGGCCGGGGTGTTAAGTCTGGTTCTGCTTGCTGGAACCACCCATGTCACTTAACCTAGGTTTCCTCACTTCTAAATGAGGAAAATATTAACCCTTCTCATCTTATGGGATTGCTATGAAGGTAAAATAAGGTAATGCTAAACATTTTAGAATCATTTTGTTGTCATATATGTGTATCTACAACAGACAGTCCAGATGGACAGCTCGCTGGGCCCCAAGTTGGACAGTGGGCTGGATTGCTTTCAGGAAATTACAAAGCTCTTTTACTAACCCCAGACTCCGTATGAAAGCAAAGGTCTGTCCTTTCAATACTAACATTTCACCCTCATTGCCATATGGCAGCAAGATGTAGAAGGCTAGTGCCAGAGAAGAGGAATATTGCAAAGAGGGCAATAGAGAGATGGATGATGGGGAGCAAGGGCACCAGACTGCAGTCACCCAGGAGGAAGTCTGAGTAAAGAACAGGAATAAAAGACATTAGCAAGGTGTTGTAGCATCAAAGAAAAGGTGAGCTGGTCACATGGGAAGAGCAAGAGCTGAAAACTGGAGAGCCTGAAAGTTCCTTTGGAACCCTTTTGATGTCAAGACAAATCAATGAAGCAGCTGTGGGTTTGGTCTTAAGAAAGAAAGAAAGAAAGAAAGAAAGAAAGAAAGAAAGAAAGAAAGAAAGAAAGAAAGAAAGAAAGAAAGAGAAAGAAAGAAAGAAAGGAAAAAGAAAGAAAGAAAGAAAGGGAGGAAGGGAGGAAGGAAGGAAGGAAGGTAGGAAGGAAAGAAGGAAGGAAAGATGGGAAAGAAAGGAGGAAAGAAAGAGAAAGAAAAAAGAGAGAAAGAAAGAGAAAGCAAGGAAGGCAGGAAGAAGGGAGGGAGGAAGGAAAAAGGAAGAAAAGAAGGAAGAAAAGAAGAAGATAGTGAGTGAACAAATGGATAGATGGATAGAAGGATGCATGGATGAATGAATGAATGAAAAAAAAAAGCATTTCTTAAGTGCTTGCTGGTTTCCAAGTACTGGAGATACTAATAGTGAGACACTCCTAGCTTTTAAAGGACTCATGTCCTAGTGGTTGGAAGGTTCAGCTGCATGACAGAGAAGTCCAGTGGTCCATATGGTTCAATGGCAGGGTAGGTAGCAAGGCCCAGGAGTGATTGATTACTGGTACATCAGCTGGTACAACGGCAACACCCGAGGGTTGGGAGAGAGAGCACAGAGATAGGACTGATCCATGGTAGATGATCCATGGTGGGCCAGAGAGCCTTGTACAGAAGCATAGCAACCATTTATTAAGCACCTACTATATGCCCAGCACTCTGTTGTGTACAGGAAAAGATACTAAGTTTAGCTAAGACACAATCTGCCCTCAAAAGGCATGTATTCTAATACAGATACAAGACACCAGCATAATAAGTACAATGTACAATACCACATGGCAAGGACATTGGGAGGTTTAAAAACAAAGTACTCTCTAAATCTGGAAGGAAAGATCATTGATGACTAAGAACCTGGGAAGGCTTCCTGGAAGAGGTAGCCTTCAAAGTAAACTGTAAATGGGGATGGGTAGGATTTCATCTGAAGAAAAGAGGGAGTAAAGGTCTTACTGGTTTTCTGTACATTGAGGGTGGTGATGTAGAAAGTTCTTCATTTGGGCTTTGAGCTTTGAGAACCTGGAGGGGAGATAAGGGTACTATGAGACAAGATTAAAAGGGTAGATTAGGCACTGGGATTTAGAAATCAGGAAGATTTGACTCCTGCTTCTGGGCATCTACTAGCTGGGTGACCTTGAGGAAATCTCTTAATATCTTGGTGCTTTGTTTTCCTCATCAGTAAAATGGGAGTATAAAATTTTATGACTTCTAAGGGTTTCTTCCCCTCTAAACCTGTGGTCCTGTAAACAAAACTCAGGAGACAAAAGGGCTCCAGTGTATATTTTTGAAAGAAGACTGACATTACTGGGCATTGGGGTTGCCATTATAAAAGTGGGCAGATGCTAACTCTATCCATGTGGAGAATCTAGAAGTAGCCGTTGGACCAAGAAGTGTGCTCACGACTCCTGCCAACCATGTGGGTGGGAAAAGGTGGAGATGATGACAAGAGGAGAGTTACCTTTGAAAGAGATTGGGAGGTGGAAGGAATGTTGTTGAAAGGTCAGGGATTCAGGGCAGGTTGTGAGAGAAGGAGTAAGGGCGCCCAAGGGCATAAACGGAATTGGTTGGGCAATAAATTAGGCGACCCAGATTAGAGTTGGCCTTAGGAGAAGGAGGAGGGCAAATTAGGAAAGAAATGAGTTTTCTGGAGGAAATAACCTGAGCTTTCAACTTACACCCAAGACTGCAAGAGTGGTTAATCAGGACTGGGGAGCTAGTGTAGCAGGAAGTAGACTGGCATGGCTCTCACCATGTATGACAAACAAAGTTAGCAAACACATCTATGAGGTCACTTTCTTAAGAGTCCTTTACTCCTTGACTATGGGAACTGGGCTTCTAGGTTAGGGGAGCAAAGAAGGGGTGCTGCCTCCATGAAACTCTCCAGGTTTCCTTAGCAATTTAATGGAGGAAACTGGAATTCTGGGATGGGGGGGTTAAATTCCAGCTCAAGGAAATGTGGTCTGGATTTGTAAATAGGAGGCAGTCAGGCAGTCAACAAATATTTATGAAACTCCTATTGTGTGTCAGGCACTGTGCTAAACTCTGGGGCTACAAAAAAAAAGACAAAAGATAGTTCCTGCTGTTTTAGGACTGACAGCCTGAATGGGGAGACAACATGCAAACAACTATATACAATCAAGATATATGATTGAATAAACCAGAGATAATCTCATCAGATCAGTAATATAGTTTGAAAAAAACTCATCGGAAATTGAATCTAATTGCAGTTTACAGGACTGGTTAGAAAAAGGGGTTAGGGGAGATGAAGACAACAAGAACCTGGAAGACATGGGACAGGAGCAAAGGAAGGGAGGTAGCATTGTACTTAAGACAAACTTCACAACAGTAGAATTCTGCCTAGGCTATGCGTGCCTCAGCAACTTGTCCCTGGTGTTTCTTTTGGCACAAGAGTGAAGACAATGCAGCTGTCCAAAGCCTGGAGTCAGGGAGGCCAGTTGGGAGACTTTGTAGTAATACAGGGGCGTGGTGATGAGAACCTAGATTGTGATGGTGCCAGTGGGAACAGAGAAAGAACTTGGGAAGTAAAAAACAATATGATCTGGTGTCTAGTTTAATATGGGATTCTGGGATTAAGGAGGGAGCCTGGGAAGGAAAAAAAGGAGGCAAAGATTACTCCAGAGTTTCTGATCCCAAGGCAGGTGCCACTGACAGAAAAGGGGAAGTCAGGAAGGAAGAGAATCCATGGAGGAAGAATTAGAATGAAGGTGAAGGTAAAGGTTTCATTTTAGATATCCCAAAAGTCATGTGCAGTTTAAAGCTATTTAAGTTAAAATTGCATGAAGATTTTGGGGACCTTACTAGTACTTGAGTTGGGCACCAAGTAGGGGTGTCCCATAGGCAGCAAAAGGTATGAAAGTGAAGCCAGAGAGCAGTAAAGAGGAGAGTTGGTGAGAGCTGATGAAATATATAGAGAGACCCACAGAAGAATGAGTTGGAAAGAGCTTCAGGGATAAAGGTGATGCATCAGAAATCATGGTTTAGGTAGGCAGGGGATGCAGGAGAATCCTGTTGTTGGTGTTCTGTGCTATGCCCCAAGGGGTGAAGGATGGGAGATCTTCCAAGGGGAGGTGGCACTGGAAGACTTGTGATGAATTATCCTTCACAATGTGTCCTCTGTCTCCTTCCTTCCTTGCCAAAGAGGGATTAGATGAACCAAAGCAAGAGCTGGGGATGAAGAGACCCACAGGTGGTCAGGCAGTCAATAAATATTTATTAGGCACCTGTATGCCAACCACCGTGCTAAGAATGGGAAATACAACGAAAGGCAAAAGGCAGTCTGCTCTCAGTCTAATGGAGGAGATAACTTAGGAATAACTTAGCTATGTATAAACAAGCTATGTATGGGATAAATTAGAAAGAATCAAAGTGCTAGAATTAAGAGGGGTTGGGAAAGATTTCCTGTGGCCAGTGAGACTTTAACTGGTACTTCCAGGAAACCAAGGAAGCCAGGAGGCAGAGTTGAGGAGGGTGAGCCTTCTAGGCTCTGGGGACAGCCAGTAAAGATTCCCAGTCAGAAGATGGTGCATCTCATTCAAGGAAAGCAAGGAGCCAGTGTCTCTGGACCTCAGTGTGTGTTTGGGATGGAGATGTAAGGTATAAGAAGACTAGAAAGAGATGGGGCTGGGCAGGCTACAAAGGGCTTTGAATTCAAGTCAGACGGTTTTATATTTGATCCTAGAGGAGATAGGGAACCACTGTAGTTTATTAAGTAAAGGGAAAGGAGGGTGACATGGTTAGGTCTGCACTTTAGGCAGGGTGGCCAAAACAATTATAAGAGCTGGAGAGAACATTAATTAAGGCTTGCAAAGTACTTGATTGTCATAACAACCCTTCAAAATAATGTTACAAATATTATTTCCTCCATTTTAGAGATGAGAAAACTGAGAGATTAAATGACTTTCCTATGGCTACACAGCTAATATATGTGATACCTAGGTGGTACAGTGGATAGAGTTCTGGACCTGGAGTCAGGAAGACCTGAGTTCAAATCTGGACTCAAATAGTTACAAGCTGTGTGACCCTGGTCAAATCACTTTACCTATCTAGACTTCAGTTTCGTCATCTGTAAACAGCACCTACCTTGCAAGAGTGTTGTGAAGATAAAATGAGTTGTATAAAGTACATATAAACCTTAGACTGATATATAAAAGCTATTGTTGGGGCTGCTGTTATTAAATATTAGAAGTGGGATTTGAAGTCAAGTTCTTTCCATTAAACTACACTGTCTCTCAGGTGTCTTCCCAAATTAACATCAATAAATAATTAGTCAGGGGTGGCTAGGTGGTGCACTGAATAGAGCACTGACCCTGGAGTCAGGAGGACCTGAGTTCAAATGCAACCTCAGACACAACACTTACTAGCTGTATGACCTTGGACAAGTCACTTAACCCCAATTGCCCTGCCTCCCCCCCCTCCAAAAAGCTAAATAAATAATTAGAGCATGATTTTGTTAGCAGCATACTTCATTTTCTCTAATTCCAAATCTTGAGACCTAGATGCTTCCTTTGACTAGTTCAGAGAGTTCCACAAAAATGTGACATGTCATGTTGATTCACCCCAAGGCTTCCTACACTGAGTGAAGCCAAGTGACATTTTGTGGGAAAGCCTGGTTGCCCTGTGTGATACAGCATCATGGATGGAGAGCTGGAAAGATCTTATCATTTATCATTTTGCACATGGGGAAACTGAGGCCCAGAGACTTACCCAAGACCACATTGACATTTATGCCAATATTGAAGACAATATTTGAACCCAGGTCCTTTGAATTCAAGTCTAGTGTTCTTTCCTCTAACCCCACAATACCTTCTTCAAAGTGTCCAACACAGGACCCTGGACAAAATGGATCCTTCAGGTTTCTAAATCATGTTTGGACATCTTGATTCACTAGTTACTGTCTAAAGGGATATATTATCTCCCTCCTTTTATTTAAAATTTTGGTGCAACAAATGCATTCCAGATGGCTTTAACTCTGCTGCAAAATCTGACAGACAAGCAGAGCTGTGATTAGTAATGTTATCACTTGGGGCCTGTTAGGAAGAGGGGGAAGGAGACAGATGACAGTGCATGCAGAAATGCAGTCCCACCGGCAGAAGGAGCAGCGGTGAGGGAAGGGAAAGTGGCTCCTCAGTCAGTGAAGTTGGGGGGTATTCCTTGGGGGCAGCTGCACCTTGAGCTGGCATGGGCTGGCAGAAAGATAGCAGTGTGGCGCAGGGAGTTCAGTCACACGGGGAGGAGCCACCCCTCCCATTTTGGTATCACTGGGCAAAGCTGTTTGCCCCATGTTACAGGTTGACAACTTCGGCTAGGGGGCGCTATAGTGCAAAGAGCACTTAACCTGGAATCAACACGACCCGAGTTCAAATTCAGACTCGAACACTAGCTCTGTTACCCTGGGCAAGTCACTTAAACCTCTGTTTGCCTGTTTCTTCATCTGTAAAATGGGAGAAATAGCAGCACCTCATTCCTAGGGTTGTTGTGAGAATCAGATAAGTTAATAATTAAAAGGCACCCAGGGCATAAAAGTATTATCTAAACATCAGCAGTTCTCGCTGTTATTGTCAGAGAAGCTGCGGGCAGGACGGCAGGAAGCTTTGTCGGCTTTGACATGGGCTTGAAGTGTGGACTTCTGAAACCCACGTGGAATAGAACAAACAAGTTTCCTATTGCTACCAGGGGAAAGTGACTCACTCTTGCAACTCTGTATCCAAGTAATCATTCATATGATGAAATTTAGTCATATGAAACTGTCTGAAACCCTGTTTTCTTTTCTGGAGCTTATGACAGTCCTTCATTGAACCATCCTACAGGTTTTATTGATGCTGTAGTCAAAACCTTAGTAACGTCCCAGGAGACTAGCTCCCAATGTCAGTTTTCACACTGGCCTTTAAAGGACCCCCTTTCTTTAAAGAACTGTTTTACAGCTGCCAGGTACCATCACACGGATTTGAAATATTCTGAAGGGAGGATTACTCATTTGAAATTGATGTTCTCAAACTCATTTCAAAATACTTAGGTGCTTTATGGTGCAAAAAGAAAAAAAAAGCTCTTAAGATTTTATTCTCATATTCATGCAATGACTTCACTTCCTTTGCCATATGTGTTTCTAACCTATTTCGTATAAAGCAAGTTAACCATATCACTTAGGAGTAGCTAACAAAGATTTCTAATAGTAATAAGAGATCACGACCTAGTCAAAGGGGGAAAAGTTGGGAGGAGATAATTGAGCTTAAGTAGGGAATAAAAAGGTCCAATTTTGGATGCATGCTAGCTATAAGCTAGGATTAAAGAAGATAATATTTGTAAAGTGCTATTAGAACCTTAAAGCATTGTATAAACACTATAGCATTATTTATTATTTAGCATTTAGCATTATTATTAATGTTATTGCTCTTATGTTCTAGTCCCCTTTGCAGGGTTTTTTATGTAAATATGTTTTGCGTTGCTAAAAGAGATATTTCTGTACTTGGCTGAAGTTACTGATTGACTGAGCTCTGAAGACTCTTCTCAGTCATCCCACCTGAATAAGTAACAATCCTGAGTTTGATCAGAAAGGGGGAAATCACATCTAGGGGAGTGATTTCATAACAGTGTGGTTTTGCCGTCCTTTGGTTTGGAGTTCTACTTTTATTTATATTTGTTTTTTTTATGTAGCTTTGGTTGTAGTTCTATTCGTAACTACTGGCCTTTTCAGACCAGAATTTTAGTTGTTTTTGAGGGACATTTCACTTTATAGAAAAATGTCTTTTGCTTTTCTGTAGCTGATTTGGGAAGCCTTTTGTATACCATTAATCTGTCTCTTAAAATGTCAGCATTTTATTCTGTTTCTCCAGTCTACCATTGCCTCGCAGAGAGATCCTTCTTTGTCCCATCCTGAGTTCAAGAGTTAATTCCTCTGGGCGGCTAGGTGGCACAGTGAATAGAGCACTGGCCCTGAAGTTAGGAGAACCTGAGTTCAAATCCAGCCTCAGACACTTAACACTTACTAGCTGTGTGACCTTGGGCAAGTCACTTAACCCCAACTGCCCTGCCTTTCCCCCTCCAAAAAAAAAAGCGTAAAAAAAAAGAGTTAATTCCTTCTCAAGCTCAGGGTTGACTCATAAGCTCTGGGAGACATCCTATCAGGTCTGCAGGATTTAGACTTGAATTCAGCAAGTATTCCTTGAGTGCCTATTATGTGCAGGTGCTCTGTGTTATGGATCCTGAGAATGCAAAGACAAAAACCAGGCAGCACCATCCTTCAAGCAGTACTTCAGGAACACTGTGGAACAGAAACAAACGGAGCAAGTCATAATGGTATTTTTAAAAAATAAAATTTAGGGATAGAAAGGCCTTAGAAGGTGAAGGGAAGGAACCGAGCATTTATTAGGGACCTGCTGTGTATCCTCACTGTGCTTTGCAAATCTTATCTTCACAACACCCGAGGGAGGTAGGCGCTATTATTATTCCCGTTTTTCAGATAGAGGTTAAATGACTTGAGGTTAAGGGTTAAGAGGTTAAGGGTCCCACAGCTAGTAAGTGTCTAAAGCTGAATTTCAACTCGAGTTTTCCTGACTCTGGTCTCAGTGCTCTATCCACTGCTTCACTTAGAAGAAAACTAAGACCCAAAGAACTCAAGCGACTTGACCAAAGTCACATAGATGGTAAGTGGCAGAGCTGGTACTTGAACCCAGGTCCTGCAAATCATTGTTCTTTCATTGCAATATAGTTTTACACTATGACCATTTTTATGAGCAATTTTTGAGTTAGTGTGGAACTGAGAGTAAGTGTCTACAAATCAATCGAACTAGCAAAAGTATAAATGTTAACACAGGATCCTCAATTTGGATTAGCATAGAACAGCATAAAGATAGCATATGTCTGTGACCATACTTCTATAATAAAGGGCTTGAATTTATAGTGTTTGACTTTTTAAAAAATTATTTGGAGGGCAATTGGGGTTAAGTGACTTGCCCAAGGTCACATGGCTAGGTTTTTTTGTTGGGGGGGGGTAGAGTGTCTGAGGCTGGATTTGAACTCAGATCCTTCTGACTCCAAGGTCGGTGCTCTATTGACTGCGCCACCTAGCCACCCCTATTTATGACTTTTTAAGGTTTGAAAAGCCCTTTATATATGCTATTTCTCATGACAATCCTGAAAGGGAGGCACTATTATTATCCCCATTTCACAAATGAAGAAATTGAGTCAGAGAGGGGTTAAGTGACTTGCCCAAGGTTGTAAAACTACTCATTGTCTGAAACAGGATTCAAAACCAGGTCTTTCTGACTGCATGCCCAGCACTCCTATCACGGTGCTGCCAGAATTCTGCTAATGAATAAACTGGTGCGCATAGGATCACACATTTAGATCTTAGATGCCATGTAAAACATTCCTCTCTGTTTACAAATGAGGCAGCAGAGGACCGGGGAGGTGAAAAGACTTACCCGAAGTCACCCAGGTAGTCAGTGACTGAGCCAGGACTAAACCCCATGTCTCTAACTCCGAGGCAGCGTCCCTGCCCCTCTGCCAGGCGCATCTTGTGTTGTTGCCGCAAGATGGACCATTTTATTTGAGCGCTTTAAGAAGTGACGACTTTGTCAACGGCACTGGATCCAGCCTGGACACAGAACACAACCCTTCCACAGCTTAATAGATTGTTTTTGAAACTTGGGGTGGCTGGAAAATGCGTCTCCCAACGTGGCAGTCACGTCTTGTTGTTATGCGCCTCGCTGCTGTTCACTCCTTTAGTTGCGTCTTACTCTTCATCACCGTGTGGACCAAACCATGCCAGTGCTGTCCGTGGGATTTCCTTGGCAAAAGATACTGGCGTGGTTTGTCATCCAGTGTTAATCCACTCCAATGGATTAAAGCAAACAGAAATTAAATGCTTTGCCCAAGTTCACATAGCTAGTACGTTTCTGAGTCTGGATTTGAACTCAGGTCTTTCTGACTCCAGATCCAGAGCTCTAACCATTGAACCACCTAGCTGTCTTACTCCTGTATTATCTACATGTTACCCTTGTGTTTTTGAAACACTCCCCAATTGGCATTCCTGCCTATTGCCTCTACCATGCTCCCATCCGATCCATTTTACCTATAATGACAGATACATCTTCTTAAAGTATCACTTTCATCACTTAATTCTCTTGCTCAAAAATGGTCAATTGTCCCCTCCTACCTACAAGATCAATCAATAGCAAGAGCTTTGGGCTGGTATTTTAATACCATCACAATCAGGGTCCAATCTCCTTTTTCGGCCATGTCACCCCCTCTTTCTCATTGTTATTCTACACTTTGTAAGTTAATCTCTTTTGTGTCTACCACACATGCCTGGCTCATTCCTGCCTCCACACTTTTGCTCATACCATTCCTCTTACTTAGAATGCCATCTTCTGTGCAGAGGTTCTGAATCTGGGACCTGTGGATTTGCTTTTAAAAAAGTCCATCTGACCAACTTGAGATAGGAAGACACCATTACCAGAACGATGCTCATTCAGCAAGATAAGTGGTTTTCAAAAAGAAAACCAGGCAATACCAAAAAATATACAGAAGGTGAAGGCGCAGGGGAAGGATTTTCTTTTCATTAATGCTTTTTGTTCTTATAGCACATTCATTATTGATGACATCAGCTGGGTCACCCACCTCCATGTTGTGAGATGGCTTTTTCAGTCATGGCAGGTTTCAAAGACCATCTATGAAGGTGTGGAGGTTTTATGATCTGTGTCTGCTGTAGGTCCTGAGGCCACACCAACAACGACATGGCTTCTTGACGTGTTTAACTGAGATGGTTAAACTCGTGGGCAGACTTAGTCTGGTGCCCACCTGCCTCTTTCCCTACTAGTATTCTCTGTTCTGGTCAAGCTGGGAATCTCCACCAAGCAAGCCTCCTCTTTGCTTCCCTGCACCCTTTCCTCATACCTTTCCTCAGATTATTCCTTCTCCAGGAAATTCCCTCCCTCCTTACCTTTTAAATTCCTTTCCATTCATCTTTAAAACCCAAGGACCTAAACTTGCATGGGGATGTTAGGAGTGGAAAGGAAGGGCCGGATGTGGTAATATAATCCAGTGCCCCAGATCCAGGGACAAAGAATCGGAAATGTTATTTGAATAGCTACTTTTACAATTTACAAAGCACTTAGTGTATACATTGCCGTTGAGCTATTTTTCACTTGTCTCTGATTCTTCATAACCACATTTGGGGTTTTCTTGGCAGAGATGCAGGAGTGGTTTGCCATATTTCCTTTTCCAGTTCATTTTACAAGTGAAGAAATGGAGGTAAGCAAGGTTAAGTGACTTGCCCAGAGTCACACAGCTAGTCTGTGGCTAGATTTGAACTCACAAAGAGGAGTCTTCCTGATTCCAGGCCCAGCAGTTTATCCACTGTGTCACCTAAAATCCCTTAGCATACATTGTCTTGTTTGAAAGCTTTTTATGAATGAATGTATCTCATTTCATTCCAAGGGAAATTGTAAAGCCCCTTTGAGAACATCTGACAGGCTGAGCTAGGCAGCCATTTGATCAATCCACTGTTCCCATGCTGACCCGCATGGGGGTGTGTGTGTGTGTGTCTATTTTTCTATTCCCCTCCCTGGTATGAATAAAGAGCTTATCTCTGAACCTAATAACAGAGTAATAGCCCAAGTTGAGGGTGTATTTCCTTCAACCTTTACTGGAGAAATACTTGAGCTTCCAAAGGCTTCTAACCCAGGGTATAAGGTTATTTGCACTATTTGATTAAAGTTCTGATGTGACACTAGGAAACATTATTATGAAGACAAGGTGTTGTTAAGAGTTCATAAAGAAATGTCTGCTTCTGAAAAGCGAGAGAAACAAATACAACTGCAGTTGGTTTAAGGGAAAGAGCACTGGACTTTTTAGGATCTTTGGTGCTGATACCAGCCCTGCCATCAGCTAGTTCTCTGACCTGGGGTGATCATGTCCTCTGTCTGGACCTCAGCTTCCTTACCTGTAAAACAGGGGAGAAGACTGGCCATGTATTGAGAGCCATTGTCAGAAATAAGAAACTGGGTTTTTAGGGAGATGAGGAGGAGATGGTGAATTTTACTTCATTTATTTGTAAAATTTGAAGTCCTGGGCTAGCCACATGGAAATGTCAAGTGGACAACTGTAGATGTGGAGAAGGAACTCAGGTGAGTATGGTCAGGAATGAAGAGGCAGGGATAGCCATTGGTCATCTTCAGAGTGGTGACTGCTTGAGGCTTTGAGAGTAGATGATTTTTCAAGGAGAGAGAAGAAAGAGCCAATGCTTAAAGCTGAGTGGGTGGGAATGGATAGGTAAGAGATGAAAAAAGAACCCAGCAAAGGAGACCAAGAAAGACTGGCTGGAGAGTCAGGAAGAGGACCAGAGAAGGGGTGTGTCACTGAAGCCAAGACAGAGGGTTTCAGGGAGTGTTCAAAGACCATGAGCATGATGAAAAGATCAGGTTCTGTGCAGCTGGAAATAAGCAGGTTCCTATAGAAAGGAGACTGCCATACTGGGGGGGGAGGAAATGTTCTTTAACTTTCTGCTTGTTAATGTTTCACTCTGCAAGCGTCTTGATAAATTATGCACAGTATTGTTTAAAAACTCACTTTGCCACTTTGTTTCATGCTGGTTGGTGCTGGGTCTGGCTTTGAAGGTTTCTATGAAAATGTTATCTTTGCTATGGCTTGCAATTTTCCAGTTGGATAATTTTCTGGGTTGTCTGACTTTGGAATTTAATATCCTTACATTGGAAGAGTATTTGAAAGACTCATTGCTTGTTACTGTGCACTCTCAGGGATTCAATTTCTCTTCTGTGAAAGGAGGGAGTTGGGCTAGTATCAAGGGTGAGGAACCTGTGGCCTTCTGGGTCCTTGGGTGCAGCCTTTTGACCAAGTCCAAATTTTATAGAACAAATCCTTTTATGATGGAAATTTGTTCTGTGAAGTTTGGATTCAGTCAAAGGACCAGCCCACCCTTGAGGACCAAGAGAGCCACATGTGGTCTCAAGACTGCAGATCCCCCTGCCCCTTTCCACTAGAAGATCTCAAAAACCCCTTAAATGCTCCCAAAATGATTAATCGAGATGATACAGCTTTCCTACTATATCCACAGACTGCCCTTGGAATTCTTTTAGGAGTGAGGACACAATATAGAACAAAGTCCTTTGGCATCTTAATAACTAAATCCCTTGTAGAGGGCTCATATGAACCTGTTATATATTCAGTTCTATTTGGTATAAAGAGCTAGGCTTCTGAGTATTTTATTGTTATGGTTGTTTAGGCCTTTTTTAAAATCATTGGGTTGTCCCCAATCAAAGCTCATGTTGGTCTGATCAGCCACAGTCAGACACACTCTGCCTTGACCTTGACATAGTGAGGTCATTCTTGGTCTTCTTCAAGCATCAAGGACAAGAACCAATAAACCAACACACACACACACACACACATTATACAAATGAATATATACACATATACACAAATATACACATAGGGAAAGGGTTTGTGAGTTAGTTAGTACAGAGAATTCCCAGATGAGGAATCTTACTGTACCAATACAGATTGGCAACTCCTCTAAAACTTCCAGACGTGGAAAGTGGCCTAGAGTATTGAGAGGTCAAATGACTTACCCAGAGTCAGCCAGTCATTCTATGTCAAAGGCAGGACTTGAATTCAGGTCTTTTGGGCTCTAAAGCTGGCTCTTTCTCCACTACACTACAGTTTCAAACTTGTTGCCTATTTGGTCCACAACAATCCCAAGTGCAGCAGAACCCAATTAAAATGTAATTGGTAAATGTTTATTTCTTTTAGACAAAAACCAATATTTTAAATAGATATACAATAATATACACACATCTAATTATATCTAATATTATATTATATAATACTATATAATACAATAATATGTAAAAGCCAGACCCAGCACCAACCAGCATGAATATAATATATATATATATGATATGATATATATGATACAATACACATACCGTATCGTATGTTTTTAAACGAAGTCCACAGAGATCTGCTCACATTGGAGGCCCCCATTTCTATTGGAGTTTGACACTGTGTGTTAAGCACCATTACCTCTGGAAACATTCTTATCTGTTTCTATATCTATATTATCTCTAGCTCTAACATCTCTCTCTTTTTGTCTGTCTCTGTCTTTCTCTGTGTGTCTCGGTCTCATAAGATTAAGGTAAATTTTACAACTGAAAGGGTTATTTAGTTCAGCTCTCTCAATTTTCAAATAAGGAAACTGGGACCCAGACAAGTCACTTGACACCCTCAGGGTCTCAGGTGTCATGGAGTCTAGATTCAAACCCAGGTCCTCTGATACCGTATCTACTTCTCTTTTTCTATTATGCCACACTAATTAGATACATTAGACATTAACATCAGATTTGAGAAACTTAGTCTCAACTTCAAGTGCTTTTTGTTGCAGCTTTTTTTGGTGCTTGGTCTAAACTAAATGGGCATCTAGATTGCACATTTGATAGAGCATTGAGCTTGGAATTAGGAAGACATCTTCCTGAGTTCAAATCTGAGCTCAGACATCTATTATCTCTGTGACCCTGGGCAAGCCACTTAGCCCAGTTTGCCTCAATTTTCCTATCTGTAGGATGAGCCGGGGAAGGAAATGGCAAACTGCTCTAGTATCTTTGTCAGGACAACCCCAAAATGGGACCCCAAAGAGTCAAGCGACTGAACAACAAAAGGTCAAGCTAAATATAACAGAAAAGTGTAATTTTCAGTTCCCACAGATAAACGAGGAGTTAAATGTTTTGGTTTGTGTAGTTACAACAACATCCCTAGGGTGTGGCATGAAGAGAGAACTATATTCAGCATTGAATTTCAGATTCTGGGCCCAATTTGGTAAAAGGTTGGTTTTATTGTTGTTGAGTCGGTTCAGTTGCAGAAATAGCAATTTAGATGTAGCAATAATCAATCCATTATGCATGAACATAAATACATCTTTACTAAATAAATAACTATATTTTCCAAAACAAAAAAAATTAGCAAGGAGAGACATTGTTTTGCATATTTTTTCAAATCTCTTTAATGTCTAGCTTAATAGAAAACAGCTGGTTTCTCATATCTGCTTTTGCATTCAGATTGTTGAAATAATTTTGTTTTGGTTGAAATATATAAAGAAAATATGGCCTTGAACAGATCTATAGTTGGAAAAGGGAGATGTATTTAAGTAGGCAAATAACATCTTAGTATTATTAGGAAAATAGTTTTGATCTTACAGTCCCCCTTAAAGGGTTTTGGGGAACCAAGATCCCCCGCCCAAGTCCTTAGACCACACTCAGAGAACTGCTTTTCTAGAAGAATCATGCCCTCAACACAGCAGTACCTCCCATGGTGAAACAGATCAGCCTTGGGTTTACAAAACAGTCGGTACTGCCTCCTAATTGTCTATACTTGGCTCAAGTTAGGGATTCTGGGTAGTTGATGAGCTAAACTGAAATCTGTAAGGAGTGTTTTCTCAAGTCTAGTAGAAGAGGGTGCCACCATTATTCTAGTACTATGTACTGGTATTTGTCTGCTTTGAAGGAAAAAGATTAAAAAAATATTATTGATGAAAGAGACCCTATAAATTATGCAGTTTTAGATATGAGGAAACTCAAGCCCAGAAAGGGGAAGGTCATATAGTGGATAAATAGCAGAACCAGGACTAGATCCCAGGTCTCTTGATTTCTCTCTAGTGGAGTATTCTTTTCTGCCCTGGAGAGAACTTTTGATACCAGGACACCTGGGCTCAGAAATGTGTTAGCGGTGCCTCTGCACAAGCCACTTCCTTTTTCTTTATCTCAGTTCCCTCACCAGTTAATTAGGGATGAGAATATGAATGCTGCTTACCCCACAGGGTTGTTATGGAGAAAACGCTTTGTGAGCATTCAGTTAAATTCAATCCAACAACCTTATTTCTAAAAATGAATATAAGAACTATATTAAAATAAAAGTCGATTAAAATAGTAATGTATTAAAGCAGCGTGTTAATATGAATGACCCTTGCTGCTATGATCATTATGATCTGCTTCATCAGATTGTCTTGATGGAAGCACTTGGTGAGCCGAAGTTATGATTGTTGTTAATTTTGTTATCATTATCATTCCTGTTTGGAGTTGTTGGCAGCCTTTTTGTCCTTATTAACTTATGAAAGGATATTTATGATTTGTTTCAGTGAAGGAAAATTATGTATAAAAATTATGGATCATATTGAAAAACCTTCTTTAATTACTGGCACCTAATATTTAAAAAGAGATTACTCAGAAGTGACCATTGCTACTCATTTCCAAATGCTTAAAATACGTGATTTGTTCAGCCCTTTGGTAAATGCCTTTTCTGAAGGGGAAAAAACCCCAAAGCTTTGTACACGCTTACAAGGCTAGATCTGCCTTTCCTTCTTCAGAGATTCATATGGTGTGCAAAGAGGGACCAAAATCTACCTGCCAATGACTACCACGAAAGCGGAGATCACAGGACTACCAGTGGTTTTTCCTTTGGGACTGGTTCCCCTCTGATTGCTCCTTTTCTATTAAGGGACCCTTTATGATTGCCACTTTTCTATCAGAAAACGTCCCATCTGTTTCTTCTACTGTGGCACAAAGAATTCCTATCTAGCAAGGTCAAATGGGAATCAAAGTCATTGCTGCTGACAAAAGGGTTTCTGATTGCAGACCCTAGCATATACGTTAACCAAGTTGGTTTCCAGAATACAAGTAAGACTGATATAGAAAAGGACCAAATGGATATAGAATGGATTAGGACATACCTATTTGCCAGCTTTGCCACTTACTGCCTTGTGACCCTAACAGGTCACTTTTTTCTGGGTCTAAGTTTCTCTTTATGTAAAATGAGGGAGTCAGAATACTAGAGTGTTTTAAAGGTCCCTTCCAGCTTTAAATCTATAATCCTGACACCATGGGGTGGGGGTGGGGGAGAGAACAATTCACCTTGAAGTTCCTTTCAAATAAGAAGCTCCTGTGTGTACTGAAGACGGTCTTTGGTTTGTGAATGTTTGACTAGTGCAGAGTTTGTGAATTTGTTCATTCAATAAACATTTATTAAGCACTTACTATGCTTGCAATGTTTTGTGCCAGGCACTGGGAGAAATTAAAAAATAAATAAGTTATAGTTCCACTCCTCAAGGAATTTGTCATCTAATAGGAGAGACCAGACTTGCATAACTGTAATACATATCTAAATAAGATGAGAATGCAGCAAAAGTGTTATTAGATTAGATGAGGGAAAAGTTACTGTCTAGGGGATCAGAGAAAGCTTTAATAAAGAGGCAGCATTTGAACTGAACCTTAAAGGACAAATAGAGATGGGGGGATCGAGAAGGGAAGGGGGTTAAAAGAATGCATGGTAGCCTAGGAAAAGTGTGAGCGAAGAGATGGAAAAGCATGGGATATATTTGGGGGACAGCTAGTAAGCCAGTTTGGTTAGGGCATGAAGCATAAGAAGGGGAATGCTTTGAAAAAAGTCTGGGGAGGTAGTTTGGAGTCAGATTATGGAGGACCTTGGGTATCAGGCTAAGGAATCTGGACTTGATTGATTATGCAGTTGCTATATACTGAAGGTTTGGGGGCTTCGGAGAGATGTAATCAGATTTATGCATGAAGTCAATTGATCCAGGGGTGCTGCATCAGATGGGTTGGGGAGAGGCTGGAGAAGATGGGAACACTTCTTTTGAAATTGCAATTAGGAAAATGCCAATGAAATTTGGAGACCAGGTGAAATACATTATGAACAAACTTATGCCATCACAGGAAAGTGATAACAGCTGGGGCACACAGGAGGCAGGGCTGTTATTAAGGCTGGCCACTGTTGAATTTTCTTTAGTTGCATACTTTTTGGTGGTCTGAATGATGAAGGTGAGACAAATGCATATCTTTCAGGATCAGGGAGAGCTGCATTGTCAGAGCCACCTGAGAAGTTTCTGTGATATCGATGTCACTGGAACTTTCCCAGTGTGGTTAGATGGCTCAGTGGATAGAATGTCGGGCCTGGAGTCAGGAAGACTTGAGCTCAAGTCCAGCCTCGGACGTTTACTAGATACATAACCTTGGTTATTTAATCTCTGTCTTAGTTTTCTGGAGATAAGAACCACACCTATTTCACAGGCTTGTGGTGAGGCTTAAATGAGATAGGGAATGTTTGTATTTCTCTTCTGCTAACATCATCATATGTTGTGGCCTCACTCTTATGGTAGGGACGGTATCTGTATTAGTTTGGGTTGGTAAGGGCAGTCTATGATGACAAGACCATTCAGATACAATCTGGACTAATTTTCTGATGACGAGATTGTTGTGAGACTCCTCCCATCATCCTAGGTGTGTGTCTGTAGTGTGTGTTGAGTTATGTGTGGGACTCACAAAGCAAGGTACACCAGTAATCTTTATGATGTAGTAGGAAGAACACTAGACTTTGGAACCAGAAGATGTAGGTATAAGTCAAATTCCAGCTCTTCTCTACTTATTATTTATGTTATGGTGGACAAGAAACATCCCCTCTTATCACCTATCAGGTTGGCAATATGCCAAAAAGTGAAAATGATAAATGTTGGAGAAGATATGGGAAATAGGAACATTAATGCATTGTTGGTGGAGTTGTGAATTGAACCAACCATTCTGGAGAGCAATTTGGAACTATGTCCAAAGGACAATCAAATTGTTTACCTTTTGATCTAGCAATATCACTATTAGGTCTGTATACCAAAGAGATCATAAACAAGGGAAAGGGGCCCACACATACAAAAATATTTATAGCAGCTCTTTTTATGGTGACAAAGAATTGGAAATTGAGGGGATGCCCATCAATTGGGGAATGGCCAAACAAATTATGATATATCAATATAATGGAATACTATTGTGCTATAAGAAATGATGAGTTGGTGGATTTCAGAAAATACTGGAAAGACTTACATGAATTGATGCTGAGTGAAGTGAACAGAACCAGGAGAACATTGTACATAGTAACAGAAACATGGTATGATGACTGACTTTGATAGACTTAGCTCTTCTCAGCAATGTAATGATCTAAGACAATTCCAAAAGACTCATGATGGAAAATAGTATGCACATCCAGAGAAAGAACTATGGAGTCTGACTGCAGATTGAAGCATACTGTTTTTTCTCTCTTCTTTTGTTTTTTCTTTCTCGTGTTTTTTCCCATTTGTTCTGATTCTTCATTTGCAATGTGACTAATGTGAAAACATATTTAATGTGGTTTATGTGTATAGTTTATATCAGATTGCTTGCCATCTTGGGGAGGGATGGAGAAAAAATTTGAGACTCAAAATCTTATAAGAGTGAATATTGAAAACTATCTTTATATTTAGAAAAAATAAAATACTATTTAGTGGGGAAAAATTAAAAAAAAAAGAAATTTCCCCTTTCTGTTCCTCAGTTCCCTCTTTCATAAAATGAGGGTGTTTAAACAACCTTTGGTCCAACTAACTCTGAGATTCTGTGGTTCTATGATTTTGCTGTAAGTTTTTGTAGTTTATATTAACAAGAAATGTCAGCACAAGGCTATATAATGGAGGAAGGAGAAATGAAGCAGTCTCATAATCTCTTGGCTCCCATAGGTTCTGTTCTGTTTTGGTTTCAGCAGGAGTGGCTAGTGTGGACATCTGATCTTGTCTACAGCATTTGGTATTATTTAGACTTCTAGTACAATGGAACCGACCTACCATGTGGCTTACAAAGAGAGCCTGACCCCTGCAAAGGCTCAAGTTCCCCCAAAATGTTTCCTTTCCAGTTTATGTAGGATTCTTTCTGTTCTAAGTGAAGGATCTATGAACAGAATGATAAGCCATGTGTTTGGAGGAGAGGTTCATGCTAGATCAGGACAAACAAAATGTAGGAGGACTCCCAAGGGTAATTGAGAGCAACTCTAGCCTTATTTTGCCCAGATGTTCCTATTGACCTCTATAAGGCCGCTGGTCCAGGAACAGAGGCTTGTTCAGTTTGGCCAGTACGTGAGGAGAGCAATCTGAGATACAGCTACAAAGACTGGGTGGCGCCATGTTTTAATGGGCCTTGAATGTCAGTGAGAGAAATTAGAACTTGACTTGAGAGGGATAGGGAGCCCAAGAAGACTTCTGAGCAGAGGGGCGATGTGACCAGATCTCTGAATGAGAACGATCATTCTGGCCAACAATGTGAGAGATGGATTGGAGGCAGGAAAGAGTGGTGGCATGAGGAAGGCTTGTCAGGGAGCTGTTGTGAATGTAACTGATGGTGAGGGTCTGAATGAGGATGGTGGCGAAAGGGCGCTGATAGGAGAGATTCAAGTGATGGTTTGTAGACAGAATTGAAAGGACCCAGTGACTGATTGGTTATTGAAAATAAGGGAGAGGGAAGAGTAAAAATGAACATGAAAATTCTAAATATGGAAGAACAAGTGAATTATGGTGCTGAGACAGAAGCAGTGGTCAGAAGGAGGAACAATTTTAAGGGGAAAGATGGAGAGCTAGTTGGGGACATGTTAAGTTTGAGATGTGGGTAGGATAAAATGTCCTGCAAGCAGTTGGAGATGTTGGAATTTTATAATAATGGGACAGAGAAAATGTAAATAACAGGGCAAGGAACAGGGAAAGAGATGCCAGTTTGGGTCCAGGCATCCCTGTGTCCCATATACTGGCACAATGTCCCCAAATGTGCCAGTGTGGGTCCTGCTCTCACAGAAGCACCAGAAGCTTGAATGGCAGCACCAACCACCATGGAAAACAGCTGCCAAATCTGGAGAGATGAGGGGTTCAGCATTTTTTTTAGCTGATGCTTAAAATTTATGTAGTACCATGGACAGAATTGTCAAAATCCCTCACCAGGAAAGAATAATTGACAATAATATTATATAATAATATGCACAAAATATGAGATTTGCAAAGTAATTTTTCTCACTACAACCCTATGATAGAAACAATGCATTCTCATCATTTTAGAGATGAGATATTTAAGCCTTGTGAGACAAAACTAATTATGAACATAGGGTTTTAGAGGTGGAAAGGACCTTGGAAATGATCTATACTGACCCTCTAGTTTTACAGGTGAGGCAACTGAGGCCCAGAGGGTAAAGTGACCTGCTTAAAGCCACATAGGAAGTGGCAGAGCTGGGACCCAGGGCCTTCTAATTCCAAGTCAATCCACCAATAAACATTTATTAAGCACTTATTGTGTGCAAGGCAGTCTTTCCGCTCCACTACAATTGTCCAGGTAGCCAGGACATGAACCTAACCAATCATATCCCTGATTTGTTTGTACCATGGTAATCCACCTGCAAGTTCAGTGCCAGGGGTGCCTGATGAAAGGAGGAAGGAACTCCAATAGAAGACAGGCCTACAGACAGACCCAAACATTCTATCCTGAAAGAGCCTCAGGGACAGTAGGTTCATGGTGGTCACCAGTTTGAACTTGGAAGCAGTTATTTGTGCCTGGATATCTGACTCACTGGGGCAGTTAGGTGGCATGGCAGAGAGAGTGCCAGGAGTAAGGAAGAGCTGAGTTCAAATCTGGCCTCAGACAGTAGCTGTATGACCTTGGGCAAGTCACTTAACCCTGTTTGCCTCTGTTTCCTCATCTGTCAAATGAGCTGGAGAAGGAAACTACAAACCACTCTAGGATCTTTGCCAAGAAAACCCCAAATTGGGGGGGGGGAGGTGGCGGCTAGGTCATGCACCTGCGGTCAGGAAGACCTGAGTTCAAATCCAGCCTCAGACACTTAACACAAAGCTAGCTGTGTGACCTTGGACAAGTCACTTAACTGCAATTGCCTTACCTTCCCCCCTCCAAAAAAAAAAAGAAAAGAAAACCCCAAATGGGGTCAATGAAGAGTCAGATACAACTGAAAATGACAATAATAACATCTGGCTCGTTTCTCCCACTTTCCGTTGTCGTTGGGTATACTACTTCTGGCAGTCGCCTTAGAAAAATGCCTTGCCCAAGGCTTTTTATTTTGTCTCTCTCTGTGTTTGAAGTGCTGGTGAGATTGAGGGCAGCCTCCAACCCTTGAGTTCAAATTGAATGGTAGGTGAAACAGTCCTTCACTTTAGGGCATATGCAGTTTCTAAAAGGTGTATCATACAATGGGATGAATTTACAAGAACCTAGCCATCTTTATAAACATATAAGAGAAGTGTTTTTTAAATATTATAATCTTGACATCCTCTTCTTAAAAGACATTTTTCTGCTTTTTATGAAACTATTTGCCATATTTTGAGGACAAATAGTCCAATTCTCTTTTTGTTCCCTTGTCTTATGTTTCTCTTCTCTCTCAATTTGTCCTTTCATCAAGGCTGTAGGAGGCTCAAAAAACTTCGGAATCAATTTCATGAACATTCATTGAGTACTTATTATATGAATGCAAGGCATTATGCTAGGGATATCAAGGCGAATTAAGGTACAAATTCTGCTGTTAAAAGTTTATAATCTAAGAAGAGAGATAAGACATTTACATAAATGTGATACCAGGTGAAATGTGACCCAAGGAATGGACAGCCTCAGACAAAATGCTATGAGGAGTCTGAAAAGGGAGAATTCACACTTTGAGCTATAGGAAGATGGGGAGGAGGTGGGGGATGAGAAGGGAGAGCAGGGAAGTTTTCATGGAGGAGTAAGTGGTGCTAGAATTAGAACTTAAATGAAGGAAGGAATGTAAACAGGTGAGGATGAGTTAGGGGGTCCATTTTAGACGTGGGTTATGGCATGACCAAAAGCAAAGAGACAGGAAGGGAGAGAGTAGCAATGAGCAATTGTGAGCAGTCTTACAAGTCATAGAGGAGTAGTATGAGATTAGGCTAGAAAGGTAGGTTGGAGCTAGATTGCAGAAAGCCTCGGATGTTAAGGATAAATTCCTCAGATGGACATACATGCATACATTATTTTTTAAAAATTCATTATATTCAGTAGGCAATGGAGTTCAAATCAAGTGTTCTGAGTAGAGGAGTGATATGTACAGCTTAATGCATTAAGAACGCTAAATGAGCAAGTTGTATGAAGACTATACTGGAGAAAGTTTATATTTGAAGAAGGAAGAATAATTAGGAAGTTATTTGCAATATTTTGAGCTAATGACTAAGGCCTGAATGAAGATTAATGGGGAAAATGACTGTGGAAAAGAAAGATGCAAGAACATTACAGAAGGCAGACTTTAACAGCAGATTGGCTATGGTGGAGGGAAGGTGGAGGTGGAAAGAGTAAAGTATGCCTGGACTCCTCACTAGACCCCACAACCGGTAGGATTCCTTCCTAATTCTAAATCTAGAGGCACCTAGGTGGCGCAGTAGAGTGCTGAACACAGCATCAGACTGTAAGCTTCTTGAGAACAAGGACTGTTTTTCTTTTTATTAATTATAGCCCTCCACATAGTTGGCATTTAATAAATGTTTATCAGATCAGAGGAAGAGTCAAGTTCACATCCCACATCTGTATGACCTTGGGCAAGTCACTTAACCTCTGCTTGCCTCAGTTTCCTTTTCTGTAAAATGGAGATAATAATAGAACCCACCTCCCAGGATTGTTTTGAGCTTTAAATTAGATACTATTTGTATAGTGCTTTGCAACCCTTTAAGTATCATATAAATGCTAGCTATTATTAGCTACAATCTTGGCGTTCAAGGCCCTAAAGTGACTTGGCTCCTTATTGATCTATCCAGTCTTATCTATTGTTATCGCTTTTCATGGAATCTCTGCGGCAGCCTAGCCAGTTTGCTCGCTTTGCCCCCCCACCCCTTGACAGGTCATGTTTATACTTTTTATTTTATACATACACACGCTTAACACTTACCGGCCGTGTGGCCTTGGGCAAGTCACTTAAACCCAATTGCAAAAGCAAAAAATAAATGAATTAAAAATAATTTTTTAAAAAAGGTAAACAGAGATGTTTTGGGAAGAGGAGAAAGCTAAAGACTAGAAGAATCAGAAAAGGCTCTTGTATGAGGTGATACTTGAGTTGAGCTTTTCATTGCCTCATTTCTTACCTGGCCTTAATCACTGAATAGGTGTTCCCTCAGACCAACTGAGACCTGAGAAAGACCTTAGCTTAAATAGACCAAGGTCTCCCACTGCATCGGGGCCATCTCCAGTTGTCCTGATCTGTATCTGGCCGCTGAACCCAGATGGCTCCGGAGGAAAGAGTGAGGCTGATGATTTTGCACAGCCCTCCCTTACTTAAATCCAATTCACTTGCAAGTCGTAACATCACTTTCCTGAAGTCAGGGTCTTCTTTGAGACCAAAGGATAAACAGCAAACAAAGGAGGTGCTGAGAGGTCAGAGCCCGATGGAAGGGAAAGGAACACGTTCTGGCAAGAGCTGAATGTCTTACACAAGAACGGTAGGTAGGTCACTGTCTAGCAGAGAAATCATCAGAGAGAAAACAATGTGAAATCAATGTGGAAAGAGAGGGTGGAGCCACATTGCGGGAGGCTTTTGATGCCAAAGAGAGGAGTTTATATTCGGCCCCAGAGGCAGCAGAGGGCTCCAGAAGCCTCTGGCGGCGAGGGAGGGTATTTTCATGGACTGTAGGGAGGGATGGATTGGAGAGGGGACATGGGCCGAGTGTCATCATGGGAGCAGGGGAAAAAGGATGGATACAAGGGCTATTGTAGGGGTAGAACTGGTACAACTTGGCAGCTGATTGGATGTGGGGTTTGGAGGAAAAGGAAGATCCAAGAACACGGTTGAGGTGGGGAACATGGGGGACCAGAGGGATGGCAGAACTCTCAAAAGAAAGAGGACAGTTGAAAGGAGGGGCAGGCTTTGAACAAGGGGATCTTGAGGTGCCTGTGGAACATCTAGCAGGCAGCTGGTCAATGTCTTTGCCCTCTAATATGTATGATTCTTATGCTCCCTGTGAGAGTTTAAGTTCTTGGAAAGCACAGGCTATGTGTTTTATTCTTTCACGTCCCCTGTGGTGCTCAGCTCAATATTGAATCAACACTGGCATCTAGTCCTGGCTCTGACTCCTAAGCATATGACCCTGGCTAAGTCATTTCTCTCTGGACCTTAGGTTTGCCATCTTTAAAATGGGGATAAATAGTCCTTTCGCTTCCTACTTACAGAGTTATTGTGAGCAAAATGCCTTAATAAATAGGACAGTACAATTCTCAGAATAGGTGAGTCTAATATGATTATTATGGAAGGTAGTCAATAAATAATTGTTGAATTGTGAGCTCATCAGGGCCTCAGCATGTGATGGAACCATGGATACAGAGCAAAGACAATCTGCTTACAAGATTCAAAGTGGAGGAAAAAAGTTAAATTTGGATTTCCACAGAGTCCTACTGCTTCTGTTTCAGTTATGGGAAATGGATCGGGTCCATCCATCACATGCCCACATGCAGTCTCTTCAACAGAAGCTGGGTGTGAGGCTTTGAATTTTTTTTTAACAAAAATTTAGTCCTGAGAATTTTGGTACTAGAGTCACAGAACTAGAGAGTCATCGGAGTGAGTGGAAAACCATTATAATATGATACAATGATCAGCCACATCTTCCTTGGTAAAGGAGGGAAATGCAAGCCCTGCCATTCCTTCCTGAGTTCAGATCATGCTTAAGATCCCATGCAGAGCTGTCCCTAAGGGCCTCAAGAGGCAGGGGAGAGGGGGCAATCCTGTGGGAAGGAAGGACTTCATCCATTGGGAGCCACCACATGAGATGAAATGAAATGATTCTATCTGTGCCAGCCTCTCTGTCTCTGTTTCTCTGTCTTTCTCTGTCTCTCTCCCTCCATATCGATCTATATCTCTATAAAGAGAGATATTTATCCACCCCCCTTCTCTCTCTCTCTCTCTCTCTCTCTCTCTCTCTCTCTCTGTGTAACTTAATAGCCATCAACAAAGACAAAAGACAAAAGGAGTAAATATCTTCTATATTTATGTATTATACTTGATCCCTTAGCAGTTAACAAAATAGAACCAAATGAACCAACAAAATCTGTTTCTCCTTCCAAGTTCATCTGAAGTTATACTACCTTTGACTAAGGTTTGTTTTCTTTCCTTTCTGGACCTGGAGTCAGGAAGACCTGTGTTCAGATGTGACCTCAGATATTTACTCTCTGTGTGACCCCAGGCAAGTTATAATCTCTATTTGCCACAATATCCTAATCTGTAAAATGGAAATAATAATAGCTCCTACCTCCCAAGGTAGTTAGGAGAATCAAATGAGATAATATTTTTAAAGTTCTCAGCATGGTGCCCAGCACATAGTAGATGGCTAATGTTCCTTCCCTTCCCTTCCCTCTCCTTCTCTTTCCTTTTCCTAATCCTTTTCCTTCTTCCTGTCTTTTTCTTTTCCTTTCTTCCTTTCTCTCATTCCTTTTCTATTTCTTTCCTCCCTTTTCTTTTTTCTTTCTTTCTTCCTTTTCCTTCCTTCTTTCCTTTCTCTCTTTCTCCCTCCCTCTTTCTCTCTCTCTTTCTTTCTCCTTCCCTTCCTTCCTTCTTTCTAGTACTGTTTTTAAGCATTCGTTGAAGTATGACTTCATAGATCAATGCTTGTCCTGTGGCCAACTCAGAGGATGGTAAACTTTAATAAGTTAATGAGTACTAATAAGACCAAGACCAAGGTCATAAAGTTCACCTTGAATGGTTAGTTGGCCTCAAAGATTGTACCTCCACCAACTACCTTGAGAGAAGAACAAAAAGGCTGCCGTGTGTGCTGGAAGGTTAGACTGGACACAGGAGGCGTGGGCTTTAACTCTGGTTTTAATACAAGGGGCTTTGTACTTAGGGGTATCACATCCATTTTTCTCAGGTTCTTCATTTTTAAAATGAGATGTTGGACTACATGGTGTATAGTTGGAAAATAACTGGACTTAGAGTCAGGAGACCTGACTTGGAAATCTAAGTCTTCTAACTGCTTGTGTGACCTTGAGAAAATCACTCCTCCATGCCTTGTTCTCTCTCATCTATAAACTAAGGGGGTTGGAGCAGATGACTTCTGTAGTCCCTTTCAACTTTGAGATTCACAGCTGTTGTATCCTAAGTGTGAGAGAGATTGAAGGAAGGTTCTTATTACCTGTGTGACTTTGGTCAAGTCACCTAACCTCCCTAACCCTCAGGCTACTCATCTACAAAATGAGGGGTTGGACAGCATTGTTGCTAAGGTCTTTTCTGGCTCCAAGGCTTTGATCTATGAGCCTATGAGGAGGAGGACACCCACATGATTGATTGCTTCAAACTCAGCACACTTCTTGTGTGTCCTCTGGTTCACACCCTCCTCCCTCGCCTCCCCCTGCAACCTCCATAGAGCCTTGGCTCACTCTCCTGGGCAGCTTATACATTAGCCCACTGAACTGCCCAGTCACAGAGTGCTAGGTGCCAGATGGGTCCATCTGGTGCCGGTGACTGTGTCTAATGGCTTTTTACTATGAGATCCTTTTACTGGAATTACTTTGGGTGATGGTGATTTTATTCTTTTCCCTAAGTCAGTTAAGAGGAGATTGAGAGCAGATATCTAAGGCAAGCATTGCTCACATTGCAGGGTTTTTTGTTTGCGTTGTTGAGTTGGGATTGTTTGGAGGGGGTCCTAATACTTTCTGCAGTGTCTGTGAGTTTTCCAGTTTGTCTCCAAAGACCCCGGCATTTACTCGGTCATGTACTTTTAGAGAGCTGAAGAAGGTTTGTTTTTTTTAATGCAAGGGTTTTTATAAAACTTTGAAGCAATGGTTCCCAACCATAGGATCATGACCTACTCATAATAATAACTAACATTTACATAACAATAATATGTCACATTTCTGGAGCAGTCTAAGGTTTTTAAAGCATTTATTTCACAGTACTCCCTGCAATGAGATAGGTTATGCAGGTATCCCCATTTTACAGAGAGGGAAACAGACACAATGACTTGTCCAAATCACACTGCTAGCGTCAGAAGCAGGCTTCCCAAATCCCTCCGGACAAGTGACAGGTTGATTGCTATGGAAACATCCCCCTTCCCATTCTCCCCCTACCATGGGAGCTGAATAGGTCTTGTGAGGAAGGCCCCAGTATGCTGAGCAGAACCACTAAGTGGAAAACTTAAGGGGAGGAAATGAACAAGAGTCCCACAGAATGGGCAGATCTGCATTGTGGGAGGGAACATCTGCATTGAGGAGATTACAGATAGGAGGATTGTGAGATCGCAGTTTTTTGACTAGAAGAGAGTGGGGAGACTTTTTATAGATGAGGAGCTGAGGCTCAGAGAGGTTAAATGTCAAGTCAAACTTCACACAACTAGAAAGAGTTTGAGTCAAGATTTGAATCCAGATTTTCTTGACCCGAGTCTAGCGCTTTATCAACAACATTCTGCCTCTCAATATCCATCGGCATATGCATATTTTTTCTCCATAAGGCCTTGCAAGTGATTATAATTTTTATAAAAGCATTGCCTCAATAAATTAGAATCTACCATAGTTCTTTCTGGGTACTAAAAGGAAACTTAGAATACACCTCTCTTCGCTGAGTTATTTACTCTAGAGAGGAATTTCTACACTACTCAGTAATCTCATCAACTCCCATGGATTTAATTACCATCTTATGCTTTGATTCTCAAATCTACCTATCCTGTTCTAACCTCTCTGCTGCCCTCTGGTCTGGCATCTCTAACTACCTTTCAGACATCCCAAATGAGATGTCCATTTTAAGCTCCACATGTCCAAAACAGAACCCATTATCTTCCTCCTCCCCTCCCCTTTCCTATTAAACTGTAGAGGGTAACACATCCTCCTAGGGCCTCAGGCTTTATGACCTAGGTGTTATCCTGTGATGTTTTAAAAGGTTCAAGAGACATAGTTTCTGGGTAATTTAATAATTTTATTAATAAGGCTGGTAGGTTATTGATAAAAGAATGGTCATTTGGCCATCTCTCTTAGACCAAAGACCCCTGATGGTGGTGGAGTCACATTTTATATGCCCTTTAAAGAGGAGGTGTTCCCGAGGGGTGGCAGTCAGTTAGAACTGGTCAACACAATAACAGGTGTGGACTGTGTCAAAATGAAGGTCTTGGGGTCTGTGACTTAAGTCACTCATATCTTGGCCAAAGAGACATCAATTTCCGTATCACCTGTCTTGATAACAGGGAGAATCAACTTCAGTGAGCAGGAATATACCCATAAACTTAGAATTTCTTTTACTGTCTGGTTAGATCTTGGCCTGGGTAAATTTTTAAGAGAGATTCCCAAAATGGTTGATTTCTGGATGAGGAAATAGAATAGGGGGTAAACCTTGGTTTATCATACAATAATAAGATAAGAGAAAATAATATGAGAGAAATATTCATTTCTCATAATCCTCAATCCCTTTCTCCACTCAACAAACTCTAGTGACTTATTGCCTCCAGCATCAAATACAAAGTGCTCTGTTTGACATTCAAAGCCCTTGATAACCTCTTCCCCTCCCTTATACCTTATATACCTTATACCAGTCTCCTTATACGTTACTCTCTGACATGTAGTCTTTGATCCAGTGACAATGTCCTCCTGACTGTCCCATGCATAAGACACTCCATCTCCTAGCCCTTAGCATTACGATTGACTGTCCCCCATGCCTGCCTGGAACATTCTCCCTCCACCTTCTCCAACTTCCCTGTTTCCCTTTAACTACCAAGTAAAATCCCATCTTTCATGGGAAGGCTATCCCAACCCTTCTCAATGTCTTCACTTTTTAAATTATTTCTTATTTATCCCACATATAGTTTGTGCACATTTGTTTGCTTGTTTTCTTCCCTATTAGACTGTAAGCCCCTTGAGATCAGGCACTTGAGGTCTTTCTCCTCCTTTTGTATCCCCAGTGCCTGGCACATAGTAGGCAATTCATAAATGTTTATTGATTGATTCAGTGTTTTTACTTCAAATCCTCATCATAATCATTTGTATATCTGAATTGCAAACATCATCTCTGCAGTAGCAATGAACATTTTAGCTTCTACCCTTCCTACTTCAGTGACCATGGGCTTCAAACATAACATCCCGAACAGGTGTGAAATTTGTACCTTCTCTGCCTGCAGCCCCACTAAGCTGAAAGCCGTCCTCCCTCCTTAGGTTTTCCTAAAGTGTTTTGATTTCCTTTTCTGGATTATAAACTCCTGGGGGCGGGGGGAAGGGACTAAATCATATCTCATCTTTTCCTCCTCAGCCTCTTGTAAATGCTTAATAAGTTTTTGTTCGATTAAATTGAAATACAATGCTTGCTATCATCTTATCCTCAAAGGACTTTCAGAAACTATGGTTTATCATGCCCCCAAGAAATAAAAAACTACTCTTGGAAACGGAAGATGGTTACTTTTCAATTTGGAATACTCCGTGCCTCCTGAGCACTGTGTGTCTCTGTGCTGGACATCTCCACCCAGATGTCTCATCATTTGGCTAGGTGTTGCTGTGGATGAAGGGCTGGGCCTGGAGTCAAGGAAGACCTGAATTAGAATCTGTCCTCAAACAGATGACCCTGGCAAATGGTTACATCCGTTTGCCTCAGTTTCATCAGCTGCAAAATGGGGATATCAGCTTCTACCTCACTGGGTTACTGTGGGAATCTAATTAGACAATATTTGTAAAGCACTTAGTGTGGCACATAGGAGATGCTATATAAATACTTATTCCCTTCTTTTCCTTCCCCCCCCTTACCAGGATCTCTAACTTAATGTGTCCAAAACAGAACTGACTGTATTTCCCCCAAAATTTCATCCCTTCTTCAAACTTAGCTAATCACCATCTTTCTGATGACTCGGGTCCAGAGTCCTGTAGTGATCCTTCCAGACTTCCTCTCTTCCTCATTTCCATCTCCAATCCGTCCCAATGGTTCTGCCTCCATAACATCTCTCAGAGTGGTCCTCTTCTGTCTACTCAGCAGAGCCACCACTTTAGTTCAGGCCCTGCTCACCTCTTGCCTGGACTATAACAATAGCCACCTAGTACCCCTGCAAAGTTCTATTTCCTCTGAAAATAGTTAGCTTATTGATTATTAGCAGAGAGGAATGATATCATCTTTAACTCTGATAGAACAGTCCTAACATTGACCATTGAACTTGACTGTTGACCGTTGAATGTTGCTTCTCTATGTTGACTTTTTTTACATTGATGGAGTAATTTTATATAAAGTTCTTTTTTGGGGAGTGGTCTCTGCTTGTCTTACCATTTGCTTTTTCTTTTAGGCCTTCCCTTGTTTCTCTGAGTTTTTCATGTGTCCTTACTTACAGCACAGTAATATTCCATTATATTCTTCCATACCACTGTGATTTGATTTTCCATTTGTTTTAGAGCTATCGTCTACTAAACTGTCCAGCAATCCTCTCTCTGTTTCCCATCTGAACCTTTTCAATTGTCCAAATTGCTAGTTGTTGTTTGAGCTCCATTCCAAGTGAGTCAGAATTCTGTCCTCACCCCATGTCCCCTCATCTTGCTTCCAGGGCCCTCGTGTTTATCTCTCATGGTGCTGGTGAACACTGTGGCCGCTACGACGACTTGGCCCAGATGCTGACTGAACTTGACCTGTTGGTGTTTGCTCATGACCATGGTGAGTACTACAGAACAATCAAGGGAATGGGTTGGTGAGTCACGGTATGTGCTATTTGGAGTTTGACAGTGTTTGAATTTCCCTTTGCAATGTCATCTCACCTCTTCCGTCTTCCCTTCTGGACTTTTTTCTCTTTTCTGTTTCCTGTTGGGAAACATGAGAAGGACATTCTTAATATGAAGTTTCCATAAAAAAATTTTAAAGGAAAATATCACTGTTTGCTTACTATGGAGCAGATTCACAAGTGAACCCACAAGGCCAGTCTCAGGCATTGAGTCAGAGGGCCATATGAGACCATCTGCTAGCTTTAGACAAGCCAAATAATAATCCCTGCTTATGTAATGGGTTTCTGTAGCTTTCAAAATGCTTGCATACACACAACAGACCTTGATTTTCTCTTTTTTGGAACTTCAAATTAATACGATGACAAGTTCAAGAACAGCTTAAGGATGTAACTGAGTTTGAAACATGAGACTCAGGAAACATCTAGGGCTGATGGTACTACATGAGCCAAGGCCATGTCACTCCCGAAGTGGGAGAAACCATTGCTCCTGTTAATCGTAGTTAAGTGGGACGTGCTGCTCTCTTATTTCTTGCCCTTACACAGAATCACAAAATTTGAGAACTGGAAAAGATCTCCATGGCCATCTGGTCCAACCTATGTCAATAAAGAATCCCCACTCTGACCTGACAAATGGTCATCTGGCCTCTGTTTGAAGACCTTCAGGGAGGAAGAGCCCACTGCTTCTTAAGTCGGCCCATTCTATTTTACCTTAGTTTGGGTTGTTAAGGAGTCTTGTTTTTGGTTTTGTCCAGACATCAAGTCTAACTTTTCTTTTTTGTAACTTCTATACCTTGCAAATATATACAAAAGAACTGTGGCTAAGTTTATTAATATTTGAATAGTTCTGTGATCAAGTTCATAGTCTGAGAATCACCCTTGGCTCTAGTCGTCCCTCAAGCCCCCCAACCCACCCAGTAAGTTGGGAAGTCTTGTCAGTTCCACCTCAGTACTCCCTTCTGTCTCCTTGGTCAACACCCTACTTTGGGCAGCCATTATTACTTGTCTGGAATTTTGCAAAAGTTGCTTGATTTTTCTCTTTGCCCCCAGACTTTTTCCTCCCAGTGTGTCCTCCACACAGCTGCCAAAATACTGTTCCTAAAACATAGGTCAGGTTGTATCCCTCCCCTGCTCGAGGAGCTCTGGGGATGTCCTATAGACTCTAGGACCTGATGCCAACTCCCCAGCATGGCATTTAAAATAACCTACCTTCACATCCTCTGCAGTGCAATCAAATGAGCCTTCTTTCTGCTTCTCATACACCATGTTCCATTTCTTTTCTCTGCCTTTGCCTCGGCTGTGCTTTATGCCTGAATTATAGCCCCCAGCCCCACCCCCTTCGCCTTTACCTCTTAGAATCCTCAGCTTCCTTCAAAGTTCAGTTAAGGCTTCCTCTTTTATTTACTCCATCTCTGCCCCCTGCCAGATAACCTTGTTTTAACCATGTAATTATTTTGTAATAACATATATTACATGTTGTTTCCTCCATAGGATGTAAACTCTTTGAATGTAGGTATTTGAGAACAGTTCTGCAAACACAGTAGGTGCCTAATAAATACTTATTGATTAGCTAATTGATTGATCTCACTCGCGTGGGTACTCCTTCAGCCTGTGTGATTCTTACTCTGATTCTTGCTTAAGCTTCTATAAGAAAGTAATCAATTTAATAAGTATCTACAAGGTGCCACACACTGTCCTAGGCAATGAGAATTCAAAGAGAAAAAAAAAAAGGAAACAGTCCCTGCCCTCAAGGAGCTTCCATTCTATAATGGGGAATGACAATGGAATACAGAAATGTAAGTGACAAGTCTATACAAATAAATACTAAGTAATTTTCCAGGCTCCCCACAAATGCTGAGGGCCTTCCTCCAGGCTCTTTAAAATTCCGTGGGTGCCAGTCCAGCACTTACGGCTGTCCATCTGTTATCCTTCACTGGCTCCATAGCTAGTGTTTCAAGGCATATAAAACACAAAACAACACACACACAAACCCTAACTCAATTCATTTAGAATGGATGGAATTTTTGTTTTAAAACACTTTCTCATGTTGTACGAGAAAATTTGGCAATGTTGCATGTGCAGCCTATATCTGGGCTCCTTAATTGTTTTCCCAAGGGTCTCTGAAGTCTGTGAGTGCCCACCTTCTTTCCCCAGGAGATTTCCCCAGTGATTGCTTTCAACTGGTATGCTGGGATTGACAGTGGAAGGTCAACCCAGCTTCAAAAAAGGTCTCTCTCAACCAGAGAAAGGATGTTTGTGTTTGATCTTATTTTAAAATGTAGAACTAAGTGGTAATGTGCAGAGGAGCTTTCAAAGGATTCGAGATAAGGGATTTTGCGACTGTAAATAAGAGAGCAAAAGGTGCATTAGGGGAGACAGATGCTGATCTTGGCAAATAAGAAGCTTGGTCAGGAGAGGATGTATTGCATAAAAGATTAGGAACTGGGTTGTTTCTGCTAAGAGATCTTTTAGTCAAGATACCAGTAAATTTTCTTGTAATAGAGAATATAATATTGACTAAATTCATGTTATCTTTAATGCATAAACCAGGGCTACTTGCAAAATATCTCACTGATGTATCTAAGTTTGGGTCAGGATGTAATGTAATATTAGGGGAGGTAGTTATCTGGCATTAAATGCATTAAATACAAGGACTGCATTCTTATTAAAATGGTCACCAATCAATGTATGTAAAGGCCTTTCCACTACTGTTCAGTCCAATTCAGTTCAATTCCATTCAATAAGAATGTATTGTGTACCTACTACATGCGAGGAGCAGCTAGGTGGCACAGTAGATAGAGTGCCATACCTGGAGTCTGGAAGATTCATCTTCCTGAGTTCAAATCTGGCCTCGGACGCTTACAAGCGATATGACTCTGGGCATGTCACTTAACCCTGTTTGTCTCAGTTTCCTCATCTGTAAAATGAGCTGGAGAAGGAAATGGCAAAACCAATCCAGTATCTCTGCCAAGAAAACCCTAAATGGGGTCACAGAGAGTCAGACACTGCTGAAAAAAAAGCCTGAATAAGAGCAAGAACAATGTGCAAGGCACTGTGACAGGCACTGGGGAGGCAGGGACAGAAATAATAAAGAATAGCCCTTGTGGAAAGCCTGCAGTTGTCCTGATGGAGTTTATTTGTGGGAGTTGTCAGCATTTAGCTCCCAACTAAAAGGGAGAGGGGGAGGGAGAAGCCTTGAAACTAATCATTATAATAATAACAACCCACACTTGAGACAGCTAGGTGGTATGGGCAACGGAGTGCTTGCATTGGAGTCGAGGTAGACCTGAGTTCAAATTCCACCTCAGACACTTACTGTGTGACCCGGGTGAGTCACTGAATTTTTTTAAGATTTAGTTTCCGCTGATAACTAGGAAGGGAGATGACAGAGGGTTGTCAGGATCAAAACAGGATAATGCACATAAAGTACTCTACACACCTTCAAGCGTTGTATAAGCGCTAGCTGTTATTATCCCCATGTTGCAAGTGGGCAAAGAGTTGGCTAAGTAATTTGCCCATTACCATACTACTAATAAGTATCTAAGATAGATTAGAACCCATCTCCCAACTCCGACTTCAGTACTCTACGTCATTCTTCCTCTCACTGATGCCGTAAAAAGCCTAAGCATCTTCAATTAGAATTTGAGAAACTTCACAAAAACATCATCCGTCATTCTCTCATTGTGAGTATTCCCACCACTAGCAAAGAAGTCGGCTCCCTGGCTCTTTTAAATATGGTATTGGTGAGGCAGAGAGTATTCATCATTCGGTAGCTGCCCTTTGGTGTCATGCCTTGCTAAGCTTGGCTTGGTTGTTCCTATGATGACGGATACCCAGTTTATCACCAGGCCTGTCACAAAAGTCTTTCCATCTTGGCTGGAAGGTCTGGCTCTGCCAGAGCTTGCCCTCCACTGGCTTAAGTAAGCCTTTGAGAGTCTGAGATCACTTCTGCAACATACCAAATACTGAGAGCACGAGGTTAGGGGAGAAATACAGCTAAATCTCACATCAAACTTCCTTTGATACATTATGGCATGCGCTCTACGCAGCCTAAGCCAACTTCATAAAAATCAAGTAAACTTGGCTCTGTGATCCCTTCACTCTCTGCCTTAGGGTCTAGGTATCCTCCTGTGTCAAGCAAGGGGGCAGACAGCTGAGCATTTCTGGACAAACTGCTAGGAAATCGCTGCATTTGTCAGTGGACCTCTGAAGCCACAAGTGCCAGGCTCTTTACAGGAGAGAAGAAACAAACCAAAACACCACCTTTTGAGGTTTCCGGAATAACATCCAAGTGGAGACGCCGCTTCTGTGGCATTCTAAATATAGTGCCCCTCTTTGCTTGTTCAAGCCCTTGGTTTACCAAGTTGCTTACGGTGATTCATTGGAACTCCCCTTGCCAGCAGCATGAGGATGGGATTTAATTCAAGAAATGAACAAGGGAAGGTTTAACCCATTTTTTTCTCATTTTGTGTGTAGCCTTTTGTTGTGAATAGAAGAGGGATAGTTCTTGCTTGCCTAGTGGGCAGGAGCTGGGGAGAAGAGCATTCAGTGGGTCTTCTGAAAGCCTTTGAGTTAAAAAATGTGAACATTAGAGGTCAGTGAACTTTGGTGTCTTTTTTTGCCAAGAAATCTCAGTTATTTGAGGATCCATTGTTCTGTGATCACCAGAGTGCCAAACTTTGTATTTGTCACCAATGGAGTTGCATGACCAGAGTTGTTGGGTACAGATTCTTGCCCTTTTGTGGAGTCTGACACATCTTGTTTGGGTTTTTCTTGATTTTGTGACACATAATAGCTATTTTTTTCAAAGTAAGATGTATAAAAATGCTGTGATACATTGAGTTTAGTGGTATGATCTGGCTTTGGAGTAAAGAATATATGGTTCCAGTTCCACTCCTGACACATATAATAGGTATAGGCAAACATCTCAGCTTCTCAGAGCTCCAGGCAAACTCCCAGACAAAATGCTTTTAGTACCAGGAGTTGCCAGTCTGCCTCAGAAGAAGAATCTAAAGTAGTTCTCTAAACCAAGGATTCCTAGGTCCATAGCACTTTGTTCCATTTAACCCCCTTTCCCATTCTAAGATTTCTCTTAATTCTTACAGCCTGTGCTCGAAGGTCCCTCCCAGCTCTGACATTCTAAGGGTCTTTTAAGGTCTGACAGTCTGTGTTGTAAGGTCCCTCCCAGCTCTGGCATTCTATGTTCCTAGGTTCTTTCTAGATTTGACAGTCTATGTTCTAAGCTCCCTCCCAGTGCTGGCATTCTAAACTTTCAGGTCCTTTCCAGCCCTCACATTTTATGTGTAAGACAGGCCTGGAACATGACAGGATTAAATGCAGCTCTCAGTCAAAAGCTGAGGAATGGTCTGCCTCTCCATGGGTGGTGGGCTCCCGAAGGCTGGGTGACTACTTGTCAGGGATGCTGTAAGAGAGATGTCTCGGTCAGGCATCAAGAACACTAGGTGGTTATTGAGATCCTTGCCAACTCTATGATTCAGACAGACATCCTGGGATTTGGGGATTTCAGCAAATACCTGAATCTTGGATGGAGTTGCTTGTTATCCCATCAGGCTCTGCATAGATGTTAGTCTTTACCGCACAGGTTCCCAGGCACGCTGCTGGAGAAGTCAGTCATTTTACATTTAATCTAGTTTTATAGACCAGAAACAGAACAGTTCAGAGAGTGACTTTGTCCCTAGTTGAGTAAAAGCAGCCAGTGTGCTTTGTGCTGGGTATCTCCTTCTCAGGGACTGCCACCTCCTAACTCCTGTTCATCCCTGTGCCGCCGGGGAAATAAACTACCCTGAATGAATCCCCTGAAAATGCTGGTTTTAACTCACAGGGTTATCATGAAGATAAAATGAAATAGAATCTATAAATATTCTCTGCAAAGCAAAAAGTCCCCCAAAGGGACAGCTGGGGTGCTTCCTATAATTCAGATAAAACCTGTGCTAACACATTTTGACGGTTTGGGTCCCAGCATTATTAAATGGTGGAGGCACATTGGTTTTGGGGTCAGGATGAGTTCAAATACATGCTCAGCCAGTTCCTGTGTTACCTTGGACAAATTACTTGGGCTCAATGATCGTAAGGTAGATTCTGACGGCTCATAGATTTAGAGCTAGAAGGGGCCTTAGAGGTTATGTGGTCCAACTCTCTCATTTTAGAGATGAAGCACTGAGACCGGGATAAGGTAAGTGACTTGCCCAGGGTCACACAGCTAGTAATCATCTAAGGCAGGAAGTGAACTCAGGTCTAACCAACTCTGAGTCCAACATTCTACCTGCTATACCATAGTGCTTGTCTTGGTCCTATTGTTTGAGAACTGAAATTTAAAAAATTTTATTGGTCTTCTCTTTTTACATCTAAAGTCGCTTATATAAAAATTCCTCCTCTAGAAAGACACCTTTGCTTATAACAAGAAAATACATTGGACAAAAAAAAACATTGAATACAATGACCTTGTCTAACAAGTCATACAATATTCTGCCTCTGTAGAAAGGGGGTAGATAGTTTCATTATCAGTTTTCTGGGACCATCATTGTGGATTTTTTTGTTTTTTAATTGCTCAGAGTTGGGCTTCCTTTTAGTGATCTTTTTGTCAACATTGCTTGTATTGTGCCTTCAGTAACACTAATGATTCCACTTTGTATTACTGCATCCAACTCTTCCTATTCTTCTCTGAATTCCTTCCATTTGTCATTTCCTGCTGAATTCTATTACATTTATGTACCATAGTTTGTCAGCCTTTTCCCTTTCAATTGACAACCGTTTCCTTTCCACTTCTTTGTTACCACCAAAAAAAATGATGCTGTGGATATTTTGGCACATAGTACACCTTTGTTTCTGCCATTGACCTTCTTAGAACATCCAGCTTCTTCACTGTTAAGTCAGAAATCTCCTTGTAAGACAGTAAAGGGCCAGCTTGTTTTTTACAGGATGGAGCACAGTGCCTTGGATGGTCACTAGCTATGTGACTATGGGCAAGTCACACATATAATTACAATACTTTTAAATTGTGTTGGGCTCAGTTTTTTCCTCTCTAACATGGTTGTTGTGAGGGAAAGCACCTGGTAGATTTTATAGTTCTACAGAAATGGGAACTAGTATTATTATAATGATAGTATGTACCCAATAAATATTTGACTGACGTTTTCTGGTTTCCCAAGCACATTCTTGTCCTATCCTTAGGATCTGAAGGAGTGGGCATCTGGCCCGCTTACATTTCATTAGTAAAAGGGTGAACCTTTCTTCGGTTGTGTGTGTATGTGTATCTGTGTTGCCTGCGTGTGCGTGTGCTTACGTGAGAAAGACAGAGACAGACGTAGATACAGAAACAGAGAAAACAAAGCAGGAGAAATGAAAGTTAAGCTCTACCAAAGGATAGCATTTGTTCTCATGATAGATGTTCTAAGATTCTAATATGAAGGTTAATTCCGTTAACCTGGACCATCCTCCTCCTCCTTTTTCTCATCAAAAAGCATTTCATTCATTTCGTCCATTAAATATTCATTAATTGTGTATTTGTGCAATATTCTCCACAAGACACTGGTGGAGAGGTACAAGGAGAAATAAAATTCAATAGGTTCTATTCTAATAAAGCTGATTAAAACATGTAGAGAAACACTGTCTAACCAATGTGGCAAAAACAACTCATTAGTCCATAAGAGGAGAACAAAGTGTTTTGAGGTCAGATGAAGGAGAGATGAGTTCCTGATGGAAGGAAGGAGATTGGGGAGGCTTCATGGAAGGAGGGCATTTAAGCTGAGCCTTGGAGGATGGGTAGAAAATATAGTGAGCTAGTATTTGTATAGTCTGTCTGTCTGTCTATCCATCTATGCATCTGTTTGTCTCTCTATCATCCATCCATTCATCATCTGTCTATCTATCTATCTATCTATCTATCTATCTATCTATCTATCTATCTATCTATGTCTGTCTGTCTGTCAGTCTGTCTGTCTGTCTATCTATCTATCTGTCAGTCTGTCTGTCTGTCTATCTAGCTATCTATCTGTCAGTCTGTCTGTCTGTCTATCTATCTATCTATCTATCTATCTATCTATCTGTCAGTCTGTCTGTCTGTCTATCTATCTATCTGTCAGTCTGTCTGTCTGTCTATCTATCTATCTATCTATCAGTCTGTCTGTCTGTCTATCTATCTATCTATCTGTCAGTCTGTCTGTCTGTCTATCTATCTATCTATTATCTCATTTGGTCTTCACAATACCCTTGTCAGATAGATGCTATTATTACCTTTGTTTTACAGATAAAAAAGCTGAGACAAGTCAAGTGGTTTGCCCAGGATCACACAGCTAGTCAATGTCTAAGGCTGGATTTGAGCTAAGGTCTTCCTCCCTCTTGGTTCAACCCACTATCCACTGCAGAGATGGAGTGAAGAGATCCTCCCAGGCTCTTCCAGGAGCACTGATGCTACAAAGACAGCCGACCTTGCTTGTTTGTGCAGGGAGAGGAGACGTAGCGGACTCAGACAGAAAGGGAATCTTCATCAGCTGGGGCTCTGCAGGAGAAGCTTGGGGGCATGGGCAAGAGTAGCAGACATGGCTTTGGAGCAGATGCACCTGAGACAGTTTCAGAGGATGAGCTGGGTTTATACAGGGCCAGCTCTAGAAACTTGTTGGGGGTAGTGATGAATCATTCTGGGGCAGAGTTGCCAACAACAAAGCTGTAGCTCTCCTGACATTGGCAGTTTGCTAGCTGAGGAATTGACCGACTGTCTACTGGGAGAGAGAGGCCCTGGGGAAGGGCTTGGGCTTTCTACCTTCTTGGCACATTCAGGAGGGGATTCAGCATCTTGACAGGGAGAAGAGAGCTTCATGTAGCACCTTGCTTATCGTAGAGACTGGAAAACAGGAAAAAATGTCCTTTTATATATTTAATATGAATTTGGAAAATGTCCCAGTGTGACATAATTCTGGGCAGTGACATTAGTGGAGAGATCAACCTGTCAGGCCATCATAACAAATGAGATTGTTTTTAGTTGTTTTTTTAATCAACAGCTTTTAAAAGAGAGAATTAAAAACGAGTGTATAATGTTTCAGAAGAAGCTTCATGTACCAATAGTAACTGACAGTCATTTGGTCTGAAACACAGTTCAATGAGTCAGTCCACAAACAAGCATTTATTACGGGCTTATTAGGGAAGTAAGGGGAAGGGAATAAGCATGTGTTAAGTGCTTTTTATAAATATTATTTCATTTGATCCTGACAAAAATCCTTGGAGGTAGGTGGTATTACCTCCATTTTACAGATAAGGAAACTGAGGCAGACTGAGGTTAAGTGACTCACTCAAGTTCACACACTAGTAAGTGTCTGAGGTCAAATTTGAACTGAAGTCTTCATTACTCTAAGCCCAATGTTCTATACGCTGCATCACTGACTGCCTTTACTAGGTACTGGAGAAATAAAAACAAAAGCAGAGTCCTGTCTTCAAGGAGCTTACGATGTAGCCTATTACAGGACTTCTTTAAAAAATAAAAAACAACTTTACTAAATCAACAAGTGAATTGAGGGGGCAGAGCCAAGATGACAGCGTAGAAGCAGCAAGGTCCAGCAGCTCCCACACTGCCACCCTAAACACCCATAAAATATGAGCCCATACAAAGTCTAGGAAAGTCTAGGACTCTCAGACTCCCAAAAATACAGAAAACACATCTCTCGCTGGAGGCAGCTCAGCAGCAGGGGCTCATCGCTGTGACCAGAACTGAGGCCGGGCCCAGCCTGAAGCCAAGACCATGGCCAGGCCTGGGGTGATGGGAAGGAACCTGGCTGAGCTGAGCCGAGCCCTGCTGCAGCCAGTCTCAGAGGAGAGGATCTACAGCCTCCAGCACCTCCACATCTGCCAAGGCGTGAGGAACGGGGATGGGGGCAGCTCGCACCAGAGCAGAGACCAGCCCAGCCCAAAACCACAGCTGCGACCAGGCTGTGCCCCACGGTGGCCTGGAGCCGAGACTCACAAGCCACAGCTTGAGTCTACTTCAGAGAAGATCTAAAGCACCTGCCGGAGGAGATCTTTAAATCCTGATCAGAGACAGTTAGCAAAAGTGAAACTTTGAAAATTAATTTGGAGGAGGAAAAGCCAATCTGCTCCCGGAGCAAGGAAGCAGCGGGGGAAGGGAACTGCTGGAACCGGCCCCCACCAGGCTGCTTCAGAGCCCCTGGCCTGCAGACTCCACAGGGGGGCTGAATTGATTGATCAGGGCCAAGTACTCTTGCGTTGAGCAGCCTGGATCTGGATCGTGGTCTTGGGTGGTGGTCCTGGGGTGCACTTTCAGCAAGCCAAAGCTGGGGGGACTTGCAACACCCCCCTAATAGCTCCGGCAGCTGGGAAAACCCCAGCGATTTGGAACAGAGCTTTCCCCCCTGGAAGCAGAGTTTCACAGAGCTAAAAAATACCAACCAATTAATTGACTGGCCAACATGAGGAAAAGGAAGCAAAATAAGAAAAGCAATAAAACTCTAGAATCCTTTTTTGTGGACAAAAAGGACCAAAGCATGGAATGGGAGGAAG
>CM053599.1:48762269-48799297 GCA_028646575.1 Pseudocheirus occidentalis | reverse complement strand
GCATCCTTCAAGAGATCCTCAAAGAAAATTGCCCTGATGTTTTAGAGTCAGAAGGCAAAATAGAACTTGAAAGAATTCACCAATCACCTCTTCAAAAAGATCCCCAAAAGAAAACTCCTAGAAATGTTATTGCCAGATTCCAGAAGACCCAGTTAACGGAGAAAATATTACAGGCTGCCAAGAGAAAACCATTTGAATACTGCGGAAGTACTATCAGGATAACCCAGGATCTGGCAGCTTCTACACTGAGGGATCGAAGGGCCTGGAATACGATATTTCAAAGATTAAGGGAGCTGGGATTAAAACCAAGAATCAACTACCCAGAAAAATTGAGCATATTATTCCAGGGGAAAATATGGTCATTCAATGAGGTAGAGGACTTTCAAGCATTCTTGCTGAAAAACCAGAGCCGAACAGAAAATTTGACAAACACAAGAAGCATGAGAAGATTCCCTGAAATATATCAATGGACCAAGGACTCCTGGTTAAGTATCCCTGCCATATAGAATAGCTACAATATAGGAAGAAGAGTAGAAGCTGAGATACTTGGAATTCATATGAGACAAAACCCAATAAAAGAAGCATGGTTTCATAAAAACAACAACAACAACAAAAAACAAGTGAATTGAAAAGATGGCCTTATTTAAAGTATGACTCAGTGGTACAGTGAACAGAGCATGGGGCCTCGAGTCAGGAAGAGTCCTCTCCCTGAGCTCAAATCTGGCCTCAGCCACTTACTAGCTTAGCTGTGTGACCCTGGACAAGTCCTTTGACCCTGTTTATCTAGTTGCCTCATTCCTAAAATGGACTGGAGAAGGAAATGGCAAACCACTCTAGCATCTTTGTCAAGAAAACCCCAAATGGGGTCACAAAGAGTCAGATGAGACCAGTGGAAAACAGACTCATGGCTTTACTACAGCCATAGAAATAAGATGTCATAGACAGCTAACTCTCCTGCAGGCTGCTCCCGTTCATTCCTTAGCAGCTCAGCAGACCTCACATCCTCACTTGCCCGGCACTTGGCAGTGGTCATGATGGGCTAAGGGTCTGTCCCTTTATCACACCTCTCATCTGTCTGTGGGAGCCTCCTACCTAGAATTAGCTGGGTCCCACTCTAACCAAACTGAAGGCACCCTGAACACACACACCTCATCTAAAGAGACATTGATGCTCATGCATCCATTTCCAAGGGGGCTTTGAACATTCGGCTAGAGCTCCAGGGATTGCTTCTCATGCACCTGAGGCAGAGAGCAGAGAGCATTCATTTCTCTGATTGAGTGTATGGTCCACTCCACTTGTGTGTAGGGAGTTTTACCACAATGAAAACTGATTCTTAAAATAGGAAGGGAGGTCTTTTGTGTTTGAATCTAAAGCGGCACACATACACACAAACCTTGTGAAGGACGTCTTTATCATCTGCTTGTGGACTAATTAATATGCAACTGGATTTCAAGGTCCTTTGTCATGTAATGCAATCTACTATATTATCTAAGCCTTAAAGGCCCCTCAGAGGATTTCAAAGACATCTGCCTCCCTCCCCCTTGCAGAGTACAAGGTGAAGTTCTTCATCATTTTGTGGATGAATAGTCTCGGGCCAACAGAAAACAGAGAAGCAGAGACCAGACCTTCTAATCTGTACTTGACTTGCCATGTCATTCGGCCTCTAGGGCAGAAGACCCCAAACTTCTTTTTAAGAGGATTTCCTTGTCCAATGCCCCAAATCTGGGGTTTTTGACACTTAAGTCTCTCGACAGACTAGGAGTGGAGGAAAGAGGTAATACTGCCTCTGTACTCTTCCTCCTGGGAATCCTGATGAGCCAAGAAGAGGTGGGTATGCCAACAGCTGGTTTAGGAACATAGAGGTGAACAACTTTGGGATTTACTGGTAGACTGCAGGTTACTGGTAGGGAATTTCTGTTGCACGGTAGACCTTGGTCTAAAGATCTGGGTTCAAATATTGGCTTTTTAATTTACTACTCATGTGATCTTGGGCAAGTCATCTGAGACTCAGTTTCCTCTTTTATAAAATGAAGGGGTTGAGCTAGGTGACCTCTGAGGTCTTATTAGCTTTAAATTTATGATCCTGTGATCCCCTTCCAACTCCAGATGTAGACATTTGGGCCTTCCCTGCTGTAACACCTACAGATTTTTCTGCTGACAAATAAGTCTTGCTACAGATGTGTAGGAGCTACAGATTTAGGTAATGTCCCCCAGCATGACCTGAGAGAGTGTACAGGGGCAGATGTGGAGGTTGGGGGCATTTAGAGACAAGGAGCTAGTGTCAGGGGGAGTCAAGATGGGCATTTTTGTATGTTTTAATATTAAATAAATAACTATGAGCAAGATGATGTTGAAATTTTGCACCTGATATTCTGAAACAGACATTTTGGATAAAGATGCCCTAGCTGTGGAGGCCAAGGACCTAGAACTGAATGCCAGCTCTGCCACTTTACCTTTATGACAACGGGCAAATCACTTACCACTGATGTGACCTCTCTGGGCCCCAGATTAGTCATACAAAATAAAGCGGCTGGACTAGATGATCTCTGGGGTCACTTTCATCTCTAGGCTCCAGGAAGGAAGCAAATGAATGAAAAACAGGATTTTCACTTCATACAGATAGTTTTTAAAATTTTTATTTTCTTGTAGAGATTTTGTTCAGGTTTCAGTGGCAACGTGGACGTACCTTGTGAGTTTTAGCCTGCGTGGCAGACTTACCCTACCTGATCTCGCTTTTTAAATCTCCTGACACCACAAAGGAACAACATCTGACAAAACAGCATTAGAACAGGGCAGTTCTTCTGTGGGAGTGTTGGTAATAATAGGAAATAAGTTTCTGTGTGGCTCAAATTTGCTCCATAAGAGCTTAAAATGGACCTTTGCAAAGATGCAAAGGTCTGCTGCACAATAGGCTCTTTTCAAGCGCTGTTGAATTTAATTTCCATGGAATTACATAATATTAATCATGGTACTTTCTTTTGCTTGAGGGTTTGTTTGCTTTTCTTTGTATCCTTGGGGCTTAGCACAATGCCTGGCTCACAGTAGGAGCTTAATAAATGCTTGCTAACCACCTAACCCTGAGAATCTTCTTTCTGGGATGTTCTTCCCTCATTCATGAGTCCCTCCCTAGGACCATTATTTTAGGAAGGACTCCAGTCCTGCTTCTTCTCATTGCTTTTTGCCTGCCACATTTCTCCCTCAGGTATCCTTCCACCTACCACCCCTTTGCATTCTCCTTTCTGTGCTGTCTTCCCCTATTAAAATGCAAGCTCCTTGGGGACAGGAGCTATCTTGCTTGTTTATATTTATAACCTCAGGACTTAGCTCAGAGTCTAGCATACAGTAAGTGTTTAATAAGTGCTTGCTTGCTCACTCATTCACTCTATCTACCAATCTATACCTCTCTCTTTCTAATCCATCCATCTATCTTTCTATCATCTATGTATCTATCTATCCATCCCTCCTTTTTTCTTTTTCTTTATTCTATCCATCCATCCACATATGTATGTGTATCTGTCTGTATCTGTCTGTCTATCTATCTATCTATCTATCTATCTATCTATCTATCTATCTATCTACCTACCTATCTATCCATCCATCTATCTATCTATCTATCTATCTATCTATCTATCTATCTATCTATCTATCTATCTATCTACCTATCTATTTATCTATCTATCTATTTATCTATCTATCTATCTATCTACCTATCTATTTATCTATCTATCTATCTATCTATCTATCTATCTATCTATCTATCTATCTATCTACCTGTCTATCTACCTATCTATTTATCTATCTATCTATTTATCTATCTATCTATCTACCTATCTATCTACCTATCTATTTATCTATCTATCTCTCTGTCTCTCTCTCTCTATCTATCTACCTATCTATCTATTTATCTATCTATCTATCTATCTATCTATCTATCTATCTATCTATCTATCTATCTGTATCTTTTAGAGATACCATGAGGAATGAGCTGCCTAAGGAAGTGGCTAGTGGGTGTCCCCTCATTAGAGGTATTCAAATGCATGTCTGAGTTGTAGGTAGAATGTAAGTTGCTTGAGGGCAGGGAAGTTCCTTTTTAATCTTTGTATCTCAGTGCCTCACACAGTGACTCTATTTGATTAAACACTTGCTCAGTGTTTGCATGGAGATGGCTGTTCAGAGGTGGGTTGGTCCAGCTGGCCTCTGCAGTTGGTGGCTGTTCAGCTGCTCAGGTTACTCTCCCATAACTTTCCAGAAGCAGCTTCTTCCTGGAGTTCTGGGATAGCTATTTGCCTCATCTCTGAAATACTTGCCTCCCTTCTCTTGCTTACCGGGAATTCCATAAAAGCACTTGATTGCTTTAGAAGTTACAATATGAACATTGTGTTATTCATTTATGAATCAGGCACATTATTTACTTGGCTTCATTGAAGTGACAAAAAACTTGTAGCTCTTTTGAGAACTGTAGTCAAGTTTGCAGGATGAATACTGAGCCATGAATTAATGTTATAAGTTTTGAAAGCAAAATGAAGGCTTATGTAAAGTCAGCACCATATTTCCTTTGTTCCCATAATGACGATGCTTGGCAATTTGTCACCTGGTTCGTTATCAGAAAGACACAGCCCCAAATGAGGAGGGCACAGTGATTCAGATGGTCCATAGTACCCAAGTACTTCAGGCTCTTTTGTAGGAAGGAAATCTGGGTCATTTCATATCTCTGGAAGAATCAATTTGTCCTCATTCTGAAATATTTAAATGAGCCACTTGTAGAGAAGAATCTGAAATTACTTACATCTTGGGAAGAGTGTGAAAGGAAGGAATTGGCTGATGCCAAGGATAGCATTTCTTCCCAGTACTCAGCAGAGAGCTGGGAACACATAGGCACCAGGGAGACGGAATGTCGGGGAAGACAGAATGCAGGATTTGGTGTCAGGGAAACCTGGGTTCAGATCTCACCTCTGGAACTTACTGTGTGACCATGAGCAAGTGACTTACCTCACTGAATATCAGTATCTTCATCTGAAGGAAGGAAGGAAGGAAGGAAGAAAGAAAGGAAGGAAGGAATAAGGAAGAAGGGAGGAAAGGAGGGAAAGTGGAAGGAAGGAAGGAAAGAATGAAGGAAGGAAGGAAGAAAGGAAGGAAGAAGGGAGGAAAGGAGGGGAGATGGAAGGAAGGAAGGAAAGAAAGAAGGAAGGAAGGGGATAAGGAAGGTTGGATGGATGCATTTATTAAGTGCCTACTTTATGTACCAGGCCCTGTGTTAAGTACTTTACAAATAATATCTCATTGGATCCACACAACAATTTGGGGAGGTAGGTTCTACTATTCTTATCCTTATTTTTGATTTGATGAAACTCAGGCAGATAGAGGTTAAGTGACATGCCCAGGGTCACACAGCTAGTGAGTGTCTGAGGTTGGATTTGAACTCTCTGATTCCAGGCCCAGTTCTATATCCACCATGCCACCTCTAATAGTTATTTCACAGAGTTGTTATGAGGCTCAAATTAAACATTTATGTAACCTTGGTAGATGTAGTGTCTAAGTCCCAAGAGCTTCTGTAAAACACTTTGCAAACTTTTAAAAAATATATAAATTTTATTTATCATTACTTGATTAAAATATAATATGGCTTGGCATAGAGAATCAGTTGTGACATATTATCAGTCTCAAAGGCAAGAAAGATATGGCTTAAAGTTCTTCTTCTGACATATACTAGCTATATGAACTTCAGCAAGTTCCTTAACTTTCTAGGACTATAAATTACAGAGAAGGTGTTGACCTGCATTAGTAGAGGGATTTTCCTCACATGGGAGTTGTTCATATCAAAGCATTCACAGGCACAGTTCTAATTCCTATGATCTGGCAATTGAAAATGGTGTCTCTATATCCAATGATTACCATTGTTATACTCTTCTCAGTTCTATTGCTAATGGGTAAGAGACTCTAGAGATACCAAATTTCAAAATTGGAAGGAGTCTCAGAAATTATTTCATTCCACCCTCATAACCTAAGCCCTTCCTACCTTTCCTATCTTCTTGCATTTAATTCCCTCCATGACTTCCTTGCTGTTCTTCACACACAACATTCAATCTCCAACTCTTCATTTGCATTAGTGGTTCCCCATGACAATCAAAATATACTCCTCATCTCTGTCTACTGACTTCCCTGGCTGCCAGCTAAAATCCCACCTCCCTCAATAAGCTTTTCCTGATGCCCTTACTTAATGCTGTGCCTTTCTCCAGTTGATTATCTTCAGTGTATCCTGTCTATATCCTCCTTATATATCTGTCCTAGCCTTTGTGCAGCTCAGAACTCCTGTGCCCAAGAAATCCACCACCCTCAGCCTTGCCTACCAGCAAGGACTGCGGGCAATTTGCTTCTGTGCTCAGCACATTCCATGAACTAGCATTTTATAGCTATTTTAATTTATATATAGTTATAGTTCTTTGCATCTTGTCTCCACCATTAGATTGTGAGTTCTTTGAGAGCTGGGACTGTGGTTTTTTCCCTTTTCTTTTTATCTCCAGAACTTAGTAGGTTCTAAATAAATGTTTGTTGACTTGACTTGACCTGACCTATCCTCTACTGAAGTTAGTTAGTTTTCTTTAATATCCTTAAAGTAGTCGTGTATCCATTCCTTGGCCTCTTTAAGTTTCTAATTAGAAAGTAAGCGTGGCATAATACAGAGAGAATAGATATTGGAATCAGGAAAACCAAAGTTCAAATCCTGACTTTGGCTCACTTTACTTTTGGTAAGCAAAGGAAGTAACTTGACCTCTCCCTAGGACCAAGTTACAGATGAGTTGAAGATTTTCATCAGTAGAAGGAGCCTTCACTCTGAGAGTGCCCGTGTTGATGGAATCACAGGTCTGGACTTAAAAATTAAAAGGACAGAAAGTATTTCCTACTTTTATATTATTCACATACACACCCAAACTCTGATGCCTCTTAGAAATTCTTGGCAGGGTGGAAAGAGATCGAATGAGCCTTTTCCACCCTTAGTTCGATAGGCATCATAGCCAATGGATGTACTTACTTTCATGAGATTTATGTCTGAGAAGTTGGCTGTTTGTAAAGAAAATGTCTGTTAAAACACTCCTGTCTTCTCAGAGATTTCCAATATGATCTCAGAGGTGGGTGTCCCTTGCTCTCTCCTCTACTTCTCTTGCCTAATTGGCAGGGCAGAGGCCAGAGAACTCACAGTTTTCCTGACTTCAAGCCCTATACTCTATCCACTGAACCACCTACCTGCATGGTGTTGTTTTAGAAGCAATAAATCTAAAAATATTTTTATAGTGCCTGGATATGATGCAGTAGTAAATGTACTTACTGGCAAACAAAGTCTGTCTCCAATATAATTCACCCTTCCCTAGAGTCTTTTATTACCTGTTCCAGGGAACAGACCTTTTTTGAGATCTCTGGGTATATAAAAACTTGAACTTGTTGTCTTCATTGCTTTATGCTTCTGAATTCAGGAATGTCTTTAGCAATCACATGGTGACATCACATAGTTGAAAACACACTTGAATTAACCTGGCACATCTGCCGAGCCCTAGACAGTTTCTAAATTTAAATAATCTGGGAGGCTTTGTTACATAAGGATTAACTGACTTTATTTCACAAATTTCCTTCATATAAGCTAGACAGTCCATTGGGAGAAAAAAAACCCCACTGCTTTGTAGTTAATGGTCTAACAATCTTCACTGTAAACACACAGGTTGACTTGAGTAGAGGGTATGGAGGTGGCAGGGAGGGAGAAGGTTTATCACAAACAGAAGCTGGTCCCCTGAAGACTAGAATCAGAGAATCTTGAATGGAAAGGCTCTTAGAGCAAAGGATATTAGAATGCAGAATGTTATACCTAGAAGGAATCTGAAAATATGGAACATCAGAGCTCATGTAAAATGTTAGAACATAGGACATGCTGAGTGTAATGGCAAATGCCTGTAATCCCTACTCCTAGAGGAGGCTGAGGCTGGTGGATGACTTGGACACAGGAGCTGTGAGTGGCAGCAAGGCTAGGGCAGACTGGGTGTCTGTATTAAGTCTGGCACCAATATGGTGAGCCCCAGAGAGTAAGGGTCCACCAGGCTTCATAAAAAGGGTGCACATCAGAAATAGAGCAAATCAAAGTTTCTTTTTGTGGTTCTGTTGATCCCGAGTCACTGCCCTTCCAGTCTGGGTTAGACAGGGATACCAAGCCTCAAAAACAAAAGACTGAAACTTAGGAAATGTGCCCTTTGCCCTACCCATCCCAGAAATGGTGAATCAAAATAACTCTTGGCTAAAGACCAAAGAGCTTCATCCAAGGCTGATGGAACAGGTGGAGGAGCTTGTGGTTGTAAAATACAGACTAATATGCACGGGAAATGCCTCATGGACATTTCAGACTTGAAAGTAAATACCAAAAGCCTGAGTCACGCTAGAGGAAACCGCCTTTGGGGAAGCATAAGCATGTTTTATATTTTGTGAGTCAAGACCTTTATGAAGTGAGAAATCAAACAGCATGTGACCAGGAAATGGCTAGCCCACAGAGAACTAAAAATAAAAAGGCACCAAGACAGTTCAAGGCTGTGTCGCCAACCATCAATGAAAGCCTTTGACGGTTAAGCGGACAGTTGGAGTTGGAGTCCTCAGACCTAGGATTCAAAGCCTCTTTTTGCCTCATCCTAGCTGTGTGACTACGTACACTTTATTGAACCTCTCAGAACCTCCATTTCTTCATCACTTTAATGAGGGGGTTAGGCCAGGAGATCTCAAAGGTTCTTTTTGGACAGTCGGGCTGTAAAACGATTGGAATGCTGTACTTGGAGCCATCAGATACTTACCAGTGCCATGACCCTGGACGATTCACATCACCTCTGTTAGTCAGTCAGTCAGCTAACATTTATGAAGCCAGGCACTTTGTTTAGTCTTGGAGATACAAAGAAAGGGAAACACGAGCCCCTGTTCTCACGGAGATCACAGCCTAGTGGCAGATACAGCGTGAACACTGGTAAGCACCAATAAAATGTATACACGGTCCTTCTCGCTGAAGTAAGGACTTCAGCTGGGAAGGAGGTGGAGATAAGGAGGGAGAGTGTTCCAGGCTTCTCTTTCCTTGTGCATAACATGGGGATGAAAATAGCACCTACTCTAACAGGGCTGCTATGAGAGTCAAGCGAGATGACACATGGGAAGCATTTTGCAAACCTTAAAGTGCTTTATTAATGTTGGTTATTATTATCAAATCTTGTGATCGTAAGTGTGCCAGCCTGGGGAAGGAAGCTCACGTAAGGGAGATGAACACTGATGGAAGATGGATCCGTCTCTAGGTAGACCTGGAGCGCTTCACATCCCAGTGAGGCTTCAGGGATGGCCACAGCTGGGAGATCACTCCCTTCTTCTCCTGTCTATCTTTAGCAGGTGGATTGGGCTTAGAATGGTATCTATCTATTCAATATCAGATCATTGTAGTCTAAGAGTACAGTCCTTTGGGGGAGTTCAGGAGAAAAGCCTCATTCTCTGGTCATTTGTGAGGTAAGAGGAAGTGATATTGCCCCAGATCTAAAGGGAAACAGCTTAACCCTGGAGCCTCAGTTTCCTTTTCCTGCTATATATGCTCATTTTGCAGACGACAATCACATATAGCAAGCAAATAGATTTATCAAAGTAAATAAGACAATAATGAGGGACATTATGGACGTTAGTTTAGGCAATACAATATCTAAGAGAAAAGGGGAGCTTTTTGACCCAAAAGTGATATCACATTTAGCTCATCTGTCTTCTTGCAGGTGTTCAGTCTCTCAGTACTGTCCTTCAGGGAATGGCCCCTCTCTTGGGGGGAGATTGGGGAGGGGGAAGAATACATCGGAACATATCTGAAAATTATACCAAACCAGAAAAAACTCATTGTGGCAGAGAAAGGGCCCACCTGGATCAGTAGAGGGAGATTTCTCACCTTGGAGTTTTCCATTTCTCCCTCTCCCTTTCTCTCTCTGTCTCTCTCTGTCTCTCTGTCTCTCTCTGTCTCTCTGTCTCTTTCTGTCTCTGTCTCTCTCTGTCTCTCTGTCTCTCTCTCCTCTTTCTTTCTCTCTCTCTCTCTCTATATATATATATATTTATATATGTATATACATAGTGTGTGTGTATATATACACACATATATCCATATATGTATGTAGAGAGAGAAGGAAATGGCAAACCACTCTGGTATCTTTGCCAAGAAAACCCCATGGCTATCATTCGTGGGATCACATATAGTAGGACATGACTGAATGACTGAACAATAACATATATGTGTGTGATTATATACATATGTTTTATGCATGCACATGTATACATACATGTGACTGTATGTTTCTTCTCCTGAAGCCCTTTTCTAAAATCTCCCCTTGGCATGAAGGTAAACCTTCTCTGCAACTTACACTTGGTGAGTTCCCTAGAGCCCTAAAAAGCTGAAGTGACTTGCCTAGGGTCACACAGTCAGTATGTATAAGAAGCAGAACTCTAACTCAGGTCTTCCTAGCTCCAAGAGCAGTACTATATCTGCTATGCCCTGCTGCTTCTCCTGTATTTCCTATGTATATGAATAAACATGTATTCTATAGATAATTCAGGTCTATAGAACATATGTACATTCTAGATATCTATTGAACATATGTTTATTATAACACATATACAATTTATAGGTATAAAATAGATTTCTTCTCCTGTGGTTCTAATCATAGTGGTGCAGGAGAAGACCTGAGTAGTTCTGAGCTTATTAGGTGTTCACATCTAGTCCAGCACCTCTATAGTGAACCCCAGGAGCACAGCCCAAGTGGGAAATGGAGAGGGTCAAAGCTTCTATTTCTGTTAGCAAGTCAGTCTGTGAACAGCTGCTGCTCTTCCTACTTGGGGTGTAAAAGGAGACCCAGTTTCAAAAGATCATATGGGGATTCAATTTGTAGAAGACTCAAGGGGAATATATAGTGGCTGCCTTCTAGTATTTGTAGTGATATTATATAGAAGGATTGGATTTTTTTTCCTGCTTAGCCCCAAAAGGCAGACCTAGAAGGGAATGGAGTGAAAGTTGCAAAGAGGCAGATTTAAACTTTGCAACAATTAAAGCTATTAAAAAGTTCAATAAATGAGCAGTTGTGTGCTCCTCTTCTTTTGCAGTCTTCCCACAAAAGCTAGAAGACTTCTTGTTGAGCATGGTGTAGAGGGAATTCTCTTTCATGTATGGTTTGGACCAAATGGCCCCTGAGATCACTTCCAACCCTAAGATTATGTGATTCTATGAAGTTGTGTTGGATAGATGGCTGCTTAGCTAAGTAGTCAAAGGATAATTTCCATCAAGGCCATAACATAAACTCAAGTAGATTTAAAGTTGTTTTCTTTTGGAAAAACTGCTGCAATACTTTGTAAGCTGTAATTTAGTTCCTTAGAGGATTTTAGCCTGGCTTGGTGGTAAGAGAGCAGGATTGGCAGTCAGGAGACCTAGATTCCAGTCCCAGCTGTGCCTTTCACAGTCTCCTGGTCTTCATCTATATAATGAGGTAGGTAGAAAAGATGTTACCTAAGGGCTCTTCTAACTCTACTATTCTCTAATCAAATATTCTCTCTACTAAGGTCCCTTTGAGCTCCAACATCCTATATTCTAAGGCCTCTTCCAACTCTGACATTCTATGTTCTAAGGTCTCTTCTGGTTCAGACATTCTTTGACTGTACTGATACTTGTACTGTCTTGGCCAAGATCTAGGCTGCATTTTAAAATTTATTAGACTCCCATGTTAGCTATTTTTGAAGAGCCTGGTTTTACAGCAGTTTGCTCTTCAGGTAATTCTTGATTTTCTGAATCAAACAGCCTGAACAAGAACAGCAGCATTGTCACGGCTTTCCCTATGAACAGATCATAATGTGCGGTCTGGATGAATGGTGCCAGCAACAGCCTGCTGAAACAGCCTTCTCTCCTTATGCAAAGGTCCCTGGAGCCTCAAGTAGAGATTTTCTGGTTCCCAAAAAGAGTGCTTAAAAAAACCCAGCCAAGACAACTTGACTTTCTTTTTCAGGGACAGATTGAATGCTCTGCAAAGCAACACATTCCCCTTAGAAGTCAACCTTCCCCTCCTGAATCCCTAGACAGCTGACACAGTAATAAATCACAGTCCTGTGGGAAAAACATACTTTGTTTAGCAAATTGATAGGACAGTGAACCTCGTGTTGCTGGCTCCACTCTCCATTCCATCCTGTGGGCGTCCTGTTACATAACCATCCCCCAAAGCTAAGGGCCCTCTCAGTTCATGTATCATTTGAAAACTCACACTCCCATTGGTAAAATACAGTTGATGACTCCTTGTCAATATACATTTTACTGGCTTTCTTCTTCTCAAAAGGCCAGGGTGTTCAGGGAGTTTACCCATGATCTAAGACTATCAGAGCTAGAAAGACAAGGACCAAATGTTTCTTTTCCTGGAGATGAAAAGGAATGAATTGATTCTTCTACCTTGGTAATAATTGTGATGATGATGATGATGATGATGATAATTTATTTGCCTGGGTCATCATGTAGATGTTGTGTCATCAGGGAAGTCATTTGGAGAATTAATTCAGTGTGAATTTTTTCCCTTCCCATAAAAGGAATGGGGGCATTGATGGCTGCTTTTAGGATTCCTACTTGAGAGCGAAAAGGATAATATCATAAAATACGACAAGTTGGATGTGGTTTTGTTGAAGAAGGTGCTTCTCCATCCCTCCTAGCTTATGTGCAAGGCTAATCTCTTGCTAATCCCAGAAGGAAGGCAGCATGATGTAATAATAATAACAACGACTGAGGGACTGAGGTTTATATAAGGTTTGCAAATATGTCATTTCATCTTCACAACAATCCTATGAGATAGATGCTATCATCATCCTTATTTTAAGGGGAGGAAACTGAGGCAGAAATTAGAGTGACTTGCCCAGGGTCACACAGCTAGTAAATATCTGGGCTGGATTTGAACTCGGGTCTTTCTGACTCTGAGTCCTGTTCTCTATTTACTGCATTGCCTAGTTGCCTGTGTAGTGGAAAGAGAACTCAATTTTGGAGTTGGAAGAGCTAGGGAGGGAAGGAGGTCAAGAGCCCCCTCTGTTACTAACTGCATGACCTTTGCAATTTACTTAGTTCTGCTTCTCAGTTTTCTCTTCTACAAAAATGAGGGGGTTGATTAGATTTTGGGGAAAATGGATTTGTAATAAAAAATCAAAGTTTAAAATGGTTAGGGTTTTTTTGTTAGTTTGGGGGTTTTTTGGAGGGGGTGTTTGTTTGTTTTACTGACTGTATGACCTTGCTTTGAATCTGTTCTCTGCTACTCACCAGCTCGGTAGCCTTGGACAAATCCCTACACCTCTTCAGTGCTCTGTTTTGTTGTCTGGAGAACGAGGACATTAGACTAAATGGGGAAAGAATGTTTGTGGAGGAGACGACTTGTTCATTGTCAGAAGACCTGAGGGCAAATCTGTTTACCAGCTATGTGACCTTGAGCAAATTATCTAACCTTTGGGGGAAGAAGGCTCAGTTTTCCCATCTGTAGAATGAAGTCAGACTAGATGATCTCTAGGGTATCTAAATTTTATGATCCCAGATAGATTGGAAGACCCCTTCTAGCTCTAGTCCTATGACCCCATGCATTGAACAGTTTAGTAGTGGTGAGGAAAGGGGGGAGCATCAATTACACTGATTGAACTGAATTGATCAGCTAACACAATCCTAATGTGCTGTCCATCAGCACCCAGCCCACAGCTGCTTCCCCTTCAAGAGGTAGTGGAGACGTCGCCAGTGGTGTTTGCCTGCCTTCCAGAACTTTTCAGCCTTAATTCAAGAGTTCTTTACTATGAATGCTTACCTTCCTGAAACAAATGCATTTCCTTAGGAAATGCTTTCTGAGCTGGGGAATGCACCCACCTGTGAAGATACAGCTATATTATATAACAGAATGATCCCACAGTATTTCTCTTCTCATTCGAACATCTCTCTGACGTAATTTTAGCAATGGGAGAGCCCTGAGAGGAACCTGTATGAGTGAATGAGAGAGTTGGGACTTGATTTAAAAAAATCACAAGACAGCTGTTTGAAATCACTGTCTTCTGTTAGTTTCCAATGGGAAAAATTACAATCCTACAATGTTTATCTTTGACATTTCCAAGAGTGATATCCCCTCTCCCCCACCCTTAGCAACAACCTTTCATTGCTTTAGTGAAACAGTGGGTTTCCCCCATTATTTTCTTGTCACATCTGTCATTTTTTTAGGAGAGAAAAGAAACTTGTAGGTAGCCCTTCTCATTCTCTTCAAGTACATACCCACCACTGAGTTTCATACTTCCTGTCATAGTCAAAGGCAAAGTCAGTACAAAGCTGCTATAAATATAGCAAATGCACATTATCTGTAGTTAATAGTTGAATTGTGAGACCGGATGACTAGTCATGCTATATAGAACTGCAAGTCCAAGAAGAATTAGTCAAATCCCAGATGTCAAAGAGTTAGTGACTGACACAAAACTAAGAACTTAGCAAATGTTACCAGCTCCTTGTCTATAGTGTTTTAAAGTTTACAATGCACATTCAGACCTGTGAGCTAGGTAGAGCTGGTATCATTACCTCCATTGTTTGGAAGACATATCTGAAACTCACAGAGATTGAATAAATTTTCTATAAACACAGAGCTCAAAAGTATCAGCCAAGATTCCAGATCTGGTTTCCAGTGATTCTTCCATTGTTGCTAATGGTGTGGGACTTGCCATATAGAAATAAGACTTATTCTTTCATAACCTCTTCAATATGGGTCAAATAATGGGTGTAGTCAGAGCTGCAACTACTCAGTGACTAATAGAACTCTGGGGAAGTCACATTAGTCTCTCATGGAGTCAGATTCCTCATCTGTAAAATGGGGATAATAATTCTTGAACTATCTGCTTTGTAAGGATTGTTGTAAGATTGTTTGGCCATCAGCAACAATCCTTAGCTTTCAGACTAGATTTGTGTCTGCTTTTTGTGGTAGCAAATAATTGGAAATCAAGGGGATGCCCATCAATTGGGGAATGGCTAACCAAGTTGTGGTTTATGAATGTAATGGAATACCATTGTGCTATAAGAAATGAGGAACAGATGGACTTCATAATAACCTGGAGAGACTTATATAAACTGATGCTGAGTGAGGAGAGCAGAACCAGGAGAACTTTGTACACAGTTACAGACACATCACATGTGTGACAACTAACTTTGATAGACTGGGCTTCTCTCAGCAATGCAAGGTTAGAAGACAACTCCAAAACACTCATGACGGAAAGGGATGTCCGCATCCAGAGAAAGAGATGTGGAGTCTGAATGCAGATTGAAGCAAACTACTTGCTCTCTCTTTTTTGGCTGTTTTGTTTTATTTCTTCTTTCTCAGTGTTCACTCCATTAGTTATAATCCCTCTTTACAATGTGACTAATGTTTAATGTGAAGTTATTTCTAGATCCTATATTTGATTGCATGCCACCATGGGGGCAAGGGAGAGGAGAGGGAGTGGGAGAAAATTTGAAACTTAAGGGAATGTGGAACTGAATGATGGCAATTAAAAGTAAATAAATCAATTAAAATTTAAAAAAAATAGCAGACTAGACTTGTGTCTTCTGTAGTCTCTGGGATGGATGGATGGATGGATGGATGGATGGATAGAAAGATAGATAGATAGATGGCAAATTAGATAGGTAGAAGATAGACTACAGATAAATGGATGATAAATTAGATAGTAGATAGATGATAGACATGTGATGTATTAGATATAGTAGGTGGTAGATATACAATAAATTAGATAAATAAATAGATATGTGACAAATTAGATATAATAGTAGATAAATGGATGATAAATTAGATAAATGATAAATATGACAAATTAGACAAGATAAATATAGATAATAAAAGCATTTATTAAGTGCTACCATATACCAGATATTTTATCTGTGCAATTATAATCTATGAGCCTTCCTTCATTCTGGACCTCCTGGCTACCTCTAGATTCAGTGTAGGGTATTATGGGTAATCATTTATACTAGTCATGACTAGAATTCCCATCCAGTATATCTGCTATTCTCAAACAATGCAGGAACCACAAATCAAATAATAAAGTATTTGAGACAGAATGGCTAAGCAATTCAAAGAAAATAAATGGGCAACAGAATAATTCTCAGTCCTTTACCTCCCACTTCTCCTCCCCCTCCTTATACAAAAAGGGTGCAACCTCCTACAGGCTTTGGTGGGGAAATAGCAACTTCTAGGGTACTCATGTAGGGTAGCAAAATATCCCTTCTGTGCATGGATGGACAGGGTGAGGAAAGAATTAGTCATTCCCCATCTCTTCTCAGCTTGGTCTCAGTAATTGCCATGGAGATCCATAGACCCTTCTCGGGTACAGTCATTCCCCCTCTCCCTCTGGCTCCACAGTTATCAAGGTTATTCTGGGGTTCCTGGGTTCTGGGACATCACTGCAGCATTGCCCACTCCACCTCTCCTCCTTCTCCTCAATATGGCTAAAGACCTCTTTTTTTCTTCTGTCTGCAAGAAAGCTCTGTTGTTACTGTTGGACCTTCCTACAGTCTTTGGTGGGTTAATAGCAATTACTAGGGTACTCATGTTGGGGGTAGAGAAATATCCCTTCTGTGCATGGACAGATAGAGTGAGTCTCTGTGGCTATAAATTTTTTCAAAATAGTCTGTGTCTCCACAAATAGTCTCCGTCCCCAGCACAAGCCTCATGGGACTTTTCTCAGTATGTTAACTGGTCTTGCTTCCACCATTATTGGTAATGGAGGGCAGATGGGAGTCAGCCACTACTGTCAAGCACCAATAACAGAGCCATTCCTTGGAAACTTAATTCTTGTGGGATTTCAAGTGCCTCATGCCAGGTTAGATGCCCAATCTTTCTGAGCAATATTAGCTAGTTTTACTTCCACAACTGAATCTTCCAGATTTCCTTCAGAGGCTTTGGAAATGGGAATTTGGAAGTTTTGTTTGTTTGTTTATCTCCCGCTAGTCGAAGCATTGACTGGGTCTCAGTGACTACTAGGACAATGTTTACACTGGCCTATATTTGGGAGCTGCAGCCATAAACATTTAAAATTTTTTCGATGCCAGGGAGGGATTTTTCCGTTATGTTGCAATCCAGTGCTAAGCACTGAGGATACAAAGAAAGACAAAAACTGATCCTGCCCTCAAGGAGCTTACGTTTCTTAGGATGACTAGGAATGCAAACAGTACTGGGCAATGGGGCAATGGAGACTTCAGTGGAGACTGACAAAAAGCAGTAATATAAGCTCCTGTCTCTGCAGTCCTTCAAAGTTTGTAGACCACTGTCCTCGCACTGACCCTGTGAGGGAGGTAGTGGCATCAAGAGGAGTCTGAGTCTCAGAGAGGTCCTTGAGTGACGTATACACAGTCCCACTAGCCATTCAGTAGTGAGGAGGTAGCAGATTCGAATGCAGGGCTTTGGGCCCTAAATCCAAGGCCTTTGTTCCACCACACCACACCTGCAGGGAGAAGACTGAGATAATACCAAAGCAATGTGATTGTAACCCTCAAGTAGCTTGTGGCCCTGGCAAGTATTTAGAAGCGAATATGCCAACACTCCAAAGACTCCTGCCATATAAAGGAAGTCAATTGTACTAACATGGACATATGCTAAAAGGCATTTTACCCAGGGCTCACCAAAAAAAGCTTTCCAATTTTATCAACCCCTCTCCCTCCCCTCTGTTCAGTTCCCTCAGCTGCTAAGTGGGAGGAAGTGTGGGGAGGCTGGCCGGGAGCACTTGGAGAAAGGGGGTGGGAAACCAGGAGAAGCTGGCAGTATAGAAGCGACTGTGATTCCGCCCTCTGCCCTCCCACTTCCCCATTTCTTAGGGAAAAGGCAGAGAATGAATCTAACTCCAAGAAAGTATCTCCAGGTTTTGTCTCTCACTTTGCCAGCCTGTTTTCATTCTGATTTCAGAGCTTCTAATAACAATATTGTTATTAGCTAGGTGGCACACTGAATAGTGCTAGACCTGCAGTCTTCCTGAGTTCAAATTTGGCCTTAGACACTTAGTAGGAGTGTGACCCTGGGCAAGTCACTTAACCCTGTTTGCCTCAGTTTCCTCATCAGTAAAATGAACTGGAAAAGGAAATGGCAAATCCTTCCAGTATCTGTGCCAAGAAAACCCCAAAGGGGGTCATAAAGAGTCAGACATGACTGAAAAACAACTGAAAAGAAAACAAACAACAAAACAAAACTATTGGCTTACATTTCAGTCATAGGATCAAAGATTTAGATTTGGAAAATACCTCGGGGGTCACTGAATTCAATCATTTTACAGTGGAGGAGACTGAGGCTCAGAGAGTTGTGGCAACTTGCCCACAGTCACACAGCTAGTATGTGCCCAAGTCCTCCAACTCCAAGTGCATTGCCTTTGATAGTCACCCAAACCATTCTCCAGCCTAGCCCATACCAAATAGAAAGAAAGTGTTTTGGGTTTGTGGGAGCTGTCTTTGATTAGAGGTAGGTGAATGTCTTGGTTTTGCTTTGAAGATAGTGGGATTAGCACAAAGTGAAATAAACGAGAAGGCTACCGTCTTGTTTGCTCACTCTCTGAAGGAATTGGAGAAGTTTGCTTTGAGGTAACCTCAGCTTTGGATGGGGGTGTCACAAACTCCCAGCTGATCATAGAAAATTCTGAGGACACAGCTCCCTTCCAGGGACATCTGTAACCCTCACGTGAAGAGGCTGTTTGTTTACGAGGGCAGCATGTGGAGGGTGCTGGATAATTAAGAGGGAGCACTCACACCCCAGAGAGAGAGTGAGCAGGGGAGCAACAATGCCCTCGAATGGCAGGTACCCGTATGACTCAGACCATCAATTATCTGGCGATTGATAATAACTATCTTACCTGCAAAGCAAATAGTTGAGACAAGGCAAGCTTTGACATCTCAGCAGTGGCATCATCTCATCTAGTGGGCAATGGAAAGGTTTTTAAAGGGTTAAACCTTTAATTGTGTGGAATGCTGAATTGTCTGGAACATTGCATCCCCAAGCAGTGCAGGCTATGGCTGCATGAAGAATATAAAGCCTTTAAAAAAGAAAAAACCTCTGGCCAGATGCCTCTGAAGCACTTAGCTGTTCTGCCTGACATTTACTCACTTTCTCCTTCCTTTGCTTTCTTGTGAAGATCCAGAGTTCTTACCAAACCCTGCCTTGGTGAGCAAAGGGAAAAATTAAAATTATTCTGTTCTGGGAATCAGCATCTTCTAAAACCCACTTACCTAGGAATCAGGGGGCTTGGGTTCAAGTTTCACCTTTACCATTAGCTAGGTATGTGAGCTCAGGCAAATGATTCTCTCTGGACCTCAGTTTCCTATTCAGCACAATAGGAGTATTGGAGTAAATGGTCTCTAAGGTCTTTTTCCAGTTCTGTGATTCTATGTTAGCTTAATTCAAGATACTCACTGTTTTCATTTTTCTTCTAATAGAGGGAGGTTTCCTATAGGAATTCAAGCAGGATCTTATTTCACATAGCACTGGATGGTTGTCATAAAGAAGTGACTTGTTTTTCTCTACAAATTTGCCCTAGGTTGTACTTGTGACCTCACTGAACCAAAAGTTCAAGGGTATTTTAGTTGAATTTGAACTTGACATAAAATATTGAAAATCCTGATTTCTTGTCATCATCACAGCAACAAAGAAAATGGTTTCTGTCTGCAGAGGAATGATGAATACACAGGGGGAAATTTCAAAGGCATGTAGGGAAAATGATGGAAACCTCTTTAAGCCAATTGAAACACCAATGGAATTAGAAATTTTTTTAACTTCATGAAAATGACACAGTGGAACTGTTTCATTTCATTTGGAAAAACCTCACCATTTTCTTGATTCCCTGAGCCCCAAAACATTAGAGCCTTTTGCGGGTTGCTGTTATAAAATGAGAACAACAAAGAATAAGAATAAGAACAATTAAAACCCAAAGGAATCTTAGAACATAGAATGTCAGAGCTGGAGGGGATGTAAGAACCTAGAATTTTAAAATAGAAAGGAAGCTTAGAGATCATCTCTTCAAAATTCCCCATTTTAAAGATGAAGAAATAGCCTGAGTAGGGGAGGCTAGATGGCGCAGTGAATAGAGCATCAGCCCTGGAATCAGGATGACCTGAGTTCAAATCTGGCCTTAGAAACTTACACTTACTGGCTATGTGACCTTGGGCAAATCACTTAACCCCAATTGCCCCCTCAAAAAAAAAGAGAGAGAGAGAGAGAGAGAAATAGCCCAAGAGTTTAAGCAACTTGACCGAGGTAATCCTTTATCCTGGTGCCCCTTGATGGCAAAAATTCATCTCCTTTCTCCAGTAAAGAATGGACTCGTTCTTGAGTGATGCTAATTTGGACTTGAAATCACAAGTACCCTGTAGGCCAGGTTAGTGAAGAAAAGATGGCAGCTGATTCCATTAGAACAATATACTTTTCTTCCTCCATGACCTTGACATGGATACAAGTATGAATTCTGTACATAGTTTGTATATTTTAATCCATGCCTATGAACTCATCTTTCGTATAAAAATAAAGCAGGAGTCTAGAGTAAGTCTGGTGCTACTTTTTTTTTAACTTTTAAGCACAGAGTTGCCCAGTGGTAAAAGATTCAACCTATCTCCTATTGTCTCTTGCTACCTTAGGATTCTGTGAAACTTTCTTACCTCTTACAACAATCTCTTAGATTGATGTAGTGCTTTGCAATTTAAAAAGTACTTTCATATAAATTATTTCACCTTAATCCTGTGAAAGAGGTAGAACTAGTATCTTTGTTGCCTTTTTATAGATGAGGTAACTAAGGTACATGAGAGTTAGGTGACTTACCCAAAGTCACATGGCTGCTAAGTAGTTGAACTTGTACTAAACTATTGGCTTTCTGGGGCTCAGCCAGAGGCCACTCTGGATGTGGGTTTGACTTCAGTGCCGAGGAATTCACTTTCAAGTTAGTCGATGCCTTTTCCGGACAACTTTAATTGTTAGAAAATTCTTTTATCATATTGAACAGAAATTTGCCTCCCTGTAAATCCTGCCATGGTTACTGCCTTTGGAGGCCAAGCAAAATCAGTCTAATATTTCTGCTGCTTGATGATGTTTCCTTCTAGATGTTCCCTTTTCTAGGCTAAATATCCTCTAACTGATCCTTCTGCTTATAGAATAGCATGGTTTCAAGCCCCCTCCCTCCCTTTTTTCATCAACTTCCTTAGAAGATAGGCTTTATGATTGGGACAGGACTTTGATGAGATGAGATGTCCTCTTAAGTTCTTACCAACTGAGTCGTGATTCTATGACCCTTACTGAGCTCGGGTTGGTTGGGAGCCTTTAGCCCAGGGCTAGTCCCACCCACCTAATATCTCTAATGGTCCGCTGCTGTGGGAGGCCCCAGTATTTCTCTAAATCTTCTTCTGATGGGAGGCAGCTGTACTAGGGATGCTGATGGATACAATCATTATGACTGAATTGACTGATCAATTCAGACAAATAAATACAACTGATGCTTCTTTCATTTAGCTGATTAAATCATGGGATCTTAAGATTTAAAGGGACTTTCCAGCATACTGTGGGGTGCCGTGTGCCAAACATATGCCCTCAGTTTCAATCCTGTCTCTGTCTACTATGAACCTTGAACAAGCACTTAGTCTCAGTTTCCTCATCTGTAAAATGTGGGGGTTAGACCTAGATGACATCTAATCTCTTCCAATTCTAGAAGTATAATCATCTAAACCTTTTGTTAAAAAAATTTATTTTATTGTTATTTTATGGAATAAAACCAGCATTTCTATAACAGTATAATAAAAAAAGACGATTGCACATGAAACTACAGATCTATTATGTATAACTTGCTATTCCTTTTAAATATATAGTAAAGTTATCATGTAAACTTCTTTTTTTTCTTCCCTCCTCTCCCCCTGCCTTAGAGATGGATACTCTTAGATGTAAATACGTATATATGTTAAATCATTCCATACATACTTCTGTTTGTCCATCTTTGTGGATATCTTTTGTTTTACACGGTTTGTTTTCATAGAGCAGGAAATGGAGGGAATTCCCTAGACAGGGAAGTGGCCCACTTCAAGGCCTCCCAAGTTGGAAGTAGCAGAAGTAGAATCTGGACCTGGGTCCTCTGCCCCAAGTCCAACCATTAGAACCCTCTATCTTAACTAGTAATTCTATTATCATCTAAACCCAGCCTGCATCTATTGTCTCTGTTCCTAAATAAGACCCAAGAAGTGCTCTGCCCACAGTGACTGCCCATTAAGTGTTACCTAACACTACACCGTGGTGGTACCCAATTATACCTGGTACTCATCAACAATTTGGTGGTCAGTTAAGGACACTTGAGTACCTAGCATCCTCTGGGTATGGGCTTCAAACTAGGAACTAGCAACATGTTATCCAGCATCACATGGTAATGCACATCAGCATTCTCTTGTTCTTTGGTCTCGTGCTTTGCTTGACAACCTACCTGTGGAGACTAACGAGCATTTTGAAATGCCACAGAAATCCATAAAGGCCAAGGTCCTCATTGTACTTGGGAGAACACAGCTAGTTTTGATTTTTCTTTTCATTTTTTGCCTGGGCCACCACGAAGAAGAAAGTCATTCTAATTTCCGTCTTTTCTTTGGTGAATTAAAGCCCCTTACATAAACCACAGGACACCAAAAAGCAGAATTTCTCAGAGTGCCTCATAAGAGGTCAGTGAGCAGCACAGCCCCCTGCTTCCCTTCTCCTTGCCTTGCCCAAGGTGCTCATTTCTCCCCAAAGTTACCTGCTCCAGTTCACAGGGAAAAGTTCCATGACAAGAGCTTCTCAGATACTGCAATTTATTTTCAGCTGTCAGCATACCCAGAGCAATTTTTTAAAAACCCTCATTGAGGCTGGGTTATAAATTCTATGTGGAAATAAATGTTATAAACAAATAGTCCTTAAAACAGGTATTCTAATGATCACTACTATCTACGGTCCAGAGGTCAAAGAATGGGAGTAGAAGCCTGTATGAATTGAATATGGCAGCATAAATACAACCGTCTAAACATCCTCATTTTAGTTGGTATTCAGAGACAGCATGTTGGAGATGAGGGGGCCATGGTGAAGGAGAAAGGACCCCAGTGTTGGAGTGAGAAGCCTTGGGTTTAAGCATGGCTTCTGACACTAGCCACATGACCCTGGGCAAGTCACTTCCCCCAACACACCTCAGTTTTCTCGTCTATAAAGTGGGAATCATAATATTCTCACTACCAATCTCACTTAGGTCATAGAAGCATGGGAAGTCAGCCCTGAAAGGGACCTTTGATAGATTATGAGAGCCAGAAGTCATCTTAGATTGTTAGAAGGTAAAAACTGTAAGGGATCAGAGAGGTCAATTAATCCAGTCCTCTTCATTTTATAGATGGTGGTTGTGAGAAGCCCATTTCACCAAATGTAAAGAGTACCATTCAATTCAAACTGTTATTAATGGACCCAAATAAAAGTGAGATGGAACCACTTTCAGAATTTTACAAAAGAGCATTGGGCAAAGCGCCACACCTTTCCTTTATTCAACTTTGACCATTTTTCTCATTTCTCTAGCTTCATGAATGAAGAACATAATGTCTTGCATTAAGTTTTACAGTGAACTTGAAAAACTCATTCTTGGAGCAAGGAGCTAGAGGGAACTTCAGAAAACCAATTCCTTCCTTTTAGTGATGTGGAAACAGGCTCAGAAGGAGTTAAGTGACTGATTCAAGATTACACAGGTAGCCAAGCCAGACTCTGTAGCCAGATCCCCCACCTCCAAATCTAGTGCTCTGCCCATTGTATCTGATGGCTTATTGTCACAGTTACAAATAATAACATTAGGCACTGTTACATGCTCCCTGCTCCCTGTTACTTCACCTCAGACTTTGACTTGTTGGTTCATTCCTTTTCTGCTTTCTTGTCTTAGATCCAAGATCCAAGATCAGGACCGGCCGCTTGATGGCAGTATAAAGAGCAATGGCTTTTAATTCAGGGGACTTGAATTTGAGACCTGAATTTGCCCTTAGCAAACACTCTGCGCACCCCTGGCCAGAGCACTTCCCTATTGCGAGCCTCACCCTCATCCTTTGTAAAATGAAGATGGATGAGTAGTTAATAACAGCCACTAACTCCCAACACTCACTTGCTAGGATTTCATAAGTATACAGGTCTCTGCTAAAGTAATAGGACGGGAGCTTCCTACGCCATTACTTGCTTAACAGCCAGGTGTGTGTTCTTTGGAACGGTTACTAGGTATGAAGAAGCTGGTGGTTTGGGGGGGCAGGGGTGGTGTTTCATGAGATCTGTGATCAGAAATGGTGAAACTAGAAGTACCTACGTAAGAAACAGAACTGCCTTAAGAGGATTCCACCAGGCAGAATGCGATAGCAAAGGCAGGATCTCAGACCCCTCCTTAGCACTCTGAACCGTACATTCGAGACTGAACCACGTTCCAAGAGCAGCGATGAGACAACGGGAAGAGTCTCACTAGGAGCCAAGAACTGTAGCTGTGGCACTCTCTGTCACGCTGTTTCCTCATATTTATACAGTGGAAAGTAGGATGTTTTCAAATAAATCGTCTAAATATGAAATCCCGAGAATGCATTACTTTGAAAACGCTGCACGCACCGTTAACAGCCTTTTAGTTGGTTATATTATAAAGCATGTTGTAACAGCTTTAAAAAAAAATTCAAGCTGAAATGTGTTTCCCTAGCCCATATGCTGAATTCTGGCATCCTCATACCTTTTTCAAGCTGCTGTCAATTAGTAACAAAATTAATTTGTCTTTTATCCCCTTTGTAAAATAATGTTCACGCATAGATAGGCACGGAACAAAAAGAAGACTTTTCCGTAGATCGAAGGTAGACCATTCACTTGTATCTGCAGAGAATGAAATATGTTGTTCGGAATGTCCACGGATGGCAAATTGGACCTTCAGTAAGCAAACACAGAAAAAGGAAATGGCTTTTGTTGAGGGAAACAAAGCACTTTCCGGGCCAGCAAGCTGTAATCTTGGACTTTTTGCCATGTGTGTGTGTTGCTTCTCTATGTGTATATGTTTTAAAGAAAGAAGAAAAGAGAAGAACTCAGAGGTCACCCATTGCTGATTGCACATTAGCCTGTCATGAGTGGGAAAGGAGCCCAGCTCTATGACCTCGGCAAAATTGACTTTTAGGGAATGTATGCCCTGTTTTCTCAAGTCATTCTCTGTTATTTCTGCACCACGTAAAGCCAGAATTTGATAACAGAACTGGCAGGGGAGGTGGCATTGGTGTGCTTATAAAAGAATACTTTGACTGCATTTGTGGCAACAAATGGATTTGTTTCACTTGTTTCATGGGTTGGCATGACCAAGGAATGTGTCATCCAGTGGCCAACCTACAGGTAATAATCCTCCCTATTTATCTAGGTTTGTCCTTGGGAGAAAAGTCACCCTTTATGACCTAGATCTGCTAGATGTGATGTTGTGTCCCACTGGCATAATCCTTGAGAATTCATTGCCATGAATTTTTTTATTGCCATGCTGGGGTATTGAAGTAGGGGTAATAAATATTATAATATTATTTAGATGAGAAGTTCCCTTTAATTTCAAAGAAAAAATAGAATTTCAGAATCATAAATAGATACAGAGGTGAAAGAAACCTTTGAGGTCATATAGTTCAGCCCCCTAATTTTATCAGTAAGGAAAATGAGGCATGACAAGGATAAGCCCAAGGTCACATAGGTATTAAATGGCAGAGCCAGATCATGTGATTCCAAAGCCATCATTCTTTCCATTAAACTACGGGGGCTTTAGAATCATCTATTCTAGTAGTTCTTCGCCTGAAGTCTGTAGACTTAAATCTGTACTTTGGTCATTGCATTTCAGTATAATTGGTTTTCTTTGTAATTCTGTGCATTTTATTTTGTGCATTTAAAAACATTATTATGGGAAGGGGGATACATAGGCTCCATGAGATTTCCAAAGGATTCTATGACACAAAAAAAGTTCAACCTCCTCATTTTCTAAATGAGGAAACAAGCCAACAGGAGCAGAAGTGACTAGCTTAAGGTCCCACAGTTTATGTGTACCATAGATGAATTCAAACAGGTCTTCTTGATTGTTAAGGACCCTTTCCATTAAACCACACTATGGTGAGCATATGATGGCCCTTGCTCTCCTTCTCCCACTCTGGCAGATGAAGCATATCTTGATGTTAAGAGAGTTTCTGCCTGAGTTAATGGAACAGTTATAGAAATATAGATCACTGACTCCTAACCCTGAAACAAACTTCACCTTCATTGAAAAGCCCTGCTTTGAACCTTTGACAACTGAGTTGTATATATACATGTGTATCTGTATATATATATGCATATAATCAAATTGGAGCTTATAGTAGAGAGGAAAATTGGGAGGCATAGCCCCTCTTATTCAAATGAGGGCATAAATTCAGTTCTGTGATCATAAAACAGGAAATGATCATAGGGGAAAAAACCTGCTGAAGCTTGATCATTCAGACTGGTCTGTAAGTGGTTATTGAATGAAGTCATTTTTCTGCCAAATCTTCCCCACCCCAACCACATGAAAGGGTTTAATCAATAATAGACTGTTGTTAACCAGTACTCCTACAGGAAGGAATTTCAGGGTGCAATTGACTCCCCTTCCCAACCAGAATCTCTAGCGGTCTTTTAGCAAATGATGAATAAAACTGTGGTAGGCTGAATCTCACTCAATAAAACAGACAGGACCTTCAGAATCAGAGTGGGTTATTAAGTGAGGTCCTGCTGGCACACATGATGGAAATGCAGGAAAATTTCTAGCTCAGTAAAAATATCTAAATCTATTAAAAATGGCTTCTATAATTTGAAGTTGTAATTCTTAATAATAACCCTAAAGATAAAGATGCATGGACATTCTTGAAAATAGGTTAGAATTAGATTATTTCTCTTAGTGCCAGCTGCTGCTCTGCCCACCAAAAAAGAAAGCTAGTGCTCCTGAAAATAGATCTCTAGTCTTTGGCACAGAGCCAGAAAAGGGGGATGGGGAGAAAGAGGTGCATTTGGGCTCTACATACCCAAAAGAGAAGAAAGAAAAGAAATGGAGGGAGCAGAAGTTCTCTGTGTGGCTTCTTTGCATCCTTCCTATTATTTCCAGCCAATTCAGGGCATGAATAATTATCTTCCTTCTTGCAAGAATCTGTAGCCTGCTCCTGATGTTTGACAGCAAAAATTATACTGTCTGCATTTCAAACATTAGGTCATATCTGACAGCCAATCTGGGGGATGTGGTCCCTTTTAAAGGAACCCGTCAAGTTTTTAATCAAGGTGTTACTGCCCCATTACCAGTAAGAATACCATCTTCTTAGTCCAGTTATGTGGTCAATTGTTGCCCCCTTGCCTAAGGACTACTGGTCTGACAGGAGCCAAATTAGGGTGTATGTATACATAATGAAGTGTCACATGACAATGGCTGTATTTCTGAGAACTAGGGCACTCTGCTGACAACGCGGTGGTTGTTTACTTCTAATATTGCGATAGCACTTTCTCTTTTTGAGAATTAAAGGAGACATGGCCAGCGCATGTTTAAAAAGGATACACACCAGAAATGTCCTCTGACCATGATAACTTGTTATTCAGTCATATGCTGATGCCTATTTGCTCTGTTTTCCTCTGTTCCCTTAACTGGTCTTCTTTTATTGTGTCATTGTCCTTGACTTGACTTTTGCCCTTGGCTCCCATTAATCAATTAACAAGAATTTATTAAGTGCTTACTTCGTGCCAGGCACTCTGTAAGACCATGGGGATACAAAGACAAAAATGAAACCATCCCTACCTTCAAGGAGCTTACATTCTATCTAAGCACAAGGTAACTTGGGTGAAGAGGTGTTGGCAGCCCAAACCTTGCCTCATGTCTGATGTTCCCATTTTGGTCCTTTCTCTGGTATGGTGACTCTTGTTCTAAATTATACCCTTCCTGATATTAATGCACTCTAACCACACCTCTGCTTCCTCTGTTAATTGATTTAGACATATCCCATCTCTGTGCAAGAAACTTGTTATCAAAATTGTTAGGTCTTACCTACCTAGGAAGAAGATTGGACAGATCACTTGTGACAAGAATTGGCCATTAAGTCATTAGAACAAGCAAAAAACACAAACGTACTGGGCTAGATAATGTTTAAAGATATTGTTAGTATATAAAACAATCTAAAATATTTTTTCTGTGTGAGGGAGAAAGAAATGAATTATCCTAAAAACTAAAATATCTCATGCTATGACAAAATGTAATTATTTTATGTACCATCTTGATTTTTAAGGCCTTCTTGGAAAAGTTAACTCTTAAATGGCAAAGTGTACGTTTTTTTTAATCCTCTGTTCAGTTGCTGCTAAAATCTTATGATGGTTTGAGGGAGTTATGGCAGATTCGCCTATTGACATATGTGGACATGACCACTTACTAGTTATATGACCTTGGGCAAGTCTTTTAACTTATCAGATTCTTAATTCCCTTAGCTCTATTTGGCAAAAAAGTATTAGACAAAATCTAGTATTAGTTCTTTCATTAAGTAGTTGTGTAACTTTGGACAAGTCACTTGAACTCACTGGGTCTCAATTTCCATGTATATAAAATGAACAAGTTGGACTTGATAACCTCTGAATTTCCTCCCAGTTCTAACAGTCTAGGACTCCACTCCCTACTCTCTACATTGAACAGAATCTTACTGGACTGGATCAGAACTGAAATGTCAGTCTTACTTTTGATGGAAACCTTACTTGACCACCAGATGTACTCAGTCCTCTTGGAATGAAATAGGGAGGCAAGGAATGAAAAGAGAGAGATTATACCAGAAATTAGATATAATTAAAGTCTTTTCCTGGCATTGTGTCTACTGACTGTGTGGTCGGAGGAGGATGGAATGTAAGTTTTCATGAGTTCTAACATCTGAACAGCAAAACTTGATTCCCAGACATTACCAGCCAGTGCATTTGAGGTCAGCAGCTGTAAATTCCTTGGGACACAAGAGCCCAGTTGTACTTCTCACCAAGATATGTTTTGGGGTCATGTAGATATTGACCTTAAAAAGATGTACCTGACCAAGACATTTTCCCTAGTGGGACACTTTTGATTCTGGATTTTGTGTTGTTCTCAACTTACCGTTAGGGGTGTCATGAAGATACAGAGCTTATTTTCCCAAAGAGCACAGTGTTTTAAAGTACATTCTGGTTTTCCTTGTCATTGTGCAAAAGGTAAATAATAAAGAATCACACCTTCCCACCCCATGTGATCTGTAATAAAAGGAGATAATGGGCATTGCCTGAACAGCCATCTTGATTATATTATTTTATGTTCTTATGAAAACTAGATCAATAGATTTTCTAGAACTTTGACTGTCTTCACCTTTCCACTATTACCTATATTACATACAGATTTCTTGAAATTAACGTGGCATCTAACAAAGTGCTAAAATTAAATATGCCAGAAAACATTGCCTTCCATGCATTACTGGCAGGACCTAAGAAATTCATTCTGCTCGGGAGGGTGGTGTCCTGTATTCCAGCCAATCACAAGGTTATTATTAGTCCTGAGGAGCCAAAGAGGCAGAAGGGTATCAGGGAAAAGAGTACTGAAAATAAAGACAGAAGATTTATCTTTAAATTCTGCTTCTACCACTTACCATGACTATGGGTGGAAGAACCCCCTTCTATTGGTCTCCATTTTTATATCTGTAAAATGAGAGGGTTGGGATAGATGATTTCTAAGATCTTTCCAATTCTAAATCTATTAACATATGAACCAGGAAGATCAATTTGGCTCATGATGAGTTTAAAATTTATAGGAGATTGATTGATTTATTATCCTTCTCATTGGCCGGATTGTTAGGCAGTACAGAGGATAGAGTGCTGGGCCCAGAATAAGGAAATCTTAGCTCAAATCAAGCCTCAAACGCTAACTGTACATTCCTGGGCAAGTCACTTGACCTTGGCATGCCTCAGTTTCCTCATCTGCAAATTGCACATAATAATAACACCCACTTCCTAGGATTTTTGTATGAGTCAAATGAGATAATATTTGCAAAGCACTTTGTAAACCTTAAAATACTATGTAAGTGCTAAACTTTTTCCCAGAGACCCAGATCAAGCCCCTGTCTACAAGCAGAGAGTGAGAAAGAGAGAGAGAGAGAGAGAGAGAGAGAGAGAGAACCCAGAAGATGAACTATAGGATGAAGAAGAGGGGAGCCCACCCCTGCCTTGACCAGCCTGTCAAACTCATTGAGTGCATAATTATCCCTGTGGCACTCCAAATTAGGCCCCAGGAGCTCAGTAACTTTCAGCCCTTTTGGAATTGGGACATAATGTTGCTTTATTCAGTAACACCATCTGCCCCATCACCTAGAAGTGCTGGAGGGAATCTATTTGTTCAACTAAAATGAATTTAAATGAGTTTTGTTTTGTTTTGAGACATCTGAGAAGATTCCACCGTGTCCTTAAACTAACTGAGATAACTCCTCCCTTCCGAATACCCCAGAACTGGGACCAACACTCTACTCTCATCTCCATGACACAGTGGGATAAAAGTGAGGAAGAGCGATTCTGAAGTCTCCCTCTTGAAGTCAAGTGGAGCTATCTCATGCATGGTTCTGCTCTGTGAGCAGATCTATTTGCTGTCTTCCTTCCAGAAAATGCTGACCAATCTCTTGTCTTTTCAAAAAGCTGTGTTTTCCTTACTTCAGCATCTGCCAGTTGCTTACATCTGTAAGATTTACTGAATGTTCCATTCGTTTAAATAATTAAACACACAATCCTTCATATCCTAGAGGAGGAAGTATTTGCATCCTCCCCCCCCAGACTCTAGACTTACTACTTGTATATCTTCTTGACTAAAAAGTGTTGCTTGACACCATTTCAACAGAATGTAGATTTTTGTTGACTTGCTCTTATCTTTTGATTTCTATATTGTATAACTCCTAAAGCACTGTGCAATCAATTCCCATGTTACTCACAGAGTAGCTTAGGCAATCATGATGTAAAATCAGCTTAAGAATAACAGAGAGGCTAGACACAGAAAAAAATTCTTGACAGTGAAAGCTGTAGAACACTGAAATGAGTAACCAAGGAAAAGCGTGAAGTGCCCTGTCCAGAAGTCTCTATAAAAACCAGGGCGGATCCATTTCATTTGTTCAGTAAGTGTTATTTGTCTAAGAGGGGGCTTAAATGTGGTGCTGCCTGGAGGAGAATGAATTTGAACATCTATCAACATCCAATACAGAATCACGGGGGATTTTTCTAAAGTGTAGGTTAAGCCCCTGAACCTTCTCTTCTTCAGCCTAAACATTTCCAGTTCCTTCAGCCAATCTTTACACAGCACAGTCTTTAAGTCTTTCTCCATTGTGGTTGCTTTCCTAAAAAATTAAAATAAATTAAAATGAAAGTATAGATCTGATCATGTCAGCCTTCTACTAAATAGACTCTTCATTTATTATTATTTTAAAAGTTTTGCTATTATTGTCCATTAGCTCCAGGATCAAATATAAAATCCCCTGGCAATTTGTTGTCGTTCGGTTGTTTCAATCATGTCCAACTCTTCATGACCCCATGTGAGGTTTTCTTGCAAAAATACTGGAGCAGTTTGCCATTTCCTCCTCCAACTCACATTTTGGAGGTGAAGAAACTAAGGCGAACAGGTTTAAGTCATTTGCGCAGGGTCACATAGGTAGTAAATGTCAGAGGCTGGATTTGAACTCAGGAAGTCAAGTCTTCTTGACTCCAGGCCTAGCACTCTGTGTGCTGTGCCGCCCCCTAGCAGCCCCCTCTGACAACTAAAGCTCTTCATTACCTGGATTCTTCCTACCTTTCCAGTCTTTTACTTTATTCTCCTCTGTGCACTGATGACCCAGCTACACTTTGGTCACAGGATCAAAGGATCAACAGATCTTTGGATTCATAGATCTAGACATGGAAGGGAACTTAGAGGTTATCTAATCCAATCATCTCATTTTATAGATGAGGGTAAGTGACTTTCCCAAGGTCACACAGATAATAAGTGACACAACCAAGTCCTCTGGTTCCAAGTCCAACACTCTTTGTCCTACACCACATTGCCTCCTAAAGTAGGGAGAAGTTTAATTTTAAACCAGTTGGGCTTGAGTTGCTGATGAAACATTCAAGGGATATGCAGTTACTTATCTGGCACTTAATAGAAAGATCAGGATGGGAGACACTGATTTGCCTAACGGTGATCATTAAAGACCTGAAAACAAACAAATTCACCAAGGAAGATGGCACAGAGGTGGAAGAGAAGAAGGGAAGGAGAGAGCTAAGGAAGGAAAAGCGCAAAGGGGAGCCTGCAAAGGAGACCAAATAGGAGCGGCCCAAGAGGTGGGAGGAGAACCAAGAGAATTTGGTTCCATGAAAGCTAAGGGAGCAGAAGGTAATAAATGGGCACATTAAGGAGGGTAAGAACTGAAAAGAGGGATTGGGTTTGGTGATCAGGGAGTTGTGGGTGATCTTCAGAAAGGCTGTGTCCTAGAGTGAAAGAAGCAGAAGCCAAATCATATAATAGAACTTGGATGTTTCATTATAGTCATCCCTCCACTGTGGTCTTGGAACATCCGATAGTTACAGTATGAGATATTGGCTTGATCTTCCTGAAATATTTTAGTGATTAAAAAAAAAGAAAACTTCCAGCTCCTCGTTTCCGACAAATCCTTGAAGTCACTATTAGTAATTCTTTAACAGTACTTTATTTCACTAGAGACAATTCAGATATAGATATGGTTGTCAAGGTGAGGAAGCAGAAAAAGTGACTCAAGAAGGCTGATGGGAAAAGGGAGAAGAGAGGCAGCTTGGGAGCTTAAGGGGGTCAAGCAGGGTTGATGGATGGATGGATGTTTGATTTCTTTTTTAAAAGGAGGATATCTGAGCATTTTTACAGGTAAAGAGGAAGGAACCAATAGAGATACAAGAAAGAGAAGAGATGACTGAGGAAGCAAGGTTCACAAAGGGAGGAGAGGGAGATATTTCAAGGACTTGGATTTGCTTTGGACAGAAGGAAAGAAAGTAAATTCTCCAGAGAGAGGAGGAAAGGGGCAAGGGTTGAAGACCCAGAGGTTCTGAGGTAAGGAAGAGAAGAACTGAAGGATCTCTGGTCAGAGGACCTTGGCCTCTGTAAAACAGAAAGAGAGCTCATTTACTGAAGATGTCAGGATTGGGAGAGGAGTTAGGGCTTAAGAAGAAAGGAGGAAGTTTGGAATGGATGCTATGTGGAATGAGATAGGAAGGTAATGAGGGGGTTTTAAAGTGAGAAATACATGTAATCTATCAATCAATTAACAAGCATTTATTAAGTGCTTATTATAATAACTCACATTATATAGAAATTTAAGCTTATAAAGAGCTATAATAGCTAGAAAGTCATGCATTATTAAGTGCCTATTATAATAACTCACAATAACTCATACTATATAGAAATTTAAGTTTACAGAGTACTATAATAGCTGGCAGGTAGTATATTATTGTTTTCATTTTATACATAAAGAAATTCAGAATGATCATAGGATTATAGATTTAGACTTAGAAGGCACCATAGAGAACATCCAGTCCATTCCCCTAATATTACAGATGAGGAAACTGAGACCCAGGGAGATGAAGGGACTTATCAAAGGTCACGCAGGTAGAAGAGGCAAAGCTAGGCTTGAGCCCTGACTCCAGAGCTTTGCCCAAGGTCACATAGCTAGTAAATGTCCAAGCTGAGATCTTGAACCCAAGTCTCCTGATTCTTCTAGTATGCTTTGAAGAGATGAGGATGGCCAGCATTGCTGGAACAAGTGGAACAGGTGGAAAGCTGGTCTAGAAAAGTAAACCTTGGGATGGTGGATCTGGGATCCAGAAGGAACCAGAGAAACCTTCAAATCCAGCCCCCTTGTTCCACGAAGAAGGAGACTGAAGTGTAGAGAGGGAAAGAGCTTTGTACAACATGGTGAACAGCAAAGCGGGTCAACTCTTATAACCCTTTCCATTCTATTACCCTCTGGAGGGAGAAAAGAGACATTTCAGGGAAGCTGATTAAGGCTTATGCTGTGCCCTGACCTTGGGAGATGAGGAAGTTGCTTGTTTGCAAAAAATAGCAAGAAAGTCAACTTCTCCAGAAGGGAGGACATTCTTTTGGGAGGGCGCTTTAGGAATCTGTGATAGGAGATGGTGCGGTGGGACAGCGAGGAGGATTCCTCACCTTCTTTTGCCACCATTCAAACAATCAGGGCTCGTTCCTTTGTTTTGGGTTTCTATCTATTCATCTTCCCTTTTCTCCTCCTCTCCTCTTTTAAATCATAGAATCATAGGATCTGGAATTAGTTCTTAACCTTTTTTTGTATGGTAGCTTCCTTCAGCAATCTGGTTATCCCTTCTCTAGATGTTTTTAAATGCAAAAAAAAAATTAGATAGGATTATAAAGGAAACCTATTATATTGAAATAGTTACCCTTAAAAAAAGTCCATAGACCCCAGGTTAAGAACCTCTGATTCTAGCCTCAAACCCGCCGTTTTTCAGGGAAGGAAATTGAAACCAGGAGAACCAAAGTAACTTGCATGAGGTCACACATTTTGGGGCAGAGCTGGGACCAGAATCTGTGTTTCTAACCTATCAGTTCTCATGTTCTTTCTGCTCTTTGAGGCACCTAATCCTTCAGCCATATACCTTCCCCTTTCTCGTCTTCTCTGCCAAACCAACAGGGGAACAATGCCTTGGTGGGGTGGGATCCTTGGTTCTGCTTCAACAGGAAAGAGGAAATGCTGAAACCCTCCACACCAGGTGCCCACCTGCTTCCTTCCCAGTTACTAGCAAATCTCAGGCACAAGGGGTAGGACCAGAGCTGCAAGGCTACAGTCAGAAGGAACAGGGGGGAAGGAAGAAAATTGTCTCATTTCCCCTTCCTGGATCTCACTTGGATCTTTTTTCTCTAATGCCTTCCCAAGCAAACCTCCCCCAGTACTTGTTGAGTATAAAGAAATAAGCTTCGGGTGAAGCCCCAGGACTTGTCCAAAACCACCCAAGTACATCGCACCTCTCTGCTACATGCCTACTGTGCCCTCTGCAGAATATGAGCCCAAGAGGAGGAAGCTGAGTCTGAGCTTCTGTTTATTTGTTTAAGTACACAAAGATTTAGGCTCTTCTAGAGATGGATGTGGGCATCACTAAAGCTGAGGGCCTCAGCGCAGGCTTTTCCCTTTTGACTTTCTGCCTGGTCTGATTCTGCTTCCTCTTCAGAGGAGAAGATTGTTTTTAAATTGTAATAATAACTCACACTGATACTGCTCTTTACAGTTACCAAACCCTTTTCACGTTAGCCACCCTATAACTAGCACAAATATTGTTGTCTCCAAATTTACAGAGAAGAAAACCAAGGCATAGAGCATTTAAATGACTTGCCCATGGTCTCACCACAATAAGAATTGGAGCTTGTGTTCAAACCCAACTCTTCTGACTCTGAACTTCAACCTCTTGCCCTTTGTGCCACAGTGCACAATGTTACCTCTAGATTGTTGGCAAATAAGCTATTTATTTTTTAAGCAAAGTTGCCAAAAGTAGGAAGAAAAATCTCCGTTTCAGCCAAAAGTTAGAACTACCCTCCAGGCTAGGGTCAAAAGGCTTTTGAAACATATCAGGTTAACCCAGAGGCAATGAGTTAAGCAAGAAAACTTTGTGCAATGAAGGCCCCTAAGAATCGAGAACAGGAAGACATCGGAAATCATCCAGCCACCTCCCTCCGTTTTCAGAGGAGGGGGCTTAGAAGGGTTAAATTCATAGGCTTTTAGGAACTAAGATGTAGAGCTCAGAGGGACTTGGGACATCATCTAGTCCAACCTGTTGTGTTACAGATGAGAGAACTGAAACCAAGAGAGGGCTAAGCAAATTGCCCAAAGACATAGAAGAATGGTAGCTAACAGCTCTTGGATTCCAGCTCAGATCACAGCATTCCAAAGCCAGTGCTCAAAAGCCCACTGACTCTAATCAAGGAAAGTCAGTTTTTACCAATCTTAAACTCCCTACTCTGTGTCTTTGTCATTACATTATCTGTGCTGCCCTCCAGAAGCTTACATTTTCCTAGGGGGAATCTACATCTGCCAACAAGTAAATCCAGGTTACAGACAAAATAAACCCAAAGAAGAATTGTGTGACCAACAAGGAGGGCTTTTCCTAACCAAAGGGTTTCATTTTCCTCGAAGGAATTCATGTGCTAGAGGGAGAGCTCAGTTTGCTATGATGTCACTACCTAATGAAGAAAAATTAGAAATTTCCATCTAGACGGATGTTCAGGAAAGGCAGGCTCAGGATGTGCAGCTTCCAAACAGTCCAGGCTAAATGCCACCCACCCCCTTGCAGATGCATTTCCAAAGTGAACTTTGCCCTTTGACCCATCCTTTCCAACGAATACTTTTACTCCAAATAGTAACATGCCATTACATGTCCCAAACAAATTCTGCTTTTCACATTTCAGTTGGGAAATTGTTTTTCTCACTCAGAACTCACTTTGTAAGCAGCTCTGTCTTTTGTTTTTTGTCCAGTGAAGAAGACAATTGTATTATGTTAAGAGATCCCTGGATCCTGGAATCCTAATCACCTGAGCCCAGCTTGATTCACAGTCTCTTTCTGGCCCCATTCTGTTTTTACCCTTAGTCCAAGATGAGCTATTTGCTGAGTCCCTTCAGCTGCCCAAAGAAGTGGGTCTCTTCTGTACCCAAGCTCCTATTCAAATAACTCCTTCTCCTAGAATTCTTCTTTTACTGATGTCTGTAACAACCTCTCATCACTCCCTATTGCCTCCTAAGTGAAATTCAGCCTCCTTTGTATGGCCTTCAAAGGCTCTCCATGATAGAATGGCTCCCCATCCTATCCTATCATTATCTTATATCTATTATGCCCTCTCTCTCTCTCTCTCTCAATCTCTCTCTCTTCTCTCTCTCTCTCTCTCTCTCTCTCTCTCTCTCTCTCTCTTCTCTCTCTCCCTCTCTCTCTCTTCTCTCTCGCTCTCTC
>CM053599.1:48725540-48761769 GCA_028646575.1 Pseudocheirus occidentalis | reverse complement strand
TCTCTCTCTCTCTCTTCCCCCTCTCTCTCTTCTCTCTCTCTGCTCCCCCCTCTCACACACACACACACACACACACACACACACGTTTCCATCACTCTGAGCTGCAAACACACCCCACAGTTTCCCCCATATTTATATTTACTCTAATTGTTAGAAACGTAAAAGCTGAATTCACTCTCTCTATAACAGTCACCCATTGTTCCTAGTTTGGCACGCTGGGTCTACACAAAAAAATATACGCACATTTATTAAGTGCCTCCTACATACCAGTATTTTGCTAAGCATTTTACAAATAAAACTTCTAACAACACTCTGAGGCAGGGGCTGTTATGACCTCCTTTCTACAGTTTGAAGAAACTGAGTCAGAGATAGATTAAATAATGTGCAATCACACAGCTAGTTAGTGTTTGAGAATGAATTTGAACTCAAATCTTCTGACTCCAGGGCCAGGACTCTGGTTCAACTAATCGTAAAACAAGTTTTGCTTTTTCACAAATACTCGAAGGTATTATATTCTCCACCCTCCCTCACCACAAATCTTTTCTCCAGGCTAAACATCCTTTGTCCCTTTCATGGCGCCTCACATGGCATGGTCTTCAGTCACCTTGTCCTGGCTGCTTTACCTTAGACTCCAGTATGTTGATGCCTTTCCTTAAAGGTAGCCCCTAGAACTGACAATAATGCTGCAGACCCTTCCCTTACTTCTCTTCATACAGGTTAAAGTTTTCATGAGCTTTCTTGGAGACTGTATCACACTGTTCATCTTCATTGAGTCTGTAGCCCACTAAAAAACCCAGATATTTCCCTAGAAACAAGTCAACCCCATCCTGAATCTGTGGAGTTGATTATTGAAACCCAAGTGCAGTCCTTTACACTGCTAAATTATTCAGTTTCGTCTTGTTACATTGGACCCAGTGCTCTACCTTATCCAAATGTTGTATCCTGATTTTGCCATCCAGTGTGTTAACCATTCCCTCCTAGCTTTGCATCATCAGCACATCTGTCTCCAGACTCTTAGCTTAAGGTATTTTCTACTCTGCTATCCTGCTTCCCTACCCACCTCCCCAAACAGCTCCAAGAGACTAGGGAAGTAGTCAAGATCTGCCTTTGAGAGAAGAAACAAAGCCCTCCATGATGTAAGACCAACCAATCTCTCTGGTCTTATCTCACACTCATCAATGCTTCAGCAGTTCTATCCACCCAACACTCTTTGAACTCTCCCACCTCTGCTACCCACCTTCATTCTAATTATTAGAAACACTGATGATGGGGGAGATTAAGGAGGGAGAGAGATTGTTATGGAAAAATCTAGTTCCTGGTTTATATATTTTGTTTTGTTTGAACTAATCATGGGCTATCCAAGTTGTATTCTTCCCATAGAAAGTTAGGAATGTAAGAGAAGTGGATATGAGAGAGTTGTATCCACACAGCACTCCCCCACCTCATGTGAGCAGATGAATCTCCCCACCCCCAGAGGAGTGAACACTTCCCCTCTGGGCCTGAGTCCCAGTCAGCGTTGTTCTCCTGTTTTCTTAGACCCTTTGACCATAGATGCTGGTTTTTCCTGCCAAAAATTTGGGGATAAAAGGTAGCTTCATTCAAACACATTTCAAAATGAAGCAATCGTAATGAAAGACTAACTCCAACAAACCTACTCCATCCTTGTCACTGGAAATGCACAAACCCAGAATGAAGTGGTCTACTCAGGAATGCCAGGCAGAAACACAGGCACTCACTTCAGAATTAGATCTATGCCAGTGAAGGTGAAAGGTCCTGGCGAAGCAAACCAATGTGTTCATTAGTGGGCTCAGAAACAAGCCTTTTGTACAAAGGCAGCAACCGAGAGCCGGTTGAATTCTACAAGCAGGTGGCCCTAAACTCACCCCCAGAAGTAGCTGGATGATGGTGCTGAATGAAAAGAAGATCTCCCATCCCAAGTAGGGGGTGGGGTTGATGATTTGCAAAGCATTTCCCTTTAAAAGAACCCTGTAAGGCTGGTAGTGTATCAATATACCTATTTTACAGATGAAGAAACTGAGGGCCAGAGAAGAGTAGTGGTTTGTGCAGGGTCACCCAAATAGTAGATATTAGAGCCCCAGCGAGTTTTGCCTTCTGGTCTAGAATTCTTTCCACAGCACCAAATTGCTTCTCCAAGGCAGCTGAGCTAAGCCTCCTCAGAGGCCACTTCCCTTTCGTACAGAGGAGTAATTGTACCACTACCAGTCAATCAATAAGCAAGTCTTCATTGCCAGGCAACGAAGATACAAAGATGAAAATGATTCAGCCCCTGCCTTCAGGAAGCTTACTTTCTATAGAGAAAGACGCAATATGTATAATATATTTTGGCCATAGCACCTCTTGAAGACTGCATACTAAGATATTAAGAGATTGCTGCCTTCATTAGGAGAGGGAGCACACACATCGCCTAAATGATAGATCCTTGATTGTTGAAATAAGTGGGAGACTGTCATGGTAGGTGCTGGGAGAGCTACGCAATTCAGAAGAGATATAGTACCTGCCCTCACAGAGGTTACCATCTGATTTCTTTTCTCTCTCACTCCTTGAAATCATCGCTGGACCCCCTGAGCTACTTGAGATGTGGGATATTGAGAACAAGCCTTGGCATTGGAAGACCTGGAGCTCAAACCCCAACTCGGCTACTTTCTTCCCATATGATCTGGAGTCATTCACTTCTTGTTTCTGGCCCTCAGTTCCAGCCTTTAAGAAGCAAAGAGATTGGACTCAGTCCCCTCCAGCCCTAACCTTCTGTGATTCTAGGGGCATCTGCTAAAAACAGTGAAACTCTATGCTTCTGATTCTCCCAAAGACCCTGCAGGGAATAGAAAATGAGCTCCTCTCCTTTCTCCTCAGCTTATTAAATCTGCCACCACTGCATTGTGTGTGATTCCCATCTTGCTGAAAGCCTCTTCTAACATAATTAATAAGTGTCTCTTAAGTGTGCTTTGTTTTAGAGCACTTATTATTTGGCTATATGAGTTAATTGAGCAGTTGGTAAGGATGGAGAATTTCCCCTTTTGATCTCCACTTTAAATGTCAGGTCAGATTCTCTCATTTCTTGCTGTGAATTTTGTCTAAAATGACGCTGAGATCATGTTGCACCCCATGACTCTCCAGGGATCATGGCCTCATGATATGTGAAGACTCGTGAGTGATTTCACTTTCAACTTGAGAGGCTGAATTTCCTTATTTGTCCAGATTCTGTTCCCTCATTGTCTAACCCCAAAGCTCTGGAGGTCAGGCAGGCCAGGACTCTCACTTGTATTGAGATCCCCCTTCAGGATTGCACAAGATTCCTTCCTCCTGCCTTTCTTTCTAAAGGTTTCTCAAACCTTGTGTGAGTCTCAGTGAGCATACAGAACCCAATAGTCTGAATGTAGCTAAAGAGAAGGTTCTGCCTTCCTAAGACTAGATTTCCCCAGTGAAATTTGAGGCCCAAGTTCCAGTCAGTTCTGACCTCATCTGCTGTAACTTTGCTTTCTTCAGTGGCCCTTCACCCTGAAAGAAAAATTCCTCTTGAAATAAAGAGGAAAAGAAGTGTCCATTCAACTCAAATGAATAAACAGCCTTCTAAGGAGTTGATAATTGTGCTATTGATTTATTCTGGTGTGAAGTGTTTGAACAAAGTTCAAAGAGCAGAGCCTTTAAAAATATTAATGATTTTTTTATGCTTCAAAAGATCAAAAACTTGAGTTTGATTTAAAGGGGTCAGAACTGAAATGGCCACCCAAGTAGGTAAGATAAATCTGATTTTCTAGGTGTCATTGACACTTGAGAGGAAAGAATTTGTGCCAGGAGGGATAGTCCTTGTCCCATAGAAATAGATCTAATGGACTGAGCAAAGGCAGAGAACTATTTGGAAGTCTGACTCATGGTAAAAAGAATTTGAGTTAGGGTTAAAGAAGAAGAAACAGATGTAGTATTGTCAGAGAACTATAAATACAGACCACCTGGCCAGATGGAAGGAATGGATAATTCTTCCATAATACAGCTGACATTTCTAAAAGGTCAAAGAAAAAACACGTGTGATCCTAGATCTAGAGTCTCTCAGTGGGGATATGGCTCGTATGGGAAAGTCTGAGCAGTAAAATTCCAGTCAGAGAGACAAGGAGAAGCATCTAAAGAAATGAGTGTAGCCATACAGAGATGTGTCAGAGGTTAGATTTTAAACAAATGTGCAACTTTGAGGAAGGGAGTGTGTATATCTAAGGATAAACATAAGACCAACACTAGCCTGAAAAAATGTCAGAAAGGTTAAAATCCCAAATGAGCTGAAGCTCCAGTGGTTTTCTTTTTAACTGTATGTATAGCTAATAGGTTGATAAAGGGGTAGGACTACTCCTGAGGAAAAGTACCACTAGCAGATGACAGAAGGATGAACTACTTAACTCCTATTTTGCTTTTTAACTCCATAACAAGGAGAAAGGTCTTTTTGAGCAAACAAAGGAGAAAATTGATCAAGATAAGTCTGGATATTGCAAGAGAACACCTAGTCATCAATCAACAGGAAATGTATTAAATGCTTACAATGTTCCGGGCACTGTGCTGTTTGCTGGATATTCAAGGAAAAGCAAAAACATGGCCCTTGACTTGGCAGAACTCACATTCTAGTTGGAGAGAGAACATGATATATACAGTGTAAGTGGGAGGTAATGGCAGAAGAAAAAAAGGAACTAGGAGCGTTTATGGGAGTTGGGAGAACACCTGGAAAATCCTCTTACAGATGGTAAGATTTAAACTGAGTTTTGAAGGAAGCAGCAAAGCCAGGAGGTGAAGGTAAGGAGAGAAAACATATCCAAAGGCATGGAGATGGGAGATATTATATGAGAGGAACGTAGAGTATATGAGGACATGACAGAGGGTAGTGGCCATGTGAGTGGAATGAAAAAGAGATGTTATGAAGGTAGAAATGACAAGATTTGTCCTGGGCCTCAGTCTTCTGATTTGCAAAGCGAAAGGGTTGGACTAGATGCCTCTCAGGTTCCTTCCAGCTCTAAATCTATAATGTTGTGAACTTAGGACTGGAAAGAACCTCACAGATCATCTAGTCCCCCCTCTTCCTCATAAAAAACTCAGTCCCAGATAGGGTAAATTACCTGACCAGTATCTCACCACTGGTAATTAATAACAGAAACAAAAATATGAATCTAGATTAGAGGACTCTAAGTTCAATATTCTTTCTATCACACTGCACTACCTGAATTCTCGATACAAAATCATCCAAAATTCACTCATAGAAAACACAACTGGACTATTTTCCCAGGCAAGTTTCTTTACTTCTTATGCTGGCTAATTGTCACATCCAGAACCAGAGCATGCTTAGGGAAGTCAGTCATAATGATAGTATCATTCTTGATTGTCCTCTCTCTCTACAGTCTTCCCTTCCTCACCATCTTCCCTTCATCCATCTTCCATTTGGGAGTATCCAGTTAGGATTTCTCTTGCTCAAGGGATTAATTAATAAGAACCCACCAAAATCTGAGAGCTGCTCTGGCCCCTTCATCCTTTGGTCCAGATTATCAAGCCTTATACAGATGAACTACAACTTAATGGCAGAGGAAGCCCAAATTATGATTTGGGGGAGAAGGAAGAAAGGTAATGTTTCATTCTGAAGCAGATCTGTGTTTATTCCTTGTGATTTCATTCATTCATTGAATCCCTCAATCAAGAAATATTTATTGAGTACCTACTGTGTACTAGACACTTTGCTAAAACTTATATGGTTCTATTTTCATTAAATATGTATTAAAACTACAAAATAGTACCACCAATTGTCATATCAGCAGACCTGCCAAAAGTGTAAAACCATATGATGAGTGCAAATTAGTCTCAGTGTGAAATGCCTAGTTGAATTCATCAAGAATTCCACTTCAGGCATGAGGTAGCTTCAGGTGGAAAGTAGCACAGTGAGAAGCAAAATGTGGGAGCTATATTTTCACTTCACTGCCATCCTTTCTGAAAGTCAGTGTGGTGTGTAATGGACAGGGTCTCAGGAAGACCCAGATACAAGGGTATAATGTAGAAAAGTCACACCCTATCTTAGTGCCCCAGACTGTAAAATGAAGATGAGTTGCCAATCTGTATTAATGGAAGGAATTTCCTTATTGTGAGTCTTATTGTGAGTCATTGTAATCACAAGTCCAGACAAAAATTTAAATAATGATGTAAATTAAAATGCATATTTCCCTTCATCTCTTAAATATCCCAAACCTCCTTTCTCCTTTCTGTCTTATACTCATTTATTTCATCATTCTTTATAATATTTCTTATTTCATCATCATTTTCATCTTTCAAAGAAGGCCCTAGATCCCATCGATTCTGGATCCCTGAGAATGCTTCTTTCTTACCACTTCTTTCTTTGCAAGGGATGGAGCAAATAGAGGGAAAAGTATAAGAGAATAATATGGGAGAAAATACACAATTAACCATCATGACCATGAATGTGAATGGAATGAACTTACCCATAAAACAAAAGAGGATTATGTTTATAAGAAACATACTTGCAATGTAAAGATTCACACAGAGTTCAAATGAAGGACTAGAGCAAAATCTGTTATGTTTTAGCTGAACTAAAAAAGGAGAGCAATCATAATCTCACACAAGGTAACAGCAAAAATAAACTTAATTGTAAAATAAATAAACTACATTATGCTTAAAAGCACCACAGACAATAAAATAGTATCAGAGCTTAATATATATATATATATATATATATATATATATATATATATATATGCACCGTATAGCATCTCTTACAGCAACTGATTCAGAGTAAAGTGAATAGAACCAGGAAAATGATTTATACAACAACAGCATTGTAAAGACAACTGTGGAAGACTCAAAAATGCTGATCAGTAAAAAGGCCAACTTTTATTCTAGATGAAACATACTGCCTCTTTCACAATACAGCAATAATAGATTCAAGGTGCAGAACAAAACATACATTTTTGAACATGGTTTATATGGGAATTTGTTTTACTTGACTGAAATTTTATTGCAAGAGTTTTCATTTTTAATGAAGGTTGGAAGGTTAGAGAGAGATAAGGAATAGCATTCTCCTTACTCCCAGTTCCCCTCCAAAAAAGAAGAGAATGGAAGGAAGGAGCACAGACAAGTAGGATAGCTTTGCAAATTACATATTGAATTAATCATGTATTTAAAAAGAAAAGCAAGCTCTCTATAATAGAGATTCACAGTTTCATGTGCAATCTTCTCCTTCTGTTCTACAACATATATGGAAATGCTTGTTTAAATTTGTATTTGTTAAGTTCAGAATAAAAATAAATAAAATTTTTCAAAAGAAAGTTATTTGTTGGTACTCAGACTCTGAAGCTGACTGAGAGAGCAGGACCAACAAAATTTGGTCTAAGTCTAAGACCTGCGATAATTCTAAATTAGTAGTCATTTAAAACAAGGTACAAAAGGTTTCCTATTGCTGATATAATAACCAATGTTATTAGTGGAAAAAGCACTGGGTCTGATGTCAAAGATTTGAGTTCAAATTATCCATGTGCCCTTATGCAAGTAATATCCTCTCTCTAGATTTTAGTCCCCTCATCTATAAAATTAGGATATTTGACTACATAATCTTTAAGGTTCTGTTGAGTTTTTAGTCCTTTGATCCCAGATTCTGTCTCTACCACGGTCTATTAAGCTTGTGACTTTGGGCAAATCACTTCTCTCTGTGAGTCTCAGTAGCCTCCCCTGTAAAATGATGAAGGTGGACTAAATTATCTGTGAGGCCTCTTCTAGCTCTTAACATTTATGAATTATATGAGTTAGGTTTAGTTTACATGGTTAAAAAACCCCATAGTCATTGTAGCAACTATGAGAGAATGAGAATGTTTCCTCTCCTACCTTCTAACTCATCCTTCCAGAGCAGGTGCTCTTAACTTAGTCTGCATCATGGACCTCCCTAGCAATCTGGTGAGCATTGTTTTTAAAGGCATAAAATAAAATGCATGGCATAGCAGTGGAAACAGAATATATTGAAATACTGGAGAGAAAGGGCCGAGGGTGTTCATATAGACTCCGCATTGAGAACTCCTGGGCTAGAAATATCTTTTAACCTTTCATGTGATTTATTTATTTTTCTGCAAATAATGATAAAAGTGACTCCTCCCTCCAGGGGGTATCATGTGACTTAATTAATAGCCCTCTATGATCTCTGAATGAATGATTTTGAAGAAAGGGATGATTTCTCCCAGATGTTGCCCCTGTTCACCAAAACCTCTCTCTCCATTCACATATTCCAGTTTGTGAACCATCCTATCAACTGGCTTTCTCTAGTGGCACCGGGAGGCAGCCGCAGCCTCATTGTTTCTATAGCAACTAATGTACTTCAAAGGGGGGAGAGTAGAGAGGAAAGAGGGAAAGGACAGAGAGGAAAAGAAACAGCACAAATATGTGGCATTAAGAAAAAAATAAGAAACCTCCGAGTAGGACAGAGGGTGGCCTAGTTTTGTGCCCCCATCTTCGGGAAGACTTCTCTCCAACATACTTGCCTTTTAAATACATACATACATACATATATACATATATATAATAAATATATATAATATATAATAATCTTCCTCTAAAGCTGTATGTAATTATATATACATATATACATACACACATATATAAATATATATTTCTAGCTATCTATATCTATCTACATATCTATCTATCTATCTATATTTTTTATATATATAAAATCTTCATCTAAAGCTGCCCAGTGAGCAGGCAGAACTGAGTCCTTTCCTGGTGAGAGGTTAATGTCATAACAGGACTGTTGGGAATGAAGAAAGGGGAAGATTCTAGGTAATTCTAAGTACTATGACTATTATCTCATCATCTCATTATCAGCCTTACACTTTAAGAGAGTCATCATTTCATCCCCCACCACATGCTTCATGCTTGGCTGGGTCTGGATAATTCACCCCTTCTGGCAATGAACCTTATTGGGCTGATTCCCGATTCTTTTCTGAGCCTTTAATCACATACCCACCATCTATTACTCAACCATTACTCAAAGTCTTTGCAGCTTCATGGGACCTATCAGAGTCTGTGTTTCTTTGGTAGAACTTTTCAGGTGACCCAGAGTCATATCCGTGCCATGATGAAGTAGGAGACCTTGATGTCATTATTATGTTGTACTGTGCTTGTGATTTCCCTGGGATAGAGAGCTCCTGGGGAGGTCCTCCTTCTACCAATGCAGCCTTACACGTTCTTTACAATTTCTTGTCTTACTGAGTTGCCTAGGATGCTGAGGGTCCAGTCACAAAGCCAGTAGTTTTAGAGGTGGGATTTGAACACAGGTCTTCCTGACTCCAAGGCCAGCTCTTTAGCTGCTATGCTATGTTAATAACAACAGTAACAACAACAACAACAGCAACAACCACATTCTTGTGACTCACTTTGGTCTGAAAGTAACCTTATGTTGCTGAAGGCTGTGCCACTCTGCAAAGGCAGTGAAAGCGAGCCTGATAATAAACTTGATGCCTGTTTCATGAAGACCAGATTAGCTGAGCTCAGAGAGGCCCATTATCAGGTTGTCCACAAAATGATGAAATCTTTAGCCACTACTCTCCAAGACCAATGTCTCTGAGAGGCAACATGAAACTTGAAAGAGCATTGGTTGGAGCAGCTAAGTGGTGCAGTGTATGGAGCACCAGCCCTGGGGTCAGGAGGAACTGAGTTCAAATCCAGCCATAGACATGTACTAGTTGTGTGACCCTGGGCGAGTCACTTAACCCAATTGCCACCAAGGGAAGGAAGGAAGGAAGGAAGGAAGGAAGGAAGGAAGGAAGGAAGGAAGGAAGGAAGGAAGGAAGGAAGGAAGAGCACTGGTTTGGGAATTAGAGGACCTAGGTTCAAATCTTATCTTTCACCTGCTACTTGTGTGGTCTTGGGCCTTTCTAGACTTCATTTCTTCATCTGTAGATGAAGTGCACAGAATGCTAGGCGTGGAGACAGGAAGACCTGAGTTCAAATCTAGCCTCAGACACTAACTAGCTGTGTGATCCTGGGCAAATCACTTAACCTCTATCTGTCTCAGTTCCCTGAAATGTAAAATGAGCATCATAATAGTACATACCTCCTAAGATTATTAGCAAGATTAAATGAGATAATATTTGTAAAGTGTCTGGCACATGATAAATGCTTCCCTCCTTCTTTTCTTCCCTCCCTCCTTCCTCTCTTCCTTCTCTCCTTCTTTCTTCACCTTCCTTCCTTCCCTCCCTCCTTCCTCTTCCTTCCTTCCTTCCTTCTTTCCTTCCCTCCTTCCTCCCTTTCTTCTTTCCTTTCTTTCTTCCTTTTCCTTCCTTCCTCCCTTCCTTCCTTCCTTCTTTCCTCCCTCCCTTTCTTCCTTCCTTCCTTTTCCTTCCTTCCTTCCTTCCTTCCTTCCTTCCTTCCTTCCTTCTTGCCTTCCTTCCCTAGATCTAGATCCTCCTAAGACCTAGAAGGCTTTTCATTTGTTTTGGTAGAAGGGGTACCTCTATCTGCAGAAGCATAAATTCTTAATATATTAAGATAGACATGCTTTGTTCACTGTTAATCCACTTCCATTTTTCTTTTTACATCGTACCAGCATGCAGAAAAAGTGTTTTCAAGAACCCCTTCTTTGCTTCCTCCTTAGTTATTATTCAAGGAAGAAACAATGGGAGAACCAGATTCTTACCACAGTCAACATAAAGGCTATGCTTTCCACAGAGTTTCACAAGACTCAGTAGTGTTCCATTTTATTCCCTTTCCTTTTAGTTGGCCATGGACAGAGCGAAGGTGAGAGGATGATCGTGTCTGATTTCCATGTATTCGTCAGGGATGTGTTGCAGCATGTGGATCTCATGCAAAAAGATCACCCTGGGCTTCCCATCTTCCTTCTGGGGCATTCCATGGTGAGCGGACTCTGATATGATGATGATGATGATGATGATGATGGTGATGATGATGATGGTGATGATGATGATGATGATGATGATGATGATGATGACGGATGGATGGATGGATAAAGTAATATGGAGTTGGAGTCCTTTAGGGTTCACAAAGTGCTTTATATCTATTATTTCACTGTTTATAATAGCTACCTTTTTCTCCAACAGAGAACAGGGACTAAGGAAAGATTAGGGATAGGGATGAAAAATACTGAATTTGCAGTCAGGGAACCTGAGTCCAAATTCTTTGTAACTATGAGAAAGTCAATTAACCTCCGTAGAAGCCAGTTTCCTCATCTATAAGGTGGGACTAGATGGCCTCTCTTGCCTCCTCTTAGCTCTAAATCTATAATTTTGTGTCCCTAGGAGTCTCTAGACTCCGTTGGCCTTATATGGGGAAACAAAATGGATGGGGGAATGGAGTAGAAAGGGAGGGGCCTTGCCTCCTTGCCCAAAATTCTCTCCTCCTGGCTTGTACAGCTCTTTGTATCCTGACTGTTTTGTGTTCCCAGAGAGTTTAATGCTTGTAAGTCTCTGCCAGATTCACAGCCCTGGAGACCAGAGTCCTGGCTATGGAAGGAGGAGAGGATTTTAATGTCTGGCTTATTTATCTTGAGCAAAGAAACTGAAGACGAGGTTGCCAGTAAATATTCATTGAGGTGGGAGGATTTGGTTGTTTGGGGATAATCAGATCATTAAAAAAAAAACAAACAAATTTTGGTTCTACCAAGTCACCAGGGCTCTCAAATAGTAATCAGATAATACTTTCTGATCACTACAGACCAGAAAGGAAAAGTATCTTGATTATAAAGAGAGGATTAAATGTGGCGATTGTTCTTAATCTGGCCATTGTGGAGTTGCCCAGTAGAAGTGGGAACTAGAAATAAAGGGACCATTTGTAGGAACTTTTCAGATTTGATCCAAGGAGACCTTTGGACCAGTGGAAAGCCCTTGACATGTTATAAATGTACATTACACTTTAAAATCCTGTGCCAATTACCAAGTGCCTGACCCTTGGAATCCTCTTTCCATCTCATCAGACAAACTGGGCATTGGTCCTTTAGTAGCAGGAATTTCACCAAGTGTTTTCCTTGGGAACGAAGTTTCTCTGATCTTTACCAAGTAAGCCATGTAAGCGCCACCCTTTTCTGATCCGATTACTAAAAATCTCACACCACCCTGACTGGGTCCATGCCAGCTTTCGGCTAGACATGAAGTGTAAATGTGTTATTGTTTAACTTGCAGCCCACAAGCAAGAATTTTATTTATATCTCTCTGAAATGATTGCTCTTGGAAAACCCAGAGGAAAAAAAAAACATTCGTAATAAAATAATTGTAGTCCTAGTTTATCCAACATTCCACAGCTTCCAGTCGAAGGTAACATCCCTCGTTCAGTGCCTCTTGGCAAACACTATAATTTAGGTTAGAGGCGTCATGCACGTTACCCCTCGATGTCTGATAAGCTCGTGATGTCTGATAACTTCTCATTGCAGGGAGGAGCCGTCGCTATCCTAACTGCTTCCGAGAGACCAAATAGTTTTTCTGGCATGGTGTTAATTTCACCTTTGGTGGTCGCCAGCCCAGAATCGGCAACAACTTTCAAGGTAAAAGAACATTCGGTTCAGTAAAACATGACTTTATTGCAGGTTCATGCCGTGATCAATAAATATCTTTGTAGTTCATATTTACTTTGATTTTATATGTACAATATCGATTGCTGCTACTGTGATGCTGGGATATCTAAGGCAAAGTAAGCTTTTCAGAGACTAAAGGAAAATTATTTTCTGATGCCTGTTTTTTTTTAAGGAGAAAAGCACTATACTAGATTACTTATTATATTAACTATTACTAACAAGTTAAGTGCAAACACCAAACTCTTTGTTTAGGAAGGAAGAAGGAAACAAACATTTATCAAGTGCCCACTGCATACCAGGCATTGTGTTATGTGCTTTACATATTTTTTTCTCATTTGATTCCCTCACCAACCCTGGAAGATAGGTGTTACTCTTATTTACATTTTACAGTTGAAGAAACTAAGGCAGACAGAATTTCAGTGAGTTGCCCAGAGTCATATGGCTAGTCACTGTCTAAAATTAGATTTGAACTCAGTTCTTCTTGACTCCAGATTCAGCCTTCTATCCATTATGCCACCTAGCCACCTCAATTTAGCTTGGATAATGAGAAGAAAGTAAATCAGTGGGTTAACAACTGCTCACCTTGGGGTCTGGAATGCCTGACTTCAAAACATTCCTCTGCTGTAGACTTAGCTATGTGACTGTGGAAAAGTCACTATTTAACCTTCCAGCACCCTGGTACACTGTAAACACTTAATAAATGCTTTATCTAATTATCTAAGACTATATGTTCTGCAGTAATCACCGATCTCACCAAGAGTTCTTAAACCAATAAAATTACAGATCTAGTCATATAAAGATATGTATGTTTATTTATACATAGATATATATGTACATTTGTGCTAAGGATGGAGAAGTTAAGGATTTCTTCAAAGAATTGAATAAGACCTTCCAAACTAAATCAATATGAATTGTGATACTTCATAACTTCAAAGCAAGTAGGAAAATGTGAACATGTCAAGAAATAAATGAGAAAGTATGATTTAGAAAAAAAGAATTAGAGCAGCTAAAGCCATATAGACTATATAGAAGCTTCATTCCTTTATGTTATTCACTTTGAGGACCCACTCCAGGTCATCTGACCATCTCCCACCTCACCCTGCTTTTCAATTTCTTTTTATGTGTTGTCTCCCACATTCAACTGTAAACTCCTTGAGGTCAAGGACTGTCTTTTCCCTTTCTTTGTCTCCCTAAAACTTAGCACCGTGCCTGGGACATAGTAGGTGCTTAGTAAATGTTTATTAACTGACTGTCATGAAAGAATCGGTAGGCTCTTGGCATCGAGCACACCAGATAATATCACAAAATAAATTAAATAAGTTCTTTTTTAACAGACCTGAAAGGATTTGTTATTGATATGGAAATTATCCCTGAATTAGTTATCTGTATATGGTCAGATCACCAAACTGTCAGGGCAAAGATCCTTTAGTAGCAGGAATTTCACCAAGTATTTTCCTTGGGAACGAAGCTTCTCTGATCTTTACCAAGTAAGCCATGCAAGCACCACCCTTTTCTGATCTGATTACTAAAAATCTCACACCACCCTGACTGGGTCCATGCCAGCTTTGGGCTAGAAATGAAGTGTAAATGTGTAAAAGAACCAGACATGACTAAAGGACTGAATAACAACATGTCGGGCACTGTGCTAAGCCTGTGGAAACAAAAAGACACAAAAGGTAGACCCTGCCCTCAAGGAATTAACAAATAAAGGAGAAATTATAACAATGGGGCAAAGATATGGTATATAACAGAAACAACTCAATCCTGAGCTATTTGAATAAGTAATTGGCCATGAAAATTGGGAAATGGACAAGAAAAATGGTACTGATACTGATAAGGTCAATCTTATACAAGCTTAACTGTTGTAAATCTGTCATCAACACAAGAAGACTGGAAATGCTCAGGAAGTGCCTTAATCAATAAACATTTGACTTGCCTAGGAAGGAGAGGGCGGTGACTGTCAAAGCCAGTACCATTTTAGAGTGTAAATTTATTTTTAAAAACATTGTGAAGAATGATAATAGACTGTTATAATCTATATCGGTGGTTCTCAACCTTCCTAATGCAGCAGCCCTTTAATAGTTGTATGTGGGCATGTCTACATGTGGGCTGAGCCACCTGGAGACAGACAGAGGAGGTTCCTAAGACCATCAAAAATGTGTTTTCTGATGGTCTTAGGCAACCCCTGTGACGCCTGTGAAAGGGTTGTTGGACCCCAAAGAGGTCGCAACCCACAGGTTGAGAACCACTGATCTATATTATCTCCTTAAGTAGTGAGGGTCAGTTACTAAAATTAGTCAGTCAAAATTATTAAGTGCCTACCATGTTCTAGGCATTCTGCTAAGTGTTAGAGATACAAAGAAAGGCGAAAGACTGACTCTGCTTTTCTGGAGTTTACATTCAGCTTAAAGAAAGCTTATCAAAAGATCAAAGTAAACAAAGTCATCCCAAGGGCATTTAAAGATGAAATGGATATCAACAAATAGAAGAAAAATAGGAAAGGTCTGTAAGGATCCATGAGACAAACTGTTTTCGCCATTAAGGATAATCAAATTTCTGCCCCAATATCACAGTCCCAGATTTGCTTTTTGGGAAGGTAGAAATGGGACTGAGGAAAATAAAGCTGGGGAAAGTGGTTCTATCGGATCAAGTATCCAATATGGAGGAGATCTATGATGGAAAGACACAGTTGTGAGATCATCAAGGGACTGATATGCCAGGGTAAGAGGCATAAAGTATAAACAAAGAAACATAAGCATAAAAAAGGTTTTGGTCCTTGTTAATGCCCTAAAAAGGTAATTGAGAAAATATCAACTACTACCAACCAATATACCTCCACAAATCATTATAAAGAGTTTGTTCTGACTTTCTATAAAAGGAACTCCAAGTGGATGAAGACTGTCTGTTGTCCAGATGTGGGAGAAATCATCTCCCAGTACTCTGAAGACTGCGTGCCATGGTGTATTTAATTTATTGATTAAATATAGCTTTATCAAAGAATCCAACGCAGACTTCAAGACTGGTCTGGAAAACAAGAATCTCTTAATAAGTGGAACAAAACAAGACTTTTTTCTAATCTTGGGTTGAAAAGAATCAAGGGATGGGAGACAGAATCAAACAATTGGAGGTGTGGTATAGGGTGACTATATCAAGAAGTTGGGGTGATCAATTAATCTATAAAACTGTTCAAAAATTAATAGATACATTCAAAGAGGAGCCATGGAGGATTAGCAAGCTCCTCCAGAGTATTCTGGAAAAGGTAAAAAAAAATCACAAATAATGGATAATCAGAAATTACACCAGCAACTAGAACAAGCCTTTCACTACTTTTCTTAGAGGTATCAAGAATTCACTTAGTTCCTTCAGATTAGCAAGGCTGAATCTAACCATAGACCTTTGTGGTAATGTTAACCTCTCTAGAAGCACAACAGAATAAGGCAGAACTCAAGTGCTGACTCCACACAGTAGGTAGATAAACATTTAGTGAGTGCTTATCATATGCCAGGCACTTTGAGTACAAAGAAAGACAAAAAATAATCCTTACTTTCAAGAAGCTCACCGTCTAACTTGGGAGACAACATTTGAACAACTATGTACAGATGAGCTATATACAGGATAAACTGAAGGTAACTAACAGAGGACCTCACTAGAATTAAGGGAGACTGGAAAGCCAATACTTGTTGGGACACTGGATTGGATGGGCATTGAGTTGGATCCAGAGCTGAACCGAAGGAAGAGAAGAGGCTGGCTCACCTTTGGGAAACAGCAAAGCTTCTTGAATGACTCCAAGTTTCCCATGAAACAAAGGCCCATCTTTAAATACCATATTCTACGACTTCTAGTGTATGGCAGCAAGATGTATGACACAGTAGACTCCAAAGAATTAAAAATTATATTGGATAGATGGCATTATATAAGGAGGGTCATGGCTATGGCACATAACCAGTGAAGAGTATCAAAGAAGAGGAGGACTAAAGGATGTCAGCATGATGCAAAATATGTGATAGAAACAAAGGTTAGGGCTGGTCTTGTGGCCAAGGCGAGGGATGAGGAGTGCATGGCCATTATTGCACAACATCAGAAGAAAGCAAAGAAGGCCTCTAGCACATTAGGTTAGACTCCCATGACAAATTTATGGGAGGACCTGGCCAAGAGTCACACACAAAATGGGCAGGTGTGGATGGCTATATGTATCCTTGGAGGGAGCTCCTAAACTGATACTATCAGCAATCCTTCTGAGTATTACACTTTAGCCTAGGAGCCATATATGTCAGTAGGTACTATTCAGTATAGCTGCAGCAAATATAATTGGTTGGGTATGTTCCCCATATTCCCTATGGAAGGCAACTTCTCTGAATCCCCAAATTGGAACTATGGGATGCTACATGGGATCCTATTGCAATCATGAAAGGTTCTATGAAAACTCCAAAGGGGATAAAGAACATAGAGTTGGGGTGGGCTGGGCCTCAAAGCAGGCACCAACTGCTGCCAGTCACTTTGCAGACATGGCACAGAAGGTCTCCTTGCCTTTGAATACATCAGTGAATTTATGATCTTCTCAGTGTTGGTATTCCTTACAGGGGCATAAATTGCAACACTTGCCTGTTTGTGGGCGCACTAAGAATTTCATGGTTCAGATATTTTAGATGTGTTAACACTTTCAAAAGACCAAGTATTGTACTAGAGCCCCAGGGTCCATGCAGTGGGATCTAATTGTACATGAAAGAAGGTTATAACAAGGTCATAATGCTCTCGGTCATCAGCAAGGCCTAAAGGCAGACCTGCCTTATATTGAGATCTGAGTTAAAGTAATTAGTGTTAGGATGAGACCCTGGCATATAGAGTATCAATTACATGCTGTAAAATCTTGATTTTCCAGTTCAAGTGAAAGGGACTGGAAGAAAAAAAATGGACGTGGTCCAGATTATCTCACACTTTCATTAAAGAACAAAAAGAACAGCCGTGTTATCTGAAGGAATATTTCCTTTTAATTTTGTGCCATTTTAAAAGAACCACTAATGACTTACAAAAATGTCCTTCGTGTTAGTACTAGGTTCAAAATGTTGATACATTGAGCATTGATGTGATTTTGTGTGACCTAGGGCCAGTCACTTCCCCTCCCTAGGTCTCAGTTTCCTATATATAAATTGAAAGAGAATAATTAGATGTTCCCTGAGCTCCCTTCCCCTTCTAGTCTGCTATCAATTTCCCATGGATGCTGTTGTCCTTCATAGTTATAGGTAATAGAATTTGAATACAGTGTAGTGTAGTGAGCAAAGTGCTTGAAGTACCCCTAAAGTCAAGGAGATTTGGGGTCAGGTCCTTCTTCCGATGTTTCTCAGCTCTACGATCCTTGACAAGGCACTTAAACCTAAGACTTGGGTTCTTCCCCTGTAACATGGGGGTAATTACAGCACCTGCCTCCCAGGGTTTTTGTGAGAACAAAATGAGATGTTTGTAAAGCTCTTTGCATACCTTAAAACATTTATAGGTATAGTGATACATATACACACATATATGCTAACCTAGTATTGTTAACCATGATAATGATGGTGGTGGTGATGATGATGATGATGATGAAAAAAGTGGCACGGCATCACACACACACACACACACACACACACACACACAGACCTAGGTTCAAAACCAGCTTCAGCTTCTCACATATAGTGCTATAGGACCCTGAGCTTAACCTCTTGGGAGTCTAGGCAACTGGAAGATTCCTAAGAACACAAAGAAAATGTTGCCTTGTGTTGGTAGAGGGAATTCCTCACTGGGAGCTTCCTATACTGATGAGATTATAAAAATGGCAAAAGTGTCAACAACAACAATAATAAGCACTTATGTAGTGCTTTTATCAAAATGAAAATATTTGTATACCCAAGAAAAATCCCCAACGTCCAAAAGATATCATTCTTCTCACCTGAAAAATCTAGTGATTCTTGTAGATACTTTTTATTTCTTAAATGTCAGGGTTTGCCCTAATTAACCCCCTACTCAGAAGCCTGTGATGGCACCCCTTGCCTACTGAATAAAGCCCAGAATCCTTAGCTAGGAATTCAGGACCCTTCATGATTTGGCCCCAATATACTGTTCTGGTTTTATTCTCCATGGCTATGTTTAGTAGAGCCTTTTGTAAGCGTAAGACGGGTTCAAAACCACTCCAGCCCACTTTAGCCTTAACAACCTTAACTAGGTAAGAGCTTATCTCAGTCAACCAATTAATTAGTCTTTAGCCTAGGGGAAAAATGTCCTTCAAACAAGAAGCATGTTTTCTATAGCTCAAGGAAACTTGACCATCTTCCAGGATCATATATAAATTACAAAACCAGCTAGAAGTATTTTCATTCAAAAGGCTGGAATAAGCATGTTCAGCCAAACCCCTTGAGAAAGAACTGCTTGGAGGTGAGGAAGGAGAACCCTCAGGAGAAGGCTAGTCTATAGGATTTTGAATTTGCCATCAGTTTCCTCACTGTATCTTCACATCAGCTAATGGCAGTGCCTACATCGGGATCCAAGGAAGATGAGTGCAGATCTGCCAGGCATCCCACACATGGGAGACATGGTTCTAGCATTCCAGAGCTGTGAGTTACCCCAAATGGGGTCACAAAGAGTTGGACACAATTGAACAACAATAGCAACAACAAAAAGCAATTCTTTGCCCACCCACCCTCCAGTTCCACCTACCAAACAAGACTGAATACTAACCTAATCCCTTTAATATACAACCACATTTATTATAGAAAATGAATATATTTTATGCAACTCTGAGAAGACCAAATTTCATTGATCCTTCTAAATTGTAAAACCTTAAGGTTTTTTTGTTGTTTTGTGGATTGTCTAGATTTTAAAAAACTGATGGAAAAATATTAATAACAGATTAAATTTAAAGGCATCCCATGTATACATTTACTAACACACTCCTGAATGCACTTTTTTTTCCCTCGGGGTCTTTAAGGAGAAGAGAAGTGCAGAATTGCAAGGGTCCTCATGGAATCCAATCCCTTCCCTGATTCAGGAATCCCTTCCACAAAATCCTCAAGTGTCAGTGATAGAGGAATCACCATCTTGTGAAGAAGCCCATTCCATTGTGTGTCAGATAGCTCCAGTTAGCTCTTTATATTAATCTGCCTCATGGTGGTTTCTACTCATTGTCTCTATGTATGTCCTCTGAAGTTCTCTAAAGTTTGTTCCTTCACATCTTGGTTTTAAAACATGACCCAGAATTAGTGAGCCAGCACTCCACTGACAGATTGAGCCAATGGGCTTTTTTGGTAAAGCAGGTTCACTCTCTGAAAGTCTCCATCAAAGCAGCATCCATATATCTCCTAAAGGTAGCAGGGATGCTCATGTTCATCAGAACTGTCTTCTCTTATCCTCACTTACATTTCCTTTGTCTCCATCTAGACTGGGGAGTAATATCTCTGTTATTTCTTCATTGAGATCTGTGCCTCTGATTGGCTGTCACCCAAGAGCCTTGCCAATCTATGATGTTCTTCCAGTAAATTGAGACACAGTAATTTCAGTGGGCCAGCTGTGATCCATTGACCTTTCATCTTGGGCAGCCTCTTTGTGCAACTGATTGAGACATATGAAATGTATTTTTACCTCTGACTTTCATGAGCCTGTTTTATAACTTAGAACCTACTTTTCCAGACTATAAGGGCTATTGAATATGATTTCCCTAAGGATTTATCCTGCTCAGTCAAGATTTAGATATAACTTTTACAGTTTTTCTCTTTTCTTGTCTTCAACTTGGTTCTCCAGGGAATGTAGCAGACACTTTTTCTAGCATAAACTTGTCCTGAGGTCTACTTATTTAATGGATAACTGTCATTTTGAGTCCAGGGTATACATTGACTTCTCATATAACTTGGCTATCTGGTGATCCATTCCATTCAGGAAGAGTGCCAAGGGAAAGATCACTGCACTAAGTCAGGAAACCTGGGTCCTAATTCTGACCCTGCCATTAATTGATTATGTGATACTAAGAAAATCTCTGGGCCTCAAATTTCTTCATTTATCAAATGAGGGAGTATGATCATATGATTCTGAAGAACCCTTTAGCTCTGACATTCTATATTCAAATGTCTCTTTCTACCATCATTTTACATGTTCTGAAATCTTTCCCACTCGGATGCTCTGTCTTACAGTCTCTTTCAGTGTCTTTATGATCTAAAATGTAGGCTCTTCTGGTTCCGTTGTACTCTAAAACTCTAAACTCCAACGTTCCTTTTAGCTCTGATTTTCTAGAAGAAATCTCCTAGGTGATATTGTCCAACCTGCCTCTGAAGTTTAATTTAGTTAGGGAGAGCCTACTACCTCTCTCTCTCTCCCCCAGGATAGTCCGTCCTACTGTGCAATGGCTCGAATTGTTAGGAAATGTTGTGCTTTCTTTTGTTTTTCCCAAATTTGCCTCTGAGACTTTTACCTACTGCTCCTAGTTCCATCCTCTGGGGCTAAGCAGAGAGCAAATTTAATTTTTATTTACATGTCAGGTCTTCAGAATTTGAAAGGCATCTACTATGTCCCACATCTCCCCAGTGACTTCTCAAAGAACCTTCTAGCACTGACTTTCTGGGTCTAGAGGTCCAATTCTTTGCATGTCTAGAATTCAATGCCTAACTATCTCTCTCCCTGAGACTCAGTTTCCTGGGTGAGATTAGATAATCGCTAAGGCCCCTTCCAATTCAGAGGTATTGTGACCGTCCTCTAGTATAGCAGGATACATGATGCTATGATTGTTGAAGGCCATAGGATCCTTTGATACTTTGAAAGCCTGAGCTTCCTATATTCACTTTTGCAGCTTGTCCATTTATTCCTGTCCAATCCATTTAGAATGATAGTTATTGTGATTCCCTTTTCTCATGTCAAGTCTTTTACCAGCAGAGGTTTAAACAATATCTCAGGGAGCTATTAGAATATTTTGGATCAATAGGCCTTTGCAAATGTCTATAGTACCTGGAGTGGCAGGAGTTTCACTGACATCAGGAACAAGTTAGGATGCCGTTGAATCATCATTCAAGCCCTCATTTTCTCAAACATGTACAAGGGCTTCCCGCCATGCTGGAGTTTCTTACTAATCAGAAAGCTGGATGAGTTTACTCAGTCATATGTTCTGTGGCTTGTGGAAATTTTTTTTCTTCTGTGGATGACAGTCCTTCTATGCACAAATTGTAAGGGAAAAAAAATTTAGATTCTTCTGTATGTGGCTTCACTGGGCCAACATAAGTACATAGTTTCCCCCTGAAGCCACTGCCCTAAATGATCTCAACATTTTCATCATCAATTCTTACATTGTCTACATTATTAATAGGTAGAAAGAATCAATGCTAGAAACTAGCAGATATAATCAGGAAAATGTGTAGCCTTTCTTATTATTTCTCTGTATTAGAGGATAGGTTCTCTTCTCAAGGAGATAGTTACCTATCCATGGTGCTGGCCACTTGCTGAACTTAGCTTTTTGGGATTTCTCCACAATTATTCCAGGAATCAGTGGATGACTTGAAAGGAATATTGCACTTGTTAACAGCCAAAGCAGCTCATTGGAGTCCATACATTATTTGGGTGAGCTTCACCACCACCACCCTTCTATCATTCTCTTCCCTGTCTCCCTTCCTTCTTCTTTAAATCTGCAGCTGAGACCCTGGTGGGGAGCTGTTGCACTGGGAAGCGATGAGCCAGAAGCAGATGATTTCAGAGGAGCAGCAGCAGATGCCACTGGGTTCATTGCCATTGCATCTGATCACAATTCACTTCATCTTTTTGGGGGGTGTGCCTGATGAAAACTGAACAATGATGCTGGTGGCATCCATTTCTTCCCTTGCCTCTTGGTATTCTTTCTTACTACCCTCTTCACCTCTTGGGAACTTTTGTCCCCACCTTGATCTCTTCTCTCATTCTGGGGCTCCTAGCTTCTTCTACTCATTCTGCTTAAATCTCCCTCCCCTCTATTTGCAGCCATTTGCTTTCTACCCAGAGTGTGATGATAATGAAACAGATAAACCAGGATGATGATAAAAATCTTAAATAGTGAGAGAAAAGAGGGGAGAAGGATACCTTTTGCAATTGACAAAAACATTCCTATTCTAGGGCTAAGTTCTCCCTCTGAAAACTTGAGTTCTTCTAAGAGTAAACAATATTTCTTTATTACCATGACGCAGCAGGTAGCACTGTTGATAGAACATCGGGTCTGGAGTTAGGAAGACCTGAGTTCAAATTCAGCCTCAGAAACTTATTAGCTATGTGACCTTGGGTAAGTCACTTAACCTCCATCTGCCTCAGTTTCCTCACTTGTAAAATGGGGATCATAATAGCATCTACCTTCCAAGATTGTTGTGGGGATGAGATGAGAGAATATTTGTAAAGCATGATCCTACTCATACTAGGAGCTTAATAAATGCTTGTTTCCTTCCTTCCTCTTATTTGATGTGGCACATGAAATGTCCAGTCTGATGCCTTGGAAAGACCCTGTAACAAGTTCTGTAACTTCTTCATTCACACCACAGTCATGGAGGGATGCTAGCTCTCATATACATATATAATTGAGTATGCAGCGCTTGTTGCTATGACACCAGCATTTCTCCCAGTCTTCAGCTCTAAGAGCTGTGCTTGTAGTTTCACTGTTATGACCTCATTCTTAAGAAAGCAGTCCTGAATCCTTTCAGCTGTTCCCCACCCCCACCCTCACAGGAATTGGTTCACACAAACCACCCTGGAAAGAGAGAAAATTACTTACCTATGTGTCTTCTTCAAAATATATAGTACTTAAATGGATTCAGTGACCCATCCACCTTCTCTGTGCAGTACTACAAGTGATGCATTATCATAATTATACTTTCTGTTTCTGCTCAAGAAAGTAATGGACCATTGAAAGCAGATCTAGTCAGAGCACCCTGAAGGAGCCTGGGATATCCCACCTAGCAGCGGAGTTGTTCAGTGCCTAATAAATCTTGGGGTGCTAAAGATTCATATATCTTTACCACAAGGGATGGAGACTCCTATTATTAATTTTGCCATAACAAAGAATTAGATGGTAGCATCTTTCTTAAGGACATTAACTTCTTTTCTTTCCTACAAGGATCTCTTCCTTAAAAAGAAAAAAATCCAGTGGTGCAAAATTTTCCCCTTTTCAATTTTCCCTGCACATGAAATGAGAGGAAGACATAGGAGTAAGTCAATTTCATGGGAGAAGAAATGGGATTTTTTAGCCATCATTCTCCCTTCCCTACTTTTACTCTCCCATTTACTCTCACAAGCCAGGTGGAGTTTGGTTTGGGGAACTTCACTTCTGAATCTTAGCAAAAGCTAAGCATCACTTTAAGATTTGTTATCATTATCATCTTTGTCCACTCACATATATTTACTATTCTTTGGGAAGATGACACTGTTCTTTGGCACTTTTCTTTACTAAACATTTTGGTTTTAAAAGAGGAATGAACAGTTGAGAATCATTCATGCCTAGGTACAAGTATATAGGTAAGTATACATTTCTGTATGCATCTTACCCAGTGTCATTGTGCCCAGGATCCAAAGGAAATCAGGTGGTGGCAAAAAAAAATCCATGTCATAAAATCATCATTCTACTTTATTTTGTTGGTTGGTGGGTACTTATGCCTCTAAATGGGATGTGAGGTGCAGGGGTGGTGTTGAGAGAGGGTTACAGTTCCAGCTGTCAGGCTGATATCCCAACAAGAAACTGAGCTGGATGTGGATCCATGCGTCCTAATTCCAAGGCCAGTGTGTTGTCCCCTACATGACAATATATTTCATGAATAAACATGCAGACTCATTTGAAGCAGAAAATGCTGGAAATAGATTCAAATTTCAGCTATGAATAATTTTTTATTTCTCCCTAGGTTCCCCTGGAGTCCCTGATTGGGGAAAGGTTCCTTGGCTTAGTGAGGACAGCAGGTTGCCTCCAGGAGGGGGGGCTGATGACATTTGCAAAAAATTTCACTGCTCCTCCTTCACTTCCCTCCTTTTGAGCTGTTCTAATTTCAGCTAAGCAGCTTCCTTTTCTCACAGCTCACTTTTGAAATAGTACCTTTCATACCTAAGAGCCAAGAAACCCTTCAGAGCTAAACACAACCTCTGTCTGAAAATTTGAACAAAATTGATCTAGAGAGATGGTGCTTTTCACCCTTCTCAAACAAGGGGTGATGGAAATGGACAGGAAAAGAATAACAGTGAGATCTTTGCCTTGTCTAGGTGGCACCATAGTGCACAGCCTGGAGTCAGAAAGACTCATCTTTCTGAGTTCAAATCTGGCCTCAGACACTTACTGGCTGTGTGACCCTGAGCAAGTCACTTGACCCTATTTGCCTCATATGTAAATAAGTTAAAGAAGGAAATGGCGAACCAGTATCTTTTCCAGGAAAACCCCAAATGAGGTCATGAAAACCTGGACACAACTAAAATGACTGAATAACAGCATCACCCCCTTCTGATTGTCTTGAGACCAGAGATGCTCAGACCAGGTGTGACTTTGATTAGAAGGCTTGGTAGAAAGAGTATGGGACTAAACATAAGTCCAATGTGTTCTATGGCTTCTTTATGCTGAGTCCTAGATCCTTATGTATAAAATGAGGTTATTGGAGGCAGCAAGGGAGTGGTGGGAAAAAAAACACCGGATCTGAAACCAGAGGGGAGCTGGGTTTGTCGACTTACTCTACTACACACTACTTGGGTGACCTCAGACAAACCACTTCCCTGCACTGGCCCTCATTTTCCTAATCTGTAAAATGAGTGAATTGGATCGGATGATCATTAAAGTCTCTGCTTTAAATCTATGAGGCTGTGTAGAATCAGGGAAAGAAGGTTGTCTCTTCCTGGGTCAAGATTTTCAGATACAATCTGTATGTTAGCAGTAAGAATTCGTTAAGTCACTTGCTCTCTTTCTCTAAATCTCGGCTTTCCTGTCTATAAAATGAGGTGGTGTTTGGACTGGGTGATTCCTTCTCTAACGGTCTATGGGAATCTGATTCTGAGTGGTCTTGGGTGACCCATAGCCAATCAATTCCTCAAATCAAGGTCATATACCTTTTGCTCTTTGTATCCCGGCTCCCATGGGAAATTGCTTCTCATGAAGAGTACAGCCAAAGGAACCAGGCGTGGTTGTAGAATCACTGAATGACTGTGGGAAGGACAACCACAGAAAATAAATTTAGCAAGGAGCTAGTGTGTGTGTGTGTGTGTGCATGTGTGTGTGTGTGTGTGTGTGTGTGTGACTAGCAAGTCAGGCAGGCGCTTCTCCTCAGCTCACCCACAGTGGCCAAGAGCCAAAGCTGGTTCGCAGCTGTGTGAATTAGAACACGCCAAGCCCTCGAGAACATTGCTTGCAGAGTGTTCAATCTCAGGACGTGAACCTGGCAGATGTTCAGCTTTGGTGGCATTTTCCACAATTTACTGTAAACTGTCACTCTGGGGATGTTTGTTCCTGCCACAATCCCACTGTTTCCTCACTCTGACTCGTTTCTTCCCACCTAGGTCCTCGCTGCAAAAGTTCTCAACCTCGTTCTCCCTAACCTGTCCCTGGGATCCATTGACTCCAATGTGATTTCCCGAAATAAGACCGAGGTGAGCTTCTTTGGAAATCTTTAATGATGATGTCCTGTTGGTTATTAATAATGATAGTTGGATGGCTAGGTGGCACAGTGAATAGAGCAAAGGCCCTGGAGTCAGGAAGACCTGAGTTCAAATCTGGTCTCAGACACTTAACACACACAAAAAAGCTAGCCGTGTGACCTTAGGCAAGTCACTTAACCCCAGTTGCCCTCCAAAAAAAAATAATGATAATAGATTGGGGTAAACAATCGCCCTTCTACCTCTGTCTGGTTGGTTGGCTCTGTCAATCAGTCCTTATTTGTTAAATTGCTTGCTATGTGCCAGTAATATTGCTAAGTGCTGGGGTACAAAGAAAAAAGAAAACTGGTCCTTGCTCTCAAAGAACTTATATCCTTAGACAGGTAGGTGGTATTTAGAATCAGAAAGACCTAAGTTCAAATCCAGCAACAGGCACTTTCTAGTTATGTGACTCCGACTCTGTTTACCTCAGTTTCCTCATCTATAAAATGAAAATAATAATGTTGCTTACCTCCCAGGGTTATTGTGAGGATCAAATGAGCTAATAATTGTAAAACCCCAGGCAAATAATAGGTGCCATATAAATTTTAACTATTATTAATTATTAGCTATTAATGGGGGAAACACTGTGTGTACAGCAGAAAGAGTGCTGATTCTTGAGTCAGAGGACCTGGGTTCAGATCCCACCTCTGATTCTGACTACCCGTATGAACCTGGGCAAATCACTTAAACTCCCTGGGCCTCAGCTTCCTCAAGTGTAAATGAGGATTTGGGACTATATGACTTTTCCATCTATAATTTATAATGCTCTGTACATGAATAAAGATACGCAAAATACCTACAGAACAGATGGAAAGTAACAGGGGGAAAGGCACTGAGCAAGCATTTATTAAGTGTTTACTGCATACCCAGATCTGAACTAGGCTCTGGAGATGCAAATGCAAAGATGAAATAGTCCCTGCTCTCAAGAAACTTAGGTTTTGTGGCAGAAAACTACAAATCCCATATATACTACAGGCGTATAGGATTGACTCCCTAGAATAAATTCAAAGAATTTATAGTCTGTCATTCTAGAAGAGCGTAGTGAGCCGGTGTAGACATGTGAGGCAATGCTACCTCATTCCATAATGGAAGGACTTCTAGATTTGAAGTAAGAAGGCCTAAGTTTGGGTTCTGTGTCTGTCACTGGGTGACCTTGGGTGAATCATTCTATTTCTTCAGGCTTATTTCCTCCATTGCTGAATGGGGAGGATGGACTGGCTGATCTCTGAGTTTCTTTCCAGCTCTAACTCATAGGGTCCTTTTAATCTGTGCTTGAGTAAGAGACCCCAAGTTTCCAGGTGGCTCAGCCCTTTTGAGCCTTAGCTTCTCTGAGGAGTGCCATTGAACTGATGTGCCCAATTCTTTAGCGAGTATTCAGCTCTAGGCTTTGAGAATGCCAGGCTTGGAATCTAGACACAGGCTCAAGTCTTGACTCCTGTCTGGGAGATCATGGGCAAACCAAGTCTTTCCACCTGTCTTAGCCTCACTCTACTCATATATAAAATGGAGGTAGGAGTATTCACACTATCCCCCTTACCCAACCACTGTTGAGAAAGAGCCTTCTGTAAAGCTTGAAGGGCTGGAGAGCTGTGAGCTTGAAGCATGCGGGGATTTTGTCCTGTAGATATTTCTGATCATTTTCAATCTAAGCACAGCCCTATTCAATCCACTTTGGAGTTATTTAATCTCCTAGATTAGATTTATGGGAAGAGATGTTGTCCCCTGTACGTGACTAGACTACTTTGACTAGCCTTGAAGAAAGGAGTCCCACCTGGGGATGTTCATAACAATAGCTTTCCCTTGGATGAAAAATCCCTATTAAAGCCAATAATTATCTTAGCAACAGCACTGCTAGCACAATAAAGACAAAAACTCCTACCGTTGGGGAGGAGGCATGCAGGTGTACACTCAAGGCTGTTTATTTCTGCACCTAAAAGAAATGTGGCTGAGACAGGAAGAAGAAAAGGAAAGAGCTGTGCTAGTCTTGCAGTAAGAGGCTTGACATCTGGATTTTCCTTCCCTTTAACAGCAAGTGATGTTAAGGGGCACCTGGTGGCTCAGTGCATAGAATGCCGGGCCTGGAGTCAGGAAGATTCTTCTTTGTGAGTTCAAATCTGGCCTCAGAAACTTACTAGCTGTGTGACCTGAGTGACCCTGGGCAAGTCACTTAGCCCTGTTTGCCTCAGTTTCTCCTTCTATAAAATGAGCTGGAGAAGGAAACGGAAAACCACTCCACTATCTTTGCCAAGAAAACCCAAATTGGGGTCACAAAGAGTCAGACATGACTGAACAACTTCAAGTGAAATGAAATCCAGGGCTTTACGAGGCAAGCCAGAGGGGCAGTGTGGTGTAGTGGGAAGACCTTTGGACTCAGAGTCCCAACTCTGGCATTTATTAACTACTTGACCCTGGGCAAATTGTTTCCTCTCTCTGCATCTCAGTTTCTTCACCTGTAAAGAACTAGAAGGGTCCTCATTAGTCACTTAGTAATCTCTTTATCTTCTTTTTTTTTTTTGCTTTTTTTTTGATGGGGGAAGGTAGGGTAATTGGGGTTAAGTGACTTGCCCAAGGTCACACAACCAGTTTTTTATGTTAAATGTCTGAGGTTGGATTTGAACTTAGATTCTCCTGACTCCAGGGCTGGTGCTCTATTCACTACGCCACCTGGTAGCTCCATAATCTCTTTATCTGAGAGATGAGGAACATGAAATCTGAAGATTCTAACATAAGTCCGCTGACTCCATTAATTCTTGGCTTCATGGGATCTAGAGCTGAAGGAGCCCTCAGTTATTAGAGGATTATGGATTTTGAGGTGGGAATTTCATTGAACAGATAGAATTAGAAACTACTTCCTTTACAAATTCAGTATTCCCTTTGTAAACTTCAAAAAGCACTTCAAAATCTGGGGGAAAAGGAGAAGGAGAACAGTGGTGATGATGGTGGTAAAATGCCAGGATTAAATGTGGCAAGCAGCTCCTGCCATCCCTCCATCAATCCTTCTCATCCCTCCTTCATACTGCTCCAGCTTTCTGGCTGACCAGGTAAATGGTGTCATTAGTTTAGAGCAGTGGTTCTCAACCTGTGGGTCACGACCCTTTTGGGGGTGGCTGAGACCATCAGAAAACACATATTTCAAATGTTCTTAGGAACCGAGACACCTCTCCTCTATCCATCTCCAGGCAGGTCTGCCCACATGCAGATATGCCCACATACAAGTATTAAAGGGTCGTGACATTAGGAAGGTTGAGAACCACTGGTTTAGAGGTTCTGATGAATTCCCCAGTTGTGAATATGCATGAAAGCAGTGCCTGAGTAGGTTAGGACCAAGACTGGATCAGGCCCCTCTTTGTTTAGTGCATTCCTCTGAGTGAATTTTTCATTAGTTTAGATGGTAAGCCAGTAGGCTGTAAATTTTGTGTGTCTCCTTTAAACATTCTCTGATTAGCTTTGAAGTGAATGAAGACAGAACAAGGAATATATACTCCAGGGAAAGCCTGACAGCCAGGGTTTTCAACCTGAACACCAGGTCACGATATGGCTTATTCAAGTAAGAGCTCATCATTATTTCCCTAAGCAAACCATGACTATAGTTGGACTTCCCAAAGACTGTAGAAATGACAAGTAGAGGATGTTTCTCCAACTCACTTGCTACAGTGAAGCAAGGTTCTCAAACAGGATGTGAGGGCATTTCAAATAGGAGAGAGATGTTTAGAAATCTATTTGTGACCAGATTTTGCTTTGTCATCTGAATGTCCAAAGTGGGATCTTTTGGGAACTCTACGGCAAACTACCTTGCAACAGACCCAAGGAATCCAACCAAATGTGGTGATCTTTCTTGCACTCAGAGCTGCCGGCCCACAAAAAGGCTGCCCCAAATGGCTGAAAAGCTTGGCAGGGCTATTTGTGTGCCTCCACAGGTGTTAAAGGGGTGTCTGGTTGGTGCAGTGGATAGGGTGCCAGGCCTGGAGTCAAGAAGACTCTTCTTTAAGTTCAAATCTGGTCTCAGACACTTATTAGTTATGTGACCCTGAGCTAGTCACTTAACCCTGCTTGCCTCAGTTTGCTCATCTATAAAATGAACTGGAAAAGGAAATGTCAAACCCCTCCAGTATCTTTGCCAAGAAAGCCCAGCCCCAAATGGAATCACAAAGGATCAGATATGACTGAACAACAATAACAACAGGTATTCAAAGTGGATGAGAATCAAAATCGTGGTTCTAGAGAACAGCTTAGTCTCCCTGCATAAAGAGTGTTCCACATGGTCATTTTAAAATCAGTCTCTACATTTAAGGTGCAAGATACAAGCCTAAGTAAAGCATTCTCCTCTGTAGGCCTCAGTTTTCTGATCTGTGAAATGTGAAGGTTGGACCAAATAAACCCCCAAGTCCCTTCTCACATCCTGTGTTCTGAGGTCCCTCCCACCTCTAACAACACTGTTCTGAGGTCCTTTCCAGCTCTGATGTTCTGTGTGTTCTTCTAGCTGTAACATTTGATGTTCTAAAGTCCCCTCTGGTGGAGATTTTTTGGTGCTTTAAAGTCCCTTCTAGCTCTGACATTTCATAAAATGCAATAAAGGTAGGTTAGGACTGGATTAAGCATTCTGTTTACAGGGCTTTAGAGTTTACCTCACTTTTCACCATCAATCTTATAAGCACTTATCACGCACATGGATATTGAGCTGGATACGGGGGTTACCTATATAAACACCCAACAGTTCCTGCTTTCAGGGAGCTTACAGGCTACTTATGGAATGGAATGGAATGAGTGGGATAAATGATTCAGTTCTTTTCTTTGGGAATCCTTGAGATTGTTCTAGGTGACCCTGGTCAGCTTTATTGAAGGAGAGCTGCTTTTGAAGATGGCTTCTGCCCTCTTCAAGCAATCAATATATATCCAAGTGCTTTAAGATCAGAGCCACTGATTTGTTTGTTTCAAAGCTGAAATATTCTAGCTGAGACTTTAAGCTCTGGTAGTAGCTACGATAAGACAGTTTCTGAGTGCATAGTGTCCTAGGGACATCCATTATTTACATGTCAAATATATTCCTCTTCCAGAACCAACTTTATGCCCTCTATAAATATCTTTGGGATGTCCTCCAAGAGCATTCTTACTAGTTTATATTCACGACAGGCAGGCCATATGGTGAGTTATATGTATGCAAGTTGTAGTTATAAGTCAATAACTTTCGCTTACCTCATTTTCCATCTAGAATTTCCCCCTCCCTCCTTCTGGTCCCAGTGAAAAAGAACAAGTGCCCCCACCTTCTTAACATAATTGGGGACCAGTTTCCAGCCACACACAACATATATTTCTCCATCATTCCCTACAGACCAGTCCAAAATGTATTTTCCAAAGACTTGGGTTCAGGCCTGCTTGGTCACTGCCCAGGCCATTTAGAAAGGCTTCTGCTATGGATGCTGAAACACTGGAAATATTGAAAACCTCTAACTAAAGCACCCAGCAGCTGAAGCTAACCCCTTCCCTCCTACACAGCTTTCTGCAGAGACTCCCTCCTTGCAAGGATCATTACCTTTCTAATAAAGACTGCTTTTCTTAGCTGTTTTCATCTTATAAACATCCATCATTCATATTTTATAATCCACACAAAAGATTCATCTGTTTACTGCAGCTAAAAATTCTTTGTTGCTTAAAAACAACAACAAAAAAACCCAAACCACACAATCCGAAGCCCATTAGAACATCTTTCGGCATGTGCTGCGTTGTATGGGGGTGGCTGATTGGGGGGTGGGAGAGAGCAAGACAGCTCGTGTGAATTGAGTTCCATTATTTTACTCTCTGGGAATAGAGCATCTATCAATGTAGATACCTGCCCCCTTTTGATGTTTTTTCCCCAGAGCCCTTCCCTTATTGACTTTGATAAAATAGATAGATGCCAGCCTTGAATTCAGCCACTCTCCGAGCCCAACAAACTGATACACTCCAAGCAAGGGATGGATCAGGGTGGATAATAGTGGCTAATAGTGACAGCTCCCATTTATTCCCTGCCTTGTGCTTTGAAAAGCTCTTCGCATATACAGAACCTAATCAAATAGCATCTCCTTTGATTCTGACAATAACCCTGGGAAGGAGGTGCTATTATTATCAAGCCCATTTCACAGAACAGGAAGTAAAGGCAGGCAAAGGTTGAGTGACTTGCTCAGGGTCACATAGCTACTCAGTGTCTAAGGCTGGATTTGAGCTCAGGTCTTCCTAATTCCAGGTCCAGCATCCATCTATGGCACTGAGGAGCAGCCTTATCTGAGGAACTTAGGGAGCCTGAGTGATTTACCCAGGGCCAAGAGGAAGTATCAGAACTGGGATCTGAACCCAAGGTTTCCTTGATGCCAAATCCAGTACTCTACCCATAACCCTGACTCCAACCAATACACAATCCATAATCCTGACTCCAACCAGTACTCTACCTATAACCCTGACTCCAAATCCATACTCTACCCATAACCCTGACTCCAACCAGAACTCTACCCATAACCCTGACTTCAAATCCATACTCTACCCATAACCCTGACTCCAAATCCATACTCTACCCATAACCCTGACTCCAAATCCATACTCTACCCATAACCCTGACTCCAAGTCCAGTATTCTATCCATAACACTAGATTTGGAGTGTTTCTTTGTGGCTCTGGGTAAATTGCTCAAGCTCTCCGAGCTCCTCAAATAAGAACATATTCTAGAAAATAGAATCTTAGGGCTAGAAAAGACCACAAAGGTCTTCTTGTCTAACCTTCTCATTTTAGAGAAAAGGAAACTGAATTCTAAAAAGGGGAAATGGCTTAACCACAGTCACACAGTCAGTTAATGAAAGAGTCGGGATTAAAACCCAGGCCTCTCTGTTCCCCAGCCCTATAACTTTGATGTTCATCTTCATGAATATCCTTTACCACCTCAAGATTCAGAAACTGAGGCTAGTTTGATTCTGGGATTCTAAGGTCAAGAATTCAGAAAAAGGAAGACCATACTCCTCACTTGGTATCATGTAAATTCTCAGAACAGTTTCAGACAACTAACTACAGCTGGAAACCATGGCTGGAGGGTCTGGGTAGCTGTCCACTGACCAAGCAATTGATTTCTCTCTGTCCTCTGTGGTTACTCTGGGGCTACACCAGCTGCTTATTTCTGTATGTTTGGTAAAATGTCTGCGACCATTCATTGTGAGGGGCAACTGACTTTTAGCATTGGCCTCAGTGGAATCGTCAGAGCTGTACAGGCCTCCGAAGGAGGACCAGTGGAATGAAGAGGGCAGGGATTTTAGGCCAGGAAAAGAGAAGACTTAAGGCACTACGTGATAACTATCTTAGAGTTAAAGGGAGAAAAGCAAGAGGTCAGAACAAGGATGAATCAGTGGTTATTATAGGACAACAGAGTCTGGCTCAGTATAAGACATTTCTCTCTAATGATTTTTGTTGTTCGATTGTCATGTCTAACTCTTCATGACCCCATTTGGGGTTTTCGTGGCAAGAATGCTAAAGTACTTTGCTCTTTCCTTCTCAGTTTACAGAAGAGGAAACTGAGGCAAACAGGGTTAAGTGACTTGCCCAAGGTCACACACCTAGTAAGTGTCTGAGACCAGTTTTGAACTCATAAAAATGAGTCTTCTTGGCTCTAAGCCTAGCACTGTATCCACTGTACCACTTAGCTATCCCTAATGATTATAGACTCAATAATGAAGAAGGCCACATCAATGCGTAATGATTTCCCCATCACTGGAAGTACTCAAGCTGAGGTCAGATGCTGTCAGGAATGTCCAGAGTGGAATTCCTGGGTTGGATGATGTCTAGGATTCCTCTAAGGAAAAGTGACAAGACAGCATGGTGTATAATTGACCTCTGAGTAAGCTTGATCCGGGTTCAAATTCTGCCTCCAAAATATATTCTGTGTGACCCTGGGTTACCACTTAACTTGTCGGTTTACCAGATATCTTTTTAAGATAATAAATTGCACAAGAGTTGCCGGTCCGCATTACTAAAGGAAGTTTCTTCATCGAGAGTTCTGTAATAGTGAGGAAAGCATAGATTTGACCAACAAACAACAAATGACAAAAAAAGGATGACAGTGTGATAAAAGCATTGGCTTTTCAGTTAAAGGACCTGAGTTCAAATCCTGAACCTTGGGGAAAATCACTTAGCCTCCCTGAAGATGTTTCATCCTCTTTAAAATGGGAGAGGGGGAAAGCGGCTAGGTGGCACAGTGAATAAAGCACTAGCCCTATTGTCAGGAGGACTCGAGTTCAAATCCAGTCTTAGACACTTAACACTTACTAGCTGTGTAACTACACAAGGTATGTGACCTTGGGCAAGCCACTTAACCCCAACTGTCCCTCCAAAAAAATTTTTTTATTAAATAAAATGGGAAAGGGGGTGAGCTAAATAATGATTTCCAATGTCTCTTCCAACGTGAAATCTATAATCCTTCCAACTCCAAGATCTGGGTCTCTATGGATCAGACTACTCTCAGCAGTCTCTTTCTAGCAAATTATCTGGAGTATTCTGTGACAGGTTATTACTATATGGTTTGCTAAATCTTGGTGTCTTCTAGTAAATATACAACTATTCAGTGGCTTTAACTTCAATCTTCAAAAAGTGATGTTTTGCAAGAATAATAAATGATTTCTATATGTCTCATTAAATGGCCTGTCTTTAACATCAAGCCCTCTGTTTAGGTCATTCCTATCTAATTTCCTAATCAACAATTAGAATGTTTCATTAACAAATATTCCTCCATCAAATTGTAGCCTCCTTTAGGACAGAACCCCTTGTTCATAGTGAATGTTTCTTTCACCACAGACTATGGGGGGTATTGCTGCTTTTCATCAGTGTAAACTTGGGCCATTCACTTAACCCTGACAAGCCTCAGTTTCCTTGTCTGTAAAATTAAAAGACTGCACTAGCTAGCCTCCAGCTCCATGATCCCACATCCAGAGAGTATGGTCACTGGCTGTTGTTGGTGTTGGGTTATTCTGATTTGGCTAAGAGAGTGGAACATCAAGTTACCTTATTCTACACCTGGCTTTGGAACAGACTGCCTGGAAACCACACAGTGCCAGATTCCTCCCCTGTACGGGGAACTTTCTTTACTAGATGTTTAAATTGGGGGGGGGGGGCCTCTCTTAAGTGTCAAGTTAGGTCCTCAGGCTATAGGTAAGCTCAGCCTCCAAGAGTACTGTCATCCCACACTCCCAGAAACAACCACCAATCCCTTGACATGAATATGGAGAGATAATTCTCTGTAAAAATAAACCAACCCATGTCATTATTATATTTCACACAATTTGTCTAGGATATGATGTTTTAAAGTTTTTGTCTCTTGTACGCCAGAGAGGGAAGTCAGACTCGCTGACATAAAGAATGTAAAGCAACCTTTAATAAGATTGGGCTGTCTGCCTATATACCTAGTCTAGAAGCTGAGCACTCTAGCAAACACTGAAGTATTGCCACTCGTGTGGGCTACTCAAACCAGCTTCTCCAAGTAGAGGCATAGAATGTCAGAATTTAGGAAGACTCTAGAACATGGAAAGTAAGAGTTGGGGGAGGACCCTAGAACATGGAATGTCATAGTTGGGAGGGGCCTTTGAATGTGGAGTGTCAGAGCAGAGAAGAACTCTACAACACAGAATAGTAGAACTGAGGGAGAATGCTAGAACATGGAATGCTAGAGCTGGGAGGGACCCTGAACATAGAATGTTAGAGCTGGAAGGGACCCTGAACATGGAATATCAAATGTGGGAAGAGTCTTACAACATGAAATGTCAGGAATGGGAGAGACCTTAGAAGGTCATTTCTGGGAGGGACCCTAAAACATGGAACGTCAGAGCTGAAGGAGATCGTGGAACAATGAATATCAGAGTCAGACGAAATCTTAGAACAGAGATTAGAAGTTGAAGGAACTCTAAAATGGGCATCATGCCACACAAGAGAGTAGGGGGCGTGGGGATGAGAGGGGGAATGATTTAGGGGAGGGCAGGGTCTGGGGGAGGGATGCTGGATGCTCACACTTCAATAAAGGGACAGGGACAGGGTA
>CM053599.1:48686126-48725040 GCA_028646575.1 Pseudocheirus occidentalis | reverse complement strand
CCTGCAACTAGGAATTAAGATATACAGGGCCTGGGATAGGGAGACCCCTCCTGCTCTACCAGAAAATAGGAGAGCAGAGCAGGGGAGGGGCTTTACAGTGGGATTGCTGTTATGGGGTTGGGGCAGGAGCAAAACGGGGAGAAAATGTGTAATTCAAAAAATATAATGAAAATAAATAATGTAAACAAGAAAACAAATAAAAACTAAATTAAAAAAAAGAATTTAACAACTTATAAAAAAACACCTATTTCCAATGGTCTTAGGAACCTAGATACTGCTCCTCTATCTGTCTCCAGGTGGGTCCACCCACATGCAGATAAACCCACTTAGGAGTATTAAAGGGTTGCAGCATTAGGAAGGTTGAGAACCACTGTTCTAGATAGATGGGGTCTTGAAGTTCTAGTCCAGCCCCACCATTTAGGACAGAGTGTCTTCACTGAGACCCAGAGAGGACAGTGAATTTCCCATTATTGCCCAGTGCGTTACTCTCAGCCACCCAGACCTCGATCTGAGTCTCTCCATTATACCAGGGGACCTGATGGTCCACAAATATTTCACAAAGTTGTTTATGGGATACCACCCACTGATACTCTACCACAAACAAGTTTTATATTTTTATTTTCCACTCAAAGAATCACAAGATCTTAAATTACTGAACCTAAGAGATCATTGGCAGTTGGTAAAGCCATGGATAAGAGTCCTGGACCTGAAGTCAGAAAGATCTGAGTTCAGATCTAGCTTCAGATACTTTTTAGCTATGTGACCTTGGGTAAGTCACTTAATTACTGCCTGCTTCAGTTTTCTCCACCGTTAAATGGAGATAATCATAGTGCCTACCTCCTAGGATTGTTGTAAAAATCAAACAAGATCATAATTGTATAGCGTTTTGCAAACCTTGCAGACCCAAAATAGGCTATAGAAGTTCTAACTAGGACTGTTACCTCCCACTCCTCTATTTCACAGAGGAAACTTTGGCCTGGAAAGGGGAGCTGCTTTGCCTAAAATGAGAGCCAGAATCTGAGCTCAGGTCGTCCCATTCCAAGCCCAGCACAATTCATACTGTCCCACGCTGAAAGATTGGTTATTGTTCTTACCTATCGTATAGCTGGGTGCTCCATCTGTCTGAGACCATTAAAATCTTAAGGAAAATGGATCTTAGTTTTCTCTTTTAGTTTAAAGGTGAAATCTAATTGAATGCTGGGAGCATTTTTATTTTTTGAGCCAGATCTACATTTTCATAGGTGTGGGGAGATCCCAGTGAGTAACTCCCTCTATTGGCACCATCTTATGCTTTTGGAGCTGCCTTGGGATACTGACAAGTGCCTTATCCAGGGTAATCCAGTCAGTATGTGTCAGGGAACTGGAACCCAGGTATCTCTGACTCAAGCTGATGTTGAATTTCGGGTGTAACCATTTGTACCCCACAAATCATGAGTTACAAACCAAGGTTTGATTTATTGTTCTGCTGATTGTCCAGAGACTTGAAAAAGTGATGGGGAAAATGCTAATGATACAAATTGAACTTAAAAGTATGTCCCCTACTTTTCAGAGGGCTGGTTGTTAAACATTTACCCACATGCCCCTGGTCCAAGGCCAGCTCTCTATTCACTTTGCCGTACCTTTTATTATAAAGTAAGACGAAGAAAGGGAAATCTGAAGATTTGGCAGCAGGGATAATCTCTTAGTTACATTCAGTCAAAGCCTTATTAAAAACTTCTGGGGTTGACTCAGACAGTATAATTATCCCCGGGGTTTTGTTGTCATTCAGGCATTTCAGTCATGTCAGACTCTCTGTGACCCCATTTTGGGGTTTTCTTGGCAAAGATCCTGGAGTGGTTTGCCATTTCCTTCTACAGGCCATTTTACATATGAGGAAACTGAGGCAAACATGGTTAAGTGACTTGCTCAGAGTCACATAGTTTGTAAATGTCTGAGGCTGGATTTGAACTCATGAAGATGAGCCTTCCTGATTCTAAGCCGACCGTACCACCCAGCTGCCTCTATCACTGGTTACCATTTCATTCATTCAGGGTTTCTCCAAAAAGATTTTATTTCTAAAATCCTCAAAGCCCAGGCACTGCCCACTGGCTGTTTTGAGTTTTCCCATGTCAGAACAAGGCCTTGCAAAAATAAAGTTTGTTGAACTGAAAATCCCTGGGAAATAAGATCTATTCCCATTTTAGTGACCCTTTAAGGCGTATGAAGCATTCTTAGCATCCCAGCATGTAGCAGACAGACAGATAAGTGGCCAAGCCAGGGTCTCAAGCCAGGTCCCCTGACTCCAAGGCCAAGGCAATTTTCCTCATGCCAGAAGTGAAAGAACCCTCAATTTGGCATGGGAAGAGCTCTTCCTAAACACTTTTACTTCCTTGAAAGCCTCAGAGTCCTGAACTATGTAGCCCCTCTCTTCTCCTTTCACCCACAGCCCTAAGTCTGCCTCCTGTCTCCTCTCCTGCCCTTTCCCCCACATCTGCTGACTGCATTGTTGGCTTGGCAGGAACTCAGACCCAAAATAGGCCGTTGTCTGAAGTGGCCAATGTGGGCAAGGACAAGAAACAATTTGAACTGCATCTCAGAAAGACAGTAAAGCTGTTGGGATCATTAGCCCAGGGAACAGCCTTCCAGAGGGATGCTCAACATCTTCCCTGTGTCATTAAAAACCAATCCTGGAGTAGGCTTGGGAGGTTAGGAACTTGACCTTGGAAGGCTGTCCAACCTCAAGCTCTGTACCAAGAGAACCAGACATAACCTCCCATTCCAAGGCACTCAAACCACTACAAGCTCCACTCAGCAGTGGAGGGCCCCCATGGATGGCTTGACTCCAGCCCTGGGGCAGGGAGCAGGATGGACATTATTCAGTGGCTCCTTCTTTTTCCTCCCTAGCAGTTCACAAATAGCTGCATTCTTCTTGACCCCTTCCAAGCAAGGAAGGGAATGTGCTAAATCTGCTGCCCAGATTGTGGCACTAGGAGGGCCAAAGATTTCAAGCAGGAGGGGCTTTAGACACCACCATCTGGTCTAAGCCTTTCCCTGGACATGAGACCAGAGATCTAGCCTCTGCTCAAAACACCTTCAGAAATGAGGACCTATGTACCTCCTAAAATGGTGGATAGAGCTCTGGACATGGAGTCAGGAAAACCTGAGTTTAAATGCAGCCTCAGACCTCTTCTGGCTGTGTGACCCTGGACAAATCACTTAATTTCTATTTGTCTCAGTTTCCTTCTTGGGAATATAGGGATAATAATAGAACTCACCTCCTAAGGTTACCCTGAGAATCAAATAAGATAATATGTGTCAAACTCTTCAAAAATCTTAAAGTACTTTATAAATGTTAGCTATCACCATCACCATCATCACCATCATCATTGAAATTAGATCTAATTATTAGGAAGCTTAATAAGCCAAATTCTGCTTCTCAACAGTTTCTACCCTAATTCTGCCCTCTGGAGACAAGAATCTATCAGTAAATGTTTACTAAGCATTTACTGTGCTAAGCACCGGGGATGCAAAAAGAGGCAAAAGACAGGCCCTTTCCTCAAGGAGTTTACAGTCCAATGGGAAAGGCAACATACAAACAAATATATACTAAGCAAACTATACACAGGATAAGTAGGGGGGGAAAAGTAGGAAATAATTAAAAGAGAGAAAGTACTGGAATTAAGATGAGCTGGGGAGGCTTCCTGCAAAAGGTGGGCTTTTATTTGGTACCTAAAGGAAACCAGAGAGGTCAGTAGATGGCAGCCTTTTGGATGGACACCCCAAGATCTGCTAAATCTCGTTTTCTCCAGGTCACCCAGTGCCCCATTTCCTCCATCCAGCTTTTATCATTCTAAATCCCCTCCTCTGGATGCCCTTCAGCTCATGGAAGTCTTTCCTCAAATGCAGTGCCCTGAGTCAATCAGTTAGCAACAGCTTATTATGCACCAACTATGTACCAGGTACAATGCTAGGCACTGAGGATACCAAGACCAAAGAAACAGAGGAAAATGGCCAAATTGAACCCAACGGTCCAGATGTTGTAGACTTGTGGTTAGAAGCCCTGAGTTCAAATCCTGGTTCTGACACCAAGAATGGAGCCCTGAGCAAATCACTTCACTTCTGAGTTTCCTTATCTATAAAATAGGGAGAAGGCTTGTACTACCTACTTTAATTGGTTTGCGAAAAGGGTACTTGGTGAGCTCTTAAGTGAGCTATTATGATCATGAACCGGGGTAGAGGACGACTGGATTATGGTCTCCTTTATTGTGGGCACTGGGCTTCTGTTGATGCTGCCTGAGATCCCATCGGCTTTTGTGCCAGCCCTGTCATGCCCTTGATGTGGGTATGATTGGGCTTGCCAGCCGAAGAAGCCCTTTGTTCTTTTGCTTGAAGGTACGCAGGCAAACACTCTTGCTTCTAGTCTGATTCATGGTTCATTGGCTAGATGGTCCCTTCTGACTCTGAGGTTATGACTCCCATCCTGTTTTTCATGTCACCCACTCAACCCAGCCAAGCCTCTTACTGTCAGTCCTGTTGTCCCAGGCCTGCCCCTGCTCCAGTTCCCATGTTACTGGACCTTTTATGCCTTCCTCACCAGCCTGAGAGGGGTCATAGAGAGAGATTGAGAAAGACCTCCAGGAAACCTGGTGAGGTTTGAGCTGAGACATGGAGAAAGCCACGAGTCACAAGGGAACGAGGGAAGCATTCCAGGCAAGAAGAAAAGTTAGTACAAAGACTTAGGCTGGAGATGGAGGTCAAATGGCAGGTACAGCAAATGAGCCGATGGAGCTGGATTGTAGCAGTCAGCGAATCTGGATCCAGAAGGGCCTTAATAAGCATCTAATTCAACAGCTCCATTTTACAGAAACTGAGGATCAGAGGAAGGAGCAGGCTTTGCTCAAGTCACACAGCTAGTGTGATTAGAGCCTAGGGCTTCCATCCCCAAGTCTGACGGGCACCATGACTCCATGCTGCCTCTGAACAGAAAGCAGGACCTTAGAATATAGCCAGAGAGCTGGAAGGAATCTCAGAGGCATCTAAGCCAATCCTTTCATTTTGCAAATAAAGAGATAGAAACCCAGAGAGATTAAGTGATTCCTCCATAGTTACACAGGTAGCAAGTCAGGCAAGCCTAGAGCAGGATACATACAGGAGTGACCTGAAGGTGTCTCCCACTGCCACCAATGAAGTCCTGGCCCTTATCCCCTCATGCCTAGTCTAGCTTCCCAGCTCATAGACTCTTCCTCCTCTGGTGTCTCTTGCATATTTCTGCTGTCTTAATCTTCCTTTATGTTTATTTTGGGCAGTTAGGGGGTGCCATAGTGCACAGAGCACCAGGCTTGGAGTCTGGAAGACTCATCTTCATGATTTTAAATCCAGCCTCAGGCACTTAATAGCTGTGCAACCCTGGGCAAATCACTTACCACTGTTTGCCTCAGTTTCTCCATCTGTAAAATGAGCCAGAGAAGGGAATGGCAAACCACTTCAGCATCTTTGCCAAGAAAACCCAAAATGGGCTCATGAAGAGTCAAACACACTCTGAACAACAACAAATGTTTGTTTCTCTCCGTTTTAATTGTTCATAACCCTTCAACAATTTTCTGTTGCTTTTCCAAAAACAAGACAAAACAAAACAAAAACAAAAAAGAGCCCAACTATTTCAAGGCCTTCCACCGCCTGGCTACCTTCCCAGCCTTATCTCCTGCTTTATTTCACATACAAACCCTATGGTTCTAACCAGCATGATGTCATGGAATGAGTCTGGGACCTTCAAGACAGGAGACCTGTGTTCAGATCTTAACTCTTACACTTATTATCTTGTGTGACCCTAGGCAAATCATACTGCTTTTCTGTGATTCCAGTTTCCTCATTTTAAAAATTAGGATGATAGTCCATGTTTCATCTACCTCCTGTTGTTGTGAAGGACTCTTTGTAAACCCCAAAGCTTTGTAGAAATGAGAACTATTGGTATCAGCCAAACAGGACTCTCTGCTCCCTGAACATACCAAGTATTTTCCATCATCTGTACTTTAGCTCATTCCACCTGGAGTTCTACCTGGAGTACCTCCCAACCACCCCCATCTCCATTAAGCAAGGTTCACATGATTCAACTCTGCCACCACAAGCTTCCATGAAGCTTTCCCCATTCTTTCCTGCCTCCACCACCGCCACTAGGAATGAATTCTCCCTCCCCTGCACACCTATAATATCCTTTATACCTCTCCTATGGTACCTAAAACCTACTACCACAGGTTACACATTTTGTGTGTATGTATTACTTCGGTGTCTATCCAAAAGAGTCAAGATTTTAGCCAAGTGGTTCCTTCCTCCTTTGATGCAGAATGTGCCTTCACACATTTGTCAAGTCAACGATTGTTGATTAAAAACCTAGTACTCTGATAAGTTCTGGGGACACAAATAGAGGCAAAAACAAAACAGTCCCTATGCTGGAGGGGTTCACAGTTCAAGGGGGAGACGACATGCAAACAATTACGTACAAACAGGAGAGGTGGAGGGGATGCTTCAGAGAGAAAGCACTGAGATTAAGGGGGCCTAGGAAAGACTTCTTGCAGGTAGGGGGACTTTACTTGAGACATGAAGGAAGCCAGGGAAGCAGGAGAGCAGAAAGGAGGATGGAGAACATTCCACGCATGGGGAATAGACAGTGAAAATGTCTGGAGTATGTAGACAGTGTTTTGTGAAAGGAATGGCAAAATCAACGTCCCTGGTTTTCAGGGTATGTGGAGGGGAGTAGTGTGGGAAGAATGGAAAGATAGGAAGTGAGCAATTTATAAAGGGTTTTAGAAGCCACACAGAAGACTTTCTATTTGATCTGGGAGGTAATGGGAGAACCTTGGAGTTTACTGAGTGTGGATGGGGAGATGGGGATGTCGGGGTGGCCTGGGCAGGACTGTACTTTAGGAAGATCAGTTTGACAATTGAATGAAAAAAGGACTGGAGCGGGGAGAGACCTTTGTTGATAGTTTTCTGACCACGCTCAGCCAGGCTGATCTTTGTACATCAAAACATGTGCATGCACATGCATGTGAACACACACACATACACACACATGTGCAAAGAGTCCGTCCCCAACCCTGTTATGCTGGAAGCCCTTGGAGCTTGCTGGGATGTGTCAGAGCATGCAGCCCAATGGCAAAGTCTTCAGAAACGAAGGGTCATCTCCATAGAGCAGAGGAAGGGCTTTTGTGAACCACGAGTACATCGCCCTTCTCCACGGTCAGGCTGTGTGTTTTGGGGAGGATGGGGATTGTTTCTTGTTCTGTACCCTGTAGTGCCTAACATGGAGGCCTTACCAATCACAGATGATTAATAGGCATAAGTTGATGCCCAGTAAGCGTGTCCAGTTTACTCCAATGAGCATTTTTTAAGTGACTATGAGCAAACCATTGTGCTAGGTGCAAAGGCAACAACCAAAAGTCCCTGTCTTCAGGGTGCTTTCATTCTGCTAGAGGGATACAAAATGAATCATATATATGATTTTATATATACACACACATATATATGCTTTTGTATAATATGCATGTTCATACATGATCCTTTGAAGGGGGAGAGACAGAGACAGAGAAAGACAGAATTACAAAGAGACAAGAGACAGAGACATTGGTCACCAATGGCAATCAGGAGAGGTGATTGTTCCTGCGTTGAGTCTTGAAAGAATCCCAAGGTACAAAAGTTAGAGATGGAGAAGGAGTCCCATCTAGCTTAATACTAGCTAGCATTTATAGAGCACGTTGAGATTTTTACTAAGCACTTTACATATGTTATCCCACTCCATCCATGCAGCAACCCTAGGAGGTAAGTGCCATTATTATAACACCCATTTTGCAGATGAAGAAACTGAGGCTGAAAGAAGCAACTTGTCCAGGGTCACACAGCTAGTAAGTGTCTAATGCTGGATTTGAAGTCAGGTCCACTGCACCATCCAGCTGCCCTCTGGTGGACAGCCTAGCCAGTCTAGCTCCTGCTTCAGATTGCATGTGCCTGGTGGCTAAGAGAGAAGTTTCAGGGTCAGTAGTCTGATGAGATGCTTTCTGACACACCTAGACCAAAGGGGACCCTTCACCCTCCCCTAAAAAACCCTTTATGGAGTCTCTGCTTCTTTTTGCTAACTGGGCTCACCCCCTGCTTTTTAGAGCCTACTCAGTGGACGCATCTTAGAATATGAGCTTAGATTCATAAAGCCAGAGAACATTAGAATTGACAGGGACCTTGCAGAGATCATCCAAGCTAACCTTCACATGCTCCAGGTGATGGAAGGGAAGACCAAACAAGAGAAGTGACCTGCCCAGGGTCCCATGGCAAGTTAGTACCCAAGCTGGAAGCAGAACCTAGGTCTTCTTATTACCAGTCCAGGATGTTTTCTACAACATCGCCTTGTCCTGATGCCTGGACAGGTGGCTGTATGATGACATGTAGCTGCCCACTCTGTAACTTTCCTGTGATGGGGGCAGGAGGTGTCAATATGGTTGATATTTCATAGGTGTAGGCAGCAACCTGGAGAGTCCTGAAACATTGTAGTGAGGGGCAATGGAGAGGAAAAGGGGAGAGAAGATGTGGAGAGAGGAGAGAGAGAGAGAGAGAGACAGACAGACAGACAGACAGAGACAGAGACAGAGAGACAGAGAGAGACATAGAGAGAGACAGAGACAGAGAGAGACAGAGAGACAGAGAGAGAGAGAAAGAGAGAGAGAGAGAGAGAGAGAGAGATTGAAAGAAAGAGGTTAGAGAAAGGAAGAAAAGAGAGGAAGAAAATAAAACGAGAAAGAAAGAGAGAAAAGGGAACATGATGAGAAAGGAAGCCAGAATAAATGTTGGGTGAAGATTAGAAATGTCCTTGATTGGGATGCCAGGAGGAAAGAAGAAGATACGTATTTATTAAGCTCTATCTACCTATGTGCTAAGCACTTTACAAATATTATCTCAGGGTCAAGAAGATAAAAAGTTTAGTCTCAGCTATTGGTTTTCCACTAAATACATGTTGCCTGCAAAGCATGAAAATGTAACTTAGCCCAACTGTACCTGGCCAAGGGAATCTTCTCACCTTGGACTCTTTCCTCCGGCAGGTCGATTCCTACAACTCAGATCCCCTGATCTGCCACACAGGATTGAAGGTTTGCTTTGGCATTCAGCTGCTGAACGCCGTGTCTCGGGTGGAGAGGGCCCTCCCCAGGCTGACCCTTCCCATTCTGCTGCTTCAGGGATCCGCTGACAAGCTATGTGACAGCAAGGGGGCCTATGTACTCATGGAAGCTGCCAAAAGCCAAGATAAGACCTTGAAGGTAAACCTCCCCTGGGCATCTGCACTGTGCTGGCTCTGGAACCAGCCAGGATGCCACGTGTGATCACCAAGTCATAGAGTTAAATCTGGAACAGATCTAAGAGGTCACCAAGTTCACTCTTGGTCATGTTTTAGAGAAGGAAACAGGTTCACAGGGGTCATAGAGGTCCATAGGTGCCAAGACCTGAACCTGGGTCCTGTGATTCTAACCACAGTACCCCACACAGCCCTCTGTATTGGGCCTGAGAGGACCGACAGCCCAATCACCTCTGAGCTGTAGCAAAATCAATCTGAAACACAGGTACTATTGACTCTACCTCATTCTGTCCACACGGTCCAGGGGGGTGTGTGTGTGTGTGTGTCTGTGTGTGTGTGTGTGTGTGTGTGTACATTCCTAAAGCCTCTTTTGGAGTTGTTGATATACAAGGCATTCTAAGAGCCTTAGTCTTTATCTCTTCCTCTCTTCTCTCTATCTCTGTTTCTCTTCCATTCATCTCCACACCCCTTTTCTCCCCACTAGTGTGGTTTTCATCTTTAACAGTTTAAAAATGCACTGAGACTTAGGAGCAGAGTGAGAGCAGGCTTACTTTAGGAGAGTGCGATATGTGGAAGGACCTTAATTGGTTCTGATTGAGCAAAGGACTCTGAGCTTGAGGTGAGAAGGCTGGAAGAAACCTTTACTACATTCTAGAATCTCCACCTTGGCTTTTGGATCATTCTGTGTGAGTAAGAAGTATTGGCCCACGCTCTTCCATCAGTGACCAAAATGCAAAATGGCGCACAGCCCCTTCAAAGAGGGTGATGCTGAGGTTCGTGCAAGGGTACCAGAGGTCCAGTCCCTTTGATGTTGCTGGTCTCCTCCTTCTGTCTCTCCCCGCTGGGTAGTTGTGCACTCCTGACATCCACAGTGTTATGCTCTTCTCAAGCTACAAATGTTACTAAGATACTATGACACAGGCCTATGGGAACTGTGATGAGCTTGTTATTTACCCAGCAAAGGTAAAACTGAGAAGGCTGCGGACACCCAGAGAGGCTGAGCAAAAGAGCCATAGTTGGTGGGGGGCGGGCATGGCGTCCTAGGCACAGACTGGGAGGGGTTCAGACAGAAGAAGGGTCTGGATCAGAAAACTCAAACCTTGATGAGCTTTGCATGTGGCAATGATAGCCCCAAAGGAAAGGACGCTTTATAAGAGTGGCTATGGGATGAGAGCTTACATCTTTATAGCCCTGTTAGATATACAAAGCACTTTTCCCCACAACAACCCTGTGAAGGAAATAGTACCATACGTGTATGGGGTGTGGGTGCACACATGTATGGTATGTGCATATGCACAGATACCACATATATGTGTGCACATACATGTGCGTGCATATGTATCCTTGTACAAAGCACATGTGTGTGCACAGTGCTGTGTTTATGTGCGTGTATGTGTGCATATGGGTTGTGTGCAGTGTGTTGTGCACTGTGCACATGTTGCATTATGTGCACAAATGTGCCCCCGCATGTACAGATAACAAAATATTATACAGCGTATTGCCCATATAGAAACATGTGTACGTGTATGTATGTTTATGTGTGTGTGTACAACATGCATGTTGTGTGCGTGTATACATGTATACTATTTCTATATAATGGCCATTTTATAGATGATGGAGCAGAGTCTCAGACTGGTAAGATGGTAGCATGACCTGTCCTGGGTCACCAAGTTCTTTAGCTTCCAAGCTGGGATGTTGTGACACCCAGGCCAGGGTCATTTGCCCTATGCCACACTGCCACCTCCTAAATGGCTGCCGTTTTGGTGCTGATCGCCATCAGTAAGCCTTTACTGAGTGTCTGCTGGTCTTTCCAGCCCCATATTTGTAGACAGATTGAAGACTTGAATTCAAATTCCATAGACATCTCTAAGGAACCTGCTGTGTTTGCAGTGGGGCACTCACCATTAGCGAGCCTGAGGCATAGGTCCACGTTGTAAGCTCTCCTGTTCATTTCAATTACCCATGTGTGTCTTCTCTTTGTTCTGCCCTTGGTGGCTCTGACAAGCTTTTTCTCTTGGCTGCAGATCTACGAAGGTGCCTACCATGTCCTCCACAAAGAACTTCCTGAAGTGACGAGCTCTGTCTTCCACGAAATAAAGATGTGGTTCTCTCAAAGGATAGCTTCAGGAGGAGCCACTTCCAATCCCTAAGCATATCAGCCTGGTTACCATGTCACGGTCTGTGGGAAATAGGCAGAGAAAGGGGTGGAAGCTGGTTTCTTGGCTTCGTCTTACCAAAATCTCAAATTGGAGGGATTCCTAGCACAATTTGCTTTAAAAAATACGTAGACATTCCAATTATGGGATGACCCCCCCTGTCAACTATTTGAACATTTCCCTTAAGGGGAGGGGGGTGGGAGGGAGAAACCCTTTATGGAAAAAGGGTACCAGGTAGGGAAAAAGCTACAGGCAAATCTCAAGATAGGTCTATATGCCAATGATTCTAGGAAGGAACCCCTGTGCACCAACTCTCCCAGCTCCCATGTGGTTTCTCTTGGAAGCCTGGTATTACATGTGGGGCGGGGGGAGAAAGGGGGGTCCTGTCTCTCTACCTATGCTGCAATAATATTTGCAGGGGTTTTATAACTGACACTTTGTTGTTTGTCCTCCTAATGTGATCTGTATCAGAAGGACTCCTGCCCTGTTCCCCTACTTCCCACCTCTCATTTGCTGTTCGGATAGACAGAAAGTGAGTTCTACAAGCAGAGGAGCCAGGGAGGAGATCTGTCTAGTCATGGGGTCAGTGTAAGCCATTTCATGGCTAGTTCAGCTAGCTGGGATTGTAGAGCCTCCAGGGTGAGGCTGTTATCCCACAGAAAAACTCAACATGGGGGCATGTTAAGCTCCTTCTCAATATAATCAGGTTTTCAGGGGAAAATCAGAATGAAATGTTCAAAAGGAGCATGAAAAAAAAGAGTAGACGAACCAACATAACAGGAGACAATTCTCTATTTTCCCCAAATAGACCCTTACCCTTTCAAAGGACAGAAACCCTGGAGTTGACAGACATATCTGCTCTATACCTTCAAAGAGTCTGTCTTGACTTCTTTAACCATTGACACTATGAAAGAAAAAGCAGTATTTAATAGAAAATGTTTAACATATGATGCATATTATAAGAAATATAGTATTTTGGTGATTGGGAGAAGACTATCAGAGCCCAAGGAGGGTTTGAGAAAATCTTGCTTAAAAAGTCTATGGTGGATGTAGGTGAAACCATAGAGACCCAAGACAGTTGTCCAGCATTGCTCTTCACATCTATGTCTTCTTCAAAGGGTGCCATTAGGATCACTTGTATCTTTTAACATGGCCCTAGCTATTTGTCTTTGCCCCCAGCTTTGCCCATCAGCCTTGGGGGAAGACAAGAGTGAACTCTGCTGATGGGGGCCCAGAGGTGTTCCACTGCTCTTTGAAGATGTTCATCACTCTGATGAACGGGACCTAAGGCACCTTTCCAGGGTTCCTCCCTCTACCCATATCCCCCAAACTGACTCTCTGGAAGACAGCAGCTATGTCCACAGCCATCTGACAGCTAAGGGCCAACTCTCTCTTGGAGTAAGAACCAGCAGGACTTGTGAAATATAAGCATTAGAAATGGGATGGTTTGAGCAGAGAGCTAGTGGCACCAAGAACACTATTTGGGTGGTCTGCCATCAAGGAAACTAGAGCAAGTCGGAACTGCCCAGAAGATGCTTGAAGAGACCAAATGAGAGAAAACAGGAGCTTGCAAGGTGATGCTGGTGTGCCTGATGAGCAAACCCTGAAGATAGTCTTCCTTCCTTCATGGATTCTGCATGGAGAACACTTCTTACACCAGGGTTTCCCATCAAGTCTATGGTATGCAGGGCACCAATTGGCTTTGCCGGATCTAGCCCAATTCATCCCCAGGCCCTGAATGATGTGGGAGCACAGAAGACAAGCTGACTTAGCAATCTTACCGCCTGGGTAACTGCTCCCTAAATTCCATTTGGTGCCTTCAGAACGAAGTGTGGGCCGCTGAACATTTCCTGGAGAAGTCACCAGTACTGAGGGCACAGCTACCTCTGGTGGAAGGATCTGGCTGCTCCAAAATTGCCAGCACACTCTCCCCAGTCTTGTCTGGTTCATTGGGAATGGGCCTTGGAGAAGAGATGGGGGAATCATTTGCCTCATTTCCAAGTCTGCCCAGCACAGCCAGGAGAATTTAATAGCCCTAAAAATACAAATGTGGGAAAGCCAGAAGCAGATTGGAGTTTTGTATTATTAACAAGCAGAATCCAGGGAAGAGTCACTTCCTTAAATCAATGAGGGAAACTTGTCTTCTCTCTCTCAGGCCCCTGACAGCAGACAGAGTAGAAGGAGGCAGAAGGAGGATGCCTCCGACCCTGATTCCAATCCAGTGGCCAGCTTCTTCTCAGGTGTTTCCATCTGCCTCCCTTTGCTTCTTTTCTCTTCCCCTCAGTGAATGCCAGCAATAAATAGGGGGTCATGTGGCTAAGACTCTGCAGTACTGTCTTTTCCTAAATGGACTTTAAAAAAAAACAACTCTGCATGGTTCATCAGATACACAGCTGTTGTGAAGCACTGAAAGGGACAATTCAAGGAGCAAACCCCCACTACAAGGGTCCCTCCCACCCATCAGTCTGCAGGACTCATTTCTGTTTCCAAAACTGCACATAGATGCCAACCTCACCCACTGAAATGCCAACACCAGTTTCACAACAGAGAGGGAAAAATTACATCTTTCTACCACCCTGCTGAGAAGGGAGATTTGGCCAAATGCCTTCTTCCCTCCCTTTGCAGGCCTCAAACTCAGCTGTAGATCTGAAGGTGAGGCAGAGCCTTGGAAAAGGCATTTGCTGAAATATACCTGCCACGTCTCCCAGGAGCTAAAAAGGTGCTTCTTGCTCCTGTTCCAGCTTGGCTCATTGCCACTTTTGTGGGGCACTAGTTTAAATGACTAGGTTAACAGTGACTGGCAGCAAAAGCTACTCCTGGTACAGCCTCACCCATGCCTACCACCTCCAGGAGCCCACTTTGGCCAGGAGAGCCTTGGCTCAGGGAAGAGTTGATGAGTCAAGCCACCTCAGAGAAATGGAAACCTCTTTCCCCAGCTCCAATCAGACATGGCTACCTTGGTCACCTAGCTCAAAGGCTACTACTCCAGGCTGGCAGGAGGGTCTTACTCCTGAGCTCAGTTCCAATGAGATCCAGAGAATAACAAATGACCCCTGGTGAGATCATGAGCACATAGTAATTTCATATCCACCTTAGCCAGGGCATTACCAAAGGCAGGAGACAGACAGGCACCTGTGGGTTCATTGGCAATAGACTCCATAGTCCATTTGGTTTCAGATGTCTAGATTATGTTATTCCCTCTCCTTTAGAGTAAATTGCTTGGGGAGGGAAAAATAATACAGAAATTGAGTTCTGGGCAAAAAGATTAACCCACATATGCTTAGCAGGACCAAAGAATCCATCAAAAGAGCACCTTTTTTTAGTTGAAGAAAAAAGCAAAAATCTTGAGTAGGGCCCTTAGCCTTCTAAGCCGTGAATGCTAGTCTTTAAGATGGGAGAACTGATCACACTTATCACCCTCCCTCTTCCCCCAACAGTTCCTTGAAAAAGCATCCCCCCCCCCCTGCATCCAGCCCTCCTAAGCCAAGGCCCAGTGAGTACTGGGAGGCAGGACCTAGTCTTCCACTGGGCACTTTGAGGCACAGACACCTTAGCTATGTACTGAGAAGGTTTCTGAAGCAAGGTATGTAAAGGAAAACTGACTTTTAACAAAACTGACCCAGGTGCTAGGGCTATGTCACCCAACTGCCAGGGGAGGGACAGTCCCCCTCAGACTGAGTCAGTCTGTTATGGGACAAAAACAAGCAGAGGTTCCCAAACTTGTAAGGAACAAATTACAGAAATCTGAGTAAACTGAGGCAGCCAGCCATGCCTGGCACCCTGGAAGGTGAGATGGAAATAGAGGTCAAAAAAGAAGAGGAGAGAGAGAGAGAGAGAGAGAAAGAGAGAGAGAGAGGGAGGATACCAGGGACTGACAAACCAGAGCTGAGACCTATCTGTGAAGAAATTGTATCCAACTATTAGAATGTGAGCTCCTTGAGGGCAGGACTGTCTCCCTCTTATATTTGTATCCCCAGCACCCAATGGGCACTGAATAAATGCTTGTTGGTTGAGTGTTGGTACCTCTCCATCCAGTCCCTTTAGTCTTAAGGGGTTTTAAACTGCAGACATGTGATGCCCAGCACCTTAAGCATGGTAGGAGCTTAATAAACACTTGATTGAATTGCACTGGATAGGAATGGATTAGATTGGACTGGATGCGTATGCAAAACTTTTGCATAGGAATGGAAACCAATTGTTGCTGGTGAAGGTCCCATGTCCCCTGGGAATCTTACCCTTTCACCAAGCCCCTTGTCCCTAGTGGTGACGGGGAGGCAGCAGGTGGTAGCTCAGGTCTTGATTCCAAACCATGTGGACTTCCACCCATCAGTGGCACTGCCTTCCTTGTGCACTATTTGATGGAACTGGGTTTTCCTTTAAAAGAAGACTACAGCCCAATCACGATGGAGCAATAGTATTCTGTGCCTGCTTACCTTCTTCCTGCCCCCATCACTCTAGCATCCAAAGGCCCTACATAACAAAAGGCCAGAAGCATCTTCTGTTCAATGCTATTTTCCTTCCCTGTCCCCAGCCCTGCACTTTAACCTCTTGCTAACATAAACCTATCGAGACCCCCAGGTAATTCCTAGCCCATTCCTCTTGCCATGTTCCATTGCAGTTCAATGACATATACTCATATAGACTTTTAGTGGGGCAAATGTATACAAGTTTAGAACTATTACAAGAACACAGTGTATGATTACTGTTAATCAATAATAAAAACATATGTTTTCTGAATGGCGTTGGATCTGTGTGTGTCTTTCTTCAGCAGAACCCAAATGCTGTAGTGAGCAGTTCTTGAACATTTCTTCCCAAGACCGGAAAATTACAGTCTTCTTTGCTGAGATGTTGCCCCACCCCCATCACAGCTCAAACCCCTGTTGGGGGCTCAGCGAGAGCTGTTTGAGGAGTGGGCACAGCTCAGGTCAGTATGACAGGTGTCCCCCCCCCTGCCCATCACCACTGCCAGGCCCCTCCTCATCAAGGACAACCACACAATTGTGAGGTCAAAGGAGAGCTGGGGTGATAAGACAAAACTGGTGCAGGAAAGTGCGAAGGATGCTGGATTTGGTGTTGGGACATGAGTTCAAATATGACCTCTGTTATTTGTTGCTTGTATGACTTTGGTCAAGCCACTTCCTTATGGTGTGGGGTCCCTATGGTCAGTTTCCCTATCTAGTGATGAAAGAGTTGGTCTAGGTGGTCTCTGAGTGCCCTCCCAGTCCTAGAATTTTTGCTCCTGTGATCTTCACGATGTTTGCTGAAAGTAGTTGCCCCTCTTCCTTTCCCATTTTCCTTCTCCGTCTCTTTCCCTTCCCATTCTTTCTCTTTTTTACTCTTTCTCCCATAACCCACCAGCACATGAAACTTTAAAAGGAGCTTTTAATTTGTTAATTTATTGCCTTGGCTGCCATGCACATTTTCTGTTTTTAATGGAAAAGACCAATGAGCCGAATATTTGCTTTCTCCCAAAACCAATAGATTTATGTGTGTTTCTTTCCCCCTCTTGCCTAAAGCCATTAGCTCACATTTATGTAAGCACGTTATAGCTTCCTTGTGCAAAGAATCCAAATCTCAGAAGCCAATAGCCTGATCTTACACCTCTGGAGTCCTGCTTTCAATCTGGGAACCCTTTCTCTCTCTACTGAACCAGGAGAATAAGAGGAGGAGGGAGAAGGGAATGGGAAAGACAGCTTAGTCAGGAAACAAGTTGAAAACAAAATTTAACTCAGATGTTTCTTTCTCACAGAATATATCTGGCTAGATCACATTTTGCAGTTGAGTACAGGAGATCCCTGTCCAGGGACCAAATAAAGACCAGACTCCTTTATCTGATGTTCATCTCAGCAGACTGGACTAAACTAGTGCTTTCCAACTCCAAAACTGTGTGATTACTATAAATGACTGACAGATAAAAACCATCACACTTAACAGACCTCACTCCTTGTTAGGCTGTGGCTTTCATAGGGCTTGCCTGAATTAAGCATCAGTCACAGGATCAGAGAGCATTAGAAAGGAAAGGAAACTAAGGGTCATCTTGTCCAACTCCTACATTTTATAGATGAGAAAACTGAAGCTTAAAGGGAGGAAATGAGCCATTTTATTTTTGAGGAAAATGGCAAAATGGAAGGCCACGTTTAGACTCACTCATCATTTGAAAAGAAAAGCAATCCATGTATCGTTTTGGGTTGATAATGAGGCAAGAACCATGTGAAATTATGTATAGCTGTAGAGGCACAGCTCGGAGGCTCAGTGGATAGAGCACTGGGCTTGGAAGCAGGAAGACTTGTCTTCATGAGTTCAAACCTGGCCCCAGACACCTACTAGCTGTGTGACCTTGGGCAAGTCACTTCACCCTGGTTGCCTCAGTTTCCTCATCTGTAAAATTAGCTGGAGAGGGAAATAGCAAAGCACTCCAATATCTTTGTGAAGAAAACCCCAAATGGAGTCACAAGAGTCATACACAATTGCACAAAAACAGCAAAATAGACCTAGAAACATGGTTACATCAGACCCAGACAAAACCTTAGAGGTTTCATAAATGGGGGAATTGAGTCATGGAGCATCAAAAAGACTTGTCCAAGGTCACACAGCAAATTAACAGCAGCAGAAACAGAACTCCTGATGCTTTGGCTTCTAGGGCTGCCCAGGAAATCGTGACAAGAACCAGAGGCTGGTGAAGGAAGTGTCAGAGGTCTGAGATAAAGAAGACTGTGACGCTAAGGAATACTTTGTAGGACTTTAGGCAAGTCCTTTCTTTCTTCTGGAGCCCAGTTCCCTCACCTGGGAAAGGAGTGGGTTGGAGTAGATGCTCCCTAAGGTGTCTTGCAGCTCCAAAGCCTGTGCTTCTGACATCCAGTGAAGATCTTACCTTGAACTGAAAACCGTTATGTATTCAGTCGAGGAATATTTATTAGGCACCATTAATGCATTATGGGTACTCTGAGGGAAAGAAAGTGTATACTCAGCCTCCCACTGAGCCACACACACCCCACGGCAGAAAAGTCAGGCTCAAATCCCCCACGATGGCTGTCCTTATTGCTCCCAATGTTTCACAGAAGGAGCTGGGGAAGGAGAGCCGGAGGGAGACAATCATTCAAAGGGACAGGGGTCCATAAGGAAGAGCAGAAGGCCGGGGAAAATCAGGGATAATTGTCACTTCTTCATATGGTTTAGGATAGTGACCCACCAGAGAAGGATCATGTAATTATATCATTTTCCCTGCAGCATCATTTCATCCTCTTCCAGCTCCAAGAAGGAAATAGACAATAGTTTTTTCTTCTTCAATGTTCCAGTTTTTCCAGAAAGATAAAGAAAGCAACTATTCTAATCCCAATTCTTCCACAACTCACTTTTCTTCTTGGGACCTCCGTTTTCTCAGCTGTATGCTGAATTGGTTCCTAAAATCGCAGGATTATAGGGCTACGGTTGGAAGGGACTTCACCGACCATCTAAGCCAACCTCCTTGTCTTTACTTATAGGTGAGAAAAGTGAGCCCCAGGGAGGGTCAGTCAAATGGAGAGGAAGCAGCAGGGGTGGGACTAGAATCCAGAACTTCGGACTCTAGGCTCAATGGATGAGATGATTTCTGAGGTCCCTTCTAGACAGGAAATCCTGTGGTTCTGTGTTCCTAAGGAGAGCTATGCCCCTGGACATCTGGAGACAACAAGCCGGGAGATGTCAGAATTCTACACTTTGTCATTTAAGCCTAATTACTGCTCAAAGCTAAATGGAGATGAAAAAGCTCTGAGGGGGAAATCAGAAAGAAAACCCTCTTCATTTTTCTCCAAGTACTTCTCCACTAACACCTGGAAAAATCCTGATTATTAAAATATTTAGAGTGATAAAAAGCTATGTAAGATGTATGTTTATTCCCATTTGACTAGCAGTGAAGAATGCTGCCCGTCCCGGACAGAGGAAATAAACTAACCAGGCAGAACGAGAGACACATTATTGCACAGGACCAATATGGGGATCTGTTCTGCTTGACAATGCATAGGGTTGTCAAGGGCTTTTTCTTTTCTTTTCCTGGGGGGGGGGAGGCGGGGAGGCAGAGGGAGTTGGGGGAGAAAATAAATGTTAATTTTTTTTAAATCAATTTTAAAGAAAAACCTGTATGTCTCTTGATGGCCCAACTTTATTCCCCAAGTGAGTTTGAAAGACCATGTACAGAGCAGCTAGGTGGTACAGTGAATAGAGCACTGGCCCTGGAGTCAGGAGGAGCTGAGTTCAAATTCAGCCTCAGACCCTTAACACGAAACTAGCTGTGTGACCTTGGACAAGTCACTTGACCCCAATTGGCCTACCTCCCTTCCCCCCAAAAAAGAAAGACTATACACTAAGGAGATTTTGACAGTTTTTTCAGACCTGGGGTCCCCACCCCTACCCTCACACTGCTCTCCAGTCCCACTCCCCACCTAGTTCATTTTCTGAGACTTTTTCTTATTGAACTGTCTAAAACATCAAAGCATCACAATTCTGGGATGCTGAAGACAAGTAGAACCATGGAGTCATAGATTCAGAGTTGAAGGAATCCTGGAAATCATTTAGTCCAACCCCTTTATTTTGTGAATGAGGAAAACCAGATCCCAGAGAGATTAAGTCTTTTAAGGGTTCCTTACAGCTCTACTCTATTGCCCAAGGACTTATCCAAGTTCCCAGGAGAGAAGAAGAAGAGCTGGGATTTGAACTTGGATTCTCTGACTCAAAATCCAGGACTCTTCCTATTTTGTCCACTAGGGGGATGTTACAAGAGCACAGGTGAGTGACAGTGAGAATTGCCCAGGGCTGCCGGCCATAGGGATAGAGAGATGGAAAGATAGACGGATGGATGATGGATAGATAGATAGATGGATGATAGACAGATAGGTGCATGATAGACAGGTGGATGATGGATGGATAAATAGCTAGCTAGCTAGCTAGATAGATAGATGGAGAGATAGATGAATGGATGGGGGAAGGAGAGACAGATGACAGACAATGCAGGTAAGAAGTACAGGTGGATAGAGTATTTATTAAGTGCTTGTGGGCTAAATTCTGTGCTAAGTGCTGAATATACAAATAAAAGCAAACAAGATGGTCTCTACTCTCAGAAAGCTTACTTTTGAACAGGAGAAGCTGGAAAATAGGGGGTTGGAGGTGGAGAGTATACCCATTCAAGGAACAGTGAATAGAGCACTGGGGCTAGAGTCAGGAAGACTCTACTTTGTGAGTTCAAATCTGGCCTCAGACACTTACTAGCTGTGTGACCCTGGGCAAGTCATTTAACCCTGTTTGTCTCAGTTTCCCCTTCTATAAAATGAACTGGAGGAAATGACAAACCACTTCAGTATCTTTGCCAAGAAAACCTCAAATGGGGTTACAGAGTCAGATAGGTCTGAACAACATTAGCTAGGAGTGAAGTCAGTCTGGCCCTCAGGAAATGGGGTTCTGAGCCATCTAGAGAGAAGTCCCCTAAGTGGAGGCACTAAAGCAGCCACCTGATGTGAGATGTTGCTAATGTTAGTAGCTGAGGGTCCCTCTCATGGGGAGATATAGGATTTGCTTCCAAATAGCCATTAACCTATATCTTTATGGGTTGTTGGGTTTCTTTTAAAAATAAATTATTTTTTGTTTTCAACATTCATTTCCACAAGATTTTGAGTTACAAATTTTTCTCCCCATCTCTCCTCTACTTCCCACCCCCAAATAGTGAGCCTACTGAATACCTCTTCCCCCAATCTGTTGTCTCATATCCTCCCCCATCATCCCCCTAACTTTCTACTACATCAAGATAGATTTCTATATCCCAGTGCTTGCATATCTTATTTTCCAGTTGAATGTAATATGTGTTAACATTTGTTCTTTTGAAACTTTTGAGTTCCAGAGTCTTTCCCTTCTTCCCACCTCACCCACCCCCGCCCCTGAGAAGACAAGCAATTCAACATAGGTTGTACATGTGTATTTACACAACACATTAAGACTAACTATATTTCCCTCCCTCCTATCCCGCCTCCCACTTATTCTGTTTTCTTCTTTGACCCTATCCCTTTTCACAAGTGTTTGCTTCCAACTACCTTCTCCCCCAATTCATCCTCCCTTCTATCCCTCCCTCATCCCCTTCCCTGTAGGGTAAGATACCCAATTGAATGTGAATATTATTCCCTCCATAAAGCAAATTAAATGAGTAAGTTTGTCCCATTCCCTTTCACCTTCCTGATCTTCCCCTCCATTGTAACAGTTTTCTCTTGCCTCTTTTATATGAGATAATTTACCCTAATCTATCTCTCCCTTTCTCCTTCTCCCAATAAATTCTCTCACCTCTTAATTTTATTTTAAAGATATCATCCCTTCATATTCAAGCCATCCTGTGCCCTCTGTCTATGTATACATGTACACACATATACATATACTCACATAAATATTTATACACACATATATCCTCCTATACAGACATATATGTGTGTGTACACATGTATATACATATATATTCCTTTCAACTATCCTCATATTGAGAAAAGTCTCATGAGTTACAATTATCATTTTTCTAAATAGGAATGTAAATAGTTCAACTTTAATAAGTTCCCTATGATTTCTTTTCCCTGTTTACCTTCTCATGCTTCTCTCCCTTCTTGTATTTGAAAGTCAAATTTTCTGTTCAGTTCTGGTTTTTTCATCAAGAAAGTCCTCTATTTCATTGAATGACCATACTTTCCCCTGAAGCATTATACTCAATTTTGCAGGGCAGGTGATTCTTGGTTTTAATCCTAGCTCCTGTGACCTCCAAAATATCATATTCCAAGACCTTTTATCCCTTAATGTAGAAGCTTCTAAATCCTGGCTTATCCTGATTGTGTTTCCACAATTATAAAATTGTTCCTTCCTGGCTGCTTGTAATATTTTCTCCTTGACTAGGGAATTCTGGAATTTGACTATGATATTCTTTTTCAAGAGGTGATCTGTGAATTCTTTCCATTTCTATTTTGCCCTCTGGTTCTAGAATATCAGGGCAATTTTCCTTGGGAATTTCTTGAAGGATGATTTCTAGGTTCTGTTTTTGATCATGGCTTTCAGGTAGTCCAATAATTTTTAAATTATCTCTCCTGGATCTATTTTCTAGGTCAGTAGTTTTTCCAATGAGATATTTCACATTGCCTTCTACTTTTTCATTTGTTTGAATCTGTTTTATAGTATCTTGATTTCTCATAAAGTCACTAGCTTCCAATTGCTCCAATCTAATTTTGAAGGAATTATTCTCTTCAGTGAGTTTTTGAAATTTCTTTTCCATCTGGAAAATTCAGCTTTTTAAGGCATTCTTCTCCTCATTGGTTTTTTGGGTCTCTTTTGCCATTTGAGTTAATCAACTTTTTAAGTTGTTATTTTCTTCAAAAAAATTTTGGGTCTCTTTAGCAGGCTATTGACTCTCTTTTCATGATTTTCTTGCATCATTCTCATTTCTCTTCCCAATTTTTCCTCCACTTCTCTTACTTGATTTTCAAAATCTTTCTTGAGCTCCTCCATTTTTGGGGGAAGCTTTTGATGTAAGAGTTCTGACTTCATTGTCCTCCTCCAGTTCCATGCTTTGATCCTTTTTGTCCCCAAAAAAGATTGTATGATCTGATTGCACTTCCTCAACTTGCCAGTTACTTGACTCTTGAGCTTTTTGCCATGGAAGAACTCTACTTAAAGAATGGAGAGAGCTTTGTCCCAAATTGCTGGGATTTTTGCAGTTGCCAGAGCTGTTAGTTGGGTGCCCTCTATACAGCCCCTCTGTATAGGGCTCTGGCTCACTGGCCACATACCCCAGGACCATCACTCAAAACCACAATCCAGATCCAGATAGGTCAAGGCAAGAGTGATTACCCTCTGCATGGTCAGTTGGTCCCCCTAGGAACTGCAGGCCAGGAGCTCTGAAAGCAGCCATGGGGCACCATTGCACTCCCACTACTTCCCACCCTGGGGGCAGGGGCCAGACGGCTGTTCCTTCAACAGAGTTACTGACTGACCTTTTATTTTCTCTTTGGCTTTTATGTATTGAGAAGGCTAGAAGCTGCCATAGCTATAGCTGTCTGCTCTGGTCAGTCTGGGCACTGGTCAAGGCTGCACTGGGGCCAGAATTGGGGCTCACTGGGGACTGCACTTGGCTCCCAGCATGCTGCAATAGACCTTTCCTGTCAGCCTGCCAGGCTGCCTTCAGCCAGAGATTTGTTTCTCTCTGTCTCTTTGTGGGTTCTATAGCTTTAAATTTTGTTTAGAGTAATTTTTGTACAGGTATTGGAGATAGCTGAAGCTGGTGCCCATGTCCAGTTTGTGCTTTTACTCTGCCATCTTGGGTCCCATTTTTTTCTGAGCATATTGGGGCCTTGGAAAGAGTCAAGAGATAGGGACAGGACCTTCAATTTCACTGGTATCAGGAACTCCCACATGAGCTTTCTTTTCCATTGTGGACTGGTGCCTACTCTGAAACTGATAACCTTTAAGATTGTTTAGAAGAGAGGTGTTAAACACCCAGTGGCCAGCATAACCTGAACCAAATAAAAATGTAATTGGGAAATATTTAACAAAAATTAATAAAAATGTGATAAAATGTAGATGTTAATGTGATATTCTAAGGTACTATGGGGCCCACAGAGATCCTTATATAAAGGCGCCCCTATTTCTGAGTTTGACACCACTGGTGTAGGCAACGGGAAACAAAAGGGGGGTTACATGTGTAATCAGGGCTCTGCCTTGGGAAGGTTACTTGGGCTGTGGTCTAAGGACAGATTTTTTTTTTCTGAAAAGGTAGGGTGGTTGAGAGTCGAAACACAGGTGAGATACTAAGGGCTGGGACATTTAGGGGGTGATTATAATAGTCCTAGTGATGGATAAGCAGGACCTGGCACAAAGGAATGGGACTGGAAACAGGAGGGCTCATTGGAGAGACTGCGATTGTGGACACTGGAGGGCTGGAACTGATTGGATGTGGGAGGTGAACAAGACATTCATCAGAGAGGGTGGGGCCTTGAGACTGTAGGAAGACATAGAGCAGAATCTCTACTATCTCATCAGCAGAAATAGAAGGGATACAAAAAATTCACCTCCCTCTCTCTTCCTTCTGCCCTCCCTCTTTTCCTTGCAGAGGCAGGGGACTATGGTTGTGCATTACATAAAATGGCAGACTTGATCACTCCATTGATAAGTTTTGATGAAAGCTTTCCCCACTGCCTTTTTGTTTCTTGCTACCAGGGATGGCTTGCTGAGTAGAGGAAGGAGGAGGGGTAATTCTGAAATAAAGGTGATGATTTTTTAAGTTCTTAAAATAAAAAAAGCAGAAATTGGAGAGAACTAGAAAGTAGAACTGGTTTGCAAGAAATGATTGAGTTCAGTGTTGGATACATAGAGTTTGAGACACTGGTGAGCCACCTACATGAGATCCACCTGGCAGAGGGAAATCTTATGATGTGGGGCTAGAGGGAACATCACCAAACCCCTCATTTTATAGATAAGGAAGCTGGGCTTCCATAGGGCTCAATGATTTGTCCAAGGTCATATAACTAGCAAATTTCAAAGCCAAGGTTTGAAGCCAGGTCTTGGGAATGTAGGTTGAAGCTTTGGAGTTTAGAGCTGAAAATAGGGAGGATGACCTGCATGAAGACTGAAACCATGAGCGAGAATGATATTGCCAAAGGCAAGAAGAAGGAGAGCTAGCGATGGACAAGAGTTTGAGGGAGTGGGGCCTCCAGGGGAGAAGGTACAGGGAATCGGCAGAATGTAAGTAAACCCTTTAGAAGCTGTGGCGAAGGCCCAGCTGAGGGTAGCTAGCTGGAATTTTTAATGGAGACAATAAACACGATTGTTTCTTTCTCTAGGAACACAGCAGCCCAAGAAGAGAAAGCAGATGGCAGAATTGTCATGGCAGCCACAGGGGTTGTGGCTGGTTCTAAGATCCTGATGGGAGAGCCAGTATTGCTAATACAGATGCCCAGGAATTGTCCTGGCTGGGCATGTGAGCAGGTGAAGTTAGAAGCAGGTGATAGAATGGGAAGAGGATAGAGGAGACCTGGAATCTTTAAAATGGGAGAGGGCCAGGGTCGGGATTGGTGACTTTAAAGAAGCCCCATGAAAGAGGCTGAATAATTGACTCATCAAACTACATACATGTTTCTCACTTGAAGAATTTCTTTCTTGAAGCTCCCCATAAGAAGAGATCACATGCCCACTGACCCCACAATGTTGGAGGGGATCTGACTGCTCAGATCAGCATCAAGGAAACCGAGGAATTGGACAAACAAAATTCCTAAATGCCAGCCAAGTGAAATCCTGAGATTCCAGGTAGGCAAACAAAATTCCTAAATGCCAGCCAAGTGAAATCCTGAGATTCCAGGTAGGCACAGGTGAGAAAAGACTTTAGCCTCAATGATTACAGTTATAGGAAGAATGGTGTTCTTGAGAGGTCCATCCATTCAGATTCTGACACATAAATAACCCAGGAAAGGGCTGTTGGCCTCCCAAAGGGGGCCAGAAGGCCAAGGCAGCCGGTCTGAATAATGAGCCAAGAGGATTATGCCCTCCCTCTCCAAGTTCCTCTAGGAGACAGAGCCAAAGGCCTTGCAGGGAAATAGCAATAACTTATATTTCTATTAGACCTTTATGGTTCCCCAAGAGGAGCTCTCCTTACAAAGATTCAGTGAAGTAGACTCTCCTTTCAAAGTGAAGTGATTTTGCCCAGGGCCACACAGTTAGGAGGCTCTGGAGTCAGGACTTGAAGTCAGACCTGAAATGGATGCCCATGGGCTCCCCTATGTACCATGTTGCTAATGCCCAATGCCCAAAGTCTCAGCTTTAGAAATCTGATTGCAGCCCCTAGAAGCACACTTTTCAGTTCTGCCACCTCTCCCCCACAAAAAGGCATCATTACCCCATAGAAGTTTAGCAGCTTGAGCTGATAGGGGATCCCAACAAGGCCTGGAGGGAAACATGCTTCAGAAATCAACCTTCTCTCCAGAGCTGGCATAGGTAAAATGAAGGATCCAAAGCTTATTGCCAAGTACACCCAAGCTCCAATTCCAGGACTCCATGGCCATGCAGCAGGCCACACCCCCACCTTCTCATGGTCAGGAATGCATCCTTTTCTCCCCAAGCTGGTTTTGCTGTAGGCCTGAGTCAGAAGAGCAGCTTCTTCCTGAGGAAGCTGGGCCAGCCTTCTCCCCACAACCCTCTGAATTCCCTCTGTTGGGGCCCAGGAGGAGCCTGGGACCCAGAGTCCCAGAGCTGATGCCTCAACGGGCCACCAGAGCTGAGAAACCAATGCCTTCAAAAGCTGGTGGATTTGCTGGAGGCAGAGAAAACAGATCTTGGCTGGGAAACGAGGAAGACAGAGCCCCAGGGAGCAGCTTCCAAAATAAAACAGATGAGAAAACGCAGCCAAGCCCCAGATATAATAAACCCCAGATAATTAACAAGCCGTCGCCGAGATAATCATAGGGAAATATATTTTTATTGCCGCACACATGCTCCTCTGTTTTATTTTTAAATAGTATATATTAGAATAGATCTTAGCTCTGAAAACCTGCAGTTTGGGCATATATTTTTTGAGGGAAAGTTGCTCAGCAGCTCTCTGCCCCTCCCTTCCCTTTTCTGAGCAAGGGTGCCTGGGGCAGCCTCCATAAACAGCCTGGGGGGAGAAAAGGGGAGGGAGAAAGCTCTCCTCACAAGCCCAGATCAGTCTTCTCTGGGCTTAGCACAATCCCCAGGCTTTGTCTGGCCTTGGCATCCTTGGGGGAGCCCAGGTTTTCCAACATCCCAGCTTTCCCAGGATTTCTTACCCCGTCTAAAGATCACTCTCTTGTATCCCCACCAGGAGAGTTTGGGAAAAACCTGTTTGTGCTTTGAGGGGGAAAAAAAATAAAGGAAAGCACCCATTGCTGGGCCCCAGGGACCGAAGTACTCAGCCTGGCCCTCAACTGGACCCATACAGTGCCTCCTGCCTCTCTCCCTCTTACCCAGAACCTGAGCTAGAGACCAGGGGACTGGCTCTTGGCCCATGTGTGCTCAAGGGACCACATGGGGAAGGGACATGCCCTGAAGCAATGCATGCTCTGGGACCTCTCTGATCCTTCTAAACAGAGGAAAGGAAGATGAGGCCAACAAGCAGATCTTCACAAAAAGACCCTTACCCCCCAAGAGGCAGATGAAGACAATCTTGCCCCCAGAGCCTTCTTTTCCCCCATAATAAAGGGGCCAGCGGGAAAAGCTCAATAACCTGGATGGAATAAGGCAGGTTGGGGAAGAATGAACTACACAGCCCACATCCCAGAGGAGTGGAAAGCACATCTGCCCCATGGCCAGCGGTGTTGGGGGAGGGATTTGCACGCACATATGTGGTCATGAAGAGAAGCTGATCTTGTCAACACTTCTCTCCTTTGCCTAGCAGAAAAATACATTCTTGGCTTCTAGGAACAAAGATTCAAGACCTATAGTGACTGGGGCTTTCAACCTCAAGGATATAATCAGTACTTGGAGAAAAACCCCTTCAACCCAACACTCCCAGATTCAGGGGTGGGGGCAGGGGTAATGCTGATCTCAAAGCCATTTAGAGAAAGCTGTCTAGACACCATGGCAGGTGTCAAACCTGGCCAGGTCCCTGTGTTCAGGTCAATGCCTCTCTGCAGCAAGGGGAAGCCATACCAAGCTCTCATCAGAAAGGGGAGGGGAACATTGGGTCCCCCAATTAGCAGCATCTATAAGTCAACAATCCAGGCCAATGTTGGCCAAGAGCTCCTCCAGGACCTGCAGCCTCTGGCTGGCCTCCTCAATAGCACTATAGGTCTGCACGTTGCTGGTGATATGGAACCGGATGTCATCCACTAGGGGGATGGAGTCCGTCTCCTGACGCTCAGCCACGGCCGCAGCCTCCTCCTTCACTGCTGCCACAAACTCTTCCCGTTCCACTAGCTAGAGAGGGGAAGAAGGGACAAAGGTGTGGTCAGAAGTCCTGGGTGGGAGAGTGAGGGGATGCCAGAGACTCCAGTTTAGGGAAAGTCTTCCTCAGTGGGGCCCAAATCGAATTCTCTCTACCCAGTCCTTCCTTTCTCCACCCCCCAAACTCAAGGGCTCCTACCTTCTCGATGACCTTGGCCATGAACTCCGTGCACTGGTCCTCCAGACGAGTTAGCTGGAACAGCTTGGCAACCTTCCAGACACCAACCACATTATCCTCATCCAACACCTGGGCTAGGCTCCGACCACAAAGCCGCTTCAGGCCAGGTAATAGGTACATATCAGCCACACACAGCACATCATAGGCAATGTCAGGAGACAGCTGCAGGACACACAGGGTATGGCCTCTTGGGTGGGGACTCTAGTCTAGGACTACATCCCCACAGTGGAACCACAAAGAGCTCCCACATGGTTCCCTTTCCAAACAGGGAGAGAGAGGTGGGATTCCAAAGCACATCCCCAACTGGCTACTCCCCTGCTCTAGGGCTTTGAATAATGGCAGAATGAAGTCATATTCCTTCATGCGACATTCAAAGCTCTACAATCTGACTCTAGCTTCCTGGTGAGACCTCTCTCAAGTAATCGATAATCATTTATAAAGCACCTACTATGCACCAGACCCATATGCTAAATTCACCCTCTCACAAGCCTTAAATTTACCAGAGATACAAAACCAAAAATGGAAAGTCTGTCCTTGTGCTCCCAGAGTTTATATTCTACTAAAGGTCAGTGTAAAAACATGGGCATAGATAAGTCAATACAAAACATAGTCAAACCAAATCCAAAATGATTTCAGAGAACATCAACTGAAGGAATGAGGGAAGGACTCTAGCTAAATCCTGAAGGGAGCTGGGGATTACCAGAGGCAGAGCATCTGAGGTATGGTGGACTCCTCCTCATTCACACTTCCCTATCCTGGGCTTTCCTTTCTCAGTGACTGCTGACATGATTCCCCTTGCCCAGAATGCCTTTCCTCCCTGCCCCCATATCTTTATGAATTCTAGAATGTATTATTAAAGGGATGGACAAGGAAGCTCCATCTTCTCTTCTTGCAGGGTTACTTAACAAGCTGGAGGAGGGTGCTATAGAATGTCTGTCTAGATGTTAGCACCATATCTGACTGTCTGTCCCTCATGCTATTCATATGGACTAGAGAGGTGTGAACTGGGACCTGGCTGGACAATCAGACCTGAAGCGTTGGTCAATAATGGTTCCCCATCAACCTGGAGTGAGGTCTCCATCCAGGCTCTTGGTTCTAACGTTTTTTGGTTTTGTTTTTACAAATTAGTTGAAGGCTCATATGGTACACCTATCAAATCTTTAGATGACACAATGACACAAAGTTGGAGGGGAGAGCAATTACCTTGGACAACAGAATTAGGATCCAAAAATTTCATGACAGTCTAAAACACTAGGGGGCAGCAAAATACAGTGGGAAGGAGGTGGGAGTCCCAGGACCCCAGTTTATGCTTATCAGCTGTATGACCACAGATAAGGAGCCCAACCTCTCTGAGCCTCAGTGTCTTCCTCTGTAACATGAGGAGGCTGGACTTCTAAGGTTCTTTCTAGTTTTAGATCTATAATTCTATGTTTAGGTAACATCTAAAAAGATATTTAAATTTTTAAAAAGATGAATTTTAAATGTAAAGTAGACTGTAAAACTTTTCACCTGGATTTCTTTTTTTTTGGAGTCAGGTATATGGGAGAGGAAATAAACGCTTGTTAATTGAAAAAGTCAATAAAAGTTTGTTTTTTAACCCAGTAGAAGGTAAGTGCCTTGAGGGCAGGGGCTTGCTTACCATCTACTGGGTTAACAAGCTTTTATTATTCTTTAGCACAGTGATGAGTACAACAGAAGTATTTAATAAATGTTGAATCAAACTGGGTTCAGAAAATAATTTCTCAAGCACTAGATGAGAGCAGCCAGCTAGAGGGCAGCAGCTCATATGAAGGAAAGCTGGGGCTTTCCTAGAATCTGGGGTGATGAGGTAGCCAGAGGTGCTAACTCTGTTAGGCTGCAGCTTCCAAACCAAGGAAAGGGACAGGCAGTCCCAGGCCCCTTGACTGTGGTCAGACTACATCAGGAGGCTGGTACTGAATCCCGAGTGCTAAAATTAGGAAAGATGTGGATAATCGAGGGAATATCCAGCACAGGGCAATAAGAACAGTAACAGGTTTTGAAATCAAGCCATTTGAAGGAAGACTGATTGAAACCAGGGGTATTCAGTTAGCCTGATGACACAGGTGGCTTCCTGACCATTGGAGCTGTCCTGAAGGGCCATGGGCTGCCTTTGGAGGAGTGAGCTCCCCAACCCCAGGAAGCTTCAAGCAAAGGCTGGACAGTCACTTGCTGGACATATTGTAGAGGAACCGGTCAAGTGTGGCTTTGGCTTAGGTGGCCTCTGAGATTTGTCATTCTGCAACTGTCCAGCCCCTCCTCAAAATATAGTATGAATATCCCATGGTCTCCTACAGTCAATCTTTATCTCTCATAAAGGGTCAGCCTCTTCTGCTACACACAGAGTCACTGGGCGTCTTCCCCACTTCCTTCTCCCGACCAGGCAATGACCCACTTACACAATGCTAGGACCTTGCTGTCCATTTTTTCTCTCTTTTCCAGCACTCAGCTAAAGAGCATCCTGCACACACACTGTAAATGCTCAATAAATATGAAATGAAGCACGTGAATGACTGAAGAGCGTAGGGAACCCCAAGAGGGAAGCCTGACCTCAGTGTCATCACTGTACATGTAGTACAGCACGCGGGTAAAGATGTCGGGGGAGATGCCGTGCAGGGTGACCGCAGGGAGGCCAGGAGAGGCTGCCAGCTCTTCACTCTCGCTAAAGTGGTCATCCAGCAGGGCCCGAAAGTAGTCACTACGGCCACAGAAGAAGGCCTAGGGAAGGCAGGAGGAAGGGAGGGGTCACTCTGGAGGGGACCCTCTGCCAGCTCCATCAGATGACCACAGGACCACAGACTGAGAGCCGGAAGGTACCCAGTCCAATGCCCTCAGGATAAGTGGTCAGAGGCAGGATTTGACACCAGGACTTCTTAACTTCAAGGTTAGCACTTTCCTCTACACTGGCTGACCTTGTCCCCTAAGGGTCTAGGTTTTTTTCTTCAAGGCCTTCATACCTTTGCCTCCCCCTACCTCCAAGAAAATGACCCCCACATACCAATGCCCTAATGTTAGAGATCTAGGAATAGGCAAGCCCTGCAAGATATAACACGCTGAGGTCGAGGAAGAGACAGAGCAGGGATGTCTGGGGACAACAATGCCAAGCAGCAGGCACCTTGTGACATAAGAAGTTATAGTCGGCCACACGGAAGCAGACATCGGGACAGCTGCTGAAACTGTCGGTGCTGTCAAAAGGCAACTCTCCGAAGCCCACCTGGGGGATGAAGCAAGGAGAGGACTGGAGGGGCAGCCCAATTCAGAGCACCTGCTCGCTTGTGTCCCAATGCCAGCCTCAGATGAGGAAGTCAAGGCTCTATTTCAGAACCAGCACTCCCTAGACCTCCCACCCTCATCTCCCCACCATCCCACAGACAAGGAGATGGGCTGTTCATTCCCAGGAGCTTTAGGCAGGGATCTGGCATACCCGGAGCTCTGGAGGCAAGGCACAGTCTGCCAGCAGCGCCAGGTCTTCCCGGAGTCGGCAGTCAGCCGGGGGCGGCTCAATGGTCAGCACCTTCACACACGTCCCCGGCTTCGAGGCCACTGCCAAGGGAAGAGAAAAGCTTCTTTCTCTTTCTACCCCCAGGCGAGGCTGCCCAGCCTTACCCAACCTGGAGAAGCTCCAGTCCTGCCTGCTGCCCTCGATGACCAAAGGGAACAGGGCTCACCAAACTCATAGGCCTTCTTGCACTTAGTCTCCAGGCTGGTGATGAGCTCCTGCAGTTGACACTGCTTGGCTAGCCTCTTACAATCACTCACATACTCCACATCAATGTCCAGGCGGCCTGTGGAGAAAAGAGTGGTGGGGCCGAACTTCAGGGGGAGGCTTAGCCTTCCTAGCTGGGCAGGCTGCAGTCACTGCCCTGGATGTGTGGGGAAAAGCAAGGGATGGGCTCAGGACAAGGACTCCAGCCTCTTCCCCTAACTTGCTGTACAAATGCAGGTTGTGCAGCAACCTGCCTGTTTCCCCATCAGTAAGAAGCTAACCCCTGAGTTCTCCAGAAGTAAGGAAAAGCTTGGTCAGGACTTCTCTCTGATCTGCCTTCTAGCAAACAAGAGTCATACAGGATGCGGAGAGTTGTGGAACACCTGGAGAGTGGACACCTGCGGGCACAGGACTGCATGAGAGCATGACCCGGCCCAACACAACTCACAAAACCTTTACTGGAGGTTAAGGAGGGGCGTCCTTCTCAGGGGCAAAAACCAAGGAGGACTGTCTTATCAGGCCACCTGCCCATAAAGGACTCGTGCCCAAATTCCGAAATTCTCACAGTAGAAGGCCAAGGTTACTGGGTACTTTGGAATGAGTTCTGACTGATGCCCACTTCTGAAATGGGCGAGATGGACAGAAATTAACTGACAGATAGGAGATAACTGAGTCATGACCACCCCACCACCCCAGCTCTGCCAATCACCAGCCCCCAGGAGAGGGGCCACCTGTGTAGAGATACTGCAGAAGGGAGCCGAAGGCCATGGGATTGATCTGTGGAAAGAAAGGAAAGGTCAGGAGATCATGGGATCCCAGGCAGAGTTCTCCTCCCCCTCCCTCTGAGAAGGTCTAGTATCTCCTCAATCTAACAATTCCAGAGTCCCCTCCCCTAGGACCAGACTGACAGTTCTCCTCTAAGCCTTTGCACCCTTGAATTAACCATCAAGGCCTTGGGGGTGCAGAGAGGAGGGGAAAGGGGGGAGGGGAGGGGAGGGGAAGGATCCCAGCTCAGGCTGGGAATCCCATATGAATGAAATGTCCACCCAGGATAGGCAATGTGACTCTTCCTATTTCTGAGTGGTGGGGGACTAGGGACAGACCCTTTCATGACCCAGAGGGTGTCTTCAGGGCCATGACCTAGGCCATACCAGTGGGTGCTTGAGAGCGATCACACTTTTCCCCTTCCACTTGGTATCAAACATGTTGGCGAAGTAGCTGCTTCGGGCACTGAGGATGCATCGGTGGGCACAAAAGGACTTCCCATGGACAATGAAAACGATGTCGCTCTGGTAGCCTTGCTCCAGGAGCCTGGGGGGAGGGGGCTGGGTGGGCAGGGGCACGGAGGGGAAGGGGCCATGGGCCATGAGGGGGAAGTGGCTATCCTCTCATCCCTCCCCCATCCCTGTCCTCTTCCCAGATCCCTGACCCTGCACATGCCTCTTTTCAGAGCCAAGACCCAAGGCTTATAAACAAGACAGCAGCTGGAAGAAGCTTATCTGCCCCCAACACTCTTGGGCCCCTGAGTTGGCTCTTTTTTAGTCTTTACAGCTTAGTCTCTGATATGGGTGAAAAACAAAACACAAATTTCCAATTTTATGCCGAGAAAAAACTCTAGTGGCCATGGGGGCATCTGCTGCTCTCTGGCCTCCTTACAGGAGTGGGAAATGGCCTGAGGACGGTTCTGAGGCATGAAGGGACGCCCACTAAAAGGCCCAAATGGGCTGGTGACCTGAAGTTTGCTCCTTCTCCTCTGCCCCAGGGATGGAAGAAGGGAGCCCAGCAGCCTCAGGCCCTCCCCAGCCCCTCACCGCTGCAGGAAGTCATCATAATAATCCCTCTGCATTCGGGTGGAGGTGATCTGCTTGTAATCCCTCAACTCCCGACGGATGGTGTCACTCAGCGCCCCATACAGGCAGCGCTCCCCATCAAAAGTGTTGGCTTCACACCTGGCTCCTGAGGGATGATGGGAAATGAGCATGGCCGCTCTCCCTGTGGTCTGCCTGATTCTGACCCCAGCCCTCCATTCAGTGGTCCTACCCCAAATTCCCTAATACCAAGACCCCCATCCCAGCCCCACTGCCTCATACTCTCATGCTCCCTGGGACCCATCCTCTAAACCCATCAGCAGGGGTCATCATATAAACACCATGTGTTCCAACAGTCCCCAAATGGGGTTTACAGGATGAGGAGGTGGCGCTGTCAGGGTTAATGCTACAACAAAGAGCTAGGACTCCATTCATAAGGACAGTTCTATGAGACAAGGCCTCAGGCTGCTAGAAGAACCACAGAGAAAAGTGAGCACTGAGCGCCCTGCTAATCTCTGGGCTCAGCCCAGGCGGGGCACACACACACAGACACACAGACACACACAGACACACACAGGCACACAGGCAGGCGCGCACACACACACACACACACACACACACACACACACACACACACACACACACACACACACACACACACACCCATACCCCTCTGGTGCTTACCATTGGCCAGGAGGTAACGTACAAGCTCCTCATGTCCACACAAGCAGGCATAATATCTGTGAGGAAAAAATATCCAGCACATGCAGCCCCTTCCCCTCACACTAGGGCAATAAGGTGGGGGAGAGAGCAGAGGCCTCAAGGAGTCCAGGCTCCAATACTCACTAGCTGGGCAACAGTCTCCCATCTCTAAAATGGGGACATGGGGAAAGGAGAGAATGTCACACCTAAATGATCCACCTCCCAACTGAGACAGATGATACCACGTTAGCCTTAAAGTGCTCCAGAAATCAAACTATCATGGCCATGGCCAATCCCTTTCTCAAGGTCCCAGCTCTTGGATTGGCCCCCCATCCTTCTTCCCCAAAGGAGGTTTCTCCCCTACTCAGTGAACTCCAGTGGTTTTCCATTGCCTCAAGCACAAAACAGAAACTACTGTTTAACCTTGAAAACCCTATACAACCTGGCCCCAATCAACCTTTCCAGTTCAGTGGCCATCACTCTCTCCTGCACGCTGTGCAATCCAGCCAAATCAGCCTTCTCTATTATTCATACATGAAACTTCATTTCCCACCACCATACCTTTGTACCAGCCATCTCACCATGCCCGCATATTCCTAACTCTCCTCTACTTCACACTATCTTCCCTCTTCCTTTAATACAATATTCAAACACTTCCCACCACCCACTAGTGCCCTCCTTCCCACAGCACCTTGCATTTCACTACTTTGTATGTATTTACATTTATTCTTCTTGCATTTGTGCTGTATATATTTCTATGTCCCACAACAGTATAAGCTCTTTGGAGTAAGGCTTTGTCTCATTCTCTGCACTTATATCCTCAGTACTTAGCCCTTAATAAATACCGATATGAAACTGGGGGACTCTTTCCCCCAAAGGGAGGTGAGGATACTCACAGAGGGGTACTGTCCCATTTGTCCCGGACATTGATCTCCACGTCTCTCTGCTCCAGAAGGTACCTGAGTGGAAGGGAGGAAACCAAGGTTTGAGCAATGCCCCCTCAGTGGGAGTCATTGATCCCCTAAAGGAGATAGGGAACACTACTCATCTGTGAGACTGGGGGGCCCAGTGGAGAAGGACTAGAGAGGAAGCTTCCTCTCACAGGACAGAAAATGGCCGTGGGAACAGAAAAGCTGGAAATGGCAAGAGATGTGGAAAAAAGACTCTACAAGATGCAGTGACTTGTTAGCTCTGGAGGACAAGAAAGAAGAGAGTGAACCAAAGAACAGAAATAAGGAAATTAGAAGGAAGAGCTGATTTAAGAGGCTAAGATAAGCCTGGTTAGGGAAATGCTGAACTTACAATCCTGGCAGAATGCTGAGTAGGAAATTCTCAGAAGCTAATGGCAAAAAGAGGCCTGAAGCGCAGGAGAAAAGATGGCACTGGAAACAGGGCAATAATGATTGCTGCAGAGATGGCGTCTCAGGGTGGTTAGAAAGGCAGCCTGGGGGGTCGGGAAGGCCTGACCACAAGTTCTGCCCATGATACACCCTGGGCATCACCCTGGGCTGGTCAGTGCCTCAGCAAGGCTTTTAGGAGCCAAGGGGCCGGGGAGCCTTCTCCAGGGCTGAAGTCGTGGTCTGCCAAAAGAGACCGACAGCAGCTGACATTTCAGAAAGCCCTTGGAGGCAGAGGCATCAAACAGAGGGCCCGCTCTTGCTCTAACCAGACTCAGACATCACTGGGAAATATTTAGCGAAATAACTAAAATTATAATAGAACGCAAATCATGTTAATATGAGTTTGTTAAGTCAGCATGTGGCTTGAAGGAATCCTTACGGATGCTTTAGTGGCCTCAGTTGTATCAGTTTGACTCCACTGCTGTCAAGCAGTACAGAAAGCAGGCTTCTAAGTATCATACAGAAAGCAGGCTGCAAAGTCTTACGGTTGCTATTATTCCCATTATTTACAGATGAGGAAACTGAGGCTCAGAAGGTTCAAAGTCTCAAAGTATCAGGCCTGATTTGAATCGGGGCCTCCCCTGGTTCTGAGTCTAAAATCTCTTCCCCACATGATGCTGTCTCATGATCTCTGTTGCCTCAACCTTTCTAGCAGCTACTCCGTGGTTATCTACACACAGGGGAGGGCCGGAGCCAGACGAAACAGAAGCAGTCGGGGAATCAAGAGACAGAAGTAGACAAAGGAAGCCGCACGCGCAGGCACTGAAAGGAAGAAGGGAAGCCAGGAAAGGTGATGAGACAAGAACCAGTAGCAGAGGAACCAGGCGAGTGCAGTGAAGGCACAAGAGCAACAAGCTCAAGAGGAATGCATCAAATGAAGCCCAATGAGTCCAGAGATTTGGTGCCCTGGAAAACTGCAAGTCCAGTGATGAGACGGATCTTGTAAGATATTTTTTTAAGTGGATGGAAGTAAGGCATGTACACAATTCCTTAAGAAATCTGGTTGTTGTTTGTCCTTCAATCTCAAAGTGAACTGTGCCATCAGACAGGTGATGCCATGACATGAAGTCACGAGAAAGAGATAAAAGAAAGTACAGCAGGGGAAAGTAATGATGTGTTTTCATTATAGAGACTTGTGACAGTTTGGAGAAAGTCAGTGGACAGGGAGTGATTGGATTTGTGAGAGAGAGAGAGAGAGAGACAGAGAGAGAGAGAGAGACAGAGAGAGAGAGAGAGAGAGAGACAGAGACAGAGAGAGAGAGAACAGGGAAAACTCAGAGGAGATAGAGGGAGACAAGGGTTGCCTCAAGCTTGTATAGGGTTTTCAAGGTTAAACAGTACTTTGTATTTTGCACTTGAGACACACAGGTTGAAGGGTGGGCCCCTCCTCCTTAAGGCAAATACACTGAGGTGGAAAGAAGGCAAGGAAATGAAGTCTGTTCCAATGGTCGCTTTCTCTTAGAGAAGCAAGAAGTGAGATCATTTGCACATCAGCAAAATTTCTCCCTGTGGTACAGTGCATGAGGCATCCCCCTCCAACTCCAGGTTCTCATTTTGAATACTCCATATTCCTAGGTCCTAAGCAGTGACTCAGGGAGGCTTCCTTTGCTTGGGTTAGAGCTACCAAAGAAGTGGGGTTTTCATGCATAAGGATGACTCCATTGGGCGAGACAGGCTGCTAAATGATGAACTGGGGTGAAAGGCCTCCTCTGGGGCCTCTCTTACCTCAAGCCCTAAACACTACCCTCTATCCCCCCAAGGGGCTGTCTTGCCCTGTGTCCAAAAGACCCACTCCAGATCCCTAAGCTCTCCCAACAGATGCATAATAACCCCTCCAACCCCTCAAGAACTGGTTGCCTCTTAGAAGGCTCTGTAACTTAGAGGCCTGGCCTAGCCCCAGGCTGTAGAGGCTCTGAATTGATTCTACGTGGCTCATGCTTACAGTGGACAGGGCATTAAGAGCAAAGTCCGAGAGAAACCTAGACTCCTGGCCCTCATGGGATCTGCTTCATGCAGTGCACAGAGAAGCCAGCAGAGGGAGAAAGGAAAGGGGACTGCCCTGGTGGACAATCTCACCTACATAACAGGCCTAGTCCTTGGATTATATACCCAGGTAGTCACCTCTGTTGGTTGGAAAGAAGATGGATGGGCCCTGAATTCCCTGTAAGGAAAATACAGCTGCCCCGAAGACAAGGTGCAGGTGTGGGGAATAAAGGGCTCCCGGCAGGAATATGGCCAGGGAGCTGGACGGGGATGCCCGTATCCCCGTCTCAGGACTCACAGACACCGGGGAAGAACAGAGGCCGTGACCTTCTTTGCCTCCATGAAGAGCCGAACTCCACGTTATCGTGAGGACGCTCAGACTGTACTAGTGCGCCCATCACCCCCATTCTCCGACCTTGGCGATGCACCCCAGAACTGCCTCAGACAAAGGGGACTCTCAGGCCCCTCCCCTTCCTCAGCACCCACCCGGCACTACAGTGTCACCCTCCTCCCAGAAGCTGCTTGAGTTTTGCATGCAATCGCGCAACTCTCCACTGCCTCCTCCCACTCCCCACTTCCCCACCTCACTGCACCTTCACCTCCCCCACCTTCCCTGTGCACACTCTTCCCAAGCCCTGCCTCCCCGATCTCTGCTCACCTCTCCCCACCTACCCATCCCCCTCACTCTCTGAATATCCACCCCCACCAT
>CM053599.1:48667729-48685626 GCA_028646575.1 Pseudocheirus occidentalis | reverse complement strand
CGCTTCTCCAGGCCCCCTGCCTCTCTCACCGGACTCGGCAAACGTCTCCTTTCTTGCAGCTGATGAAGAGATCGCTGGTGTCCATGGCCTGGAGCGCTCATGACCCGGTGGGTTCGGGCTCGGCGGGGGTTCGGGAAGACGCTGGCGGTGGCGAAGGCGGCGTCGGTCCTTCCCTTTCACGGTCCTTCCTCGTCCCAGTCCCGGGGCGGATGTAAACACTGCAGGCCCGAAGACCCGGCTCCGCCCCCGGGGCGGGGCGGCGCGGCCGCTGCAGCGGCTGGAGCCCGAGGACCAACGACCCCACTGCCCTCCCGCAGGGTTCTAGGTGCGGGGAGCCTCGCCGGCGTCGGGTTCTAGAGCGACAGCTGCAGCGGCATTCTAGGCTACGCGACATAGACCGGGAAAGGAAGACCCCGGCCCCCACGAGATTATAATTTCCGAAAAGGCAGGGGCCAGAGCACCAGACGGACGGACAGACGTGGAGTCAGAGGACGTGGCTTAGAATTTATGCCCAGCAATGTGGACCTCCGCCAAGTCACTGAACTTCTCAGGGCCTCAGTTTCTTCGTCTGTAATAATGAAAGCGATGGACTAGACCTCTGTGGTCCCTTCCAGCCCAAATCCACGATCTCCTGATCCCTGTGGGATCCTCCAAATCACTGATCTCAAAAATAAGGGACTAGATGGCCTCTGGAGCCCCTCAGCTCTGTCAATGACACTGGAACTTAACTTTGCAGGTCCTTAGGTCTGTTTGGTTAGCTTGTATCTTTCCACAGCTTACTACCTGTTTATTGTTGCTGTCTTGAATCTCATACAGCTCCTAGTACAGCCCTTGCTCTTGGTAGGCACTTAAATGAGTAAACTCAACAATGCTGGCCAACACCAGATCCCGGGATCTTTTTTGTTGTTGTTGTTCATTTTTTTTCTTTTTGGAGAGGACAATTGGCGTTAAGTGACTTGCCCCGAGGTCACACGGCTAGTTTTTGTGTTAAGTGTCTTGAGGCCACATTTGAACTCAGGTTCTCCTGACTCCAGGGCCAGTGCTCTATTCACTGTGCCACCTAGCTGCCCCTCTCCCCCCTCACCCTAGGATCTTTGATTGCTTCCTATTGCTAATCTCTTCTATAGCTGACTCCAAGCCTACAGGCAGAGGTTACAGGGGTTCTCCGATGGTGGGCTTGGACAACCTTTTTGCCACCGGAGGACCTGGCATGGGTTATGAGATTGATATTTGGTGTTAGGGGCCCTCTTCCCCTTTCCATTTCTAGCCCCAGTTTCTACTGGGCCTTGGCTTTTAGTTAATTCCTTCCAGGCTATTTCCCCCCTCCCAACGGTACTGAAAGAGTCTAAAGCTGGCAAGATTGAAAGGAATCAATAGCTGAATGTTAGGATTTCAGGGTCAGGATAGGCAAGTTAAACCTCCCAGAACCTGTACCTCAAAGATTCAAGGAGGGCTAAAGGGGGCTCCCAGAGCCTGCACCTTATCAGGTGTGGATTGGTGGTTAGGAGATGTGAGTGTAAATTGGCTCCACCACCAACTAATGGTGCCATTTTGAACACATCATTTCACCTCTTGCCCTGGGCTTTATCATACAGAAAATGTGGCAGTTTGGGCTCAATAATTTCTAAAGATCCTTCCAGCAATAACATTCCATGACCGGGAATCAAATAACATTCCATGACTGGTTTCCTGACCCAGAATCAAATTGGCTGCTTTGGTGAGAGCACCAAATCCTAACCATAAAAATGATGTGGTTAGGGTTAGGGGTGCTCAAGACCCCAAAATACCAACATGCTGGGTTCTGCCAAATGAATTCGACTCAACTCTTCTCTCAGCCAAAGAAAAGTAAAATTTATTAAAAGTTTACCATATTGGGTAGACTCTTAGGTATCTGAAAGTCTTGCATTAGGCAAGCAGGGCAGAATCATTTGACACACAGGAAGTCTGTGCTGGGTCATTCTATGGCTCTCTCACACCACATGGAGGGAAGATGGGGTCTTATATACAGAAAGGTTGTGGGAAGCATCTAGGGGTGTTCTAGAAGAGGAGTTTGGGAAGGGTCTTCAGGAATAGTCAGATGAGGTCAGACTACAGTAATGAGTGATTAAGGGTGGGAAGTTGCTGGAGGCTACCTGGAGAGGAGAGACAATGGTAGGCCAGGCCAGTTCAAGGGTGGATCAGGAGGATCTAGGGTAGAAAATTGCTTGGACAGAGGAGGGCCAAAGACTTGGGACAGAGCCCCAACTTAAGGCCCATGGCCTCAGGCAAATGCCTTATGAAGATTCCAGGAGAGCTCAAGCGGCCTCCCAGAGCCTGTACCTCAAAGATTCAAGGACAGCTAAAGGGGGCTCCCAGAGCCTGCACCTCATCACATCTACATGCTAGACCATAACAACGCAGCACAAGGACCAGTACCCCATGTCCAGGGTCCTCAAATTATACCTCGCTGGCCAGCTTTGAGGAGGGTAGGATAAAGAAGATTCCAACAAAATCCCTGGTCAGGATCCAGAAAACGCCACTGATATATCAGAATCACTTTAGACACCCCTGTCCACTCTATGGACATGTCTGCACTAGGTAATCTTTGGTGACTCTTGAGAAGTTTCAGAAGTTTTGGGCACCACAAAAGAAGCTTTTTGAGGCTGGATTTCTCTAGGGAAGGCTGATTTGGTGGTTTGGGGGTCAGATTGATGAGGTATAGGCTCTGGGACTCTCCCCTCCTTTTTTGAGCTCTCCTTGATTCTTTGAGGTACCCTGGGAAAGTAAACCTTCCCAGGGAAGACATTTGCCTGAGTTTATGATCCTTAAGTTGTGGCTCTGCCCAAATCTTTTGTTCCAAGTTTCCCACCCTTGAACTGGCCTGGCCCACCATTGTCTATGGTCTCTAGGTAGCCTCCAGCAACTTCCCACCCTTAATCACTCATTACTGGAGTCTGACCTCATCTTGACCCCTGAAGACCCTCCCTACTGGACCTCAGTCTCCTCCTCTTGACCACCCCTAGATTCCTCCCACAACCTTTCTGTATATAGAATCCCATCTTCCCTCCACATGGGGTGAGAGCGCCATAGAATGCCCTAGCACACAGACTTGCTCTGTGAGAGCACTGTGAAATGGCCTAGCACTCCACGTGGTGAACTTGAACTTTCAATAAACTTTACTTTTTCTTTGGCTGAGAAGAATTGAGTGGAATTCTTTCTGCAGGACCCGGCATGTTGGTATTTTGGGGTCTCAGGCAGCCCTAACCCTCTTTGGGCACTCTCTCCAAGATGAGGACCGATGCAAATGTTGAGGCCTTAGTGAGCTTTCTAGTCGAGACAGGCCAAAAGGAGACAGGAACAGAGAATCAGAATTGAAGTTGTAAGAGGCCTCGGCAGCCATCTGGTCCAAGCTGGACCCAAAAGGAATGCATATTGTCATCCAACTTCTCCAAGCTTTCCCAACCTCCCAAGCCAGCCCCATCCACTTTGGAATGGCTCTTATTGTTAGAAGTTCTTCCTGGCATGGCCTAAATTTGCCTCTGCCACTTCTGCCCCATTAAAGAGTTCTACCCTCTAGGGCCAATTCCCATCCCCCAGCCCTTTAAAAACCTCTAGAGAACTATCCTGTTCCCCTTGAGTCTTCTCCAGCCTAAACAATCACAATACCTTCAGGTGAGCTTGGTTTTTCTCCATCTTCTTTGGTTACCTTATAAATCAATAAAGCACCTATTGTGTGCTGGGCACTGTGAGAAGCACTGGGGATACAAAAAAAAAGCAAAAGATAGTTCCTGTTCTCAAGGAGCTTACATCAATATCCTTGTTAAAACTGGCACTTGGGGCTGAGCACAATGCTCCAGCTGTTATCTGACCAGAGCAGGGGGCAGAGGGATCATCATCTTCATATTCCTGGAAAACATGTCTTGGTTTAGCCCCAGGTCACATTCGGTTTTGCTGTGGCTTTGTTGGTTTTTTTGTTTGTTTTGCTTCTGCATCATACTGCTGGCTCACATTGACCTTGCAGGCCACCAAGATCTCCAGAACTTCTTAATCGCGCCTCCTCCCCACTCTCCACCCCTCCCCATCTTGTTTTTTTGTTTAACCCAAGTGCATACGTTCATCCCTGTTGAATTTCATCTTATTAGATTCAATCCAATGTTCTAATCTCTTAAGATCTTTTGGGATCCTGTCTCTGTGACTATGACCTCTCCTCCATAGTCCTGGAATGTGACATTTATGCAAAATCTGCTCCCACAAACCCACGATCTCCTGGAAGGAACCCTTCTGCTAAATCACAGCTCTGGGAGCAATGGTCCCTCTGTCCCTCTTCTATGGCCAATGACATGTGACCCGGGCAAGTTAGTGCTAAGTCAGTGGAAGAACTTGAACCCAGGTGTCCTAACTACGTCAAGTACTCTCTCCGTAAGCCAGACCTTCTCCCCAAACTGATCTAGGGCTGGGGTCACAAATAATGACTTCTGCCCCTACTTCTGCAAGTTTCCATCACCAGATGGGCCTGGCAGGGCACAGTCACAGCAGGGTACAGGGGGAGGAGTGGAAAGAAAGACACCCCCCCCTTTGCCCCCACCAAGGATTCGAGTATGTCCAAACTACAGGAGACGGTCATCCAATTGAGCATGCGCAGCCTTGGGATCACCCACTGGGCCGAAACTAGGCACAACTGAGCATGTGCAGACCTAGGTGGGCGAGATGAGCTGGTCATCTCTTATCTCTTAGGAAGCGTTCAGGGACTCTCTCCCAGGCGCCCGCTGCACCCCCTTCCCGTTCCCCTTCCCCCAGCCCCCGCCTCACAAATGGGTCCCCTCTAACGAATTAAGAAAATACACCCTGAGCCCACTTTCCCTCCAACCCCAAGCTAGGATCAGCTCTGGAGACTCGCAGCCCCGCGCGGTACTTCCGAGTCTGCCTCTCGTGGGCGGGGCTTTAGGTGTCGGCAGCCTGCGCCTCTTCTGATTCGCTCCTGGCTCTCTGGCCGCGCCTCCCCGGTTCTCACGAGGCCCCGCCCCCGCGCATACACGGCCCCTCTGCTCCTGTCTCTTCTTGCTATCATGGTCGACCACTTCCGTGGGCTTAGAAAGGACCCCGCTGCCGCGGAGAGAATGAACAGGAGGCACGTTTCTGCTCAGCGTCCTTAATCCAGAGCCAGTTTAATCAGTTCCACAGTGCCGAAGGAGCTGACTGGGAATAGGGAAAGGATATCATCTGCCCTTTGCTCCCCCCGCCCACCCACCCCCCATTAATAAATAATCGCTGCTTCCACCTTCGGGCACATTGCCTGGATCCCCGGGGAACAGCACTCTGCCTGCCCTGAAGCACTTAGGGTAAATCGCAGTTGCTACTGGGGTGATCCCAGTGATTTTGGGGAAACCACCCCTCAGCAAATTGAGGTCGATCAATAATAGCACACGAGAAGTCAACCTGGCAACAGCACAACACACATCGAGAGCGTCCAGAAGTAAAGCGTTGTTTCTCTAACCCATGTTTGGGGGAAACGGGCCGGGCAGAATTTGTGGGCTGGTTCATAAACCTTGGTTGCATAGACCAAGCATAAGTGGCATCCGAGATACCTGGGAGGAGGGGGGTAGGAGAGGCTCCCAAAGGAGAAAGGGCAACCTCATTTGCTAGCTTTCCCATCCAGTCCACACCAGCAAAGGGGAAATGAGGGCTTGTCGTGCTATAAACTGAGAAGCAGAGAGTGGGCTGCACAGTCTTAATCCCTACCAGGCTTTGGGCCTACCCCTTCTGTGCTTTGGGATTAGCCAAAGGAAGCTGTGGCAGACTGAGGTGGAGGAAGGAAGTGGGAGACCGGGGTGTAACATATTCAGGTTTCCTGGAGGTGCTTTCTGGTGGAACAGAAAATGAAGGTTGACCTGGACTCTATTTTCTCTTTGTCCCAGGTGCTCAAGCCTGACAGGGTGATGTGCTTACATTCTAGGTTCAGACACAAACTCTCATTACCCACAGTGATCTTTCTGGGTCCCTTTTTCACTTCATCAATTGAGAGTTAAGCAAGGGGAGCTCCACACCCTGGAGATGGGAAGAGATCAAGCCATCAGCTCTCTGCTTGGGATGCACAGGACCAGCAAAGAGGTAGATGCCAAGCTGGGAGGGAAGGGTGAGAGGTGATTTAGAGTAAAGGAAAGAGACATGACCTAGTGGTGGGCTCTGAGCAGAATAATACAGATTTGCCTCTAAAGCAGGACAGAATTGGGTACTTCTCTCTGACATACCTAACCTGACCTGAATGTGTTCCACTCACACCCCTTCAACAATATTCTGGTTTTGTCCAGAGTGCTGGTCCAATGTCCTGGGGTCGAAAGAAAGGAGTGTGTCTGGTAGTGGTGGAGGATGGAAGGGACTGGTCCCCCAACCCAATTCACAGGTGTGTGTCCTCCTCAAATACATCAGAGTCCTCAGGGTCTCTCTTGCCCCCCATCAGCACAGTCCAGCCCCCAGGCCCATTGACAGTGCTGCCCCCATTCAGGCTTGGCTGTTTCTCTTGCATCTCTGACTGGCTGTCACTGGCCACATCCAGTGTGGGGTTGTCATGGCATCCATTCTCCACGAATCGAAGTTCTTCTCCATGGGACTGAGAAGGAGATAAGAAAAATAAAAACTGTTAGAAAGAGGCTCAAAGAAAAGTCCCTTAGATGCCTCCTGAATCTAAGAGGAGGCAAGATGGATGAGCCATCCCAGGCCAGCCTTGGAGAACAATGAGGCCCTTTTTTTTTCTTGTCAAGGCCCTACATCCTGTTCACCCTACAATCCATGACTAGGAGTTAAGCTTCCCACCACCTCACTTACAGCACCCCCCCCATTTGGAGGGTGCTTTAGAGTTTGTCTAAATGCTTCCCATGCGCTCTGACTGGATCCTCACCACAGCTCTGGGGGGCAGTCATGGCAAACGCCAGTATCCCCATTCTCCAGAGCTGAATCAAGGCCTGGAGAAGAGGTGGCTGGAACAGGCTCACCATCTGTGGGACTGCCTGGCCTACAACCAGGTCTTTTAACTCAACTAGACTCTTCAGACCTAGTGCCACAACAAGAGTGGCCTCAATGCACCCTTTCTCCTGACCTTTGTGGAAATCTTGGGAGCTTGGGTCTCTACCCAGGCCCCTTGGAATTACTCTTGCTTATAATCTGAACAGTGCCTCGTGCCACCTTCCCCCTCTTTTCCTATTCCTTATACTCCTTCCTGGAAGAATCAGGCCCCTGCTCCCCTTCTGACAAGGCTGCCCTCTCTGTGTGCCCTCTGGACAGAGCTCCTTCTCGGGAGGCAGGTCTCTCCCTGCTAAGCTTCCCCTCCAGCTCACTATACAACATCATGGCAGGGACACTGGAGCTCGGTGCCCATTCTGCTCCCCACCTTGCTCTAACTCTTTTTTTTTTAATTTTATTGACTTGTTTATTTACTTTTAGTTTACAAGATTCAGTTACAGAATCACTTGAGTTTCAGATTTTCTCCCCTCCCCCCCATGGTGGCATACCATCATGCATGGAATCTGCAAACACTTTCACATTGTACAATAGTCTGGTTGTGTCAAAGTATTGTAACCAATGGAGCGAATAATGGGGAAAAAAAAAGAAACAGAATGAAACATGGAAAAGACCAATAGCATGTGTTGCTTCAGTCTCCATTTGAACTCTGGTCTTTCTAAATCTTTCTCTGAGTGTAGACATCTCCTTCCATTCTGAGACTTGTAGAGTTGTCTTTTAATTGTGCGTTGCTGAGAAGAGTCCAGTTTATCAAGGCTGGTCATCACATATATAATGTATCTGTGACTGTGTACAAATTTTTCCTGGTTCTGCTCTTCTCACTTAGCATCAATTCGTATAAGCCTCTCCAGGTAATTATGAAGTCTACCTCTTTCCTATTTCTTATACTTGCTCTAACTCTTAACTCAGAGAAGCCAGAGATTAAAGAGCAAGCACATGAAGCATCATGAGGTGGGAGAGAACGATGTCCAACCATGAGAAAAAGCCAGTTCCTGCTGTTGCCCCTGCCTGAAATTCCCTCCTCTCTACCTATTCAAATCTTCCATCAAGTCAGTTTATCAGTGACATTTCCTTTCTGTGAATTCCCAGAGTTCTTAGCATTGGTACCATGTTTGTGACTCTCAATTTCATACCACTGTGTATGGCTCATTAGCCTAGGTCTCTCCTACTATACAACTGGCTCTTGGAGGGGGCAGACCATGCCCCTGTTCATCTTTGAATCCTCTCCAGCACTGGGCATGGGCAGAGCCTCCACAAAGAACTGATGCATTGATGGGGATAGTCTGCCCCCTTGCCCCAGACCATTTTGGAGCAGCTCCCCCTTAGCCTGCTCCCCACTTCTCTGGCCATCACCCACTCCTCTGACTCACTCATCCCACTCCTTGCAGTCTTTGTGGTCCCTTGCCCATGGCTCACCATGTTCTTGAGCTTGGGCAGCCGGCGCTGCCAGCAGTTATAGATGAGCCCTAGTACGATGATGATGACACAGACAGAGCCGATGACAACCAGCACCACAAAGAGCTTCCCATAGTCACTCCGGACCTGGTTTGGCCGGGCCTGGCAACTGGTGGTAGTGGAGTAATTCTGGATGCCAATCTAGAGTAAAGACAACAACAAATGTGAAAGTATTCCACCTCGATGCACGCGGGGCCCTTGCTCAGCTGTTCTGGGGGTCTTTGAGGACCCCTGGAATGGCCTCCAAGCCCTTTCTGCCCCCTGCAGAAGTGTGTCTGGCAGAGAGGGGCTGGGAGGAGCAAGGAGCTACATACAAGCAGGGAGTCCTCAGGACCTCAAAGAGGGAGGGGCAGCCCACAAACCAAATTACCTGACATTCATCCAACTTAAACTGGCCCTTTGCAATTTCTCCCCATCGTTCCTAGTTCTGCCCTCTGGGGCTAAAATCACCAGTCTAGGCCTTAGTGACATGAATTTTAGGGATACTTACAGATAGCTCTCAAGAACTCCCACTAAGTGTTCAGGCTAAGTATTCCCATTCCTTCAATCAATCTGTGACAAGTGCCTGTCCTGTTCTCTTGGTTAATCCTCAGGACTGGGTGATGTCCATGGTGTCTCATTCTTAAAGGCATCCAAAATTAGATAATGGGGACTCTGGGAGCCCATACTGAGTGTGGAAAAGTGAACATTAGGAAGTAGGCCCTATTAAAAACAGCCCCAAGCAAGAAGGAACTTGTGCTCAGATGAAGAGTCAGTTGGAACTTCCCTTCCAATTCTCTCTTATTGGGATATGTCACAGAGCTCCAGGGTTATGGTCTCCCTCGAAGCCAATCCTTGTCTAGCCAGTTTGCAGACAGACAAGGCATTTGTATATCCTTGGCAAAGACAGAAAATTGGGCTCCCTCCTATCAAAAGTTATACCTTCATATGAAGTTACCCAAGGGAAGTTTTGATCCTCACTGTGACATGTACAATTTGACTTATCACAAAATAAATAGTAGGTACCATGAAGAGTGGAATATTTTGAAACAAAACATAGGAGCCTTTATAAAAAGTAATATTTAGATGTGCCCCCTGTTTTGCTCTCTGGAGAACTATACCCACCCTAGGTGGCCACTATTTTGTCTGCCCCCAGTTCTCCCTCTTCTCTCCTCACCAGTCCCCTTTTTGTCTATGGTTCTAGACATGAGCCTGGTCCTAAGATCTCCTTTCTCTGGTATTAATATGGGCTAGTCTATAGGCCTAGTACCACTCTCTCATCTCTGCCTGTTGAAGTCCTCAAGGCTCTCTTCAGGTGCTACCTCCTCCAGGAAACCTCCCTTGATCCCCACAACTGAAGCTCATTCCTACCTCCTCAGATTTCCTAGAGCATTATATCCAGACCTTCCTGTCACCCCCATCATGTTCTACCTCAAACCTAGCTCATTTGACCTCATGTTGTTTTCCCAGTAGATTGTAAGCTCCTTGAAGGCAGGGACTATCTTCTTTAGAATTAATCCAAACTGAGAAAGAATAGGATTAATTTTAAAAAAAACAACTTCATGAAGAGAAAATATGGAGCAAAATAACATAAAAATGCAAAACAACATAAAATAAAATGGGGAATGTGTAGGATATGGTGAAGACCTCTCATAGAATTTAAGGCTGTGCTTTCAATTCAGTTTTTCTGCAAAAATGAGTTGTTGACCCTGAAGTATTCCAGGAGAAAGCATGGGAACAGAGGATGTAAGCAATCTGCATGTTGTGTACTCAATCTGTGGGATCATCAGAAACCATAAAATATAGAATGTTACAATACTTGGTTCCTTGCCCAGTGATATTGTAAAGGACTATGAGATATCCCAGGAACATGAACAAGTACACAGGCTGCTTGTTCTGTACTTTGCCATTGGGGTAGACAGGGAGGGGGGTTGTGATTAGGGGTTCTATAAAAGAATCTATCTTATCTGTTCCTGGCACAGTCTGATGCTGAGAATGTGTTGAATACACTTGGTGAGAGTTGCCCTTTCTCTCAAGATTGTAATAAACTCCTTTCTACTTTCTACCTTGAGATGCCTCTGAGTTTAATTTGCATGTCCCACACAGGGAAGAAAGTTCTTTCATTTCAATCTTCTATTGTCACTTGTTGGGTTTGGAAAATCTGTAGCTATATTCTTTGTAGAAAAATCCTGAGAGAAGTTTGGCTTGGGGCTCATGAGAGGAAGAGTCTGAGCTGGGAATGAAATGTGGGTTTTACACATGGAAACAACACCTTCTCTACCTTTCCCAGGAAACAGGGCTGATTCTTAGCCAAATGGTGATGTCAAACAAAGTGTTTCTTGGGTCCTCTTTACTCTCTCCCATTTCTCTAACAACCCCTAACTATTCCTGGCCCTCTGGTGGGCTACCAAGGGTCTTCCCAAGTAGTGATTACCCCTCTCAAATTTCCACTACACCCATTCCCTCAGGGTTCTGTCCTCTACTGAGTAACAAAGTATATAGCAATGAGTTATTACTCAGGATATACTAATTCCTACTAATGTGTCTACTAGGAATGTGTAAATACTTCCTAGGCAACAGAAAGGCTTAAACTAGCTAAAATACTAGGCTCTTCCAGGAGATTCGTTAAGAAGAGGCACACACACAGAGAAGAGGCTGACAGTGGGAATTTCAGACATTGGTGAACCAGTAAGGATACATTTTGAGGATGGCAGTCATTTATTCCCCCAAATCACAAAGTGTAGGCAGGTACCTAGTATGCCTACTGGTAAGGCCTTTGTCCACATGGCTGTGCAATACAAATGAGGACATGTTGACTCCCCACGCTCTAAGGCTCTTACCTCCACCAAGCTTCTCCGGATGTCACCCAGAACTGAGAGGACATCTTTAGTTGGAACCACTCCTGAGAAGAAGAAAAAAGAGTTGTCTCTACTGCCTCAGCCCCTGGGTCTTCCATCCATTTTCTAGCCTTGGCTTTCTCTCTAACCCTGCTGAGTCCCCACGCTATCACATACGTACACACTCCTCACTTACACTTTTTTCACTCTAAACACAGTTTCTTTTTTGTTCCTCCTATAAACATGCCTTTCTCCTACTCAAATGTCTTTCTTTCCTCCAACAGATTTCCCTCATTTGTACAAACTAAATGGGGAACCTGGAGGCCAAAGTGGGGAGCAGTCCAGAGCAGAAACTCACCTGAGCTACAAGCACAAGTGATGTTGATATCCTCTGACTTTCAGGTGCCCAGACAAAGCCTCAGTTGCCCCAAACTAATTATGACTCTGGGTTAGGGATAGGGGACTGGACCCCTGACTAAGCTGGTACAGGGCATTCCCGGTGTCTCTGTAGCATAGCAGATCAGCACCTTCTCTGAGACTTAAAGTCCTAGAGAGTGCCTACAGAACTTAAGGTTAAGTGACTTACCCAAGGTTACACAATTAGTATCTGTCATAAGTATTCTTTGATCCACATCTTCCCAGTTTTGAGACCAGCTTTCTGTCTACTATGGCAGGCTGCCTTGATGGCTTTGAATGAACCTAATAACATGTGCTCTCTTCTTCTCCTTTGCCCAAAATCTGGGCTTATACATTTTTCCTTTCTCCTCAAGATCCCAGAAGCCCCAGACTGAACCCTGAATATGTGACTGACAATCTAATTGGTGACTTCTCTCCTATCTTCCCCCAAAGTCCTAAACTATGGGAAAATGTAAAAACCCAAGATTTTACATTTTTAAATTTTGTAATTCATTCTGTGTGAAAACTCTCAAGGATCCTGGCAATGCTGAATTGGCCAAATTGTTACTTTCACAACATACCATAATAAGATGCTAGGCCTGCTGAGTGCATTAAACCTCCTTCTGTGTTCTGTGCCTAAGCAAAAGAAAAGAAGAGCAAAGGCCCAGGCCTTTTCTCTTCTGCCTGACACAGGTGTTTCTTCTTCCTCCTTCCCTGTATGTTGTCTAAGGCCTCCACTCTGTGTCCTACTACACAATGATTTTCTTCTCACCTGCCCTCAGTCCCACCCACTACACATGGGTCTTTCTTCTTCCAAGTCCTCTCCCCTCTTGTTCCATCGCCAGCTCTGGTCACTTACCCTGCTCTCCCACTAGGGTCATCAGCAAATGTTGCTCATTCTCACTGGGCTTGCTCAGGGAGATGTGCCAGTCCCCAGGACGTCCATCCCCCTGCCGGGGTAGCACCTCTTCTACCAGGGCCAGGAGCCGAAGCCCCCTGTGTTGCCGGAACACCTCCTGCCAAAGAGATGAGGAGATCTCCCTAAGATCTAAGTGGAACATAGCTGCGGCGAGTGAAATATTATTTTTAGGACCTATCTCTCTCCAGTCCTTCCCCTTAGAAATTCTGCTCAATGGCTTTGCCATGCAAACCTGTTCTATTTGCTCTAAGGAGGTCAATTGGCCCACAGCACTGTCTTCTCCACAGCCCCATCCCTGTACAGTAGGAGAGCTACCACTATGAACACTAGCATCAGAAAAGCCTGGCAACAGGCTTAGACATACTTCAAACTCATAGCAATAAGTTGTCTGCACTACTCACTTGGGCCTTAATCATGTATTGATGATAATCCTGGACTCCTTAATAGCAGGGAATATCTTATTTATCACTGTATCACCAACAACACTCAGCAGAGACCTAGACACAGTATGGGCTTGTAAAATGCTGGCTGAGTGAACGGACGGTCGGACGGATGGATGGACGGATGGATGGATGGATGGATGGATGAATGAATGTTGTCCAACCCTGTTTAGAGACAAGAAATCTACATTCCCCCAGAGTTACCATCCTCTGGTTCTATAGATGCTTTTATCTGGTCTTGCCATTCCTCTATTCCCTCAGCTCCAGAGCTGTTTCTCTCAGAAGGCCTTTCCCTTCTACTTAATGTAGTCTCTCTGTGTCTCCCTAATGGCCCCACTCCAGTCTCTTCCCCAGGATAGCATCCAGGTGAGGTGACACTGCTTATCTCTGTCTCCTGTGCCTTGTGATGCTGTAGGGAAGCCTGAAGACATGCATGACATTGAATTCAAATCCATCCCTTGGGATTTCTCTGCTATTTCCCATCCCTTCCTTTCTACTCACTGACCTATGTTGCTGCCACTGTTGCTATGCCCACTCAAAGGCCACCAAGATGATTCACAGGCCTGACCATCCCCCTGGTTACCAAGGTAAAAGTATGAAGTTCTTTCTGGCCTAATGGGAAGAGAGAGCTTGATTCTGAATTTAAGAAGGGAGAGGGACCCTGGCTGGGCAGACCTGAAGGCACTCAGAAAGACCTAAAACAACCACATCAAAGAGCTCCTACTACCTATTTTCTGTCACTCCAATCCCCTAGAAAGTTGACATTAGTAGAAATGACAATGCCACCTAGCAGCTCCACAGCCAACCAAATGAGTGAATGAGAACTGGGGGGGGGGGGGGAATCAGGAACCATATTTTACCATCTAGCTTGGGCTTTCTTCACCTCTCAGGTCCAGATTGCCCACAGTGTTCCTTCTGCAGACCATGTGGGAAAACCTGACACCCTCCTAGAGTAAGTGGCAGGTAATTTCATTTATGGAAACCTCCTAGGACTTAGAGGCAAGGCATAGATAGACTCCCAAGCCAAAGTTGGTTGGCAGATTTGGGATCACCAAACCAGTGGTAGAGTTGTAAGAGCACTGCCACTCTCCTCTCCCCAAAGTCCCCACCAAAATGGAAAGTCCTCAGAAATATATTTTCTAGAACCCCATCCCCCAGTGGCATTATCTTCTTTATGCCTGCCCACAGAGTGCTCACCCCCTATGACTGTCCAGTATTTTGGTACTGAGGTGTCATCTGCCCAACATCAGCCCTTTGTGGGCTCCATCTTCATGTCCATTCCCACTATCCCAAAGGCAACCATTTAGAGCAGGAGTAATCAACCCTTGGCCCTGAGGGTGCATGTGGCTGTTTAGAGCTTCAAGTGTGCCCCTTAAAGCAAGGAGAAGGAAAATAAATGCCATTACAAATTACTCTGTATTTTCAAATGCAATAAAAAGATCACTAAAAATTACAACTAAATTTCAAATGCAAATGAATAAATGGATGAATGATGCAAACCTTTGTTAATTCTATTTAGCATAATGAATGAATTAGGCAATAACATCTTAAAAACTAGCATATGACAGCTCTTTGTCAATGATCCCAGCTAATGTTGATAGCCTGCTTCTTGCTGCATTCTCTTGATCTTCCTATGAGCCTCTGTTCTGCTCCCCCAAACCCTCTTAAGGTGAGCCCTATCTCCTACGGCCCTGCCCAAGACCCTCCCTTCCCCTGACTCACACAGTCGATGTTCTCCGTCATATTCAGGATGATATAGTTCTTTCCTGCTAGGTTGTTCCAGTCTTTGCAGATAACCTGGATGTTGAAAGGGAGAGAAGTGAAGGCAGGGAGCAGAGTGACAACTGGCTTGGATACCAACTTTGGTATGTGTCATGTAGGATGCTGTTGCTAATGGAATGGAAGTCTGCCCACCCCGCCAAATCATCAGCAGGCTAGGAAAATCCTAGACGGTCTCTCAGAGTTGAAATTCTACTCTCTTCCTGCCCCCCCCAGTTGTCACTTAATTGATTTAAGGAAATCTTAAAAGATTTCCTCCTACAGATTCAAAGGCTTTAGTACCCCTGTAAGAGCCCCATTGGAGTGGCCAATCTTTATGAACATTTTTTTTGGTGTTATAGCTGTATTCTATTTTGTATTTGTATTATATTTTGTGAACATTATGTATGATTATTGAGAGTTCTTTTATGGAATGTTAGCCCATCCTATCAGAATTCCACTATTTCCCAATCAATAAACCCCTTCATGTTACCTGAGCTGGGTCCCAGGATGTTCTGGTGGGTACCCCAGGAGCCTTCCCATCCTCAACTTGAAGAGGAAGGTCTTGTTGCCCTGTGGCAGCAGCAGAGGGTGTGAGTTCTATTCCATTGAAGTCCAGGGTGGGAGACGCAGAGATACTAGTCTGGGAAGGAGCCCCAGATGGCATATATCTTTGAGAAGGTGATACTGAAGGGGGCTCGTCCCCTTGCTTGACCATTGGTCCTTTTGTTGCCACTGTAGCCTCCTTATCTGTTCCCTCAGGGACTTCTAATTCCTTAGCATGCTCTGTATCTTGTTCTAACACTCCCACAGTCCCCTCTGCCTCCTGCTTGGTAAAGTCTTGTCTGCCCAGGGCCACGGTAGTGGGGATGATGGGATGTGGTGATAAGCTTGGCTCCATGCTGCTCTCCACTTCCACACCTTGGTCCACAGGTTCTTCATGTCTATTTCTGGGAGCCCCTGACATGGAGCCAGATGGGGTAGTGCTGATAGAAAGGGGGCCTGGGACCTGAGATTGGGGTGTCTCCTGGGACCCATTCACTGGAAGCAATCTCTCCTCCTGCTCCTTTTGGGGTACCCTTTCTTCTTCTCCTTCCTCTTCTTCTTCTTCTTCTTCTTCCTCTTCCTCTTCCTCTTCTTCCTCTTCCTCTTCATCCAAGTCCTCAGGAGGATTATGCCAGGGCGGCTCAACTAGATTCATTGTGGGCAGGGGAGAGGAGAGGCTTGGAGATTCTTGGTCCTGGCCCCTGTCTTCTCCTGGTGCTGCTTTCTGTGGTGAGAGTGGAAAGGTGTAGTCTGAAGATAGAGATAAAAGGTTAGTTCATTCATTCATGATTTATTTGTCAACTATAATGTGCTACAGAAGAAATGTAAAAAACATTGTTAGGGTCTGGAGAAAAGACCAGCTCAGCCAGAGGTGAGGGATCATTTTAGGGAAAAACAGGAGCTATATTTGCTCACATTTCTGACTATTAGACTAAATTTGGACTTTATCTCATAGGTGGTGAGGAACAACTCAAGGTTTTATAGATTTTTTTAAAAAACCTCATTAGTCTTGGTATGTAAGATGGATTAGAACAGTGGTTCTCAACCTATGGGTTATGTTCGGTTTGTAACAATGAAAATATATCCTGCATATCAAATATTTACATTACAATTTATAACAGTAGCAAAATTACAGTTATGAAGTAGCAACAAAAGTAATTTTATGTTTGGGGGTCACCACAACATGAGGAACTGTATTAAAAGGACATGGCATTAGGAAGATTGAGAAATACTGGATTCGAAGATTAAAAGTGGGACACATGAACACTTGGAAATTAGCAAGGAGGCTGCTGTAATAATAGTGATAAGTGAAGAGAATCTAACTAAAGTGGAAATAGTAGGGATGGAAGAAAAGTGATCAGTTTGGGAGCTACTTTGAAGGAATGCTTCATACATCTTAGTAATTAACTGAATGTAGGAGACAAATGAAAGAAAAGAGCCAAAAGATGGCTCCAAGATTAAGGCCAGGTCACTGAAAGATGGGTGGATGTTATAAGGGAGTGCTGATTTAAGTTAGATTGTGGATTCAGTTTTGGAGACATATTGTCCCAAAAGTTCCATAAGTCTGAGATAACAGTAGAACATTCAAGTGGAGATGTCATGTAGACATCTGGAGGTGGGTTTCCAATATCTTCAGGTTTTCAAGTCCCTTATCAGAATAAGCCTGGGCAAGACCACTACATGTATCCTTGGATCATTCCCAAGAGCCTGTTTTCTGAAACCAATGAGGAGGCAGGAAGTCTCAAAGGCCAGAGTGGTTGTTGCTAGAAGGAGGCTGCCAAATGGAAAGTTCTAGGACTTGGGTCACTGAATCTTCCAGGGCTTCAGTAACTTCATTTCTGAAATTAAGAGGTTAGACTGGATGGTCTCTAAGATACCTTCCAGTTCCAGGCCGAGAATCTAGGATTTTGTTAAGCTATTAAACTGTTGGTTCCTGAGACAGGAACCATGGAGATGCCCATTCTATATACCATTTCCTAAAACTGTAAAAAGAAATGATGATCAGCTCCAGATTTCTTGATCTATCCATCTACTGGTTAAGAGTAAAGACTCGGACTCATATACACCAAAATATTTATAATAGCACTCTCTTCAATAGTAAAATTAGAGAATAAGTAGTTGCCTATCAGTTAGGGAATGGCTAAACAAATGACAGTTCATGAAGGAACATTATATTACTGTGCTATAAGAAAGTATGAGTAGGGAAGACTTTATGACCAAAGAAGAGTTGGAAAGCATTATAACATGCAAAATGGATAATCTTGATTACATTAAATTGAAAAGTTTCTGTACAAACAAATCCAATGTAACCAAGATTAAGAGGGAAATGGGAAATTGGGAACAAATATTTACAACCAGTATCTCTGATAAAGGCCTCATTTCGAAAATATACAGGGAATTAAGTAAAATTTATAAGAATACAAGTCATTCCCCAATTGATAAATGGTCAAAGAATATGAACAGGCAATTTACAGAGGTAGAAATTAAAGATATCTTTAAGCATATGGAAAAATGCTCTAAATCATTATTGATTCAAGAAATGCAAATCAAAACAACTTTGAGGTACCACATCTC
>CM053599.1:48619291-48667229 GCA_028646575.1 Pseudocheirus occidentalis | reverse complement strand
AGGATATGGAAAAATTGGAACTCTATTGCATTGTTGGTGGAGCTGTGAACTGATACAACCATTCTGGAGGGCAATCTGGAACTATGCCCAAAGGACTATAAATAATTGCATACCCTTTGACCCAGAAATACCACTTTTGGGGTTGTATCCCAAAGAGATCATAGAAGTGGGACAAGGACCCATATGTACAAAAATATTTATTGCAGCTCTCTTAGTGGTGGCAAAAAACTGGAAATGTAGAGGATGCCCATCAATTGGCTGAACAAGTTATGGTATATGAATGTAATGGAATACTATTGTGCTATAAGAAATGGGAAGGAGATGGACTTCATAATTACCTGGAGAGGCTTATATGAATTGATGCTAAGTGAGAAGAGCAGAACCAGGAAAAATTTGTACACAGTCACAGATACATCATATGTGTGAAAACTAGCCTTGATAAGTTGGACTCTTCTCAACAACGCACAGTTAAAAGACAACTCTACAAGTGTTGTAGATGTCTACATTCAGAGAAAGATCTAGAAAGACCAGAGTTGAAATGGAGACTGAAGCAATACATGCTATTGTTCTTTTCTGTGTTTGGTTTTGTTTCTCTTTTCCCATTGTTCAGTCCATTGGTTACAACGCTTCTATACAACCAGACTATTGTACAATGTGAAAGAGTTTGCAGATCCTATACATGATTGCATGCCACCATGGTGGGGGGGTGGGGAGGAAGGCAAAAAAAATCTGAAACTCAAGTGATTCTGGAACTGAATCTTGTAAACTAAAAGTAACCAAACACGTCAATAAAAAAAATAAAATTTAAAAAAATTAAAAAAAAAAGAAAGTATGAATAGGGGTGCTAGGTGGCAGTGGATAGAGCACCCACCCTGGAGTCAGGAGGCCCTATGTTCAAATCCGGCCTCAGACACTTGACATTAGCTGTGTAACCCCGGGCAAACCGCTTAACTTCTAACTGCCTTGAGGAGAAAAAAACCCCCAAAAAACAACGAATATAGAGAAACATAGAAAGACAGTGAACTGATGCAAATTGAAGTAAACAGTCAAGATGACAAAATACATAATGACTACAACATCGTACCTAAATGGAAAGAACAATCACAAAACAACTGAAAGTGAATGTTATGAAGTTGCCAAATACAAGCTGACCCTAAAAAGAGAGAGAAGATACCTTCCCTATATTACTCTCTAGAAGCAGAAAGTCCACAAATGTGGAACAGTGCATATATTTTCCAATTTTTTTCAATGTATTAATTGGTTTTGCTATTTTTTTTTCTTTTTCCTTTTTCTTAAGAAAAGTCTTTGCTATATGAGAAGGTTTTCTGGGAGAAGGAGAAGGAATTTCAGGGAAAATTTAAGAGACGTAAAAACCAAAGCTATCAATAAAAACTATTTTTTAAAAGAGTAAAGCTCCAGGAGTGGCTAGGTGGTGCAGTGCAGTGCTCTCATCAGCCCTGGAGTCAGAAGGACCTGAGTTCAACTCCAGCCTCAGACACAAAAAACTAGCTGTGTGACCTTGGGCAAGTCACTTAATCTCCAATTGTCCTACCTTCCCCCTCCAAAAAGAAAAGAGGAAAGCTCCAGAGCTCTATTTTTTGAAAGAGTAAAGCTCCAAAGTGCTCACAGTGACAGGTTAGGTGATTTTAGAGAAGTCTCTGCTGCCAAATGCCTGACAAAGGCCAAAACGCACTTTCTGATTCCCTGGGAATAAGGGAACACAGAGTCATGGGTCCCATTACGGTTTCCAGTAAACATCATTATGCAGCAGGGAAGTCTACCTGTAATGGTCACTCTCTTTTTGGTTTAATACTATATTGTAGCTGCCAAGAGAGTGTGTGTGTGTGTGTGTGTGTGTGTGTGTGTGTGTGTGTGTTTTGTGTGGGCAGCATGCCCACTGGAAGGGAAATATTAGCTAGTCAATCAACAAGCATTTATTAAGTGCCTACTATGTGCCAGGCCCTGTGTGCTAAGTGCTGTGGATATGATGAAAGGCATGAGCCTACTCCTTGCCCTTCAGATGCTCACATTCTAATTGGGGGAAATAATGCACAAGTAACTATACTCGAGGCATATGCCATGTAAATGGAAAGTGACAGGACACAAGGGAGCTTGGTGGGGAGGACTGAAAAAGTGGAGCTGAATCTTGAAGGAAGCCAGTAAGTCAGGAGGTCCATCAAATAAGCTGTCACAGGGTACACTAAGGAGAGTAAGTGTAAGAAGACTGGAGAGGTAGGAAGGGGCCAGGAACCAGGCTAATGTAATGATACTGAGATGTGAAGATCTTCCATGCCCCTTGAACTTGCTGATGTAGCAGGAGGTGCTGGAGCAAGAGAACCCCGGAACCAAGCTACCATCAGTGCTGGTGACTGGAAGCAGCGGCAGCAGCAGTGGCACGAACTCCTTTTTCTTTGAGCCAGTCAGAATCTCTGCTAAGGACTCTTGCTGAGGACTTCCAGGGACGAGAACTGCAGAGGGGCCGGAGCTGCTGGGAGCAAGCTGCCTGGGCGCTGAGCAGTTGCTGTTAGTGAGGAGAGGAGGATCTTTGCCTGAGGTCACCTGTCCTGTTTTGAAGGCTTGAGAATGTGGGTATTTACGACTTTAACTACATGTGCCAACTTCCTAACTGCTGTGTTGGCTTTGACTTTCTGGTTTTGGGACTCAGTCTTCTGGTACTTGAATAAATGCTCTGATTATATTTCTCATGTAGACAGCCTGTTACATTTTGTGATTAATAACCATATCAGCATACTTATAGTTACTGTAGGCACTGTGAATGCTGCATTGCTGATACAGCTCTACATACTAAATCAAAAGGTAGGAAGGGGCCAGGTACCGGGCTCTACATACTAAATCAAGCAATGGTTTTTGCTTCTAGAGGTCTAAAGTCATTTCTTGAAAGAGCACAAGGAGTGGCCGAGAACTCCCAGGAAGAATAGAGTGGAGCTGAGGGCTCCAGTACTTTGGTGATCTTCTGACCATGATTCCTTGCAGTCCAGACCCTCACTACCTCTTTATGGCCTAACTGGTTTACGGGGCCTCTCTTGACATACTCATGTGATGGCATTCAAGCTCTCTTGCTGACATCAGAGAACACTGGGATCAGCACACCTGGGTTCTAGTTCTGAGTCTACCTCTAATTCACTTTGATTAAGTCACTACCTCATTGGGTCTCAGTTTCTTTAGCTATAAAACAAAAGGACTGCACTAATGTATCTTATCTGTAGAGGGGTACAGAAGTCTGTACCTGAGTGGTCTGTTCCTCCAAGAAGCCTGAAGGCCAGTCCATCTGCTCACCTTCTTACTTCAGCCTCTTAGAAGAACAGAAGCTTCTAGGAAACAGTTTGAGCTCTTTGAAGAAAAGAAAAGTTTCTTCTTTTGCATTTGTGTGCCCAGGGCCCAGGCAAGTACCCTGCACTGTGAAGGCACTTAACACATGCTGCCATCATTGAACTGACTTGAACTGGTAGAACTCTAATGGCCCCTCTGGGGCTCCAGAGTCACTGGCACACAGTAGGAGGTGGGGCAGGGTGTGCAAATGGTGATTGTCATAGGTATGGTGAGAGCTGCAAGGAAGAAGCACATTCCAGTGCCCAGAGAGGAAATGTCCTCGTCCTTTATCCATGATGTTGGGGTCTTAAAGGCAAAGCTCTAATCATCCCTAATTATGGCTCTGAGTGTCATTATGTACAGATCAGAAATGTGATGAGATTGGGAAAATAGAGTCTGCAGAGAAAGATTAAAATTTTTCTTCATTCATTTATCCATTTATTTAACATTTAATATTTTAATTAAATATTTAATTTTAAATTTAATTAAATTTAAATATTTAATCATTTATTCATTTAACCATCAAGTAATCTTCTCCCTGAACCTCACTCCTTTCCAGCTGCAAGGTGGGAGGTATTAGGACTGGGTGAGATTGCTCTAAGAAGAGAGACATTCTACTTCCTTCCATTCCCCGACATGACCCCTTGCTTGAGCCAGCTCAGGCTTAAATTTATACAAGTATTATAATTACCCAATTCAATGCAAAACAACAGCAAGATCCTACAACATACAAATGATCATAATGATAATAAGAATTTCACCCTTGTAAGACTCAAGTTTCCATATTTGACATGAAGCAAGTCAGGACTCTCTCCCTGAGAAGTGAGAAGGTAGAGAAGGTGGTTGGTATTGGCTTTCTACTCTGAGCTCAGAGCCCTTGAAAGCAAGGACAACTGGGTACATTTTTCTAAAGCGTTGCTGAAAACTTAGGAAAAAGGGCCTCTCCGCTGAGACATGAGAGTGATGACTCAAGAAGGAAATGAATGTCTGCTTTAAGTAGCAGAACTGAGAGTAGAACCCCACAATTCCCACTCTGTGTCAGATAAGAAAACATTAAAAGAACTGGGGTGTTTAGCTTGGAGAGGAGAAGACTAGGATGGGAGGGACTTTAGAGCTGATTTCACACAAAGGTTCATCATCTGAAAGAGACAACACTAAAAACTATAGGTTCAGTTAGATTCTTTTCAGAAACATATAATTAACTATAAATTCTCTTGGAGAAGATATTTCAAAGAAAAGTTAAGCCTTGTTTTAGAATATAAAAACTCTTTTATTCTGTTTCATACTGTAGTACAGAAGTCAAAAGTCTTCCTAGGACTATTTTGAGTAGACCGTTTTATTTTAGGCTCACCCAACCAAAAAACAAGGCAAAGTCTTAACACTGATGGCTGTTAAGTGTCTGAGACCGGATTTGAAGTTGGATCCTTCTGACGCCAGGGCCAGTGCTCTGTTCACTGAGCCACCTAGCCACCCCAAAACAAGACAAAGTCAAACAAGATGCAGCCCAGCCAGTCACTTTATCTATACAGAGTCACTTCTCATCTATAAGAAGATCCAGTTACATTGGGTGATCTCTAAAGTCTCTGTTAGCTCTAACATTCTGATTCTATGACTCATTTTGTGTAACTATTGAAGGCAAACTAAGATTAATGGGTAGAGATTACCAAGAGACAGACTTCAACTCAAGCACAAGGGAGAAATTTCTAACAATTTGAGAAGATGTTACATCTCTAGAATTAAAGCTGGAAAGGCCCTCCAAGGACATCTGGTTCAAGCTACTTGTTTTACATAAGATAAAACTGACAGCCAGGGAAGCAGGGACTTCCTGCCCAAGGTCATGCTGGTCTGGAGAAACAGTAGAGGCAGGTCTGCAATCTAGTGTCTGTGCTTTCCATAGTACCATAAATTCGAGTTGGCCAACAATAATATAAGCTGCCCAGAAAGGTAACGAGCTCCCTGTCAATGGAAGTATTATGATCATGTCATGAAGCCATAGAGTAGATTCTTACATTGGGTGGGAGTTTATACTAGATATTCCCTAAGGTCTTTTACAACTCTGAGATTTTATGAAATGCTCAGGAAAAGAGAAAGAGTGACTTGGAGAGAAATACATGCATATGAATATAAGCCTACAGACACAGCCATCAGACAAAGCGTCCACACACGCACATACATAATTGTCTTCATATGTATGTGTGTACTGTGCACACATATGAAATCTATTTAAGACACCAAGAAAAGGAAGGAAGAGGACATTATGAGGTAAGGGGGGAAAGAACTTTGCATAAACTAAGATATAGACCCATTCCATTGATTTCTCAGAAGTAGGCCCCTGGGAAGGGGGAGGAGGGGAACAGGAAGCACAACTTTGACACTGGATTTTCCTTTTCTGGGGGTCTTCTGAGTTGGCCTTTCCATTCAAGCTAATAACAGCCCACGTTTACACAGCCATTTTACAGCCATTACTGGTGTTCCTTTCAATCTCCCTTGGAGGCAAGTAGTGTAAGTCTTACTCTCTTCAATTTCTAGGTGATGAAACTGGCACCCAGAGAGGGTGTCAGACGCTGTCCCAGGTCAGTAAACAGTGCGTCCGTCCAGGATGCCGATGCTCATATCACGACTCAGGCCCAGCACTCTCACCAAGTTGCCACTCTTGAATTTCAATAGCCTGAAATCTATAAGGAGTTCTTGCTAACTAAGCACATTTGTGCAACTGCTAGAACAAGCTGTGGAATAGTTTGCTGTGTAATTTTTAAATCATTCATGTGAACTTCGAGGTGCTCCTGCTCATATTCACCAGATCTCAGAGGCTCTCTGGGAGGAGGGATCATGTCAGGCCTAGGGAAGATATCTTCCATGACCACAGATGTGGATGACTACTGAGAGCTAACTCATTATGAAATCCTAGAACAAGGTGGACCCTGGAATCCAACCCAACTCTCTAAACCCAGTGCAGAAAAAAAATCCTGTATCCAAGTATAAAGGAATGATGGTTGATTTATTCACTTACCCCTTTTAAAGTAAGTGATCAGATGCTAATCAGTTTAACAGGTTTTAGACTAAGTGTAGAAAAGTCCTTCAAACTGTAGTGATACAAGAATCATATCTGGATAGATTGAGGAAACTTGGCCATGACTCAGGGTCATTTACAAATTATCAAACTAGTTAGAACTTCATTCATCCAAGAAATTGGAGTAGCTGTGGCTTTTCATCACCCCCTTGAAAAGGAATGGTAGAGCTGAGCAGTAGCAGATTAGGGCAATGTCAAGGATTATTAGCTTTAAAAGCAAAAGACTCAGGCTGAGAGAAGTCCCCAGATAAGGTTGGCTCTTTTGCCAACTTTTCCTTCTGGTATCTGTTTATTCACAAATACTAATATAATCTACTGCTTTGTTACCCAAATGCTTCCAGAAAATTGAATTTTGTCTCAGCCACCAAGAATCCATAGGTTAAGTAGAGATAGATATAAATGTAAAATTAGATACAGAGTCCAACTTCTGTCTAAATGTTAGGAAATTTCCTGACTAGGGACTTGGAGGAATTCTGAATGAATTTAGAATGAACTTTATCCAAAATTAACTCTTTGAAGTGAAAAAGGGATAGAATAAAGTGGACCTTAGGAATCATTATACTGGTCCCTCAGGCTTAAAATGAACTAATTATTATAATAGGGTAACACATAAGCTTTCCTACGTTTGTCCCTGTCACCACCTGACTCTTAAAGGTAGATGAATAGGTTCACCTTTAGTGTGCACATGGATGGGCCGGACCTGTAAATAACTCTGACATGAGTTATGGTGTGGGGGATAAGTGTGGATTATAATAATCTAAGGAGAATAAGTCATTTTTGCTGTTGTCTGGAACCATGCCTATGGCGAGCATATAGCCATATAATCAGTAACCAAGCTTATAGTTAGCACTCAATCAGCATTACCTTCAATGGGTCCTAGGTCCAACGAGTCATTGAGTTCTCCCTCATCTTCCCAGAAATACTGTGGTGGCTGCAGAATCCTGGACTCTTCATTCTCTTCGCTGGTGAAACCTGAACCAGGACCTCCCAAACCAACTCCTGGACCAATGGCCTCACTTGGCTCAACTGGGTCTACCGACTCCAGTCCACTTGGCAGCAGGAGATCCAGCAGAGAGGTAGAAGTGAGCCCTTCAGCGCCAGGCTCTTCAAGCCCTATCAGGCACATACCCAAAGACACACCTGTGCAAACACAAAAAGAAAAGAGGCCGTAGGAGTTTGAAAGGCACAAGAAAGAGGAATCTAGACTGAAAAATCACTCCAGAGCACACACATTTTACACAAGTTTATCAATATCTATATCAACTTAGTCAGCAGTGAACAGAATTTGGGGAGGGAGGTGGAATATAGATTCACATAGGTGTGTATGGGGGATGGGCTGAAGAAAGGCGGCAGGATGGCACATTTCAGTTGCAGGAAGATGCTGGGCTTCCTTTTTCTCTCTGGGCAGAGCTGGTGAGTTACTGAAAAAGGGTTGTTCAGCTCTTTTGGGGAGAGAAAGAGGGAGAGCATTTAAGGCCTGGGAAATAGTGCTAGTGTGTGGGAGGCTAAGGTGAAAAGTAAGGAAACCTAGACTAACATCCACAGTCATGTCTCCCCAGGTCTTTCTACTGATCAAGAATGTGACTAAATTGGTTAGTTTTAAAAACTTGTTCTGTATTTTAGCTGCATAGTATCCTGAATATTTTCTTTACAAAAATTGCAATACAAACTGATGAGTGGTTTTGGGATTCACTTTGTAATTTATTCGATGTAATATATAAATGAGTAAGGCACCAACAATTATTTCCTTTTTCATTCCTCTTAAGAATAGAACTGCAAGTTCTGCTTTATTACATAAGCCCCTCTTCCACTATCTGCAGTCCTGGGTAGGGTCCCTTGCCCCACTGTTCCTCAGTGTCTTCCTCTGTAAAAGGTGAGGCCTGAAGACTAAGTAGGAAGCTGATTGAAGGCAATATCATAAGGGATCCACTGGGTCTTTTACAAGAGAATCAGCTGGGTTTTTTTCTCCAAACTACCTGACTTGTCTTTTCTGGGCAAAACTGGTGCAAGCCACAAGTTGGCTCTTTCCTTTGAGCTCTCTATGCCAGGAATTTCAATCTTCTATAAAAATTGACCAGCTTGGCCTCTCTCCCTTTGTTTACCTGTGGAAGGATGAGTATTCATCTTTGTAAAGAGTATTTAGATCTTATGCTCTCCATCTACTATCTGTGTGTGAAGTCTGTGTGTGGGTCCCTGGATTTAAGAAGCCAAAAACAACTACCAACAAATCCTTCCACCTTCCTTGTCTTCAAAGCATAAGGAACCATTCCATTAACTATAGACTGCCCAGGTCAACGATGACCTAGGGTAGATATCTTTAAGGCTGACAGGTCAGATTCAGAGAGCAAAATGTTTTCCTTGTCTGAGGATCAGGAAGGGCTAAATTCATTACAATAATATTGCCAGGTGGAGCTAGAATCAGGGAGCTTCTGACCCTGTCAATTCTGTTGGAATGAGGAATTATACTGAATAATGCATACTTTTGTCAGCTCCCTGAGTGCCTAAGGAAAAAGAAATACAACCCCCAACACACCAAGGGATTGACTTACTTTGACTACATGAGTGGATTCCATAGTTATCGGGGTTGCATAGAGTAGGTAGAACTCTCTCGCATGGGTCCCAATTGCCCTTGAAGTAAGGGTGATGAACATAATGTAGGGAATGTGGTATAGTGAAAAGGGTCCTGTATTTGTAGGCAGAGGACCTGGGTTCAAATCCTAGCTCTGTTCCTTACTGTGTGTCCCTAGCCAGACAAGTCATTTAATTTCTTTTGGACCCTGTTTTGTTTTGCTTTTTCATCTTTAAACCTAGAAGCCTAGCCTAAATGATCTCTAAGATCCTCTTCCAGTTATAAATATTATAATGGCATGTTAACTCTGATAAGGGTGAAGAGACATAGATGGCCCAAAAGAGCCTATGAACCTATAGGAACCCTCTTAGAAATAAGTCCCAGACTTGGGAACAATAAGAAAACTTTTAGCTTTACAGTTTAAATTCTCCCAAGTAGGAAGACAAATTTAAGAGTTGCTAAAGAGGCAACCTACTTCCTATTTGACCTATGCTGTCCCAAATAACTCATAGTAACAAAAGAGAATTCAGTTCTTTTGCCCCCTCCTTACCATATTTAGTCCTTTGCCACTCTTCTACTGGGTGTGTGGGTGGACACACACATGATTCTCTTCTATCCAAGAGGCCAATGCTGCCCATGAACACCACTATACCCATTCTCTCTGTAGAATCCTGGATCCCCAAACTCCTGAATTTGTCAAGGTTGACATTACCCAGATGCTCCTCTTCTCTTGCTAAGAAGCAAAATCATGCTGCCCAGGAAATCTCTTACTTCATTCAGAAGGCTGGAGTTGAAGAACTTTTGGTGCTTTTCTAGACAATTTGGCTCAGGAACTCCCTGCACTCAGACCACGTGGTTCCCCTCTCAATAGCTGCTATCTCTTAGGTTGAAAGGCTATGCCATTCCTCCATTTATACCTAGGCTGAGTCTAGCAACTTGAAGGTCAAGCATTCTTGGCTACATAGATTCAAGTATTTATGCAATTCCCATGTGCTTCTCTGTCTCAGAAACAGTTGTTACCTTCTCCTGGGGAGAAGGAGAAGGATTGGGGGTTTATACAGATGCATAGATTACCCACCCACCACTATCCCTCCCCACTCCCCTGGAGCCAGGTTCAATTTATCCCTATTAGCGTCTCAGCACCTCTCCAGAAAAGACAAAGAGGCAAAAAAGCCCAAGTCTTCTGCTGACCAACATATGTTTGTTATGTATCTACTATGTACCAGTCAGTATACTAGATTCTAGGCACACAGAAAATAAAACAACCTCTACTCTCAAAGAGATTGCATTCTAATGGGGAAAGGAGAATGAAGACTCCCTTTTAAGTCTGAGCCAACAAAGTCATCAGAAATCACTCCACATTGAGTTAGAATGAGACAAATGACTGTCTCTACCCTTCATAGGGAAAAATTATCAAAATACCAATGAGTATAAGTGTTTATTGCTGTTGTTCAGTCATTTCTCAGCTGAGTATCTCTTCATGACCTCATTCAGAGTTTTTTGGAAGAGATACTAGAGTGATTTACCATTTCCTTCTCCAACTCATTTTAAAGAAAACTGAGGCAAACAGGATTAACTGACTTGCCAAGGATCACACAGCTAGTGTCTGAGGCTGGATTTGAACTGAGGTGTTCCTGACTCCAGGTCCAGTGCTCTGCAACAGGAATCAGAACTAGAATATGTCTTAGGAAGATAAGACTTTCTTCTAAAGGAACAGTTAACCTACCAACATATATTAAGTGCTTACTACATTTCAGGCACTGTACTTAGTGCTGGAGATGCAAAGAAAAGGCAAGAACCATCCCTGCCTTCAAAGAACTTATTGCTGATCAACCTCCCACTATATCTTCTTTGATTAAGTCTATAATTCTAGCTTGTTGAGATCAGAAAATTACAGAATCTTAGAATTGAAAGGGACCTCACTAGAAAGTTAGTCCATTCCATACCTGCACTGGTGGCACAGTATATAGCGCTGAGCCTCAATTTAATGCTACATAAATACTAGCTATCATTATTTTATTAAAAGAATCCTTCTTATGAAACACCCAACATCCGGCAGTCCATTCTAGTTTTGGAAAACCTGAATGGAAGGAAGCTTTTGGAGACATTAAGTCTAACTTTGCTTCTGTTTCTGCCCTCTACAGCCAGACAGAACAAATCTAACCCTGCTTCCACACATCTTCAGATACTTGAACACAGCTATCACATTTTCAGACTTTTCTTCTCCAGGCTAACCATTACCAGTTCCTTTAACCTATCCTCATAGGGTACAGACTTAAAGCCCTTTCACAACCCAGCTGCTCTCCTCTAGATGCAACCCAGTTTACTTTTTTAGGATCTTCTGTGACTATCACCCAATGTGTAATCCATTCCTTTCAGCTTTGTGGCATCTGTCTAAATCATTCACAAAAAGGTAAACCCGCTCAAGAACAAAGATAGATAGATCCCTGGAGTGCTCCAATGGGGATGTTCTTCCAAGCTGATATCAAGGCATTAATAACTGTTCTTTAAGGATGGCCATCCAACAAAGCCTGAATCCATCTAAACTGTAAGATAATTTAGCCTATACCTCTTTATCTTGTCCATAAGGATAGCATGAGGGACTGTGGAATATTTTGCTGAAATATAGGTAGATGTATCTATAGCATTTTCCTAAACTGGTTACATTTTTTAAAAATAATAAATTAAGGGGCAGCTAGGAGGTGCAGTAAATAGAAAGCACTAGCCCTGTAGTCATGAGGATCTGAGTTCAAATCTGACCTCAGAGACTTGATCACACTAACTGTGTGACCTTGGGCAAGTCACTTAACTCCAATTGCCTTGCCTTCCTCCTTCAAAAAAAATTAATTAATTAATTAAGCTAGTGTGACTTGACCTATCAATGAAGCCAACCTGTCGATAATTACAGTTTTCATTTATAAATGGATAATAACAAATTATCTTTTTAATAATGCATCCTATGTATAACCTATGTCAAATTGCCTACCTTCTCAATGGAAGGGGAAGAGGAGGGAGGGAATTTGGAACTTAAAATTTGAAAAAAAAATGCTTAAATTTTTTTACATGTAATTCAGAGAAAATAAGATATTAAATAAAAAATAAATTTAAATAAATTTAAAAACACACCCCTAGAACCTTATTAAGAATTGAAGTCACGCTCACCAGATTAATTCACAGATTCTACTCTCTTTTTTTGAAAATTGGGACATGTGTCCTTATCCAGGTCTGTAACGCTTCTCTAATTCTCCCCAGTCTCTCCAAGATCACTGCCAGTAGCTCAGTGACCAGGCTGGCTGGTTCCTTCAGTGCCCTACAACTTAATTCTTCAGATCATCCTTGAGGGCAACCAGATTCTTCCCTTGCTATCTCCTCACTTAAAATGGATTTCAATTCCCTGTTAATCACTTTTGTTTCATCAATGTTAGTCCAAAGATCTTTCTTCCTGGCAGAAAATCAGAAACAACACAAGTTAGGCAGTTGTCATTTCTCACTGCTGTTTGCCCTCATTGTCACTTTGAGCAGAGTAGTAAGATGCCTTTTTTGTTACTTGCTTTGTTTCCCCAGCATCACTTTTTTTTTAAGTGCAATTTTGTCGTCCTTTACAGTCATCATCAATCTTGTAATTAGATCAGGAATAGCAGTTTTATCACGGCTTTCTCCACTACTTGAAAGATAACCTGAGTATGGTGATGTGTGGGGATGTAACTTCAAGGTAAGGACCAAAGGTCATCTGGGCCTCCCTAACACACAGCAGGGGCTGCCACCATTCCTGTCTCAAGTCTCTCCCCACTCCAATCCACTCCACATTCAGCTTCCTGAAGCCTTAGGTGTGACTTCATAATTGTCCTGCTGAATCAACTTCAGTGAATCCCTATTACCTTCAGTATCAAATTTCAAGTCCTTTGGCACTAGAAGCTCTTTACAACCTGCCCCCTTGCCATCTCTCCAATTTCCTTACACTTTGTTCCCCTCCACACTTTCTACAAGTCAGTCATACTGGTCAACTTGCTGCTCCTCATATACAACCCTCCAATTATCCATCTCTATGACCTTGCACTGGCTGTTCCCAGTGCCTGGAATGCTCTTTCTCCTTGTCTCCACCTTGTAGAACCCCTGACTTTTTATAAGATTCAATTCAAACACCACCTCCTCGCTGAGATCTTTCCCCTCTCTTGCTGCTAGTGCCATCCCTTTTAAGGTTACCTTCCAACTATGCCGTGTTGATCTTGCATATTCTCATTTATATAGGCTATTTCACCTATTAGAATTAAATTCTTTGAGGACAGGGATCATTCTTACTTTTGCTTTACATCTCCAGCACTAAGTACAGTGCCTGGAACGTAGTAAGCATTCAGTATATGCTGGTGGATTAACTGTTCCTTTAGAAGAAAATCTAATGTTCCTGCAACATATTCTAGTTCTGATTTCTGTCTTACTGTCTCAGTGGGACCGAGGTCAAACTGGCATCCTTAGGTTAGGATCTTGAAATCACCCATACTTCTGCATTTGTATGCACAAATCTAAGGCTGTCAGTTTTTATTACCGGTTCCTTTTTTGGAGTTCATTTTCTATGAATTACTAAATGTTTCTGCTGTAATTCTTGACATTATTGTAGCTACTTCTCTTTGTTATCTAGAGTGATACAGAGCAAATTTTTACCTTCTTCCTCCCATTTTAGTTTAACACCCTCTAAATCAAATTCACTTTAAGAAAGTATATTTTAACATCTCTCACTGAGTGCATGCCATCCCCCACCAAAGGCCAATTACCCATCTTTTTAAGCTGTTGTAGGGAATTTCTAAATTGAGTTCTCAAACCTCATCTTCTTAACCAGCAGTTTACTGCCCAAACTTGCCTTTCTTTATCAAAGCCCCAGGCTTCCCCTAGTAACTGTAGGGAAAATACCACTTTGAGGCCTTCACCTTCTTGCCAAATACTTCATCATCTTAAGAAATATGTTTTAAATTCCTTCTGGCAGTACCATTTGTCCCCACCTGAATTTCTGGCAATAAGCAATGGTCACCAGGTTAGATAAGTCTTGGATATATAAGCTGAGAAGATGGACACCAAGTGTTAATGTCAAGCCAACAAAAAGTTGCCCAAGTATTTTTCACCTAGGAGTCACTAATCACCACCATCTCTTTTCCCTTTAACCCTTAGTGGGTGATCTTCCTCCAAATGCCATCTGTGGATCCATATCATCATTTTTTTGGAAATATATCTACTTCCAGGAGTGCATTGGTAAATGGTTAATAATTGGTTCTCAAAAAAATGCAGCCCTGATACATTTTTAAGTTTAATTTGAATTATTAACATTTTCTTAAGTCCAGACAATCAACAAAGCAATAAATCTAGGCCTGATTCATAGTTTTTGCCAATTTCTGAGTTGTAAATGCCCATCCTGAAAATTTAACAATGTGCTCATAAGTCAGTTTGAGCTGTCTCCGGCATACCCCTCCCATATCCCAGAGGGTCCAGTTTTTGCCTTTGTAGAAATAACTGCAGGTGTATGGTTAGCTTCTTCTCTTCCCTGCTAAGATATCTCTGCTCTAATCCTAGCCACTGGAAGAGAAAGAAGGGAGGAATAAAAGCGATTTTAGCACCAGGCGGCAAAGGTAGACAGCCTCGCCCCTCTGTGGGTATCTTCCTTTCCTTCTCCTTTTTCTCATTCTTCCGCACCTTCCACCTTCTAGCTCCCCTTTGATGTTCTGTCTTCTCCTGTTAGAATGTATGCTTCTGGGGGTGGCTAGGTGGCACAGCAAATAGAGTACCAGCCCTGGAGTCAGGAGGACCTGAATTCAAAACCAGCCTCAGACACCTAATACTTACTAGCTGTGTGACCTTGGGCAAGTCACTTAACCCCAAATGTCCTGCCTTCCCCCTCCAAAAAGCAAAACAAAAAAAGTAAAGTACAAAAGAAATGTATGCTTCCTGAAGGCAGAGACTGTCTTGTTCTTGTACCCTCAGCATTTAGCAGAACATCTGGTGAGGAAATAGGGAAGATAATAAGCATTTATATAATGCCAACTACGTGCCAGTCACTGTACTAATTATAATATTGATCCTCACAATAAATAATTCAGTATGGTAGATGCTATTATTATCCCCATTTTACAGTTGAAGAAACCAAGAAAAGCAGAAATAACTTGTCTAGGGTCACATAACTAGTAAGTATCTGAGGCTGCATTTGAATTCAGGTCTTTTCTGTCTTCAGGCCCAGTGCTCAACCTACCTGCCTCTCTGCTATGTAGTAAGTGCTTTATCCATCTCTCTGTCCCTGTCTCTTTGCTTCTGCCTCTTTCTGTTCCCTACCTCCACCTCCCACCCCCATCCCTCTCTTCAGGGCTGGGGCAACCAGGATACTGAATAAATCCCTCCACTACCCCATTTACCTAGATACCAGGACTACTTTTTGTAGAACAACCATATCCAGGGGCAAAGAATCAAGCAAATGGAAATTAAATTTGGAGCACAATGTTCAATAAAACACAAGTAAAATCAGCTCAACAGTATGCTTCATTATCATGAGCCAAAATCTAACTCTAACTTTTCCCTGTTTGTCTTAGTTCTGCTCTCTAGAGCCACCCAGAACAAGTTCCCACTTCTTTTGGGTATTTGGAGACAGAGATCCAAGTTTCTCCAGGCAAATCATCCTGGCTAAATCTCTAGGCTAAATATCAAAGGGAAAAGCTTGCAATAACTACATATTGGATGATTTTATAGGTCCTAGGCATACGTGAATGGTAATTCATTGAAAGTTATATGACGAAGATCTTTATTCTCCATGCACCAGTCTCTAGAGAAGAGCAACAGGCACGTGAGGGGCAATATAGACAATAAATAGGGAAGTAAGGTATAGAAAGTAGAAAGCTAGTACTGGCTTTGGATTCAAATCCTGGCCCTGTTTCATCTTGGAAAGTCACTTTACCTCTTTGGGTCCTGATTTCCTCATCTGTAAAAAAAAAAAATGAGGGTATTGGACTAGATGGCCTCTAAGGTCTCTTTAAATTTTAAATTATGATCCTATTATTATTAATACTATTATGAGAGCTGTTGCTCCAACAAGAACCAATCTCCAATACATAAGTGGTTAAAGAATAGGAGCTGTTCTCATATGAAATGCAAGGTATCAATAACCATATAGAAAACTGCTCTAAATTACTACTAATAAGAGAAATAGAAATTAAAACAACTCTGAGGTTCCACTTCAGATAGGCAAAGATGACAAAAAGGAAAATGACAATTGTTGGAGTAGCTATAGGATGGCAGCTACCCATAAGCCATTGTTGGGGGAACCTTGAATTGGTTCAGCCATTCTGAAAAACAATTTGGAACAATACTCCAATAGTCACTAAACTGTGCATACTCTGTGACCCAGCTATACCACTACCAGGTACATTCCTCAAAGAGATTAAAGAAAAAGGAAAAAGACTCATAATTTCAACATTTTTATAGCAGCACTCTTTGTTGGCACAAAGGACTAGAAATAAAGCGGGTGCCCATCAAATGGGTAATGTCCATCAAATGGACAACAAATAATAAATATGAACGCATTGAAATATTAAGAAATTGTATAATATATAGATTTAGAGAATCCTAGGAAACTGATGAGAAAGAGGAGAACAATAAATATAATACTGTAAAGGAAAACAATATTGTAAAACTTAAGAACTCTGACCAATCAAAACTCTGGAAAGATGATTTAAACTATATTTCCCACCTCTGGAAAGGAGATGCATTATAAATGAAGAATAAAATATGTTTTCATATATGGCCAATGTGTAGATTGGGGTTTTTTTTGGCCTATATGTATTTTTTACAAAGGAAACCTGTCATTTTTTGGAAGTAATAGAATTGTGAAGGAGACTAAGAGGTTGAAAATGACTCAAGAAAATTAAGAAAAAGACATTAGTGAGACAATTTTAAATGCACAGAAGAGAATAGAAGGAAACTCAGTAGGAGATGCAGACAAGCAGGGCAGCATGGGTATTACCTTGTTAAATTTGAAATAAACTTTTAAAATGGCAAGCAGTGTATAATATTCATAGTCTCTGTCAATCAATATGCATTTATTTAAGAGTGTATCATGTGGGGGCGGCTAGGTGGTGCAGTGAATAGAGCACCGGCCCTGGAGACAGGAGTACCTGAGTTCAAATCTGGCCTCAGACACTTAACACACACACACACACACACACACACACACACACACACACACACACACAAACTAGCCATGTGACCTTGGGCAAGTCACTTAACCCCAACTGCCCTCCAAAAAAAAAGCAAAAAAAAAAAAAAAAAAGAGCGTATTATGTGCTAAGCATCAGGGATACAAAGAAAAGCAAAAAGAAAAGTCCACGTCCTCAAGGATCTTATAAACTCTAATACATGTAAGAGAAATAGACACACATAGAATAGACAAGAGGTAATCCTCGAAAGAAAGACTCTAGTAGCTAGAGGATGAGCAAAGGCCTCCTGGGGGAAGTAGTGTTTGAAATGAGTTCTGAAGGAAGCCGAGGATTGTAAGAGATGGAGGTAGGGAGAAAGAACAAACACATTAGGCATGAGAGACAGCTCTCATGTAAAGGCACAGGGACAAGAGATGGAGGGCCAGAGTAGCTGGATCATAGAATTCATGGAGAGTCAAGTGTCAGAACCCTGGAAATGTATAAAGAGACCAGGTTATAAAGACAAACCAAGGATTTTAAATTTAATTGTGGAGGCAATAGCCATTAAAGTTAATGGGGATGGGTTGTGGGTGTGTGTGACAAGGTCTTACCAATGCTTAACGTCCAAAAGTGTAGAAAAATCCTGTTGGCAACTGAGTGGAAGTGGATTGGAGGGGAAAGAGACCAGAGGCAGAGAGACCAATTAGAAGAACACTGCAATAGTCTGAACAAGAGATGGTGAGGGCCTGAAGTAAGACCTCATCATCTCTTGGTGGGAGTGGGAGTGGAGAGAAAGATAGCTACAGGAGAGATGTTTTGATGGTACAAATGACTAGTTTTAGCAACAGAATGGATATGTATATTGAGTGAGAGTGAGGAGTTGAGGATGCCACTAAGTTGCCAACCTGGTTAACTAAAAAAGATAGTGATGCTCCCAATTATAATAGGGAAAATCAAAAGGGAGGGTTTTGATGGAAAATTAATGAATTCTACTTTAGATATATTGAGTTTGAGATGTCTACAGGACATCCAATTTGAGGTGATGAAAAACTAGAGCTCAAGAAAGACACTAGGATTGGATATTCAGATCTCTGAATCATCTGTATAGAAACTGAATCCATGGGAGCTGTTGAGATTACTAAATAAGAGTATATAGAAAATAGGGGATGAAAAGATAAGCCTGGAAAGACACAGTAATGGTTAGTTGGTATGACATACACACCTCAGCAAAAGAAACTAAGAAGGAATAGTCATACCAATAGGAGGAGAAGAATATACAGTGTCCCAAAAACCTGGAGAGGAGAGAGCTCCAGGGGTGGGGAACCTGAGGCCTGGAGGTTCCCTTTGACTGAATCCAAACTTCACAGAGCAAATCCCCTTAATAAAAGGATTTGTTGTATAAAACATGGACTCAGCCAAAAGGCTGCACCCAAGGACCTAGAAGGCCACATGTGGCCTCAAGGACAGAGAAATCAATTTTATTTGAATGATGTCATTGGGAACCAGACTGAATCAAGCTTAGAAGAAAGTGAGAGGAGAAGTAGAGGCACAAAGTAGAGAGGAATTGCTAAATGAGGAATTGCTAAAATGAGAAAAAAGCAAATCAAAACAACTTGAGATTCTACCTTATCTTCAGCAAATTGGCAAAGATGGAAATAATGGCAAACAATGGAAATAATCGGTGTTGGAGAAGACAGCTGTTGTTGAAGGGATTTAAATGGTAAATCCATTTTAGAATGCAATTTGGAACTGTGCCAAAAAGGGACTGAAACTTCTCTTTTAACCAAGATATCCTACTGTTAGATGTGTGTGTATGTATAAAAATCATATTTATATGTTATATAATTAATGTTATACAATGTTGTGTATTATATATCGATATATATTATTTATAATACAATAATATAAATTTATATAAAATATCAAATACATTTCTCTATAAATATATGAAATATATCATTCATGTATTGTTACAATACATAATTATAATAGGATATATTAAATGTATTTCACATATTTATAGAGAGAAATTTTGCATACATATATAATATATAGTCAAAGATAGAAAGAAATGTTCCATAAACACCAAAATATGCATAGTATTGGATATGCATATATTGCATATTTTGGGGACTATTGTGGCTAACAAGTTGTGGCACATGAACACAATAGAATATTATTAATACTATAAGAAACAATGAAAGCAAAAAAAAATCAGAGAAGCACAAGAAAACTGAAATAAATTGAAAGAAAATGAAATAAGAATAATCAGGAAAACAACACACACAATGTGTATGTAATAAAACGTGTAAATGGAAAAATAACAAAACTGTCCGTGGCTATCTGCTTGCCTACAGAATAAAGTCCAAACTCCTTGATCCAACATTTAATTCTCTGAACAATCTTTCCCCACCTACCTTTTATCAGTTTCATCTTTCCACTACTCCTCTAAACAAATCCTCTATCTAATAAAATTGGACTACTTCACATGCCCCAAATGCATACCACACTTTCCTGTTTATATACCTTAGCTCATGTTATTTCTGCTTCCCTGAATTTTTCCTCCTATATCTACCCAGTGAAAAACTGAAATCTGGCATGGGCTGGACCTGATTCAGACTAATCTCTTGGTAGTTTGGATCTAAAACTGAAATGAAATGAGACTCCTGTAATCCATCTAACAGTTAGCAAAAATAAATTTACTTAGCCATAGTAGGAGAAAGTCAGTCAGAATAAGGGAATAGAGTTCATCCAGGATAAAGCATTAGTTCAATTGGACTCAGTTTCTCAGTGTGGTTCATGCTGACAGTCTATAGTAACAAGCCAGAGAAAGAACCTCTAACCCTTCAAGTCCTGGATGTTTTAGGTGACCAGGTAGCTACATCAATGGCTCAAGCTTTTATTCAATGATCCAATTATATCCTGAAGGCAGTTTTTACAGCTTTTAAGGAAAACTAGGCAAACTTGCTGGAGGCAGGGGGAGGATCAGGGTAAAGGAATTTACTACTACATAATCATTCCAGGTACATTTCTTAAAGGTACCTGCCTCCTCCAAGAATCTTCCATGAAATCTTACCAACCCAAAGCTGTCTCTTCATCCTTAGCAATCCCAAAGTATTTTGGTGTAACTATTTTTTAAATTTAGGATGCTATATATTGCACTGGTTGCTTTCATACCCATCTTATTTCTCCCATTCGATTGTAAACTTCCATTTCTTTATATCTTCCTCCATGTCTAACATGGGGCCTAGCACACAATAGACATTCAATAAATGTGAAATGACTGAATGGATAAATGAAGAAGACTCATTTATTTTCCCCATCTTTCTAGGAAGACTGGTTGGACATTTAGCAGAATACCTTTTTTTTTTTTTCAATATCCTTTCTGACAAAATAAAAACGTGTGAACTGAGTGATCCTTCATTTGGTGGGTTTGGAATTGATTCAATGACCAGACCCAAAGATATTAATGGATTGAGGTCAGCCTGAAGGGCTATTTCTAGTGCAAGGACACAGCACTATTCAATTTAACATTTTTACCAACGATTTGAGTGAAAATATAGATGGTATGCTCATTCAGTGTGTAGATAAGTGAAAAAATTACACATTGGATGACAGAAATACCACCTAGAAAGCTTTTCAGAGGCTGATACAAATTTCATTTAATAAAATTAAAAGGAATAAACACAAAAGTCTCATACTTAGGTTAAAACACTCAAGTGTACATTTCATATAAAATCTTTTTTTGTTCTACCATGTAGAGGAAATGATCTTTTCTTTGGTGTTTATGAAGTTAAGACTAAAAGTAAATAAAGGTAGCTGTTTAAAACTTAACTGTATAGGGATATAGCATGGGAGAAAGATGTTAAGATAATATTTCTTTTTTCTTGGAGGGGGAAAGCAGGGAAATTGGGGTTAGGTGACTTGCCCAAGGTCACACAGCTAGTAAGTGTTAAGTGTCTGAGGCCACATTTGAACTCAGGTCCTCCTGACTCCAGGGCTGGTGCTCTATTCACTGTGCCACCTAGCAGCCCTGTTAAGATAATATTTCATCCAAAAGGACCTGGAGGCTTTAGTGGACTGCAAGTTCATTATTGGTTAACAGTGTGAGGTTGTAGTCAAAAAAGAAAAAGAAACCCTTAACAATCTTAGGCTACATTAGGCTACAATAGAAATGTCTAGAGCAAAGAAGTGTGTATTTTCATTGTAATTTTCCTTGGTCAGATGACATTCAGTTCTGGATAACACATTTAAAGAAAGATATTGATAAACTGTGACACATTATAAAGTGGATGCCTAGGATGGTAAAGAAAGCAGAAGCCATGAAACAAGAAGACACTGAAGAAATAGAGGATTTTTAACCAGAAGAAGATAAAACTAGGGGACAACATGATATAGAGTTTTCTTCATGTGAAATAGGGCTTACATGTGAAATAGGATTAGATTTGTTTTGCTTGGCCCTAGAAAACAGAAGGAGAAGCAGTGACAGAAAATTAGAGAGACATATCTCAGCTAAATTTGAGTACACAACTTCCTAACCATTGGAGTTACCCAAAGGGGAACAGGCTGCCTTAGTGGACAATAGGTTTGTCATCTCTGGATGTTGTCATGTTGAAACTGAATCCCTATTTGTGAGGGATATTGTAGCAAGACTTTCTGTCAGTCATGTGTTGGATTCGATGATCTCTGAGGTTCTTTTCAACTCTAAAAAATCCATTATTTTTATGATCATTGAATCCTGTATAGAGCATTCGGGACAGAATGTGCAACTGAAGGACTTGTGGGCACTACTCTCTGTTCCATTCTTGACTCAGGTGGAGGCTCAGGCCAGTCACTTCCTTCTCCTTGACCCAGTTCCTTCACCTGTAAAGTAAGGAGAATCAGTTTCTCTGCAACACATCTCTCCTGCCCTGCTTTCTTTCCTATTTCTTTTGGATATGTTGAAGTAACCGGGGACTTTGAACAACTCGAATAAAAGTGTGTGTGTGTGTGTGTGTGTGTGTGTGTGTGAGAGAGAGAGAGAGAGAGAGAGAGAGAGAGAGAGAGAGAGAGGGAAAGAGAGAGAGAGAGAGAGAGAAAATCTGTTTTCCTGGTTTTTCATCTCTAGGTTTAAGCTGATGTTCTCCAGGAAGCACCCCACTTTCTTTGGTTATTTTGCTTCTATGATGACTATTTTGCCTTTATATAGACCTTGATATTTTTAAAGACCTTGACAGTACACAATTATTTAGGTAATTAGAAGGGAGTTCTTTCTCTTCAAATATATCTACAATAAGATTACACCAAAATAGTAGCACAGACCTAACCATTCTAAGCATAATTACTTTCACACTTAACAATTAATCTGCCTTAATTAAGGCCACACCCAACTTCATATTTCAGGATTTCACTCTGAATGGTTGGTTTTCTTTACCCTCTAAGCACTTTTTTGGGTTACTTTATGATGCTTGACAAACAGAGTGGATAGGGTAAAAGAAGCTGTCAGAAAGGTCATTGGTAGAAGAGAAAGAACAGAGTCTAGAGTCAGAGGCCCTGGATTCCCTGGGTTCAAATTCTGCCTCTGATACTTGATGTGACCTTGTGCAAATAACAGTGAATTATGGCCTTCTGGATCTTTGATCATACTATGATCCTATGTAGATTTCTTCAAGGTAACAGCCCCAAAACAGCTGACTACCTAACTGATCATCCCAGACAGAAAAAGGGAAGAGGTATGCCACATAGAAACTGCTCAGCTCACTCCCAGATCCCAAATTCAGTCCCAGTAATCATTTCCTGGCTCCTGCAGTCAAACCTGAGAGATAGCTATCTTGTTTTGTTGTTTTTTGTTTTTTGTTTTTTCATCAGTGCTTCTGAAATCCAGTTCATTCTCAGCACCTTTTTGTTAGACACACAATGACAAATACATCAATTCCCAAAGGAGGCCCCTGCTTGGAGGTATAAAACAGGTCAGTGAAAGAACACTACCACTAAGCCAGGATGATAAGATCCCAAGGGAAAACAGGGAATGAATTAGTCTACTCTGCTTTACATTTCTCTGCAAAGTCTTGATTGGCTAAGCCAAGGGACACTCTGCAGTCAGTACAGGGATAGAAAGAGGCCTTGAGCAGCATGTACCTTAAAATAATTATTCAACATCACTTACGACATACACAAGCACACCTTTATACCCTTGTCTGACGACCACACCAGACTGTACAGCAGTGTCTGTCTCACTGACAGAATCATATATTCCTAGTTGTTCTGGTGGCAGCTACACACACACAAGGTCCAACAGTGTCTGTAACACAAACACATTGCACATATACAACTTTCACCCTTGTGTAGTAATCATATAGGAACCAGCCCTCAATGGATGAAATAATGTGATGTAACAAAAACAATAACAGATTGAGAGTTAGAAAACCTGAGATCTCATCCCAACTCAAATACTAACCAGTCTTGTAACCAGAAACAAGACATTTAACCTGTCTGGGCCTTAGTTTTCTCATCTGAGGAGCAAGTGAGACAACATATGTGAACACACTTTGAAAATTGTAAAGCATTGCCCTGAATGTTAGGCCAAGGTGGCACTTTGCATATCACCACAAACACTCAATGACACATATTTCTACACACTTGTATGGCTACTGAATGTGAATTCAACCAAGGGTTATTTAATTCTGTCAACAATTAAGCACTTACCATTTACACCTACTATACACAAGCCACTATGTCACACCCCCCACTCCCATCTCTTTTGTGTAAAAGCTCTCTTTCTTGCGCATTCACCCACATCCTGAGTGGCTGCTGTACCAGGAGCTGTGCAGCAGCGTCTGTCTATGTTCTCACCTACAATCATACCGCTGGAGTGACTGGGTCAAAGCCACAAGAGAGTGTGTATGACATGCATCGTGTCTCCAAAGCATATCTGCCTCTCTCACATACAGCACATACCCCCACCCCCTTGAGCAGCGGCCCCATGCACCAAGCAGTCTAGTAATCACGCAACATCCCTAAATTACGGCACAAGGGAGCTGTCCAGCAGCTCCTGCCACATACACCTGAGCGGTATCCAGGAGTGTGTCAGCCATACACACCTCTCAATGTGTGGGGGCCACCTGGGAGCTCTCCAGGGAAAGACACATACACACACACACACACACACACACACACACACACACACACACACACCCCTCGCCGAAGTCTCACGGACGCTGTCCAGCAGCGCCACTGACCGCTCTCCCCACCTCCCACGGTGCACATACACCCCAAAGACCAGCAGGGCAGAATGTGTGGCGTGCCCCTCGCACACCCGTGCATGAGGCCACCGGGGGCTGCCCGGCAGAGCCACACACACACACACATACACACACACACACACAACAGTAGCGTGTCACACACCCATCGTAGAGCAATGTTATACATACACCCGGTAAACTAGTGACTGTCACATGAGCGCGCCCGCGTACACACACACACACACACACACACACATTGTATGTCACACACAGAGGCCACACAGGCTCTGTCCAGGAGCGTGTCACACACACTCACACACACACTGTACAGCAGTGTCTCACACATATACACACTCGCACGCACACACACCATATATCAGTGTGTCTCTCACTGATACACTCACACACACACACACACACACACACACACACACACACACACACACGGGCGCTGTCCATCAGCACCAAGTCTGTTACTGACCCTCCCCCTCTCACTTTCCCCTCCTCCTTTCTTATCCTCCTCAGGCCTCCCCGACATCGTGACCGTAGGCCCCGACACTCACCCCAGGCCAGCAGGAGGGCGGCACGCAGCAGCTGGCCCATGGTGCAGCCTCGCTTGGCTCCCACCGCCACCCCGGGCGCCCTGTTCCCGCCGCAGCCGCAGCAACCCCGGAGCTTCGCCTCGGGCGTAACCGAGCGCGGAGGGCGGGGCCAGAAAGGCGAGTGTAATTGGGTAGCCGAGCAGTCACTCACAGTGGACTCCTCCTCCTCCCTCCTCCCCTCTCTTTCGCGGGGCCGCGTGCCTCACGCCTGGACCGGAAGGAAGCGGGTGCAGAAGGAATCGACCCCCTTCGGCCCCAACCCCGCCCTTTTCTATCGGGACGAACCAATCAGGCACCGAGGCTCGTTCCACGTGCCTTTCGTCTCTATTGGCCATAACTGTCTTAACGGCTCTTAACGTCTTCCCTCGCGCCCTCTTTGCCCCTGGCGCCCAGCCGGGTCAGATGAAGGAGAGGGAAGCACCTGGTGGGTGGCAGAAGAACCACACGCCAAGCCGGGCTTCTCCTGAGTTCAGGGACCGGACACACGCCCAGCCTCTGGGTGGCGAACATCGGCTAAGTACCGAGGCCTTGCTGGGCCGCGACATGGGGCCCGGGCCTACCCGAGAGACCTGGGCCGTCCTGGGCCGTTGCGGTAGCACGGAGGCAGGGCGGACCTACCCAGAGCCTCGTGTCCAGGCCTGAGACATTCCCACCCCCAGTCCTCGGGGTCTCTGAGCAGCATCCCTGAGGAGGGGGGGCTCATTTAGCCTTGTTGGAAGTCTAGCAGGAATGAGGGCCGTTTTTCGGACGTCAGTGCAAATGTATTTGTACTACCCATGATGCCCCAGGTTTAGAGATCTGGAACCCAAAATAACAAGTGTGACCTGTCTCTTACCTTGTGGCTTCAGACCATTAGGAGGAACAGTTTAAACCACGTGGCCTAGCCAAGGAGAGGGCTCCCTGGCAGTGGGGTAGCGGCTGATAGGCCAAAGAAAGTCACGTGGAAGAGGCTTGGGTGGATTCTGCCAGCCTCTTACTAGTAAGAGAACCCAGGATGATAAATATCCAGGCACAGAGGTACATAAAACACTACATAAAGGCCACTGTTAGGTATTTAACAGATGGGATTTGAACTCAGGTCTTCTAACCCCAGAGTCACACATACCTTTTCACTTTACCAGTCAGCAAATCTAAAGTCCTCAAGCAGCCCTGGGCTAAATGTCCTTACCCGTTTATAGGCTAACAGGCCCTGCTTTCTGACCTCCTAAAGAAAGAAATCCTCAAAAGAGGCTCCAGGAACCCTAAAGAATATGTTTTAAGACAGTATCAGTAATGAACATAATTTTAAAATAATTTTATATAGCACCTGACTTTGCAAATATCTTTGCAATACATTGTCTCATTTGTATTTCATAACTGTGAGACAGGTACTGCAGGTATTATCCATTTTACAAATAAGGAAATTAAGGCTCAGAAAAGTATCTTCTCTGCAATCACACAGATGGTGTCAGAGACAGAATGAAAGCCCCCATCTTCACAATTCCGTGTCCAGCACTCTACCCTCTATACCACACTGCTTTCTACTTTGACCCCTGAAGCCCTCCATGACCTTGGCAGGCAAAGCAAGGTACTGTCCCCAAAGATTAGGAGACTGAAGGCTCAAGGCTAGTTAAGTGGAAGAACCAGGGAGTTTCTGTTCTAGCACTACTACTATACTCTCACGCCCTCAAAAGAGAACACATCAACATTTCCAAGTAAATATTTTAATCATCTTATGCAAAGTAAAAACTACAAAAATGAAAATACAATGCACAAATACTAATGGTAAAAAGGAAACAGCTGGGATGGGAAAAGGTGAATGTGGCCAAGATGACTGAAACTGGTCCTCATGATCACATTATCTAGTCAAATATTTGCCACTTAACTCTCCTCAGCTGAGGTAAGAATTATACTTTACGTTGCCAGGTTTCTGGTTTCTGTTCTGTTATGTACAGACATTTAACCCACCTGTGATGAGTATAAGGCAAACAGTTCTAGAAGTGAATATACACGAGTCTTTCCTACTCATCATTGCTATTAAGCAGAGGGAGGCAGAAACAACCAAAGATGATAAATAAAATACTAGAAGTGGGAGAAACCATTCTTAGTACCTCATCTGGCCAGTCAGCTAAGGGGAGGGCCAGAGTATCTATCTCACTGGCATCAGAATATTAAATATGAAATTTTCTGACCAAAACCAATAGGAGGGAACTCTTTTAGATCACAAAGTCTTGAGCTCAACCTCCAGAGAAGCTAGGAAGAAAAATACAAAATGCAGGCATCCAAAGCAGCAAAGGAAGAGAACATAAAAAACCATTACTATAGTGACCTTCAGAACCACAGCCAAGGGGACCTGGTGGCCAAGTTAAGGTGTTCAAACACTGAACCAACAGGACTCTACCATTTTCCAGTGTCCATTAGTGGTTTAACAAAGCTCTTGGGTAAGGCACAAAGCAAACAGGGTGCTCAATGCTGACTTGACCTTCCAGAAGCCAAGTGCATTATTAGCTAGTGTCCTGAAGACTTAGAACTGCTGGATAATCAGTTTCCGTTTCACATCATGGCTGAATTTATTCATTCTGAAGAGTTCACTATCATAAAAGACAGCAAGGTTGTGGATGTTGATCTGACGAGCCTAAAAAAGATGAGTTGGGAATTAAAAGCATGCTATATAACAACCCATGCTCCCCAGAAGGCAAATCCCTGCTCTCAGTCCCTACCTTGTCTACTAGGTCCTTCTCAGGTACCTCAATGGTGTCTTGCTGGGCCCCATAGCGGTTGCGCTGGTAGATCACCTGTTCTGCCACTAGCTGCTTCAGGATGAAGAGTAATAGCTCATTGTTATCCCTCCGGAATGATAAGTAACGGGCGAAGGTCTGAGAAGAGGAAAGGGACACAAGATCAACCCATATGCGTCATTTTTCTACAGCATTAAAATTCCCCATTAACCAGTTTTTTTTGCTGTATCTCCTCCCCCCACCTTCTCTACTTGCTCACAGCACTAAGACCAGTCTGACTTCCATTGATCAGAGCAGCCTGGAACAGGGTTAGGACCCACCTGTAGGATCATGAGTCCCCCAATGCCCCACTGAATTTCTTCTCAGGCAGGGCTAGGTTCACTAACTGTTCATCTAAAACCACATCTATGTCTCACCTTGCGCATACTGCGCATGACGCTGAACTTCTGGGTGTCGATAAAGCTCTCCAACATCACCCGGATGGCCATATTGACATCATCTTCCAGTACATAGTCCCGAAGGTGAATGCGGGCATGGGCTTCTGCCATTCGGATCATTGACTCAATATGCCGAACCGTGATGGGGATACTGCCTGTGGCCTGCCAGAGAGAGATCATGTCCAGGCTTTAGCTGGAGGGAAATCCCACTGGAGGGTTACAGTTTAGAGTACAGTCTGTCAAAGAAACTGAAGGAACACTACCTTGCACATGTGTCCAACAAGCCTGGAAAAACTATCTTGGTGTCCACGTTACCAAGCCTGGCATTTAAAACTTTTCATAATATGGCACCAGGCACACCTCTCCAGACTTAATCCATATTGTTCCCCTTTACCTCTACTACAGTGTATCAAAGTGAAATAGAAATGGGATCCCTATGGACTGAATATTGACTTAGAAAAACCACATTAACATTACCTACTCTCTATTATATTTTGTTAACTATTTTCCAATTACATTTTAATCTAGTACTGCACTCTCCTTCCAGCCAAACCTGTCTACTTGCCTATCCCTAAACCTAGCAATGCATGACCTTTTTTTGTTTCATCCAGGCTTTTTGTCCCAATGATCTTCTTCTTCCACTTCAGATGCCACCCACTCAGAGGAAACCTTTCCTAGCCCTTGGATTCTCCACAAATTATTATTTACTTTCCTATCTATATGTTGTGTCCTCCAGTAGAATATGAACCTAAGACCAAAGACTACTTCTTGCTTTTGTATCCAGTGTTCCTAGCACATAGTAAGCTCTTGGCAAATACCTGCTGAATTGAACTGAAATCACCTTTCTTCTCATTCTAAGTTTTACTCCCTAGGGTTCTCACCATGGATTCTTTCCGTAGGTCACTGTACATCTTGGCAACTTTATCTTGATCCATCTGGTTGAGTTTTGGGTGGACTTTCTCCTTGGCATAGATAATATACTTCTTCAGAATCTCCTGAGGTAAGGGCTCCACCCCATATGTGTTAGGCAGGGCTGGTTCCAGTGTCCTGCCATTAGCTACCTCCTCTTCCTTATTGCTGGGGTGGTGTTTAACATGGCTGCCAACCACAAAGCGGGCCAGCATTTCATCCTGGTGAGAAGGAAAAGGTCAGGACACTTTGCTTTTTGAAACCAAATCCATATCCTGTCACAAGCCATCCAAACATCTGAACCATAGGAAGCCAGATAGGAGAAATGACATGAAATGGCCATGAGAAGTCAACCAACTTAACCAAAAGAATGGTATTTCCAATCTGGTCATCCTTTCTTTCTGCTCAGCATTACTACTCTATTGGACCACATTTCCCAACCACCATCCAAGTACCAGCCAGGAGTAGCAGTGATTCATATCCTGGAGTCTCTGGAACCACAAAGGGTCCATAGTTAGATTCCTGTGAGCTTGGATAGCTAAAAAAATCATATCCTTTATTTTCACTAACCTCTAACTTAAACGTTAAAAAACCCCTACTCTGGACTCTTGACGGAATAGCATTGGCTGTGGAGTTAGAAAACTTGGGTCTGAATCCTGGCTCTGACATTTACTAGCCATGTGACTAGGCAAGTTAGCCTTCTAAGCCTCCATACATCTGTAAAATGGGAAGACTATTAACTGTAACCACTCACCTAACAGGATTTTGAGGAAGGCACTATATTTATAAACTATAAAGTACTACATAAATGTGAGTTTTCATTATTAAGCTCATTGCTCAAATCTCTTAAAGCAGAACAGTACCTGAACAGGATCCACAGTATCCCTCACAACACACAGGACATCAAATCGAGAGATGATGGGCTCTGTGAGATCCACATTTTCTGAGAAGGTCAATGAGGGGTCATACCGCCCTCCTGTAACATAAGGGCGATTCAATTAATTCTTACTTCCCCAACTCTCTTGCCTCTATTCAGCTTTCAGAATGCTTTCTCCTGCACAAGGACAAAATGGTCCACATAGCAAATAGATGTTGCAAAGACAATGGGAGACATTCTGTTTCTGTGGGGGTTGAATACTCTAGGAAAATGTTCAGAGGGTCCAGCTGCTTCTCAGGGAAGGAAAGCTAATAACAAAAAGATGTGTAGCAACACCTGAATTGCCTAATGGAAACCTAATGCCTGCTCTGCAAGGCAGTATGGACCTGACTTCTCCCACCTTTACAAAGTAAGCAGAGTGGAGATGCAGATGAAATATAAATGTTCAAGTGAGACCCTAGGACTGCCTTCCTAGTGCCACCTTCGTCTTTTTTTGTTTTTTTTTAGATATCTCAAAAGTGATGTATAAATGCAAAAAATGCTTTTTTTAATTTGGGTATCACATTAAATATACAAATTAATTTTGATAATATCACCATCTTACTCAAACTAAGCCACATACTCTGAACATCTTTCGAATTATTTAACTCCTCTTTTACTATTGTCAAAATTGTTTTAGTTAGTATAGGTCTCTTTGAAAGAGCTGATATTTGATACATTTTACTGCTGTGGTATTAGTTTTATCAGCTGCTGGTTTTAGTGTGTTTCTCCTAAATTCTGGTATCTTGTTAAACTCATTTGAATGTATTATTTTGGTTAATTTTGTTGTCAAATGGATATCTGATATCTTCTAAGCTATTAAAAAATCTGACTGCAATAGCTAGTATTTCTAAAACTCTACTGAAGAGTAGTGTTGATGGCAGGCAGCCTCGCTTTGCCCTTCACATTAAGAAAAAGACAGCTATCAAATAAAAGGGAAATGCTACAGCACATAGTGGGCTCTTGGAACTGAGCTTGAATCCAGGAAAATGCATGTTAAAGTGTCAACTGAAACATGGGGACTTGCAAATTACTTCGTGAGCTTGTTTCTTCTCCTGTGAAATGAGGATAATAGCACTGACCTCCAAGGATTGTTAAGAGGCTCAATCCCGATAATGAATGCCAAGTGCTTCACAAATCTTACAACACTATGTAAATGAGAGCTATTATTTTTAGTGTTTCAATCATAAATGAGCATATTTTATTACAGATTTATTGCACCTTCTGTTATCAGTTACTTTCCCAAACCAAAGCTGGGGAACAGAAGCTCTAATTGTAGAGACCAGAAGCTAACAAGCCACCTGGACTCCTAGAACACAAGGGCAGAATTCCTTTGACACAATCTTGTACTAGGAGCCAAGCCCTTCCATCAGTTGCCATATTCAAAGAGAAAGAGTCATTCCCACCTGCCCAATCCTAATACCTATGGGGTTGGCAGCAGCGATGACAGTGCAGCGTGCCTGTAGGGAGGTGATGATGCCAGCTTTGGAAATGGAGATACTCTGCTGTTCCATGGCCTCGTGGATGCTGGTCCTGTCCTGGTCATTCATCTGCAGCATAGGCAAGTGTCCTTAGTCCACATCCCCACTCCCTTGATATTCATTTATACCAGACTCTTGGATACCGGAGTCAGATTCGGCCAAGATCTTTTCCCATAAATCAGTTTTCAGTTTTCAACACCTTAAAAAGCCCAAGCACCTACCTTGTCGAATTCATCAATCAAGCACACTCCTCGGTCAGCCAGAACCAAGGCCCCGGCTTCTAAGGTCCATTCTCGACTGACAGGGTGCCGCTGGACATATGCAGTGAGCCCCACAGCTGAGGCCCCCTGGCCAGTGGTGAAGATGGCTCGGCTAGACACTTTTTCCACATACTTAAGGAACTGAGATTTGGCTGTGCCAGGATCTCCACACAGCAGCACATTGATATCTCCTCGAACCTTGTGCTTGCCACCTAAAAGGAGAAAGGGATAAATGTCTGGGAGACAGGTAGCACTGTCCTAGAGTAAGGAAGGCAAGAGCTAGAGACTCATCAGGCAGCTGACTTGGAGTCAAGACGGCAATAGAGACAAAGCAGCAGCATCTTACCACTGAGATGATGGACAAAAACAAAAGAGGGAGGCATCAAGGTATTATGGGGACCATTTTGGTTAGGGTACGAAGAGCATGGGGAGCTAGCAAAAGCTACCAATTATCCCTGGTCAACACAAGCAATTTCTGAACATGTCTCCTTACCCTCAAACTGCAAATTACAAACCACATACACTTCTGCCAAATTGCTCTCATCTAAGACTGCTCCTAAATAAGATGTGCACTAAAATAATTACAGAGGAAGAGAGTCAGCATTGAAAAAGCTGCATCAACCCTGTGGTACATTGCCACTAACCTGGGTTTTTGGGTTCTCCTCCAAATAGAGCCAGGGCAAGACCTCTCTTAATGTCTTCATGTCCATAGATAGAGGGGGCAATGCTAGCAAAGACCTGAAAGAATCAATTAAGGTGTGAGGCAAGAGGTGCTGACAGCATCTGGAACCCTCGGAAGCTCTCACTATAACCCCAATAAAAGCCAACCTCAGAGAAGTAGGTGATTTCTAATAAGCAATTCTGAAAAGTGTTCTCCAGTTAATTAGTCAGTCAGTAAACACATATTAAGTGCCTTCTCTGTGTTAGGCATTTTCCTAAGAAGTGGGGATACAAAGAAAGGCAAGACAGGACGGTGCCTTCCCTGCCCTCGAGGAGCTCACAGGCTCCTGGGGAAGACACCATGAAAACAGCAATAGACGAGACAGAGACAGGACAAACGGGAGACGATTAGCAGAAAAGCTTCACTGACATTAAAAGGTATCAGGAAAGGCTTTGTGCAGTGGGTGGGATTTGAGCTGGGACTAGAAAAAGGCCAGGAGGCAGCAATGAGGCTGAGGAACATTTCGAACATTCTAAGTAGAGAATTCTCTAACCCCACGATGCCTGTGTGTTCTCTTCCACACCACCGTTCTTCCCTATGCTACTAGATTAAAAGGCAAACACTCCCAGAACCAGGTAACCACGTTAATTCCCTAACAGGGCTTTCTTCTTCATAGAAAAGACTAGGGCAGAACACCAACACTGAATGTTACGAGGGGCATACTACCTCCCTCCCCCAGGTGTCAGGGTTCTTGAATCTCCCTTGGGATATACTCTCTGCACACATGCTCTGCCCCCTGGACAATGCTGTATCTGATCCTCTGCCTCTCACACAAACATCCTGAAGCATGATAGGACCTAGAATCCTGGGCGCATCGTTTTTCAAATAATGGCAATAATGTTATAAGCTTCTGACAGTTTATAGAGTCATTCATCTCTTGAAGTAAAGACAGTAACATGGGGAAGGAGCACTGTGGGGAAGCAAGGCCTAGAACTCGAAGAGGTCTTGGCTTCCAAGTCAGCATATACTTAGTCTGCAGACACTCACTAAGGCACTGCACACCTTCAAAGGCCTGTTCCTCTGGTTTGGTGATGCATCAGCTCCACACAGTGGAAATAAAATTATCTGCAGTTACGTGCCCCAAAATTAGGGATCTCAGTAACTATTCTGTCCTACCTTATGGGTTTCTTGGACACACCCACAGTTTTCCAATATATTCACCGGTCACTTGGGGGAAGGACAAATCCAGAATTAAAGACTCCAACAGGAAAGGTCAAGGTGATTCAGAGATTTTTAACTGCTAAGCATATGCACAAAAAGATCTCTCCATCTAACTGACCTTCTCTCCAATCTGCTGATCCTTAGAGAGGCTAATGATAGTCTTCACATCCTCATCAGTCAGCTCCCCTACGGCTACTTTGTCATCCTTCTTGGCCACATGATTGGCCAAGATAACCGTAGCAAAGACAGGGAAGCCATTAGCAGTGTTAAGGGAGCCATCATAGTTATTGTGGTAGATGCCAGTCAACTCCTAGATGGGAGAAAAGGAAGGTCAGTGGCCCTACTGGAGAAGCAAGGTTAAGAATTAGATCCCACCCCACAGCTGGCCTCCACCAATTTATTATTTTTCCTTACGTCCTCTAATCCTGAAGTACCAAGATTAGAAAATTATTTAATATAGAGGAAATAATTCCTAACCCCATTATCCAAGTTATTTATGTAACCAGGGTACAAATGTTGTCCAGCCCTAAATTATTCAATGAATGGCAGAACAAGGTTTCACTAGTGTTATCACAGCAGGCTTCTCATTGGATTTGTTCAAGTTATGTACACATTTCACGAACCATTATAAACACTGCCACACTCATCTTTTCCCCTACCCTGTACCCACTCTTCTGCATTTCCTAGTGTGTAGTCCTGAGCTAAAGGTGGCTCAGTTCCCTCTCTTTCTCCTTCTCACTCACAATTTCATCTCCTGGCTTGCAGCTGTCCACTAGATCCGCAAGAAGGATGGCATCTTTGGACCGAGGAAGCCTGCCCGCAGCCACTTTGCCTGGACTCTCTTGGATTCGGATGCGCTGGTAGTTTTGATAGATTGTCTAAAGACAAAAGACACTCCAATGAGAGAATCCTAAAGCACTGCTCTCTGGTCATGCCACTGCCCTGCTCAAAAAACTTCAGCTGCTCCCCAGTGCCTATACCCAATCAAGATCAAGACCCGACTCCATAAGAAAATCAAGGTTTATGCTCTAGCCTCGATCTACCCACTCAGCTTCTGTCATCTACATATACCTCATGTTCCACCTGTACTGGAACACTCGCAATTCTCCTAAAAAAAAACACTCTTCATTTTCCTATCGTCCCACTTTTGCTAACTGTTCCTTCTGCCTAAAATGCCTACACCCTCATTACTGGCTGTCAACATCCTATCCATTCTCCAAGTTTCAGTTCAAAGCAGCACCTTTCATGGTCTTCCCAATCACTCAGGATTTATGGTCTCTGCTTTCCCCCAAATCCCTGACCCTCTTATAGCACTCAGTATCCTTCTTTGTATTATACTTCTGTGTTTAGCTACCTCACTTGAGGGTAAGGACCCTCAATTTTATTCCTTCTCATTCCTTCAGTGCCCAGCGTGCAGCCTCGAATGCGGCAGGTGCTTAATATTTAATGTAACTGACAGTGCAAACCTAGTAATTCCCTCCTCCTTTGGGACAGTAATGCTTGTATTTGTTATGTTGCACTTTTAATCTGTCAAAGCCCTTTCATATACATTATCTCATTTTATCCTGACAACATCCCTGTGGAATTGGCCAGGCTATGTAGATACAGATATTTATATCAACAGATCTGAAGAAACTGATACAGACAAGAGAAATGACTTGCTGAAGGTCTCACAACTTGCTAGGTGGGGAGCCAAGACAAGAGCCCAAGTCTCAGTCCACACCACACCCCTGTATAATTAGGGGTGCACAGAAAGTATATTCTTTCCTTCTTCCTGGATATGCCCTTCTCTAGAAGACTTCTCCAGTGAAAAGGACATGGAAGATCACCCTTGACCTCCTGATTTATTGTTGCCTTCTCTTGGTCAGATCCTTCCCACTCCTTCAGGGGGCAGTGTTGTGTTGAAATGACAGATGAAGATGAAGGCAAAGAAAATGTGACTTATACAAGGTAGTGTGGCGACACTGAAGATGAGGCTGGACAAATGCCTCTCATTCATATCCATTGTGATACACCAGGAAGCACAGGAAGGGGTCACTCATGCTATGGATGCATGCTGAGATTCCTCTTTTATAAGATGAAGAGTATTAGACTCAGGGAATACCCCACCATGTGCCCTGAACAGTCCAAACAAATGACTGTTTCATACTTCCTGCTTAGTTTTCCTCCAGGCAGACAATAATAGTAACAGAATAATTATAACAATAGCTATATTTATATAGCATTTACTTGTACCAGGCACTGTGCTAAGGAAGACAGGTGCTGTTATTATCCCCATTTTATAGATGAGAAAACTGAGGCAAACAGCAGCAAAGTGACTTGCTCAGGGTTATACATCTAGCAAGTGTCTGAGGATGGATTTGAACTCAGGTCTTCCTGACTCCAGGCCTGACACTCTCTCCACTGAACCATCTAACAAGATTTGCCACCTGTGCTCACCTCTTCCATGTTGACTTCAAAGGGACCGGCTGACTGGCATTCAGGACAGGAGCCAGGCTTCACCTCCTGGTTTTGGGACTGACAGAATGGCCCCAGGACAAAGTTGCATTTGTTACAGTTGTACTTGACCATGCTAAGTTGAGGCAGGACTCCTGTGCAGCTGGTCACCACTCCACTGGTTCTGATTAACTGGTTCAGATGCAGCTGTCTATGGGGATCGGGAAAAGGGAAGATGAACTACCCAGAGGCCACAGGCAAACTGGGTTTGGCCAGGGGTCATTCCCCAGGCCAGGATGGGGCAGGCAAGGACTATAGTACTCTTACTCAGGGCACAAAGAAATCCTGTTCCAGAAAATAAAATCCTCAGCTGCCCTACTGGACAGAAATACCCCAATCTATCTTTATTTATCCCTGAACTAAACAGAACTCCTCAGGATTTGCTTCCATAGTAGGTGCTCCCATTGGCTGACCCCTACTTCCCCTAGGTTTTCTGGGTAGCAGATCATTGACCAAAAGGTCAATGAGACTTCCATTTCTTATCCTACTATCCCATCCAGTTCTATAAGGAGTGAAAGAAACCCCACAGAGGCTAAGCTTTCAGAAAGTCTAGCAGAAGAAACTGATAAGCAATCCCTGTTGCCCATTTCCCTCATGAGGACCCAACCCCTGCACCTCTTTCTCACCTGAGGGAGCGAAGTTCCTCTACTAGGGGAAGGTGGGAGATACGGACATGGATGTGACTGGCAATTCGGTCATACTTTGGGTACATGGCCAACACTACCTCTCGGGCAGCTTCATCAAAGATCCCTAGAAGTTCTGCTGGTGCCTCAGGTAAGAAGTAGGCCAGCACATGTTCCCGGGCTGCCAGATCTTCATAGTTTACTACCAGACTCTCTCTGTTCTCTGGTGAAGTAGAAAGATAAATGAGTGCATGAATAACTAGATGAACCAATGAATAAATGAATAAGCAGTAAGTGTTTGCTAACACCAAGCACTCTGTTAAGTTCTAGGATACCAAGAGAAAAAGACAGTTCCAGATCTCATACAGCTCACAATAATTAGGGAATAACAAACATGTAAGAGAGCTCAGTCACAGGGCAGAGGGATAGGTCAAGAGGTACAGCTGCACCCTTGCAAAAATGGCAGCTCTTGCCTAGGGCTCTGAGGTTTCCTTCCACCTGTGTTGGGGAGAACAAGGTGCTAACCCAAATGCAGCCACGTTGGAGTCAAGATGGAATGCATGGAGAAAGAGCACTGTGCAAGAATTCTCAAAAACCATATACTCTAGGTCTAGCCCTGCTCACTTTGGCTCGGTGATCTTCAATAACACATCAGAATTCCCTGTGTCCTAATTTCTTTATCTGTTAAAGGAGTTGTTATAAGGCTAAAAATAGCCTCTTGTTGGGAAAAAAGAAATAGCAAACTAGATGTGCAAAGTCTTTTAAAAGGGAGAAAACACTAACGAGAAATGGGGCTGGGTCTGAGAGCAGGGAAAAGGGAAGGAAGGCCACGTACCTTTACACATGTCGCTAATTCGCTCCTTGAAGACATTGTGACCGTGTCCATCTACATGAGTACGTAAAAAGTTCTTGAATCGATGGTGGATTTCCAGTCGAGGGCCTGCCATGCTTACCCACTCCCGAACAGTGTGGCCTTTCAAGTCCTCTAGATTCTCAATGCTTTCTATCATGTCCTCCTCCTCCTCTCCCTCCTCTGTACCCCGCTCCACCAGGCGCCGCTTCCGGGCTGGCCGTTCCTCATCTTCTTCATCACTATCTGAGGACCATAAGGAACATGCCAGTCAGCCTCCTCTGTCTCTCCCCTCTTCTAATTCATACCTTCCTTCTACCAGATCATTCCCTCTCAACCACCAATTCAGCGTGCTCCCTCGAGCCATACCTGCCTTTCCCATTATTCACTGGATACATCAGCTATAGCTGAAAGGGACAAATGGAGGCCCCCAAAAGTTTGAATAACATGGAAATCATGTTTAGCCCTAAGGAGATGGACTTGTTGAATGGCAGGTCTTTTTAACCAAGCATAAATACCATCTTCCCTCCCCTCTTTCTTCTTCCCTCCAAGATTTTATTCCCAAACCCCAGGAGGGCAAGAGATAATAGAATCAAACATTTTTAGCTACTTATCCCCCCAAAAGACCAAAACAACAAATCCAGAATATTTACCATAGAGGAGCCCCCGGCGCATGCGCCCCAAGCCTCGGTCAGTTTCCCGGTCTCGCTGCCGCATCACCCGCTCAGCAGCTTCCCTCTGGCTGGCCGTCAGCTCCTCCACATCTTCATCATCCAGGGCTAACCCTTCTGCCTCATAAGTGTCTAGCTCAGGAATGGCTCGATAATCCCTAGGGGGACCCAAGAGCAAGGATAGTTAATGCAGAGGAAAGACAACCCAAGTTCTAATGTCCCATCACCCATTTGGCTAGCCTCAGAGCTACAGAGGGCAGCTGTTCCATTCATAAGGCCTCAAGACCCCAGAGATCAAAAAGCACTTTATTAATGGATACAGCCACTTATGACTTAAAAGTTAGGGATGTTTATAGAACATCAATCTTTATGGTCAGTGTCCTGGTAGGCAGTAACACTCCCACACATCATCTTTTGATGCTGCTGTCAGAAAAAGAATATTGGACAAAAAAAAAAAAAACAAAAACAAAAACAAAAACAAAAAAACACTGCTAAGATCCAGTACAGAATCTCTGATGTCCCTAGAGCAATGTCTGTCCAATCATAACCTAACACTCAAAACACAAACGTTCCAAAAGTCTTGGTGCAGTTTGTACTTAATAACTATAATGTTATCTCAGCAAAGTGAAAATGATTCTTCACACGTTTTGCATTCAATTTTATTAATTTGCAATTTGGCGTTTAATTGAGCCTTAAAAATTTGTTGGTTATCTAATTTTTATTAGTTGCATGCCTAATTCATTGATCTGTTCCTTGTCTTCTGCTGATAAAAGTGTTTTTAGAGACACATTTTCTCCTAAGGATATATAGCTCAGGTTACATCCAAAAAGTTGTTTCACTGCTATCACCTCCATATATTATAGAAGGGAGGGGGAAGAAACTTTCTAAAAAGTAATGACAAATGGAATTAACTCCTGGTATCCTACCTAGTTCTGGTCTAAAATAATTCTAAAATGCCTTGACCCTCCCATCACCAATTCTGCTTTTTTCCTTAAACCTCTCACCTTTCCATTCCATCCCCAATAAGCTCTTCTCCATCTTCTTCCTCTTCATCAGGAAGTCCTTCGGTGCCCAGAAGACCCTCTGATTCATCTTCAAAAGGTGGCAGGTCTCTGCCAGGGCTAGAAGTCAAAGCATCAGTGCCCCCACGCCGGGAACCTCGCCCAGGGCTGGATGTCAAACCATCACTGACACGTCTGTATCTTCGGGCTGGACTGGAGGAGGCTATATTTAAAGACTCTGAGGAATCCTGAAAGAGGACCAGACTATCAACAGTCCTGCATTGGGGTAGAGGCAATGACAGGGAGACTTTCATAGAAGAACTTGTTCTGGCAAAAGAGCTAGGTTCCAGAACAGGATCTATAGGGTGGGAACTGAAGTGTAAGGAAACAGGTTTTCTTTGCCCTTACTTTAGGAAAGGACCCTGCAAAGTAGAGATTTCCTTTTGGACCAATACTTTTAAAAGAAGAAAAAGCTTCTGTCAAAGCAGAGAAGGTAGAAAAGAAAGGGAGATTAGTAAACTGGGGCACTTTCAGCCTTGGTGCTAATTCAAGTTGTAGGTGAGGATGCTTAAGCACCTCGAAGACTCAGAGGGAAGGCTCTTTAAGGCAAGGAGCAGAATGCTTCTGTTCAGTCTGCTCAGCCCTGGTTGTCCCCAGGAGTCCCCTCCTCACTTTTACAAGCCTGGCTAAACCCTGGCATTGAGGTCTTCCTTCCTCACAGCTCCCTATAGGTGCACTGCCACCCCTCCCTTTCCTTCTTCACCTGTTGTCTAAAGCCCACCTCTTGCCCCCTCCTCCTGGAAGCTCTTCTCCCTGATTCCTGTCTCTCGGAACCTCCCTGCCCTCCCCCTTCCCAGCTGGCTCAAGCATCGCCTCCCTGGGGAGGCTTTTTGTGATGGCCCAGTCAGGGCTCCCCGATACATCTGAAACATTCTGTAGTCACCTGTTTACCCATATGAGAACAGAGCCTTTTCCCCCTCTGCCTCAGTTCTGGGGTAGGAGAGGGCTGAACACAAGTTAACCGAAGGCGTCCTTGGCTCCCCCTCACTAACCTCCTCCACCCAGGCCGTGCCTCAACCCTCTAAAGCACCCGGGTCTTCTCGGCTTCCCTTTTCTCCTACTAGGTTTAGGTTCCAATGAGAGCAATGACTGCATCTCCTCCAAAAGAGGGCCGTTTCTGGGTCACAGACCCCGGCATCTGGAGTTCAGGGAGCAGGCCTGCCCCTGGAATCCTGCCTCTGCTGACCGCAAGACCTTGGGCAAGTCACCCACCTTTCCGGGCCCAAGGTGCCTCCCTCCTCTCAAAAATGAGTAGCCAACCTGAGAAGTTCAACCCGTTGGACTCACTGCGTCCCCGCCCCCATGCTGACCCCTGGGGTCCATCCCGTTACCTCCACCCGATAACAACCTCCTATCTGCTGCCCCCCCCACTAGTGGGCTCGTCCCTATAGTTCTATTTGCAGGTGGGGGTCTCATCCGCCCTCAAACTACAGGGTCCTGAACAACAAGTGCCTAATAAATGCCCGTGGAGTTTATGTACAACCTTCCGTCCCCTCGCCTCTCCCCTCCCCCCCCCCCCCGCAGGAGACACAAGGGCCCCCGCCTGCTCACTGCGCACGCGCGATATTCACATATTTTTCTCACCCCGCCACCCCCTCCTCCTTTTCTTTAGCTCTATTGCATCGGAGTGCCCACCGGGTCCCTCAAAGACCCCCATTTCCGCTTCACGGATCTCCCTCTGTTATGTTCCCCCCCCTTCCCGGCCCCCAAGCTGGCCGTGCTCCCCGCTCACCGCCATAGTTGCTTCAGCTCAGCTCCGAGATCCGCAACTCCGGCCGACCCGAGCAAAAAGTTTTCGCGCGAAAAAGCCCACGTGACACGGAGGAGCCCGCGAAACGTCATGAATAATCAATATGCTCCCCGGTGTACGTCATCACTATGCATGAAGGAGGCGGTCAGGAGTCGAGCCCAGAGGCACTCCAGCCAATCCGGTGCAGAACTAAGCATGAGGCTCCGCCCCCGCCCGCGGAGCGGCTTGGCCCCGGAACCTGGATTCCTCTGGACCCCGCGCCTACTCTCCCGCCCCCAGCCACTCTCCGGGCCAGGCTTTTCCCCGGCCTGCCCTCCTTCAGCCGTCTCGAGCGGAGCCCAGGGGACTGCTGTTCTGCCCCGAGGCCACCCCGCGCGCTGCCCCTCGGTTTTCGGGCCGCGGCCAGCCCCCTCCCCCCGACCCCAGTTTGCCCTGCGAGAACGTGGGTGCAATAAGAGTTTCACTGCCACCTCTTGGGCCTTCGGGGGCGGGGCCTTGGGAAGGCCTGTAAATGGCCACCGGTTTTATTTTGGTGTTTGTTTTAATAAAATTAGGCGGATAGGTTGTTGTTTATGCAAAGAGAAGTAGGGACCCTCCGGGTGGAGCCGCGGGTCCGTCGGACCCGGGCAGCGCGAGCTTACTTCTGGCCGGCGCTGCGGGATCTGGGGAAGGCCGGGTCTCCCGGGTCGCACTGAGCTTCTAGGCCTTGTGGGAGGCTTGGGGGCGTTGTCCGGTGCCTTGGCAACCAGAGACGTCAAGTTATCTGGGAGCGGCTGCGGGAGCCCCACTTGTTCCGGACTCTGCACCCTTGTGTCAGCTCGGAACCTTGCTTCATTCCCTTTCCTTACGATCCCTTATAACCCCTGACCTCGTTCTCTGCCTTCTAGGCCTTCCCTCTTCTCCCTCCCCCGCTTTACATAAAAGGTGGTCATTTTCTGAGAGTGCTGAGAAACTATTAGAGGGTATGTCTAAGAAATAAGTAAGTGATGAGGCAGGATCTTCCAGATTCTGTCCATGGGAGACCCCAAAAATGTGCGTCACTGAGGTAAGAGTTAGCCCTGACTTGGAGTTTGGGCCAACACTGACCCTAAAGGGCCATCTCCAGTCATCCTGACCTAAATATGGCCACTGGACCCAGATGGCTCCGCAGATGAAAGTGAAGCTGGTGACTTTGCAGTCCTGCCTCACTTATATCCAGTTCACTTGCATGTCATGGCACCACCTTCCTGATGTCACCATCTTCTTCCAGAATGAAGAACAAACAACAACCATTGGGGCCAAGCTGAGAATGAGGACAAATCCAAGACCATGAAGAAAGCAAAGGGCAGTTTTTCACTGCCACAGCTGAATCCCCTCTTACCCAGGGACAAGCCAGGAGGTGATTCAAAGTGGAAAATGGAAGAAACATAGTGGAGGCAGGCATTGTGTAGTGCTTAGAGCTTGGTCAGACATCTATGAAACCAAGGCACTGCACTGCATCCCAGGCCATCACCAGTCATCCTAATTTTTGTTCTGCCACTGGACTTTAATGACTCTGGAAGAGTTGATGACTTTCCTAAGTCCGTTTCCCATTGGAATAAAGAAATTGCCCGTGATGCCATTGGTCCTCTTTGGAAATGAAGGACAAACAACCAACCCTCCATCCCTTATTACTTTCCTCTCCACAAGCTACACTATCCTCTCTTCCCTGTTTGGAGCCCTTGTTGAACCAGCTCCATTCTATCATTTATTCTTGAATCTGCTTGTCTTATGCATAGCCAGATTCCAAGCCTACATCACTCATGGGCTCTGAATATGATGCTGACTGAAGGGATATAATTATTATCTAATTTCAACAGGGTCCTCATTATAGCAAGGCAAACGTTTTTTTAAAAATAAGTTTTTGTTTCTTGTTTTTATATCATCATAGTTATCATTACCAGTATCCTTCCTGTCAAGATATTAGGAGATACACTGTTTTCAAGAGCTAAGACCCAGCAAGCAGGCTGTGCCCTGAGCTTGGCATAACAACAATTCTTTGCATTCACCCTCTTGATGACCACCACAGCAAAATTCCAAAATTGTTTCTGGTTATCAAGCCCTACTATGAATCAAACTTGTCACATTGTTAATATTACCCTTCATTGTTAGGGCTACAGTTCACTGTGTACCCATAGATCTAAGTATTGGGCTCTCCCCACAGTGCCTCTGGTCCCCCCACCAAGGCTGGGGCTCTGGCACCTTGCTTGCAAACCATTTTCCTCACTTTGAAATTAAACTTCTGTTTGATTTCTGATTCTCCTGTCTCTAGCCTACTCTGTTCAACTTTGGCCAATCACACAGTTTAGAGGCCAGCTCTGGTACTTCTGACACCCTCTACTTTCTCCTTCCAGAGAGCCATCCCATATAACAAATAGTACTTCAAGGAGGAAAGAAATCAGTACAACCGATATATTGAAAAAGAAAACACATGTATTGTAGCCCTCCAACCTCCACAAAGAGGTGTATTGGGGGTGTCCTCTCACATCTTTCCATTCTAGTCATGCTTGATCATTATAATTGTGTTATGTTCACCTCCACAATCCCTCTAGCATTGACTCTTGCCGTTTTTGATCATCTATGCCAATTTGCAGGGTGTAAAACACCACAGGGTGGTTTGGATTTGCATTTCTCTTATTATTAATGATGTTGAGTATATGGTAATAAATATGTTGTAATTCTCCTTTTGACAATTGTTCATATCCTTTGACCACCTATCTACCGGGGATGAATTTATCCTTGCTTTCAGATTCTATTTATGTTATTACAAACATTCTATTTCTCCTTAGTAGGTTCACCATCTCATTCTCCATACCAGCTGTTGCAAACCTCCTCTTTCTTCAAGCATCCCTTCCCACCACCTTTTTAGCTTAGGACCTAGGGTCAACTTGACTGAAAAGAAAACTGAAAGCCTTTTCCAAGTTTTCCTCCTTCCTAGTGTCTCCTCTCCCATCCATCCTTGAGAATTTTTCCCCCACTATTTCCTCCTTCACTCTGGTCTCAGATGAAAAAGTAGTCCTCTTTCCCAAGGCAAACCTCTCTATACATGCCCTTGATCCCATCCCCCATCCATCTCTCCAGCCTATTGCCTTCACCATCATTTCCATTCTCTCTCTTATCTTCCAGATATCCCTATCTACTAGGAAAATAACAATCCTTTGTTAAGGAGTTATGATGGGTTAAGAACTTTGCAAATATTTTATCTTCAAACAGTTGATCTTCACAACAATCCTGGGAGATAGGTGCTATGATGCCCATTTTACAGTTAAGGAAACTGAGGCAGGTAGCAGTTAACTGATTTGCCCATGGTCATACAGTTTATAAATATCTGAGACTGGATTTGAACTCAGGTCTTCCTGACTCCAGGTTCAGTACTCTATCCACTGTACCTCCTAGCTGTCTAGTTCCTTCTCTACTACCTACAAACATGCCTTTGTCTTCCTTATCCTTAGAAGTCCCTCACTCAATCCCACCATACCCAAGAGCTGCCATCCTATACCAGTGCTCCCCTTGATAACTAATCTCCTTGAGAAAATAATCTACACTTAGGATCTCTGCCTCTATTCTCACTCCTTTCTAAACCCTCTGTAATGAGGCTTCTAATCCCATCATTAAATAGAAACTTCCCACTCTAGAGTTACTGATGATTTCTTAATTATGAAATCAAATGGTCTTTTCTTGGTCATCATCCCTGACTTCTCCCCAGCATTTGACACCGTTGATCACTTTCTCCTCCTGGATACTATTAAAAATGGATTTTTTGAGAGCTAAGAGTTGTCTGTTAGGAATTGACCTAACTCCATTTTGTTCTGTATTTGTGATTTTGCTGTGTATGACTCCTGTATAAACTACCAACTGCAACAGCTAGTTTCCTTCATTGTTTTCCTTCCTCCCCTAATTGGTACAAAAGACTTAATTGCTACAAAAGGAGAACTTCAGCAGTCCAAGGAATGTTTCCCTTCTTTATCCTGTCTGACATAATGTATAGTTTCTTTTGACTTACTACAACTAGCTATATTTACAAGGACTCATTTCTTTCTCGATGTTCTGTAGCTAGTGATATACATTTTCCTTAATGAGGATACTTTTTTTCTTTGTATAACCAGTTGTTGTATAATAAGCAGCCATCTTTTCTTCTTTGTCTTATGTAAGTACTACTAGCTGAATTGTGGATGACACACATTTCCATCAATTGCCGATGGAGTGTCACACTCTGAATGAATGAGTTGCAGTAAAAATTTGTCTCTTTCTCTTGCTGAGTTATTGGCAATGGTTAGTCAATGGATTCTTGCAACAACATCCTCTCTCCTCTAAGTTTTCTTGACAGTGGTCTCTCCTGGTTCTTCTCTATATAAATGATTCCCAGATCTATATAGTCAGCTCTATTCTTCCTCCCAAGATACTGTCCACTCATTTCCAACTGGAGATTTTTTTGAACATCTCAAACTGGATTCCCATAGGCATCTTTAAAAAAAAATCTTGCTTTATTTTTTCAAGGCATCCTAAAAGATCTTCTGGTCAAGCTGTATTTTCCTTTGAGGCTTTGCTTATAGGTGTTTGGGGTTATTCTTATCTCCCGAGTTTTTGACTTGGGTATCCCTGGCATCATTATAACTCTTCATCTTGTATTGTTTATTCATTCTTCCAGACTTTCTTCCTACCTAGATTGGGATTAGGTGTCAGGGTCAGGCTCTGCACACTCTAGAAGCCTGTTGTGACCTGCCTTATCTCTTTTTTTGCCACTGAGAACATAAAAACAGTGCTGTAGCCCCATTTTTCACCCAGGGTCTGGCCCTGAGATCTTCTCTCCTACACAGAACAATATAACTATGTTTTTTGTAAAGAGGTGCTGCGTCCTAGATCCTTCTCATAGGGTAGGGTGGGAGGTAGGATGCTGAGCTAAGGTCTCTTTCCCAGGGTTACAGTGACAAAGCTGTGGTCACCAAACCCAGGGACTGAGACCAAGATTCCAATCCCCTCATTCTGCTCCTAAGGTCTGGCTCCACAATCCTGGCTCAACCATGTTCCATAGTTTCTCTCATGTTCACTGGTCTGAGTTTGTGACCTTGTACAGGAAAGATGACCTACTGATGAGGTGCAGGCTCTGGGAATCCTCCTTGAGCTCTCCTTGGTGGGCTCTGGGAAGCCCCTTGAGTCCTCCTTGAGGAGTTCTCCTTAAATCTTCCCACATAGGACATTTGCCTGAGGCCATGGGCCTTAAGTTGTGGCTCTGCCCAAGTCTTTGGCCCTCCTTTGTCCAGCAATTTCCCATTCTTCATCCTCCTGTTCCACCCTACAACTGGCCTAGCCCACCATTGTCTGTCAGCTCCAGGTAGCCTCCAGCAACTTCCCATCCTTAATCACTTATTACTGGAGTCAGACCTCATCTTACTCTTCCTGGAGACCCTCCCCAAACTCCACCTCTAGACCACCCCTAGATTCCTTCTACAATCTTTCCATGTATAAGACCCCATCTTCCTTCCATGTGGTGTGAGAGTGCCATAGAATGACCTAGCACAGATTTGCTCTGCGTCCTATACAGGCAAGCTTTTAATAAACTTTGCTTTTCTTTGGCTGAGAGAAGACTTGAGTTGAATTCATTTGGCAGGACCCATTGTGTTGGTATTTTGGGGTCTATACCTCAACATTTTATGGTGACCCTAATCACATCGTTTTGATGGTTCCCTGATACTGGGAAACACTGCTCATCTCAAGCTCTTTTCCAGCCAGGACCAAAAGGTATGTAAACCTCTCCCTATTGCATTGCCATCTTGTTCTCCAAGTACCTTGGAGGTGTGGTTTTGTGTGTGTGTGTGTGTGTGTGTGTGTGTGTGTGTGTGTGTGTGTGTGTGTGTTGGGGGGGGCAGACCTCTCAGGTCCCATTAGGTCAGACAGCAAGGAGGCTGTCTAGTACTCAGCCTGACCTCTCAGGTTCTTAGTCCTGTTTGGTTATGTTGGAGAACATGGACCTGGACACAACTTCTGAAGAATGAAGGACTAGGACAGACACCCCATCAGGAAGTATAAGCCAGATTCTTTCAATTATCTTGGCTCTAGGGAACTGGGAAAACTTCAGGTACTTTTTTGTGGGTTTTGTTTTGATTTTTCAGACTTATTCCCAAACCTTCCTTAATGGAGGAAGAGACTTCCAGACCCTACACTTGTAGCTCCCCAAAGTTTTCCTTTGGGTTGTCTTTTACAACATTGGGAAAAATTTAGTTTCTCTGGAGAACTTAAAAAGGAAAAGTTGATGTTTTTTTGCAACACTGTAATGCCACCTCCCAGTACCCTGTCTTCCAGTCTTCTCAAGACTTGGAATGATGGGGAAGCATGGGGCTTGGCAGTGCTCCTGAAGAGGAGCCCAAAGAGGGTTAGGGCTGCCTGAGACCCCAAAATACCAACATGCCGGGTCCTGCTGAAAGAATTCGACTCAAGTCTTCTCAGCCAAGGAAAAAGTAAAGTTTATTGAAAGTTCAAGTTCACCACATGGGGTGCTAGGCCATTTAAAGGTGCTCTCACAGAGCAAGTCTATACTAAGCTATCTCATGGCCCTCTCGCTGAGCAAAGTCTATACCAAAGAGCAAAGTCTATACCAAACTATTCCATGGCGCTCTCAGGGAAGATGGGGTTCTATATACAATAAGGTTGTGGGAGGAGTCTAGGGGTAGTCCAGAGGAGGATATTGGGGAGGGTCTTCAGGAGGAGTCAGATGAGGTCAGATTCCAGTAATGAGTGATTAAGGGTGGGAAGTTGCTGGAGGCTACCTGGAGACCACAGACAATGGTGGGCCAGGCCAATTCAAGGGTGGGAAACTACTGGAACAAAGCACATCTCAAGGCCCATGACCACAGGCAAATGTCTTCCCTGGGAAGGTTTACTTTCCCAGAGCCAAAGAATCAAGGAGAGCTTAA
>CM053599.1:48600327-48618791 GCA_028646575.1 Pseudocheirus occidentalis | reverse complement strand
CTCCTCTCAACTCCAGCTGTGATTACTCCTAAGGAGTTAACTGGAAGTAAGGAGCTAAGCCTTTGAGGTGCCAAGTGCCTTCAGTAGGTGCCAATAGAAAGGGGCATGGAAGATCTTCTGATTTCATTAACATTACAGCTAGGTTTTAGGTTCTTACAATAAAGGTGAAAATGAAACAGTACCTGTCCTTACATAGCTTTCAGTCTTAGGAGGGGGCAGCAGGGTAATCCAATGTGTCCCCATTCAAAATATGAGAAATAAACACAGAATAAATACAAAGTACTTTTATAAGATGGCACGGGAAGAGAATTCCAAACTTCTTGGCTTGATATTGAGGGTTGTGTGTAATCAGGTACCAATCAAGCTTTCAATTCACTTAAATTCAACAAGCATTCACTAAGTGTTGATGATGTCCAAGGCACTGTGAATATGATGGCAAAAATAAAATCAGTCCCTTAACTCTAGAAGCTTATATTCCACTGTGGGGGAGGGGGAGAAGAGGAGGAATACGACATTTGTATAGATACAAGATACATGTATAATATTTTATTGTTATTATATAACATTATCTTATTGGTAGAATATATATTGTTTTATTAATATATTACATATAACATATTATTTCATTGTTATTAATTGTTATTATTAGATTACTCTTACCTTTGAAAATTAAGGTAAACTGAGAGACAATGGTCTGAGCATGACCAGTCATTGAGGGTATCCTGATCAATTGACAATTCAGTTGATGAAATGGAAGAATATATGGGGAAGGTAATAGACAAGGTATTAAGGTCTTAAAAGAAGTATTTATAAGTTTATCAATTAAGTTTGATGAAATTAGAAGGTGTGGAGGCAGTAGAAGGGAAGCTAAGTGGTAGAGCGGATAGAGCACTGGGCCTGAAGTCAGGAAGATTCATCACCATGAGTTCAAATCTGACCTTAGACACTTACTAGCTGTGTGACCCTGGGCAAGTCACTTAATCCTGTTTCCTTAAATTTCCCCATCTGTAAAATGAGCTGGAGAAGGAAAGACCAAAACATTGCAGCATCTTTGCTAAGAAAACTCCAAATGGGGTCACAAAGAGGCAGACACCGCTAAAAAATAACTGAAGAGCTAGTAGAGACAGCTTTGATGAGAATGACCCCTCACAACAGAAAAAGGGGCCATTTCTGGAAAAAGTCTTCTCACTTACACCTCTACCAGGGAGTAGGCAGTTAGGTGTTACGGTGCATGAAACACCGAGCCCAGAGTTGGGAAGATTCAAATTCAAATGCTTCCTCAGCTACTTGCTAGTTGTATGACCCTGGATGAGTCACATATTCTTCTGTCTGCTTCAGTCCCTTCATCTGTGAAATGGGAATAATAATGGCACCTACTTTTCAGGGTTGTACTGAAAAAATATTTGTAAAATGCGGTATAAATGCTAACAATTACATGGGTAGAGGGGAGAGTTGTGGTTATTTATCTTCCCCTCAAGTCATCCCCCACATTTCACAGCAAAGGTACTGCTCTGGAAGGAGGCATAATGTCCAGCAGGGAGCAGACTTGAGCAATTTAATCAGAAGCCGACCTTGAGGAATGTGACCCTTGGCATCAGAAAAAGGAGCTAGCAATAAACTGAAGAGAAAATGAGCCTTGGCAATCAGAAGTCCGTCTGAATGACCTGCCCAGAAGAGACATTGTGCCCAGGTGGGAACAACATGATGACAGCTGAGAAGGGATGACAGGGCCCCATAAAGTTCCTGGGCTGCATGTGATTTCTATGTGTGTGCTTCCCTCTCATGTTCTCTATATACACGACAGGTTGTATATCCCTCTCCCATTGATTCTCTCTCTCTTTCTCCATCCATCCATCCATCCATCCATCCATCTATCTATCTATCTATCTATGCTTATGGGGAAATGTTTTGCAGTTTTTGTCCTCACCGTGCCCTCTCTATATATGTCTTTACTTGAACTAATTGTGTCCACGGGCTAATTAACAAAGGGATATACACCAGTAGGGGCTCATAAGCTGTATTGTTAGAGGTGTGTGGAGAACCTGGGGTAATAGTTGCCTACTGTATACTCAATCTGTGATTTTCGAGTACTAAATTGGGAAAGTAGCCTAGGAGATATGCTATATGCATAAATACAGGCTAATTTAAGAAGAGAGAGTAGTAAAAACTAGGAGAGTAAGGTGGGAGAGTTTTTCTTTGTATATCCAGTGCTTAGCAGAATACTTGGCATATGGTAAGTAAGCATTCATGTATTCTTAAACTTTTTTGTGTCATAGACTCCTTTGGCATTCTAGTGAAGCCTAAGGACTGTTCTTAGACTAATGTTTTTAAATAATGAAGAAAATACTGAATTTCTATTAGAGATCAAATAAAGGTATAATTTTATCCATCCCAGCTCACAGATCCTTTGAAATCTATCCCATTTATCCCATGTATCCTTTGTACATCTGATGGTTATACATTAAGAAAACCTGACTTAGGGATGGCTAGGTAGCACTGGCCCTGGAGTCCGGTGGACCTGAGTTCAAATCTGGCCTCAGATAGTTAACACTTACTAGCTGTGTGACCTTGGGCAATTGGGGCACTTAACCCCAATTACCCTCCAAAAAAAAAAAAGAATACTTGACTTAATAATGTTTATTGACTTATTGACAAAGAAAGGCTATACCCCTAGAAGATGGCACCTGAGGGGAATGCTGAGATAAGTTAAGGATTTGAAAAGGTAGAGGTGAGGAAGAAGTACATTCCAATCATGAGAGAGAGCTTGTACAAAGATTCAGGCTGGGTTAGATGGAATGATGAATTTAGGGAACAGCACATAAGCCATTTTGCCTGAAAGGTAGAGGGTTAGAAGGAAGGTAATGTCAAGTCAAGTCAACAAGTATTTATTTGGGTTATTATTATTATTAAGTTATCATTACCTTTGAGAATTAAGGTAAACTGAGAGACAATTGTCTGAGCATGACCAATTTATCAATCAAGTAGGCTAGCAGTAAACTGGGTCAACAGCCTTTCTCAATGACCAAAGACCCTGAATGAGGACTGATAGGGTCTTTTAAATCTGGGTGTGTGCTCCTTCTGATTGGCCTGACAGTGCATTGGGATCTCCCCTAACAAAGGTAAAACAATCTCAATTAGTAAACATTTTAACGAGGAGGTAGCATGAGAGTCACCTCACCTCCTCCTGGTTCAGAAAATAGGAATGTTGTTGCTGTGTTTCCTCAGACTTTGTGATCCTGTTTGAAGTTTTCTGGCAGAGACACTAGAGTGGTTTAGCATTTCCTTCTCCGATTCATTTTATAGATGAGGAAACTGAGGCAAACAGGGTTAAGTGACTTGCCCAGGGTCACACAGCTAGTAAGTGTTGGGGGCCAGATATGAACTCAGGAAGATGAGTCTTCCTGACTCAAGGCCCAGAGCTCTGCTGCCTCCTGCAAACAGTGGAAGTAGTTTGCAGTTGCTTTGATTGAATCAACTTGACTTTGAGTTAACTGGGTGGTGGATGAGCCTTTATATGCCTAAATGCAAGCCATTTTGTAAAGTATCTCAGTATGCCACAAGCAGAAATCACATTATCCCAGCCCTAATACCTCTTGTCCCACATATGAATAGTGGGGCTTAGATTTTATTGTGATCATATATACACGCCTGGTTATAGGTTACCTTTACTTTGTTGTTGAGTCTTTTTATGACCCTGTGTGTGTGTATGTATGTGTGAGTGTGTGTGTGCGTGTGTATGTGTGTGTTTTGGCAAAGATACAGGAGTAGTATTTAGCTGCCCTTTACCCTTATTGATCTTCTTCTTAGCCTAAGACCCATAGAAACTCCCCAAAATTACACATTTTAGGGGCTTTCATGATCAATCTACCTTTTGGGGGTCTTTAAAACCGAAATAAGGTGAGGACCACAAATCTTACGAGAATTCTGTCTCTAAATTGTATTTTATTATGACCCTACCACTATCTAGACTCCATGAGTAGATTGTCAAAGATCTGAGTCTTCCCTGGGGGCATTAGAACTTCATTTAAATTAGTTTTCAATTTGAATCAAGACTTAAAATGATCAACACCTATCAGACTGGCTAACATAACAAAAAAGGAAACTATTGGATGTTAGAGGAATGTGGGAAAACTGAGACAGTAATGTACTGTTGGTGGAGTTGTGAACTGGTCCAGCCTTTCTGGAGAACAATTTGGAGCTATGCCTAAAGGGCCATAAAACTGTGTATACCCAAGAAGCATGAGAAGGTAAACATAGGAAAGAAATCATAAGGAACTTAACTATTCACATGCCAGCATGGAAAAATGATATTTGTAATTTATGAAACTTTTCTCAGTATGAGGATAGGTGAAGGGAATACAAATATATACATACACATACATATATGTCTATATAGGAGGGCATATATATGCATATGAATACATATCTGAGTAGGTATATATATATGTGTACATAGAGGGCACAGGATCAATTGAATAGGAAGGGATGATATTTAAAAGGTGAAATTATGAGGTGGGAGAGGAATAGGAAAGAAGACAGGGAGAGACAGAATGCAGTTAATCATCTCATAGAAGAGGCAAGAGATAACTGTTACAGTGGAGGGGAAGAACAGGAAGGCAAAAGGGAAAGGGTCAACCTTACTCTCATTGAATTTGGCTTAGGGAAGGAATGATATAAACTCTAAACTGGGTATCTTGCCACACAGGACTGTAGGGGAGATGGGGATGAGAGCGGTGGGCAGAGGATGGAGAGGGTTGCTGGAAGTACACGCTTCAGTAAAGGGACAGGGACAGGGCATAGAACAGAACAGGGGTGGGGGGGCAGGATAGGAAGGAGGGACATATAATCAGTCTCTCACAATATGTCCACTGTGGAGATGTTCTGTGTAACTACACATGTACAGCCTGTATTGAATTGCTTGTCTTTCCAGTGGGGGTGGGTGATGAGGGAGGAAGGGAAAGAATTTAAATCTAAAATTTAATTTAAAATTAAAATTTAATTTAAATTTAAAATTCTATAGTCAAATGTTAAAAATATATGTATACATACATTATTGTTATTATTAACTACATGCAACTGGGAATTATGATATACAGGAACTGGGGTAGGGAGATCCATCTTGCCTTACTGGAAAGTCAGAGGGGCAATGGGGGAGGACATAGGAGAGAGCAGATCAGGCAAGGGGTTATACAGTGGGTTGATTGTTTTGGAGTGGTGGGTGGGGGAAGGATGGGGAGAAAATTTATAACTCAAAATTTCATGGAAATGAATGATGTAAACAAGAAAATAAATTAAACAAAAAGAAAAAATAAAATAAGATAAAACAGCAGCAACAACAACAACAAACTATGCATACCCTTTGATCCAGCCATACCACCGCCAGGTCTATATCCCAAAGAGATCATAAAAAAGGGAAAATGACCTATTTATACAAAATATTCATAGCAGTTCTTTTTGTGGTGGTGAAGAACTGGAAATTAAGGGATGCCCATCCATTGGGCAATGGCTGAATAAGCTGTGGTATATAAATGTAATAGAATACTAGCATTTTATAAGAAACGGTGAACAGGTGGTTTTCAGAAAAACCTGTAAAGACTTCCTTGAACTGATGCATAGTGAAGTGAACAGAACCAGGAGAATGTTGTACACTGTAATAATAATATTGTACAATGAAGAACTGTGAATGACTTAGTTGTTCGTAGCAGTACAATGATCCAAGATAATCCCAAACGTCTAATAATGAATTGTAATACCCACCTCCAGAGAAAGAACTGATATTGTTTGAACACAAACTGAAGCAGGCTATTTTTTACTTTCTTTCTTTTTTCCTTTTATTCAAGTCTTCTTATACAAAATGACTAATACAGAAATCTTTTACATGATTGCACATGTATAACCCATATCTACTTATAGTCTCAAGGAGGGAGGGAGGGCAGGGAAGGAGGAAGGGATAGAATTTGAACTTGAAACTTTAAATAAAAATGTTTTTAAAAATTGAAAGAAAAAAAAGATTGTTAGGTCTTTGAGGGCAGGGACTATTTTTCTGCTTGTGTTTCTATTCAGAGAATTTAGCACAATGCCTGGCACACAGTGAACACTTAATAGTGCTGGTCGACTTGATTAAAAAAAAATTAAAATCAATTTTCAGTTTTCCATGACTATTTTCCAGGCATTATGCTAAGTACTCATAATATAATGCAATCAGAAAGACATTCCCTGCCCTCAAAGAGCTTCCATTCTATTTTTTAAAATAATTTTTTATTGAAGTCTTCTGTGATGCAGTCTGGGATGCTTTTGTCTGTAAGCTCAGTTTGTAAAATCTTACTTGTGTTTGGGTACCTATGTATGTAACATCAGTTTGTAACAAGCCTGCACAGTTAAGTTGTAAAAGTCACACTTTCGCCCAGCCATAAAGGCACTAACTCTGCCTCTCCCCTTCCCACAGCCTGAAAGTCTTTTCCCTTAGCTAGCAAGTCTGCCTAGAGACAAGCACCTAAGAATCCTTCAATAGCATTCTATAAACAAGCCCTTAGAGCAGTGCATAGTCCCTTTGTTCTAAGTGCCCAGCTGCACCCAAAAGCTTCGAGCAACATTATCAAAGAGATAACTCTGTCTAAATATGGTACCTCTTGAATCCCTAATCAGTCTAGTTCCCAGACTTGGAAACAATCAAGTCTGTCTTCCCAACAGCCATATTGGCCAAATTCATCCTCATTCATCCTTGATCAAAAGTAACCTAGTGATGTTTCAAGCAAAAGACCATGCCTCCTGATAGCTCCCCTAGGGAGATTTCCCAGTGAATTATGGGCAATTCACCTGCATAGTTGATACAAAAAGTGCATGTCCCTTTAAGCACTGACCACTCTTAAACTCCTCCCAAACTCCTCCCTAACTCCACCTTTGCCCACCCAGTTAGCATAATTAACCTTTGACTGACAGTTTTATGGCAATAAAAACTTCATCTCTAGCCCCAGCTCTTTGCAGGCTATCAACCTTTTCCTGCCCACTGCAGAACATAAAACTTTATAACTCTACCTTATATCCCTGCACTTTGCAGGTCCCCCTATTTCTTCTGTCTGCTGCTAAGTCAGAATAACAATAAACTTTGTAACTTTGCCAAAAGACAGCTTGGGTCTGATGAAATTCTTTCCAGACAAGAACCCACTAGGGATTCATATGAGATCCCTCAGACACCCAGCACCCCTTCCCAAATGTCTTCATTCTGTTTCTTACATTATCAGTTATCCCAAGTATCCTTTCCCCTATCAGAGAACCATCCTGTATAACAAATAGTTGTTTTTTTGTTTTATTTTAAACAAAAAAAGAGCTTACATTCTAATGGGGTTAGACAACACATAAAATGAAACTAAAAACAAAACATGCTGGGGTGTGGAGAGGAACAGTGAATGGATCTAGTGCTGAGTCATGGGTAGAAAAAATCCAGTCAGGAATGCAGCCTGGGAAGGAATGAAGAGATGGCTGGCCTGAGCATCCTCCTTAAAATGCAGGTTCTGGAAGGAGCCAGCTAGTAAGTGGGAGAGGCCATGGGGGTGGAGGATACTTCCATTGTGATAAGGACAAAAGAGAAGTAAGCCTGGCAGGAAAGTTTGGAGGGAGACTGGGCTTTAAATGCTAAGCTGAGAAATTTGTGTTTTATACTAGAGGTAACAGAGAGCCTCTAAAGATTCTCAAACTGGGCAAAATGATAAGGCCAGACCTGCTGTTTTGGCCTGGACCTGACTCCGTCCATTCCCCAGATAGTTTAGATTTGGTATTGTGACAAAATGGGACTTCATCTGTAAAGAAAGGGAGATTTATCTAGTTATAGCAGGAGAAGGATATTCACCAAGGATAGTCATTGAAGACTCCTCAGGCTCATTCAGCTGAGTGGAGATACTTTGCCCATCGTTATGCACCAACCCAAGGATAAGAAGGCCTGCCTGGAGTTCCTTGTGGATGCTTTATATGCAGACAACCAAGACATAATGCCAACAGACTAAGCCGTAGTTCCCTGAGTCAATTAAGTCTCAAGGATAGTCTTGATTCCTTTTAAGGAAAAATGATGCTGAATTGCATGATGGGGTGTGGATTTGTCAAGGAGGAGTTAGGATATTGCTCCTACCACATATGCTTTTGTAAGATTGTTGTTTGTTCTTCATTTTTTGTTTTGTTTTGTTTTTTGTTTGTTTTTTACAAAGGCAAACACTCCTCTGTTTATTACAGGCTTAGGGACAGGACAAAGACTGGGGAACTGGACCCGCCCGGGGTCTTGTACAGGCAGAACCGCGGGGGCCAGCGCTCACACATAGATGCCAACCCAGAGCAGCAGGAAGAGGACCCCAAAGCCCATGAAGAGCGAGACCACAAGTGAGATGAGCAGCTCCTTGTAGATGTCACGCGTGTGGTTGGTGGATGTCACCTCGTAGACGAAGAACCAGGCCGTGAAGAACATGTCAATGGCCAGCAGCACCACAGTGAGATGTGGGAACACGGCCGGGTTCACCGGGCTCACGGCCTCCAGTTCCATGCTGCCGGCAGCCGCCTTCTCTGCTAGGAATCCTGTTCTTCATTTTCAACGAGGACCAGTAACATAACCATCTTGACTTGTCTGTGAATTGGATTTAAGTGAGGATGAGTTGAGCAAAAATTGTCAGTTTTATCTTCTCATTCAGAGTCATTGAAGACCGGTGACAAGATAAAAGCCAAGATGACTGGTGACGACTCCGGATATAATGGGTGCCCTTGGCTTTTACGATGCTTGACCAAGCTCTAAGCACTCCATAGTTCCTGCTTCATCTACCCATTCCATTGGGGGAAGTCTTCACATGCTTGGGGCAGACATTTCCCTAACTCACTGACACGTTTGAGGCCTGTTGGTTACCTTCAGTCTGGTTTAGCCCATCTCCCAAGATGGTTTTACCAGAATGCAGCTGCTGTACATGCTACAGCTTCTTGGAATCACAAGTGAGAGTTGGGGGACAGATGAGTAGCCCTGAGAAGGGCCTGGGCAAGCCCTCACCCAAGAAGTGCCAGTCTGTCTATCATCAGCCATGTTTGGGATTAGAAGTGAAATCCTCAGCTTCTAAATTCTAAGATGGCCAGGATCAGTAGGTAGTCATGTGTGTGTGTGTGTGTGTGTGTGTGTGTGTGTGTGTGCACGTGCATGCACCACAACCTGTGGCCTGTTCTCTATATTACCAATGGAGGATGGATTGGAGAGGGGAGACACTGAAACTGGAGGTACCAATTAGGAGACTATTTTAATAGTCCAGGTAAGAGGTGATGCCCTAGAGTGGTGGCTATGTGTATGGCAAGAAAGGGAAGAATGGGAGAGATTTTATAGAGAGAAAATTAATATGACTTTGAAATTAATTGTATATGAGAGGTACTGAGATTGTGAACCTTGAAGAATAGAAAGATAGTGGTACCTTTAATAGGAATAAGGATATTTGGAGGGGGAGAGGGTTTGAGGAGGGAGGTATTGAATTTTCTTTTGGACATGTTGGATTGAAATGCCCTCCTTCCATATTCCATTCCCCACTTCTTCCTACACCCATTTCCAGCTCTTCAAATAATCAAATCAGATCAATATTGTGATTCCTACTGGAAAAGGTGTGTTAATCAATTCCTCTATGACCCCCCCCCCTCCCAAAAAAGCCCAACAACAACACCAAACAGCCCTTCTTGTGTACCATTCCCCTATATATATTGTCTACCCCCATTAGAATGTAAGTTTCTTGAGAGCAGGCACTGTCTTGGTTTTGCATTTGAATCCCTAGGACTTAGCAGGATGCTTGGCACTTAGTAAGCACTTAAATGTTTTTGCATTCATTCATTCATTCATTCATTCATTCATTCATTCATTCAGTGGGATATCCAGTTGGAAATGTCCAGCAGGCCTTTGGCAACATGGGACTAGAATTCAGGAAAGAGAAAATTGGATACACAGATTTGTGATTTTTGCATGTAAAAATGATATTCAAAGAAGCCGATGAGATCACTGAGAAAGAGTGCAGATAAAACAAAATAAAAAACATCTATTAAGTGCCTACTCTGTTCCAGTCACTATGCTTAGGCTTTTACAAATATAATCTCATCTAATCTTCATAACAACCCTGGGAGGCAGGTCCATTTTACAGCTGAGGAAACCAAAGTGGGCAGGGGTTAAGTGATTTGTTTAGGCTCACACAGCAAGCAAGTATATGAGGGCAGAGTTGAATTCAGGTCCTCCTCACTCTATGCACTAACCCATCCACTGGCATAGACAGAGATCGGTCCTCAGGATGGAGTCCTAGTGAACACCCATGCTTAGAACAAAACATTAAGACCCAGAAAAGGCTCATAGGAGAGAGATCAGGCAGGGAGGAGGAAAACCAGGAGACAGCAGTGTACTAGATGCCAAGGATGGAAAGAGTATCCAAGAAGGGCCACTGGTGTTAAGGACTCCAGGGAGACGAAGCACAGTAACTGAAAAGGGGCCACTGCCTTGAGGATTTCAGAGACTGAGTAATCTTAGAAAGAATGGTGAAAGCAAAAACTTGATTGCAAAGAGATGAGACATAAATGGGAGGTGAAGAAATGAAGATGAAATGAAATGAAATCAGTCTTTCAGATGATTTTTCCCCCCTAAGGTGTTTGGCTATAAAATAATTATAGAATCATAGCATCTCAAAGTTGGATGCCCTCTAGAGCCATCTGATCTAATCTGAAGAAGAATCTTTTTTTTTTTTTACAATGGTCTCACAAGCTACGACCACCTTAAATCTGCTTTGTCCTCTCCTAGGTCTTTTCTTATGAAGCATACAATAGTAAGTTTTTGAGAATTTGGTAACTGCGGGCATCATCCCTTTACTTTGGATTGCAAATAAATTCATATTTGTTTGCTGGCCAAAATAGACACACATGCACACATTTATACATAGCTACATTAATAATTGAGGCCTTTTCCTCCATCTTATGATCTTTGTGCACTGGGAGTCTATACTTCCTTCCCTAGAGGATCTGAATTAACATTCTTTTGTAGAACCCCAAGGGAAAACTGTGTTTCCATCAGTGGGACTTTGATCCTCACTTGTGAGAATAACCAAGGCTAAGCAATTTAGAGGCATGGATCTCTTGGAAAACTCATGTCTCTATTACTTGGCTACTATGCTGTATATGGCTGTGGTTTTAATTGCTTCCCACTTTAAAAAAATTTTATACTCCAAACCACCTAAGAAGCCCCAATTATGACTCCATAGGTGTGCACGTAGGCTCACATAGTCATCATTCTGTGTCTAGAAAATAGTAAGAGTCTAATGAATGCTTACTGATTAATTGATTGATTTACTAATATCTTCCAAGCCTGTTGCGGCCAAACTCAAATAAGCCACAAGATTTTATAATCCTATATTCTCATTCCTCTCAACCAAGTACTGTGTTCCAAAAGTCCAAATCATAGTCTTGGAAGTGATGATGATAAAACATTGTTCTCCATCAATATCTACCCTAAAGCTCCCCATTAGGAGGGAGTATCTTAAATGCATGTCAGAAATAGGACTTTACCTCTGTCAAAAGAAAAGCCATTTTAGGAGCTATCACAGACCCACTCCAACCTGATGGCAGATTTACAGGATTGAGGCACCTTCTGTCATCTACAGGCTTCCTGAACCTTTGTTTAGATATACTGAATATTCCTTCATGAATCCCTTTTCAGTGGTGTGCTGATAAATGTTTAACAACTGGCTTTCCAGGAAAAATTATAGACATTTTCTCCATTACTTTCTTAAGTCTAGACAATCCAACAAAACAATAAATCAAGTAGCAGTTTGTCATTTAACGGGTTTAAGTGATCCCATTGAAAATTTAACAATAAGCTCCCAGGAGCTGGTTTGAGCTTTGTCCAGCACACCCCTGTTCCTTTTGGACAGGTAAGTCTGATGTTTGGATTTTAGCATAATAAATGCTTGCTCCACTAAGTTAATTATAGTAGAGTTAAAGGATTGGCAGGAAAGCGTGAGGGTCAAGTTGAAATTAGGTATGCTGTATTTGTAGTGGACCCGCAGTTCAAGGGATCTAAGGGGGAGAAGATAATACATAGTTGAACTTGAGAAACTGTACAGGAGATGATGTGAAAGAAGGAAAGAGAGGATAAAGCAGGATGGAAGGACTAGGAGAACGGAGAGCCGTGGAGAGAAGGAGTCAAGCATTTAAATTGTGTCTACTGTTTGCCAAGCCCTGTGCTAAGTATTCTGCGAAGATTTCCTCATCTGATCGATGCAATAACCCTGTGAGGTACGCCCTATTAGCCCCTTTTTAGAGTTGAAGAAACTGAGGCAGACAAAGGTTAAATGACTCGCCCAGGGTGATTTGGCTATTACATTTCTGAGGCTGGATTTGAACTCAGGACTTCCTGACTTTAGGTCCAGTGCTGTATCCACCACACCAGCTGGAGGTCACAGTTAGGAGATAGCTAGGTGACTCATTGAACAGACTTGGAGTTTTTGACATTCATTTGTTTCAATCTTCTCTAACTCTTTGTGACCCCAATCTGGGGTTGGTAAAAGAAGTGGAGTGGTTTGCCATTTCCTTCTCTAGCTCATTTTACAGATGAGGGAACTGAGGCAAATAGGGTTAAGTGACTTGCCCCCGATCACACAGTAAGTGTCTGAGGCCAGATTTGAACTCAGGAAGATGAGTCTGCTTGATATCAGGCCCAGCTCTCTGTACACTGCTCTACCTAGCGGATAGATAAGCACAATATTTCAGTGAAGGGCTGAGAGTGTCATCATGTCACCCCTGGACAGAGAAACTATCTCCATACCCAGACCACCCCCAGCCTTGGGCAATGTATTCAAATAATTTATGCCCTAAACCTGAGCAGAACACAATGGCTATTCCACCTAGGTGGGATCTTGAATGAGAAAGTTTGTCCAATCTCATTATCAGCAACTGTCCTTCAAGAGACTCAGTTTGTTTTCTTTTAATCAGGACTTTGGAAAAAGGGGAGGACTCTGGGCCTCCCCAAATCGTTGGTTAATAATAATTTCTCTCATTTTCATTAGACTGTGAGCTCTTTGAGGGGAGGGACTGTTTTTTGTCTTTTTGTATCCCCAGCTCTTAGTGTTGTGCCCTAATTCAAGTCCTGGGTCACCTGCCTATCACCTGCCTCATGGCCCACCTGTGTCCTACCATTGGGCCCCTTTTTATTCTTGCTTTTGTCTCTATTTTATATTCTGTAATAGCTTGAAAACCGCTTAAGGCAAGTCTGGGCACATTGCCCAAGGCATAGTCCCCTAACCTTACCCTACTTCCTCAAATTAGCATTCTGTATATTTTTCCTTATGGTGTACTGTACAAGGATCAGCCTGGGGTTATGGTGCAGGACTAGAGACCACCCTATCCTATCCCACTGACCAAGCAGGGTCCCCACACCCTCTGCCCAGAACATGATCTTGGCCTATTCTGGGACTTTCGAGTCCCCTCTCCCCAAGGCCCTGCACCCTGCTCTGGAAAGTGCTGACTATTGCCCTCCACCCTGTGCCGTCCACCCTATTGTAGGAGGGACCCTTATGCTTTTGTACCCTTGCGCCATATTCCCAAAATAGCTAACTAATTAGCTCTTTTAGCTTCTGTAATGTAATGCCTTTTCCTAGTTCGTTCCTGGTTGTGGTTTGTGGTTTTGGCCTATATAATCAAGTCTGTGAGATTCAATAATCGCTACTCATTTGAGTGACTTCACTCGAGTCGTCGCGGCTTGATCAGTAAATCCACACCTAAATTTATCTTGAACCTGGGTCTCGGCTTGCTTTTATTCTCTGCACAACATTAGCACGCTGCCTGGCACAGAATTAGCACTCAAATACTTATTGATTTACTGACTCTGTATATTGAAGCTCCTGAATAAGAGTGCAGAGGTTGGGGTGTTGAGAAGACCTGTAAATTCCCTGAGAAAGCACAGTGCTTTGGAGAACAGTGGATGGCTGCAACTGGGGTCTGGTGGACAGAAGAATTGAGAAAAGGGGTCACTGAGTGGAGGCACCATAAGAATGGTCTGGAAGGCACAATGAGTCACGACCAGAAAGTACTTCTTATGTACCAGGTACTGTGCTCGGCATGGGGGAGCCATGTAGTAATCCAAGGCAGGCAAGTCGGAGCCAGGTCACGAAGGGCCTTAAACGTCAAACTGAAGGCTTTGTATTTGGCCCTGGGTGAGCTGATGTCCTCAGGATGGGGCTTTAGGAGTATCATTCTGACTTCTTTGTGCCAGATGAATTGGAGAGGAGTCTTGAGACCAGAAGACCAATTAGAAGCTTAGCACAGCAGTCCCGGTGTGATGAGGCCTGACATGGCCTCAGGGGCAGAGAGAAAGTGAGGCATTTGAGGGACTCTGTAGATTTGGGAATGTGAGGAATCCAAGATGGCTCTGAGGTTACCGGAATGGAAGGTTGTGAAGGGGTGTGTGTGTGTGTGTGTGTGTGTGTGTGTGTGTGTGTGTGTGTAAGATGGTGAGTTCGGTTTTTCCACACATGCTTGAGACGTGCATTTCAAAAGGTCCAATAGGTAGTTTGTGATGTTAATAATAACAACAGCTAACCAGGTTCTTTGCATATGTAAGAATGTAACTGGTCCTCACAGCAGCCTGGTGAAGTAGGCGTTATGATCCCCTCTTTACAGGTGAGGAAACTGAGGCAGAGAAATGTAGAGCAGCTTGCCTAGGTCATGCAGCTAGTAAAGGTCCGAGGCTGGATTTGAATTCAGGTCTTCCAGACTCAAAGTCCAGCGTTCTGGGATAAGGAGAGAAACTAAGACTGGCTACATCAATCCAAGAGTCACCTGCATAGAGATGCTAATTAAATCTATGGGAGCTAATGAGTTCAACAAGTGAGGAAATGTACAAATAAAGGGAGGGGGGACCAGGACAGAGTCTTGGGGGATATTTACATTTATGGGGAAGGTTATGACTAAGGATCCAGCAAAAGAGAGAGTGAGGACAAGCAGGTAGACAAGTAGAGGAAGAACCAGGAGCAAGACGAGGAAAGGTCAGTCAACAGTGACAGGCACAGAGAGGTCCGGAAGGGTACCAATGAGAAAAGGTCATCAGATCTATCTGGCAATCAGGAGATCACTTAAACCCAACTCAAGGCTAAGGCAAGGCATCGTCCTATGATGTCACTGGTCCTCTTCAAAAACAAACAAGAGATCCCATCATCATTGACGGGAATTTATTTTGCTTGAAACGCATGTATGTATATCTGTATATACATACACACCCGTATATACGCACATATATACAGACACATGTATACATATATGTGTACACACATATAAAATACATATATTTAATATGTCATATTAATATGTAATAAGAGTTTTCTTTTTTTTCTTTTAAGTGGGGGGGGGGAAGGGATGGGAAGGAGAAACAAAATAAATTTGGAAGCCAGATTATGAGGGATTGAGAAGTGAGAGGAGAGTGAAGGCTTGGAGGTAGGATTCTAAACTCTCTCATACTTTGAGAATTTCTCATTCCAGTAAAGAGCTACAGGTAGATTAGATAGTACTACCCCCTAAGGACTCTGGGAAATTGCCTTTCCCATGAGCAGCCTTTCTGCCCCTAGGCAGAACAGTGAAAAATACTTAACTTACTTTAATCAATTAGACTATGAATTTGTTACTTCTCCAGGATGTTTTTAACCCCAGTTTGGTCTCAGCCTGACAGATTTTACTCTGGGCCACTTTCGTTTATTTTCAAATTTCCAAAGATTATAAAGGAGCAAGGCATAGAGAAAGATAAAAACACACATGAGGTTGTGGCTGATTAAAAGAATTTCAGAATTCTTGGTCATAAAAATGGGACATATATGGGGGATCAAGGCTATGGCCCTATTTGTACATGGCTGAAGTGGAATGATGGAGATCAATTTAATCAATCAGCAAGCATTTATTAAACACTTGTTATTGTTCACTCCTTTCAGTAGCATCCAACTCTTTGTGACCCCATCTGGGGTTTTCTTGGCAAAGATACTAGAATGATTTGCCATTTCCTTCTCCAGCTCATTTTACAGATGAGGAAACTGAGACAAACAGGGTTAAGTGACTTGCCCAGGGTCACACTGCTAATAAGTATCTGAGGTAGGGTGTGAAGCCGGGTCTAATACCCTCTCCAATAAACCTTCTGTCTTCAGTCAAGGTCAAACATAAGGAGAAGTCTGTGGAAGAGAGAAGGGGACTTCCAGCAGGTACAATGGAAGGGGATGTGCATGGTTGGGCTGGAGCTGAGCAGGTGTCCTTCACCTGGGCAGCCCAGGATTCTGTATCACTGGGATAGCAAGAGAAAGAAGTGGTCATTTGTAGGTGACATAGTGCCTGCTGACCCTGATCTGTGATGGTAGAAGGCAAAGCTTGCAGCCCTGCTGAAATCCCAGTTTAGGGAAAGGGCCTTGAGGCAGACTTCTTAAAGGTTAGCTTTTGGCTCTCAGTGGTTTCCAATGGCTAATCCTTTCCAATGGGCTTTCCTGACTAACCTCAGAGGGATTTCCCTTTGTCTTTTGCTGGACGTTCCCGTGTTTATTCCTTATTACACACTTGTTCCCTCAGACCGCCCGTTTTCAGCCCTATTTCTCAGGGCCTCCTCACTCTGTGGGATAACTATACCTCTCACGAGGGTCCCAGATCTGGTCTTTGCCACTGACTGATGGATTGAGTCGGCTTCAATGATCACTATAACTTTTTTGTTATTTTGGCTCCTTTCCTATTAGCAGCCCAGGGTAGAAGCTACACGTTGAAAGAACATGGAACTGGAAGGAATCTTAGACTACCTAATTCAATCTCCCCCCATTTTAGAGATGAGGACACTGAGGCTGAGGGAGAAGGGGAAAGAAAGCAAAACCCATTTATTAAACATTTGCTATGTTATCAGGCCTGGAGTCTGGAAGATTCATCTTCCTGAGTTCTACTCTGACCTCAGACACTTACTAGTGATCCTGAGCTAGTCTCTCAAACTGTTTGCCTCAGTTTCTTCATCTGTAAAATGAGCTTAAGGAGAAAATGGCAAACTACTTCAGTATCTCTACCAAGAAAACTCCGATTGGAGTCACAAAGAGTCAGACAAAACTGAAAACAACTGAACAAAAATCACAGGTCGGGCACTGTGCTAAGTGCTTTACAAATATCCCATTTGAGGGGTAAAGTGACTTGACCAAGGTCACACAAGGAATAAGTAGTAGAGTAGGGATTTAAACCCATTTTCCCCAATACCAAATCTGTTGTACTGCTGGTCACTAAACTAGGAGGCACAGGACCTGGTCTGGATTCCTGGTTCTTGTAGTTTTGCCCTTGACACCTTAGACAATTGCTTTTCTTCTCAAGGTCTCAGTTTACTCATCTGTAAAATAAGGGAATTGGACAAGATGGTACCTTTTAGCCTTGACATTATATGCTCTAAGATCTGCTTTGCTCTAAATCTTATAACTTCTTTTCTTCCACAGTACATTATCTCCTACATGTCCTCCGAGGTTCCTTTCAACTCTGAAATCCAATTATTCTTTGCTATAAAGGAAAGCAGAAGTACAGTGGTTGTCCACAGGGAAGTCACTGGTTCAAACAAAAGAAGTGGCATTCTGTGGTGGAGGGGAAAGCATGCCACATATGGACTCAGAGGACCTGGGTTCGAAATGCAGGTTGCACAAATTTCACTCGATGTGTGACCATTGGTTAATCACAACTTGTCTGTGTCTTAGGTTTCTCCTCGGTAACATAAAGGGATTGGAGCCCTGAGGTCCCTTTTAGTCCTAATGGTCTGGACCGTGGCAAGGTTCCACTCCTAGGTGAATGCGTTTGGCTGGGGGGTAAGGCTAAGGTGCAAGGCTGGTCTTCCTGGCGAGAGGACCAAAGACTGTCTCTTTAAGAGAAGAGCCAGTCCGTCCCGCCTCCTGCAGCTCTCTATTGGTTACTCCTGCTATTTACTTTCTCTTTTATGCTGAGACCTCAGAGTGCTTCAGTCCTATTGGTTATCCCGTGGTGGAGAGGCGGGGTTTGACGTTTCACCCAGGGATGATAGAAAAGTTCCTGGGCCCAGCAATTTGGAGAGTTCGGGGGATTTTCCCACCTCCACAACCCTCTCGCTCCCATCCTCCCTCTCCAGCGGACCGCTTTTCGGCTAGTCCCGGTACCGGCCGCCGGGAGTTCAGGCGGGGCCGAGCTCTCTCCTGCCCTCTTCCCCAGACTGGGCCGCGAGTCCCGCGTTTCGGCGCCCGCGAGGTGAGGCTCTTTGGCCACGGTCCCTGGCCGGCGCGGACCGGCCGTTCGTTCCTCCTCCCCTTCCCCCTCCTCTCCTCGGCGTCCTCGGGTCGGTAGCGCCTGAAGAGCCCGAGGCGGCGGGGCCTGCGAGGGCCGGGGATTGGGGCGGCTGATGGGCCGCCCGGGAGCTGGGCGCTGAGCGGCTGCGGATCCGGGGAGTTCAGGTAAGAAGGACCCCCCCCCCCCCC
>CM053599.1:48529494-48599827 GCA_028646575.1 Pseudocheirus occidentalis | reverse complement strand
GTTGCTTAACCTTTCATGGTGAAAGGAGGGAGTTGGACCGCTGGACACTCAGATCCCTTTCAGTTTCCAGTGTGTGATCCTGTGATCTCTGGTCTGAAACCTCCCCTCCAGGTCACAGCTGCCTAGAGAGTTCTCTCTCTCTCTCTCTCTCTCTCTCTCTCTCTCTCTCTCTCTCTCTCTCTCTGCCCTGTATAGTTGAATGGACAACAGCCCTACTACTCCTCCCTTTACTGAGCAGGAAACTGCCCCCTTCCCACCCACTTCCCTCCCTGGTGTGAAGGGAGACAGCCCTGGCCACAGCACTAAAGTCCACGTCTCCATAAACCCCCCAAACCATCAGCCCTTCTGCATGTGGCCAACAAAACTCAAGAGGAAGAGTTAGAACAATTCCATTCATACTAATCACAACCTGCCCAAGACACCGGAGTTAACCTGCAGAGACACTTGATATTTTTATAAATGCCTACCATGCCCTGTGTTCTTTACAGAAATCAAGGAAGACTTAGGGAATTGAAAGGCGATCCATTGTTCATGGCTAGGCCATGCCAATATAATAAAAATGAACAGGCTGCCTAAACTTAAAAATTGAGTGCAGGAGTGGCAAGTCAGGAAGACCTGAGTTCAAATGTGACCTCATATATTTGACACTTAACAAGCTGTGTGATCTTGGGCAAGTCACTTAACCCCATTTGCCTTGCCTTCCCCCCTCCAAAAGAAAATCGAGTGCTATACCAACCACTAGCCAGGACTAGACAAAATAATACTAATTAATCCGGTCAAACGAAAGACGAAGAACCTTGAGGAAGATGAAAAAGAGAACCTAGCATTTTTACAGGCTCTCAGATCATACTATTAAACCATAGTCATCAAAACAGTTTGGTACTGGTTTAAAAAAACAGAAAAGTAGATCCTTGGAACAAGAGAGACCTAAAAGTAATTGAACAGTGTTTTCTAAATACCTAACATACCTAAGTCCAAGCTGCTGGAGAAAGATCCTTGTTTTACAGGAGCTGCTAGTAAAACAGGAGTGGCTGGACAGAAGATGGGGTTAGATCTTATACACTGTGTGTGTGTACATATAAACATATGTATAATATATATACAATATATGTGTATATGTATATACTCACAATGTATATCTGATCAAATACATGTGTGTATATATGTGTGAACTGTGTATATATATATATATATATACATATATGCCACAATCGCCAAATGAACATATGACCTCAATATAAAAAGGTCCTATTATAAAAAATTTAGAGGAAAATGAAGAAACCTTACACAGCTATGGCTACGGATAGAATTCTTAAATAAATAAAAAAATAAGAAATAATAAGATAGTTAATAGATAAACTTAAAGATTTTGCATGGATGAAATGGGCAAGTTAGAATCAGAAGAGATTTCCTAGTTAAAAAAACATTTCATAAAAGTCTGATATTTGGATATGACTAACACTAATATAGGACTAACATAGGACTCTTAATAGATAAATGGATAAAGGGTACAAAGAGTTTTGAAAAGAAGAAATGCAACCTTTCAGTAACCACATGGAAAATTGCTCAAAATCACTGATAGCATAAAAAAGCCCAAGTTTTGAGTGTTCACCTGCCTCATGTCAGAATAGCAGAGTTGATAAAAGATGGAAATAACCCATGTTGGGGGGCTAGGAGAAGACCAGCCTACAAATATCCCATTAGTTGAACTGTGGACCGGTCCAGTCTTTCTGCAGAATTAAATTTGGAATTACAGGAGAAAAGTTGCCAAACTCTTAGTCCCCTTTGACCAAACAATTGCACTACTGGACATGTACCCTGAGGCAGTCAAAGACAAAAAGGTCTTATGTTGGCCAAAAATATTCAGAGTAGTTTTTTTGTGGCTGCAGAAACCAGAGACAAAAGTGAGTAGCCATTGATTAGGGAATGCTTTTTACAAATTGCGGTAGCTGCAGGGAATGGAAGTCTGAAGTTTTTCCATGTCTTCTCTCCAAGCCCCTGCAACTGAGTCACCTCCAGCCTGGATCTGCTCTCTGGCCACTTCATCCATTCTGGCTGCCTTTCCCAGCTCTTTAATTCTCTCAAGTGCCATTGCTGACTTTGGCAAGCAGTGTTTAACCATGGACCGCATCTTGACCATTTCACAGTTAATTGAAAGATGTACAAAATTTAAGATCTCATTGTGCTTATATATCGATTATGAAAGGTGTTTGATTTGGTAGAACGCAGTGCAGGCTCTTCTTACAATAATGTGTCTGTCTCCCAGCCATATGTCAAAATTGAAAGATTCTTTGGGAAATACAACAGAAAAAACACTGTTTGAGGTAGCCAGGTAGTGCTTGGATAGAGTACTGGGCCTGGAGAAGACTTGAGCCTCAGGTACTTAGTAGCTGTGTGACCCTGCACAAATCACTTTACCCCCGCCTTGGTTTCATCTGTAAAAGTGGAGATAATAATGGCACTGACCTCCCAGGATTGCTACGAAACTCTAGTGAGATAATGCTATTGAAGTGTGTAGCACCGTGCTTGGCATACAGTGGGTGCTTCATACATGCTTCTTTCCTCCTTTCTTTCCTTCCTACTTGGTGATCCTCTGCTCACAAACATTAGGCAAAGTATGAAACAGGGAGGTGTTTGCTTGCCAGAGGCATATGCAGGAGAACTAGTGAGAGGCCCAGGTCAAAGGGGACATTTCAGAGGAAGGTGAGGCCTCTGGATCCTTGTTTGCTGATGACGTTTTCTTATTACCGCAAGCCCTAGAACATTGCAAAGGAAGAGGTCTATAGTTAACTCAAGAGTCTGATACTAACCATCTACACAGGAAAGTGAAGGGGGTGAAGAATTTTTTTTGCCCAGATTTCATTATGCATTTGGATGGACCCCCAGAGGGCTTGTCCATCAGCATGGGTATTTAGGACAGACAGTACAGATGAACAGTGAACTGGGCTCAAATGGAACTGGAGGCAAGAAGAAACTGGACTAGATTGCTTTTAGAAAATTGCAAAGCTGTTTTACTGACTCCAGACCTCCCATGGATGTAGAGGTCCATCTTTTTAAAGCTAGTATTCAGCCATTGATGCTATATGGAAATGAGTCTGTCATAGAGGGCGTTGAAGAGGCTTGTGATGGGCCTTTGCAGGATGGGATGTGAAACCAATAGGGAACTTTAAAGAAGAAGGAGAGCAGAAACTGTTATTGGGTCATCTGGTCATGTGGCAAGGAGGGGTGAGAGGTGGATAGCCAGAGTACTCCACTGTAACCCTGAAGCCCAGAGAACTCCAGGCAGGCCCCAGCAAGCTTCAGTGTGTGCTCTGTACCCCCTTCTGATGCATTCTGCTTCTCCCCCATCCCACCCTCTCAGTGTAGTAAAGTAAAATAAGTCAACACATATTGCCCATGTCTGAAAACGTGTATCTTGTTCCACGCTTACCTTTCTTCACTGGTTTCATTTATGGTGAGAACGTCAGTGATGAAGATACTTTCCCTCTAATGGTGTGTCCACTCCTTGGTCAAGTACCTTACATTTAGAGTATCACCAGTTAAGGTAGGCTTTCTAGACAGTCTTATGATTGGGGGACTTGTAACTCCTTCTGTCCCCTGCTCCGCTACTGTAGTACATCCTTGCAGGGACAGACAGTGCCCAACAGGACCAAGGGCCAAGTTGTTTGGTGGTGCTTCATGAGTTGTGGTTGCCATGACCAAAAGATGCATCACCAAGGAGCCAACTCCTGCGGACTGATGAGCCTTCTTTCCCTTTGCTGTCACTGGACCTGACGCCTTTCTGCCTTAGAGGAACCAAGGTTACTTCTGTGCCTCCGTGAAGCATTGGAGTCAGACTTGGCAAAGATTAAAAACCTAAAGCCATTAATTTTCAAAAGTCTAGACCTGTGACTTCCTTGGTGTGGAGACCTCCCAGTGCACAGATGCCTTTTACCCTTTTGATCCTCATTGCAGAATTGAAGGTAATAAAAATGTAAAAAAGAAAAAAGAGCGACAGTGCCAGCTAGGCAGAATGGAGGGACAGATGGAGTCCTGAAGCCTGATCAGAGACAGGTTTATAGAGGGGCAGGGCTGAGGTGTGGAGCCCAGAGGAGGGGTTTTGTTTTGTTTGTTTTGGGCAAACTAGACAAAATACATTCATTTGTAGTATAGGAAGCAAACCTGGAGCCAGCCACGGTATCATTCAAGAATCAAAAAAGGCTGAAAGAACAAGCCTCTGGGGAGAGATGGTGAGTGGCCTGTGTCTAGTGGGGGCAGCAGCTTAGGAGAGCATCAAGACAACTGGACAGGGAGTCTGAAGAGCTGAGTTTGAGTCCTGCCTGTCCTGGGAGGTTAATTTCTTTGGGTCTACGTTTCCTCATGTATAAAGCCAGGGTTTTGGCCTAGATCAGGAGTTCCCAGCCTTTCTGTGTTACTGACCCCTTGGTCAGCAGTTCATAGTCTAGTGTGGTCTCTAGACCTCTTCTCAGAATCTAGTTTTTAAATGAATTACAGTGGACTAACTACAAAGAAACCATTTATGTTGAAATGCAGTTGTCAAAATATTTTTTAAAAGATATATAGACCAAAACCAAGTTCATAGACTGCCAGTGAAGAAGCCGTAGCCTGTGTATGTTATCTTTCTGTGCTTCCTTTTAAGCATTGAAAGATGTTGGATGTGGCAACATCCCTCACCTCCTTGGATGACAAAGCAGAGGGCACCTGTGGGCCTGGGTCTGGGCCAAGATGGCCCAGCTCATGCTCTTGAAACCTGATTCTGCCGACTCTCCAGCCTGGCCCCAGGATCCTCTGTTCCCTTAGAGTGTAAGCTGCTGCCAGAGGCCTCCTGCTGCCAGCTGGGGTGGGGGTCAGGCCGACCTTTAGAATCAGCTTGGTTGGTTTTTGTTAGAGTTGATTTGTGGCTGCCAGGCGAGCGATGGGAGATGGCTGTGTGTGTATTTGTGTCTGTCCTTAGCTGTTCTAGGAGACTGAGCCATCTGTTGGGCTCAGGGAGCCAGTTTCAGAATGGAATTACATGGCTTTCTGTAGTTCAGGACAGAGGAGTCAGCTCCTTCTCTCTTAACCATTATGGTAGGGAGGAGGATCCCCTGTTCTGGCTGTAGTGAATGGGAGGGCATGACTGCTTTGGCAGGCAATGCCAGGGCCTATGTTACAAATGCCTCTTCCAAAGGCCTTGGCAATGGAGAACACTGTCTACCCCACACCACACCCCCAGGCCCCAGCCCTTACCACGAGGTATCTAATTCACAGGTTTGTGCTCACACAGAAGCTCAGCAGAAGCCTGCATTTCTGTCCTTCTCCCTAAAAAATAGATTTAGCATATTCTCTTCTCTCCTTTCCAGAAGTTGGCCTTTAATGCTTTGGGAGAGTGGGGGTGGGTTTCAGAGGAAGACCCAGCAGGAGACATACCATTCTATTCATGGGCCTGAGCATTGCACGTTCTGAGAAGCAGGGGCGAGGGACGTGGACACTGCCCAGTTATCCTTGGTGTTGGCTTACGTGTTCTCTGCACTGCCAGCCTGGTGCCTGGGGCCCAAAGGGATGTCCTAAGTGGTGCTCCTGGAAGTCACCAGGCCGGTAGAGCAAGTCACCGAGCCTCAGCAATCATTCACATTCTCACATTCCTGGGCCACTTCCTGTCCCTCTGGTCCAGGTGGGACATGTGCCCTAGGACGCCAGGGAGGCTGAGGGCAGGGTTTCGTTCCCCTCCTTGTTCCCAGGGCCCTGGGGAGAGGCTAAGCAGTGGAAGCTCCGTGGGGTTCCGAGATTCATACCTACCTCCCCGGCTGGCCAGGGGCCAGGGTGGGGGGCCGTTTGTGCCCCTTTGCTCCCTTCCTGTGTTCACTTTGTCCTGTGCTTTGAAGGCCTCCTACATCTTGTTCTTTCTTCCTGGATCCCTGAGGCAGGGAGGGCTGTGATATGGAAGAACCACCACCCCGAAGTTTGAGAGCCTTCAGATGCTTCCAAGTCCATTGGCTTATTCTGTCCTTATCCTAGTCAGGATCCCTGTTTCACAGGCCCCAGAGGGAAGCTTCTAGACACCAGGCCCTTCCTCCTTCCTCTGTAATCACAATGATAGCCAATGGTTGTGTGAGACGTTGAGTCTTGCAAAGGGCAACACCATGTTCTCTCGTTTGACCCTTTGAGGTGGGTGCTGTCACTGTCCCCATTGCACAGATACAGAAGCCAGGTGGGGTTTAGTGACTAGCACAGCTAACAGTGGCACTATTCTGAGGCAGTATTTGAACTCCCATCTTGCTGACTCCCGAGTCTACTCCTGCCTGGGCATCCTGTGGGCTGGGGCTGTTGGCTAGTTGGAAAAGGGAACCTGAAGCAGGGGGTGGGGGTGGGAAGGTTGAAGGTGGAGGTTTGACTACTGGTCCTTATTTTCTAGGGGTCAGTGCCTGAGCCTTTTCCACAGGTCATGCAGGGAAGTCTTCATTAGGTGTGCGTGGTGACTCTGTGGTCACCCTGAGCCAATGCATTCCTGAGCTTTTATGGGCTTGGTTGGGCATACCTGGGTTTGGAAGCTCTTTGTCTACAAAGTATTCCCATGTTGGATTAGAGAGGGGAAACTGAGGCCAGGGAGACCACTCAACAGGCCAGTGGGAAACCAAGATAAGCTCCAGGGTCATCACTCTTCTTGGCTGTTAGTGCCACCCCCACTCCCACCGCATCTGCAATGGGCTCCCTTCTTGCCTCGGCCTCTTTGCATTCCTCAGCTCAGGTGTCACTTGCTGCAGGGAGCTTCTCTGGATTGAGTACTGCCCCTCTCCCCATACCCCCTTCAGACATTTCACATTTGCTTCCATGAGGACGTGCCAATCCCCTCGCCTTGGGATGCGAGCTCTTTGAAGTCTGGGCTTGCTTTGCTTTTGTCTGTGAACACCACATAGCAGGTACCTGATATTTACATAGCTGCTGAATAGATCCTGCCCTGCTGCTTACTGTCAGCCTTGGGCAGATCACCAACCCTCTAGGCCTCAGCTCATGTGTAAGATGGAGGGGTTGGAGCAGAGAGATGAATGGCATCCCAGATCCCTTCTACCAGTGGAAGGCCCCTGGGGATACCCTGGCCTGTGGTGCCCAACAAGGAGCAACTGAAGACTTCCCCTTTTCCACCTAGCCAACAGCCCAGCCCACAGGATGCCCAGGCAGGAGCAGACTTGGGAGTCGCGAGATCAGAGTTCAAACACTGTCTCAGATGCTTATTAGCTGGGGTAGTCACTGAACCCCGCTGGGCTTCCTCCTGGTGCCTCAGTGCTCTTTCTTCCCCCCCTTTCTTCCCCCCAGTGTGGAAGTGGGAATCCCAGCCATCAGCCCTTTGCAGCGGGTACCAAAGATGAAGCCCAGCCCTTGGACCTTGGGGCCAGGGTTCCCTAGACCCGATAAAAACCTTCCTCCTTCTCCCCCCTGCCCCTTTGGTTACCTACCGCCAGGCATCTTAAACAGACCCCTAGGGATTAGGTGACTTGGCCCCGGGTCACTTGAGAATCAGAGAGTCACGCAATTCGTCTTGGGTAGATGTTCTTCCCCTTGGGCTGATATTGATACTTAAATACCTCGAGTGTCGGTAACCCTGCCAATGTTCCATTTAGTGATATTGATTGTAACACCTCCACGGTTTAGCAGGCAGTATTCAGGGATTGGTGCGGCTGAAAAATTAATTACCTGCTCCCCCGCCGACTAATTTAGCTAGAATTATAATAGTTAGCATTTATAGAGCGCTTTCAGGTTGGCAGAGCACTTACAGATACATTATTGGATTCTCACAGAGGCCCTGGGAAGAGGTGGGTGCTGTTATTGTACCCATTTTTACAGATGGGGAAACTGACATAAGTGGCAGTGGTAACTTTGCCAGGGTCACACAGCTAGTAAGTGTCTGAGGCTGGATTTGAATCCAGGTCTTCCTGATTGCAGGTCCAGTACTCTACCCATTGTGCCCCCTCACTGCCTCATGGTCCTTGGGTGCAATACACAGTATCTGTCTTGGGGCCCATGTTTTCTAGCTTGTCCTCCATTGGCATCTAGAACCCAGTGTTACTGCCTTACAGTAATGAGAGATGTAAGGAGGGGGCTTTTGGGAGAAGAATAATAGCTCCCTTTGCTATAGAGCTCAAAAGTCCGCAAAACCTGTGAGTTGTTGATATAGAGATTCTTGTCCTCATTTTACAGATGACATTGATGGGCCACAGGAGGGACCAGAGCTAGCAGCTGCCAGTTGGAGTCCAATGCCATCCTCCTGCCTCTGTCTCATGCACGGTTCACTGTGCCAAGGCAGGAGAAGCATCTGTCAGCTCACTGGCTTTTAGAACCTCAGTCTTTATTAGGTACAACAAATGAAGACTCTTAGCACTGTTCCCTTTTAATGAGAGACCCTGTGAGAGTGGTCTAGGAATCTAGGAATTGAGCACAAGCCCGGCCAGTCGTTCTACTCACAGTGTAAGATGAAATGCATACTCTTCTGCAGCCTGGACGGCCTGGCTTTGGCTGCCTAGACTTCTCCTCCCTCCAGTTGGCCCTGGTCCCTATGACCTCTGTGCCCCATGGCTGGATGTACTCCCTACTCGTTCCCTGCTGGGCCTTTCCTGGTCCTGTAGTAGTCAGAGCTCTTTCTCCCTAATTGTTTATGTACACACTTAGCTGTTTGCTGCCTGTGTTTCCCTCTCCCTGGAATGTAAGTTTCTTGAGGGCAAGAACTATTTTCTATTTGGTCTTTATCCCTCCAATCTTCTACCTAGTTGGTGTTTTTTTTGGAGGGGGGAAAGGTGGGGCAATTGGGGTGAAGTGCCTAAGGTCACACAGCTAGTAAGTGTGCAAGTGTCTGAGGCTGAATTTGAACTCGGGTCTTCCTGACTTCAGGGCTGGTACTCTATTCACTGAGCCACCTAACTGCCCCCTATGTGGCTCTTAATAAATGAATTAGATTAGAATTGAGGGGAAAAGGGGGATCACAGTGGGGGAGATCTGGGGACCTGGGACTAGTGGAGACCTTAGGAATAATTTTAGCTTTTGTGTATTTTGCTGATTAGAAACTTGAGACCCAGGGGGTTTAGAGCAGTGGTTCTCAACCTTCCTAATGCTGTGACCCTTTAATACTCATATGTGGGTATATCTGCATGCGGGCAGACTTGTCTGGAGATGGATAGAGGAGCGGTATCTCGGTTCCTAAGACCGTCAGAAATATATGTTTTTTGATGGTCTTAGGCGACCCCTGTGAAAGGGTCATTTGACCCCCAGGTTGAGAACCACTGGTTTAGAGGGTGACCCAAGTCTATACTTGAGGCCTGGTTCTTTGACTAAACCCCATGCTCAGTTTCTGAGTTCACACAGTGCTTCCAAGTGGAGTATTTGAAAATCCCCCATCCTTATCCTACTGTAGTTCATGAAAAAAACTTCAAATTCCTTTTGAGTGTCCTGGTGTCTTAGATGGGGCTTCAGGAGATCTGGATTCTGATCCTGACTGATAGGCGCTTGTTATTTGACCTTTGGCTCATGTCATTTCTCTGGGTCTCAGTTTCCCCATATGTGAAATGAGGGCTTTGGACTAGATCAGTGGTGTTGAAACTGACCCTTGCAGGCTCCATGGACACTGAGAAAACCACCACCTCACATTATCTGTGTTTTATTGTATTACTTATTTTATTAAACATTTCCCAATTGCATTTTAACCTGCGTGGGCCAGGAGTTTCACAGACAGCCAGTTTGGGATAGATGGTCTTGAAAGTCCCTTGTAGCTGTTTGCTGGGGCTCCAGGCTGCCTTATGTTCCCCAGCTTGATTGCATTCTGGGGCCTGGGGCCTTTCATTTTCTTGTCTCTGCCCTCTTTCCATCTAGAGAATGTTTTTTCCTACAAAAATGATTTAACTTTGTTGGGGGGGGGGTGCGTCTCTTTCCCTCTATCCTTCCCCCACTCTAGTTTTTAATTCTTAGTACACGTTACCATAGAATCCAGTGCAGTGTCTTTTTAATAATGTATCATGTAAGCGGGTTAATCATAACTTTAAAATTTTACCTTTCCCGTTTTTTTCTCTTGAATGTTTGGGTCGGACCATATCCTTGTTCCTTGAAAGGTATGAGTACATGATGAATTTATTTGGTTTCCTTTGCTAACCAGGTTGTGTATAGGTTGTTATCTGTTCCTGAGCAACTGAAAAGCAGGTCTTTTTTCTTCGCATGGCAGTGCCACCTCAAGACCACACAGGTTATTCCTAGTCAAGGTGGCATTTTCAGAGAGTGGGAAGGGAGCACCCAGTGTGTTTAATTTGAGAAAACCTGTAATAGGCAGATGAATGTAAACCAGGGGTCCAGGGCAGGCTGGGACCTTCCCTGTGGTCTGTGTTACTTTGGGACAAGCTAAGCCGTCATGGGGTCATGATGCAGAGTAGCCAAGCTCTCCTCCCATGAGGCTGGGGTGCTCCTGTAAGGGGGAGCCCCTGACTGGGTGAGCTCCAGGTCTGCTCTGCTGGGGGCCCTGGTGCGGGTCCTGACGCTTTGGGGGCCCTGCCATCCTGGGGGCCCTGCTTCTGTTCTGCACTCGGATGCCTCCATTTCCTCTCCTTCCTCTTCCGCCCTGTCGAAGCCATTCTCTTGAAGATCACTAGTCACAGCATCCAAGCCAGACCGGTGGCCATTGTTCTCTTCTTGTGCTCTCTGACCCTGTGGCTTGTGGCCCTGCGGGCACGAAGCGTACTCTTCCTCTGGCTTCCAGCCCATTTAACTCTCCTGAGTCCAGTCCCTCCTGCCTTTCCCTTTTCCTCTGGGTACTAGCAGTAACTAGCATCAATATAGGGCTTTAAGGTTCACAGAGCACTTCACAGACATCTTGTTCTATCCTCACGGCTATGCTGGGAGGTAGGTGCTTTTGTTGTCTCCATCTTACAGGTGAGGAAACTGAGACAGGCAGAGGTGAAGTGACTTGCCCAGGGTCACACAGCTAGGAAGCGCCTGAGGCCAGACTTGAGCTTGAGCCCTTGCTCCTCATTCCTGGCTTCCCGCCTTTGTTCCCTCCATTCTCTCAGGCCCCATTGTTACCTGAAACGTCTTTCCTTCTCTTCAGTCTCTGCTTCTGTGGTCCTGGTTGGCACCCTCCCCCTCTTCAGTCAGGATCATAGGATTTAGACCTGTCAGGAACTTTTGAGGCAGGTCCAGCAAGCTCATTTAACAGAAGAAAACTGAGACCCACCCAGGGAAGTGACTTGCCCAAGGTCTGACAGGTGGCAGAGTTAGTCAGGATTTGAACTCAGACCCTGTGACTTTCTACCACACTGTGTTGTCTCCTCAACATCACCTGCCTTTTTCCACCTCAGTGTTTGGCATCTTCCAGATCAGCCTGAGGCATAAAGGCCCATTGGTTCCCTCTTGGAGTCCCCTAGTGAGACACAGTCATGATTCACTATAGTAACAAACTGCAGAAGGCCTGCCCTTCAGAGTGTGCATGCTGAATGGAGCTTTCGTCCCCCTGTTTCTGCTGCTAATCTCCTCCCTCCTTGGTCCATCTTCAGGGCTAGAGTCAAGGCAAGATGGTGGACTGGGACAGTAGCAATGGCACCTTATCCCCATCCTCTCTGCCCAACATCACTACCCCGCACCGATGCTTACTTCTGCTCTATGAAGACATTGGCACCTCCCGGTGAGTAGAGTAGTGAAGGTGGGGAAGGGGGCGTCTCTGTGTGGCTGGAGATATCCCACATAGCACCATCCCTCTGGCCACGTGGGCTTGTGGGTAGTAGCAGGGGCTGGCCTCGTCACTGTCCACCCCCTTTCTGGGGCTGCTGTAGTTGTGCAGACTGAGATGGGTCACACCAGAAGGGCCTGCACCTTTTGGGCCTCGTTCCTGGAGCTCTAGGGCTGGAGGAGGCCGAGGATCAGCTCTGTTTAGAGGATCTTGGTTGAGGAATAGAGAGAGAGAATGGACCTTGATATATGTGTGTGTAGAGCAGGGTGGTGGGGCAGGCTTGAGTATGTATGTTTATGGATGTGTGTGCAGCCAGTTCTGGGTCTGTGCTGAGCTGGATGAAGGGAGCTCAGTGTATGTTGGGGATCCATACCTATGCTAGTGTATGGCCTTCATCAAGGCCTGGGTCTGCAGTGGGCAGGGATGGGGCAGGTGGACCCCTAGGCCTGGGTCTGCAGTGGGCAGGGATGGGGCAGGTGGACCCCTAGGCCTGGGTCTGCAGTGGGCAGGGATGGGGCAGGTATCTGTGTTATGGTGATGGGAGGTGGTGGGGGGAGTAGGTCTGGCTTCCCTAACTGAGTCTTGGTGTGTGGCTCAGGGTTCGGTACTGGGATCTCGTGCTGCTGATCCCCAATGTACTGTTCTTCACTTTCCTGCTCTGGAAGCTGCCGTCGGCTCGGGCCAAGATACGCATCACCTCCAGCCCCATCTTTACCACTTTCTATATCCTGGTGAGTACTGGGATGCTCTCCCCATCCCCTCACCCCCACCCCAAACACTGGCAGGAGAGCACAGAAGGGCCCTTGGCGCATCTAGGCCATCTACCTCATTTTATAGTAGAGGAAGTTGAGAGCTGGACAGGCCTGACTTCACCTGGTAATCCCTGGAGATTTCCTGGGCTCAGACCCCTCTCTGGATCAGAGGAGATAAGGTTTGTAAAGCACCTAGCCCAGTGCCTAGTACGTAGTAGGTGCTTAATAAAGGCTTATTTCCTTCCTGCTCCCCATGTACCACTGCTTGTATGTTTTGTCTGGGCACTTTCATGGCCCTGGGTGTCTGGGGACCAGAAGAACAGGCAGTCCTTAGGGGCTCCTCCAAACCCTGGAAGTGAGCGGCCTCTAAACCTGACCTCTCTTTCTCTGGGACCCCGCATCATTATATGCATGTGCCTGCAGGTTGCTCCCACAAACACTAGTTTGGGCATCTGTCATTCTATACTCTTTTTTGTCCTTCTATGGTATTTTAAAGACCAGAGAGAGGAAGGGTGGAGGAACGGCCCAGGACCCTGAGTTAGACTTTTGGTAGAGGCCAGGGCTGCCCTAATGGCATTCTTCTGGGGGATTGGTGCCAAGAGGAGCTGGAGGGGGCATTAAGGCCATATTTCATTCTGGTCTTTTGGTGGCAGCTGGATGGCTCAGTGGATGAAATATTAGATTTGGAGTCAGGAAGACCTGAGTTCAAATTCAGCCTCAGACATTAGCTGTGTGGTCCTGGGCAAGTCACTTAAACCTTTCTTTGCCTCACCTTCCTCAGCTGTAAAATGGGCATCATAACAGCACCTTCTTCCAGTGAGATGACATTTGTTAAACTCCATAGCACTGTGTCTGGCACATAGTAGGTGCTTAAGAAATGGTTGTTTCCTGCATCTATGAACTCAGGAGCAGGAGGAAGCAGCGGGCTGAGGCTGGGAGCATGGACTGGGGTTACCCGCTCAGCGGGAGGCCAGCTTTGGTGTCGGGAGAGCCCTCCTCCCTTCCTCACTATGGGGCCTTGTGGATGGACCTGACTCCAGCAGACATCTGATTAAGCTCCTCCTGTGCACCAGGGCCTGTGATGGACTTCAGTTTCCTCCTCAGTAGGATCAGGTTGTGCTAGTTCTTGTATTCCCCACCTCCCTGGGGGAGAGGCTTATGAGCTGTGACATAAGAAATCACAGGCCCTGTTGAAAAGTGATTTTTAAAACTTTTTGGACATCTTTTGTTTTTATAGCTGCCTTCGTTCCCCATGATGTTCTTCTCTGCTCCTCCATCCAGAGAGGAGTGAGCACCTTTATCACAAAGCCTAAAAAGAAGGCAGGGGCAAAGGGCCAGGAAGCTAGTGTGGATAATTAACATAATAATTTAATTTGGGGGGGGTATTTACACTTTTGGCATCTGTATTGTTCTGGTTCCACTTACTTCACTCTGCATCAATTAATATTTTCCCTTACGCTTTTCTGTTACCTTCAGAGTCATCTTTTCTTAGGATTGGCCCACAGCAAGCACTTAATAGATTCTTTCCGTCTGCCTGTCTGTCTTTTGGTTCAGTGTTATTCTGTTGCATTCATGTATTACAGTTTTATGGAATCATTATTGTGCTGTGGGGATGAACTAGGGCTAAGGATGTGGTAGCTGGCTCTTGGATCGGTTTCTAGCCTGCACCATCTTGGTCCTCAGCACCAGCCACTTTTCTTTCCAGAACCCCTAGACCCCAGACATCCTCTTCCCTCAGGATTTCCACTTCCTAATTCAGTTGAACAGGACTTGGATTATCCTGAGATTAGCCCTCTCTAACTAACCTGCTGGAGCATGTGGGTAGTGTACTTAGAACAAGATCAGAGATTCATAGAGCTGGAAAGTTACAGATGAGGAAAGAGGTTCAGAGAAGTTAAATGCCTCCCAGGTTTACAAAGCTAGCAAGTGTTTGAGGAATGATTTGAATACAAGGCTTCTTGATTCTGTTCATCACCACAGACTGCCTCTCTGGGCACAACAATGCTTTGCTGGGTCCAGAGGGTTTTATGGATTCTTTTTTTTTTTTTTTTGAGGGGGGAAGGTAGGGCAGTTAGGCTTAAGTGACTTGCCCAAGATCACACGACTAGTTTTTTTGTGTGTGTGTATGTTAAGTGTCTGAGGTCGGATTTGAACTCAGGTCCTCTTGACTCCAGGGCTGGTACTCTATTCACTGTGCCACCTAGCCACCCCATGGGCTTTATGAATTCTTAAAAGTCAGTCTAATAGAAATTCACCTTTTCCTACAAGAAAGTAAAGGGGAAGGGGGGAAGGTGAGGAATGGGGGTAAGATGTAATCAGTGGGCTTGCCATCTCAGGGTGGGGAGTAGGGGAGAGATGGGGAAAAAATTTAGAACTCAAAGTCTTGTGGAAATGAATGTTGAAAACTAAAAATAAATGAATAAATTATAAAAAAGTCAGTCTAACCAGGCTTGTAGACAGACACCAAGCTGTTTGCCGCCCTAGCTTGGTGTAGGGAGCAGAGGCCTGGCAGCAGTGGCGCTGTCTTTGCTCGTAATGCCTGTTTCTCTAGTACGTCAAGGTTTCCAAAGTGCTTTCCTCACAGCAGCCTGAAGATGGCATGGCAAGCAGCGGTGTGGTCTTCCCATTCTCCAGCTAAGAAAACTGGCTCGCTCCTTGTATTCATAATGAACGTCTTACTTCCCCATAAGCTTCTTCAGGGTCAGGAGTGTGTAACTTTTCATCTTCCCGTTTCTAGTGTAGCACATTGTAGGCTCAGTAAATTATCATGAATTATCTTGAATTTTACAACAAGCCCCTAAGATAAAAAGGACAGGGGTTATTTCCTCATTTTGCAGAGGAGGGAACATTTGGAGAGAAAATGACTTACCCACAGTCACGTAGTGAGTGAGTGGCAGAGAGGAATTTGACAGGGCCCCATGTCCCCGATGCCTAGGCCTGCGCTCTTTCTACTTCACCCTACTGTCTTACAGTATGTGTGTGTGCGCACGTGTGTGTGCGCATGTGGTACACGTGTTCATATGTGCGTGTGTGCGCGCATGTGCTCATGGGCCCCTGCTGGAGGCCAGAGAGAACGTCTTCTGCCTTGTGTGTGTGCTCCCCTGCCGCAGCGCTCAGCAGGGCCTGGAGTGACTCCTCCTGCACCTCTAGATCCTGGGTCTCCTTGGCATGCAGCTCATCTTCTGCCTCACCCTCACCCTGCCCCTGACTAGACTTGTGTCAAGGGAGAGTGCCTGTGAGAGCATCAGTAAGCGTGAACCGTCAGTGGCCATGCCACCAGAAACAATGAGGTGGCCTTGTTTCTGGGCTGTCTCCTGACTTCTTCCATCTTTGGTCCATACGGTCATAAGTTGAGAGCTAGAAGGAGCTTTAGAGGCCATTTAGTTCAACTCTCTCATTTTAAGGTGGGGAAGCTGAGGCCCAGAGAGGTAAAGTGCCTTTGTACAAGTTACACACGTGGCAGACTCAGGATTTGAAACCAGGCCCCCTGACTCCAGATGTCTAACACTCTTTCCCATGTACCATGTTGCCTACCTTTTGTTTTCTTGTGGCAGAATTGGTGGAACTTTGCTCCTTGATGGGGCTGTGCTTGTGCCTTTGTTAGGATTTTTCTCTCTACCAAATCATGACGTACCTTTGAATAACCCCTTAGAAATCACCCCACCTTTCTGGACTTGCCCCCCGTGGCTCCATTCAGCCCAGCAATCAACCAGTCTAGTACCCTCCTTTTGCAGAAGTGGAAACTGAGCCCCAGAGGAGGGGAAGGACTTATTGAAGATCAGATAGAATAAATGATCAGCGAGACCCAAGCTGATATCATGTGTCCAGCATGATGAAACGTCTCTGGTGGGGAGAGGCCTTAGATGGTAGTTCTCTTGGATGAGCTTGTTTTTTTTTTGAGAGCAGAATTGGATTTAAAAAGAACTGTTTTCATGACACAAAGAAAACACAAGATTGGGAAAAACCAGGTTAGGGCTAGGTGGTGTCTCTTACTATAACTACCACCATAGGCTCTTCAAACTTCCCCAATGTCCTTAGAGCAGACTGGAGGTATTGCTGGGAGAATTCACAGGGAGGGAAGGCATAGAGCATGCCTGTGTTAGTCTCTGCCCTTGGTCCCTCTCACTGGCAAGCTGATCATCCCAGCAGCCTGCTTCTGTTTCAAGTATGAGACCAGATTCCTGGGAAGCCTCTGCTGCAAACCCAGCTCCACAGTGTGAGTCCCCTCTGCTCCAGGCCCTCCTGGAGAAGCTTGAGTGGCCAGAAGCACCACATAACCACTGGGGCTTCCCTGCTTGATTCTCTGAGTGACTTCATCCAATTTGGGCTGGTCAAGTCAAAGTCTTTGGGCAATCTTGAGCTGTGTCAGTTTGCTCCCTGAAGCATGGTCTTTGAGGAGACGACTGATCACTCCCACACTCCCCCTCTGGAATGTGCATACGAGTGGGGAACCAGAAGCCCATTCCAGCCCAGCTGTAGGGTCTGAGCATACTCTTTAGCTTTTTGGCCTCAGTTTTGGCTCTTCAGTGGTTTCAATTCTGCCTCGCTGGTTTGATGATTGCGTTTGCTGTCTCTCATTTTCACCTGGTGAGAGTCTGGACCTCTGTCTTCTGTCCCATGTCAGTTGTTGGGCAGGAAATTACTTGACTCCTTCTCTGCTCCAGACTTACTGGTATGGTTCTCTTCAGAGCCTCTCAGGGCTTCTATCTGAGGGCAGCCCACTGACTTTGGTTCTGCCTCTGTCCTCATAAGGTGAGTGGGTGATCTGTCCATGAGCACTGGATAAGCTCCTCCTTTTTTACCTTTTTTTCCAGGGCTTAGACAGGTCTTGGTCCCCATCACTGCCCCCTCTTTCTCCACTGCAGCTGTGTACAGAATGGCTGTAGTTTTCCAAGCTATTTCTTCAATCTGTGCTTTCAGAGGGGCTGGCCTAGTCACCCTCCGCAAAGCTCCTATCCTGGTCTGAGTAGAGAAGGTTGGGGGGAGGGATGAGCTTGTTTGCCTGGGATGGCTCGGTGTTTGCTGTGTACCCATTTCTCCAGCCTCCTCACTTGACTCCTTGGTTTTCCCTCCCTCCAGTTCCTAGCCTGAGCAGTAGTGGGCTGTGGGATGTGATGTGTTTAGGGGTGTGCAGGGGAAGACTAGAATGGGCAATGGAGGGAGGGAGCAAGTCACAAGCATGGTGTGGTTCTGGGCTGCTGCCAGTGCTTGCCACATGCTTCTCCCTTGGGAAGAGTCTGGTGGCTCAGACTTTCTCTGCAGGTAGCCAGGCTGGCTCCTGGAGGCTTTAGCTTAGGAGGAGTGGTGCCCTAAGCCCTAATCATGGTGGCCTTCCCAACAGGTGTTTGTGGTGGCCCTGGTAGGCATAGCCCGGGCTGTGGTCTCCATGACTGTCAGCACTTCAGATGCGGCCACAGTGGCTGATAAGGTAAGGCTGGGCATGGAAAGAGACCCTACCTGTCTAGGCCTGGTCACTAGTCTGGAGGAGTGAAGCTGGTAAGGAGGGAGGGTGTGTGTGTGTGTGTGTGTGTGTGTGTGTGTGTGTGTGTGTGAGAGAGAGAGAGAGAGAGACAGAGAGAGAGAGAGACAGAGAGAGAGACAGAGACAGAGACAGAGAAGGAGGAGGACTTGGGACTAGTATGTGGGGCAAAAGAAGCCAGCTGGGGAGGGAAGAGAAGAGGAAATTTGGATGTGTCTGGCACTGGGGCAAGAGGGCATGGAGTGGTAGAAGATTAAGTACCCTGGGATCTAATTATTTCCTCCTTAGTTTTCTCTTTCCCTTGACTTCTGTGTTTTTCAGATTCTGTGGGAAATCACGCGCTTCTTCCTTCTGGCCATTGAATTGAGTGTGATCATTCTGGGCCTTGCCTTTGGTACGGGCTGAGCCGAAGACACTGGGCTGTAAGGGGGAGGGGGGAAGGGCAGTTTTCTAGGGGGAGAGGCTAAGGGCTTCCTAAAGGGGGTCTTCTTGCCCCTCGTGGGCTCTGCTCCCCAGGGCTGGCCCTCACTGGCCACTCGGGTCGTCTTCCAGGTCACCTGGAGAGTAAGTCCAGCATCAAGCGCGTTTTGGCCATCACCACAGTTCTGTCCCTGGCCTACTCAGTCACTCAGGTAAAGGGGAGGCTGGGCCCCTGTGTGGGAAGAGTGGGCAGAGACGACGAGAATGACATTGTTCCTTATGCTAGGCGTTTCTTAAACACAAAGCAGCGTGGGTACAAAGATCAGAATGAAGTTCAGAGTTGCCCCTGGGCTGCAGTTTTTAAAACTTACACAATTATTAATTCCTATATTTAGAGACTTACTCAGTGTTGCAATTTAAATGGAATTGCGAGCTTGCTGTGAATGTGCGTGTTCTCTCTCTTCTCTGCACAGTGGTGCCCAAACCAATGGAACTTATTTTAGATAAAAAAAACAAAATACCTCAAACTTTTCACACTAAGTGTTTGTAGCCACAAAGGACAGAAGTATTTGTCTAAGCTTTCAGGACAGATTGTGGTGTCTGACAGGCTTTCTGCATCTTAGTCTTCTTTTTTTCCTGTGTAATCCCATCTGTCCCCTTATTTCAAAAAGAAAGGACAGAGCTGAGAGCCATTGATAACAGAAAAAAAAAACCCACATGGGACATGAGACTTCAGCAATCAACCAGTCTAGCACCCGCCTTTTGCAGAAGGGGAAACTGAGCCCTGGAGGAGGGTAAGGACTTATTGAAGGTCAGATAGAATAGATGATCAGCAGAGACCCAAGCTGACATCATGTGTCCAGCATGATGAAACATCTCTGGTGGGGAGAGGTGGGGAAGACTGTCCCCATCCGTGTCAGACCAACTCCTCCACTCAGGGGGAGAAGATCAGTAGGCAGGGAGGCCAGTTTATAACATGCAGAGTTTGTGGTGGGGATGTCTTTCCCCCAGACTCTCCTTTAGACAATCACAGGCAACCTAGAATGCCAACGAAGGGCTGGGGGAGACCATTTGCCTTAGTGGAAGGCAATGCCTGTGTATTGAGTGGGAGCCTAGTGTGTGTCTGGCATGACTGAAGCTTGGCTGGGCTGTGGCTAGAGAAGAAGGCGGGAGGGGAGCAGTCAAGGAGACGTGCTCTGGTTGGGGAGCCAGGACACACACACATGCACGCCTCACAGGGCACACACACGTGCACGCACCTGCTTGTGCCCGTATGCACACGCCTCACAGGGCACACACACGTGCATGCATCTACATGTGTGTACGCACACACATGCACATGCACACATCACAGGGCACACATGTGCATGCACCCGCGTGTGCATGTATGCACACACACACTGACACACAGACACAAGATCAGTTTATGTGTGAATCCTCCTCCTCTTTGGGAGGTGTCTCCTTGGCTAAATCCGCAGTCCCTTTAGCCAGGCCTCCTATCAGGTGAGATGTAGAGAGCTCTGCCAGCCTCGTGTGTGTCACTTTGGCACGTCAGCTCCCCATCTAGCTTGGCCTGCACCAGCCGCCTGGCCCCCTTGAATGACCCGATCGCTGCTGTGCTTCAGCCCCATAAGTGTGGCAGGAGGCGCAGGAGAGGGAGCGATGAGGGAGGAGGCCCTGCATGGGGAGGTGCAAGCAGGAAGCAAGCCCCCTCTGCTCTTGCCCCTCAGGGGACCTTGGAGATCCTGTACCCCGATTCTCACCTCTCCGCCGATGACTTCAATATCTATGGGCACGGTGGCCGCCACTTCTGGCTTGCCAGCTCCTGCTTCTTCTTCCTGGTAAGGGTGACCAAGATGAGGGTGGGGTGGGTGCCCTATAAGGGCCGAGGGAGGCTGCTTTCTCATCTACTGCTTGCTCCTTCTTTCCCTTTGCTCACAGAGATCTTGAGGTTTAGTTAATGCAAGCATTATCCCCATTTTCTAGGTAAGGGAAACTTAGGCTCATAGAAGTCAAGTGACTTAGCCAGGGTCCCATGGCTAGTTTGTGTTGGAACTGGGGTTGGAACCCACGTTCCTTCTGACTCTCAGCTTGGGGCTCTCTCAGCTGTGTGGTGATGTCTTCCTTCCCACACTTTAAACCACCTCATCCCCACATTGCTTTGTGTCCCCAGGTCTACTCTCTCGTGGTTATCCTCCCCAAGACGCCTCTGAAAGATCGGATCTCGCTGCCATGTGAGCAGGCAGGGAGTGGGGGGACGGTTGTGTTAGGGAAGAGAAATGGGGGGCAGATGTTACGTTGGGCAGGGCCATTGGAAATCTCAGATGCCTCTTAGGACAGGGAGGATTCAAAGGACAGACTCAGAAGGACCCAGGAGGGAAGCTAAGCATCCCACCAGATGTGTGGAGTCACATCTGGGTAGGACTTGGAGACTGTCCAGTCCCTTCATGTAGATAGAGAAGCCAGAACCCAGGGGGGTCAGTTCATTTGCCCAGGGTCAGCATAGGAATTCAGTGGAGGAGAGTCCAGCCCTCCCATGAAGGCCTCAGCTCCCCTCTCAGCACAAACCAGGACCCCTTGGGTGGAGGGTTAGGGCAGGGTGGGGCAGACTTTTACTCTCCCCTGCTCTCCCTACAGCTCGGAAGAGCTTTTACATTTATGCGGGGATCCTTGCCCTACTGAACCTGGTCCAGGGCCTGGGCAGTGCCCTGCTCTGCGTGGACATCATCGAGGGCCTCTGGTAGGTAGGAGGCAGGGACAGAGGGAGGGGAGCATGCCCAGGAAGGGTGGGGACAGCTGTGGTCCTGAGCCTCACGCCTGACCCCCCATCTCCCATCTCTCAGCTGTGTGGACGTGACCACCTTCCTCTACTTCAGCTTCTTTGCTCCCCTCATCTACGTGGCCTTCCTCAAGGGCTTCTTTGGGTAAGTGATCCCGCTCCCCAGGAACCCTGCAGGGAGAGGGTGGGGGACGATAATGGAGAAAATTCCGGGGGCCAGTGCGCAAAGGGAGGACCTTGTCCAGGGGATGTGGCTGCCACCCTGTGGCCACCTGCGGGAAGAGCAGCAGCTTCTTCACCTTGAGTAGTGAGGAAGATGGTGGGGTGAGTTTGTGTGCATGTGTGTGTGTGCACAGTCTGTCTTTGGAGGGTGGTGTAGGTCCTGATGATGGCCACTTGGATGGGGGTCTCATGGTGCGTGTGTGTGTGTGTGTGTGTGTGTGTGTGTGTGTGTGTGTGTGTGTGTGTGTGTGTGTGTGTGTGTAGTGGGGCCAGAATTGATGGAAGAGCAGTGGGGATTGGTGAAGGTCAGTCCTTGGCTTCAGACACAGGATCTTTGTATTGCTTGGTGTCTGTCAGTCGCATATGGATACTGCCCTCCTTCCCTGCAGCTGGCCTTTCCTCTGGCTGGGCAGAGATGGTCTTTCCCCTCGCATAATAAGCTTGTCCTGTTATACATCAAGAGATCCTCCTTTCTGTCCCTGCCCTTTGTGGGGGTCCTATGCCCTTTCCCATTCATTTTGGGTATCAAGTGAAAGAAGGCCCTGTAGCCCAGGACAGGTGTTGGCAGATTCTGACGGATGAGAGGAGGCCTGCCCTAGGGTTGTGCCATTTTCTGTCTCCCACCAACAGCAGTGTTCTGTCCTCCCTCAGGGCGGAGCCCAAGATCCTGTTCTCATACAAATGCCAAGTGGATGAGGCTGAGGAGCCTGATGTGCACCTTCCCCACCCGTATGCCGTGGCCCGCCGGGAGGGGCTGGACGTGCCTGTGGGCTCTTACTCCAACACTCAGATTGACACAGCTGCCTATTTGGACGATGTGGCCTCCATGCCCTGCCACATGGGCAGCATTAACAGCACTGACAGTGAACGCTGGAAGGCCATCAATGCCTGAGTCCTCTTCCTGGGCCTCTGCCCTCTCTTGCCCCAGAAAGGGTTTGAGGTGCAGCAGGAGTGGGGGCTACACCTCCAGATTCCCTAGCTCCTTCCTTACCAAGACCAGCCCTAACCCCAGTCACAGGCATTGAGCGCCAGATCTGATTGCCTGTTCCTTGTCTTGGCCATACTAGTCAGTGGGCACAAGCACTTCCCAGGATCCCCTAGGAGGGGAGGGAAGGGGAGGCAAGGCAGAAGTATGCCCTAAAGGCAGGGAGAATGCCAGCCAACACAGGACATCTGCAGTAGGCCTGGTGTCTCCATGCCAGTCACATGGCTTGGGAGTGTTGGAGAAGCTTTTGCTTGAAGGAGAGGAGATGAAGCTGAGCAGGGAAAGAACCATGACAGAAAGGGGGTAGGAAACTGGGAGAGGGTAAACATCAGGTGAAGGGTATAGGAGTCATGGAGTAGAGGGCAGAAGCCTGGCAGAAGTCTAGGACAGAGCTGGCCAAAGTGAAGAGGAGGAAAAAGCCAGGTGGAAGGGAAGGACAGGTGGGAAGGAAGCCCATTGCCAGGGGCGCTTGAGCCTTCTGAGGATGGGCAGAGGAGGAGGCCAGAGCTGGCTGGACTTGAGCCACCCTCTTTGGGGCAGATCTCCCCATGCTGCTAAACACAGGGCCTTTGGGTGGCTAAGACCTGCAGAAAGCTTTGCCCTTTCAGACCTGAAAACTAGGCAGAGCAGGCCCTGGGTAGGGGTTGCTTTGTGGGCAGCGGGAATAGTGGGCTGTCTCCTGAGAGATTTCTTGATCTCCTCTCTTCTCCTTCCCCACTGAGAGAAGAACCTAGCCAATGCCTGACCCAGAAGAGCTAGTGGGAGCTGGTGTGTGTGCGTGTGTGTTTGTGGTGAAGAACCTCTGTGGGCCTGTGTCCTGGCCTTCAAGGGCTATTGTGCAGATCAGCACAGGCTTGGGCTTCTCCTTCCCGCTGCTCTAAGGGAGGGTATACTGTGTACTTCCCAATGTGGATGGGGACTGTTGGGCCTTGGATGATGGAAGAGGTGTTCCTTAGAGGAAGAGCTTTTGGGCCTGAGGGTTTAGAACTTGACTTGGTTAGAGCCAGGGCTCTCATTTTGCCTAGGCATTGTGTTGAGGTCAGAGCAAGGAGGGCATGCATCAGGCTGGGTACAGGCTCAGGGCTTGCACTTCTATTGTATGGTTATTTCCAAGTCTTTGCTGACCTCTTAGGGCTGGTTCTGCTCCTATTTGGAGCAGTTCAGGAGGTATCTTTCCTACCTCTACCCTCCCTCCCATCTCTGGTTAAAAGCCTGAAGGCCCCTAGATCCTGCTGCTCTGTCTTTCCTCCCCAGTGCATGGAGGCAGCAGCTCAGCCTCTCAGCCACCCTAAGGAAGCTCCCAGCCACCATGGGCCTAATCCCCCCAGCCTCCTTCCCCTGCTGTCTGCTGCAGGGTTCAGGAAGAAGGATTTCTTGTATAGAACTGCTAAGTTGTGCGTATCTTACTGTTCTTTCTTTGTTTTTAAAAGAAGATTAAGAATAAGGGGAAAAACAGACTTTGAATGGTGTGGCATTTTGTCAGCAATAACTCCTTGGCCAGGAATGTTAGTGACTGGCCTGGCCTTGGGTGCTGGGAGGGCCTGGATGGGCAAAGCCAACTCTGTGGCCTCTTCTGGAAGGATAGCTGGCATCTCTAGGGTGCTTTAAGGGCTGCCGCGGACTTTACCCAGATGATCAGATCCCCACAACCTTACAGAGGTGAAGCACCAACATGAAGTGTCTGTGGCAGGACTTCAGCTCGGTCCTCCTGGTGCTCCATCTACATGCCACCTCTAGGACAGGAAGAGGACAGGTGTAGTTTGGGATAAGGTACTGCCTGCCACTGCTGGGTGTGTGCTCAGTGTCCCTGGTGGATCATGGAGGGACGTTTCCCAGGCTTGGAGTGTGCCTTTTGTGACCTGGGCTTCAGGATTCACTTGGGGAGCTCGGCAGGCACTCAGGCGGACGGAGGGAGGGAGCTGAGAGGGAGGGGAAAGGGGGCAGTGGCAACAGGTCTCCACACACTAATAGATTGGGGGTTGTCTTCCCTTTTCCACACTCCTGACCTTTTTCCTTTGAAGATGACTCGGTTTACTTTGGCATGGATTAAGGAAGGTGACAACCTAGTGTCTAGGCTCTGACTTTGTCAATTCTTTCATAGCCAGCACCCTTCCCCTTAATAATTACAGGCCAGTGAGGCCAGGCACACCCTATATCCAGGCAAAATGGAGTGACCTATGTGACGTTACGTTTACAGGGAGGCAGGAGGTTGGCTCCTGAGGTAACATTTTACCATTTAGCTTTATTCCTTCAGGTTTAACGTTGCCCTTTATTAGGATGCGATTCCTTTCTCCATCCTTGCTCTTTGCCCTGGAGAGGGTGCACATCAAGTCCCTGGATTATCCATGGTCCAGGGGTTTGGGAAGACAGTGGGTTCCTCAGGGTGGGGGCCCATCTGAAGGGATGCAGAAAAGCAGAGTGGGGAAGCCTGCACAAAGACCCAGAGAGTCTTGAACTGTCTGATCTAGGCCAGCCTGGCCATTTTACAGATAAGGAAAGGGAGGTGACCAGCAAAGTAGCCAGGAATTAGGGGCAGGGCCAGGACTGGGATTTGGTCCAGCCAGGCCCAGAGGCTGATCTCTGTTGGCCTTAGGGCTTCCACACTAAAATAGAGACTGGCCACGGGTCCTTTTCAGGAATCCTTGTTCATGTTTGCCTGTGCCTCCAGCTGTGCCTGGAGAAAGCCCTGTACACAGAAAAGAACATGGCAGGGGAGGAGGACAGGGCTGGCCAGTTGACAATGAGTCATTGGACCCTCCTCATCCCCAGGGAGCTTAGGAACTCATGGACAGACTGGAGCAAAGGAAGCTCTAAGGTTTTACAAAGTTCCTGACAGAGGCCTTGAAGGTGCTCAAGTGGAGGTTTACTTAAGCTTAGAGAGTTAGGATCATTTCTTGACCCTTCTGCATATTCCTGCATACTACTGCAGCAATTTGCAGGAAAGGCAGTGGGGTGCAGCAGTGGGGCCTCCCCAGCAGCCTGGGAGGGAGCAACCTCTCCTGCAGGTGCATGCCCTAGCCAGGAGGCTGACTGAGGGATGGCCAACCTGGACTACAGACCCCAAGGTGTGGCAGGATGCAGAAGAAACTTGGGGGAGTGGTAAGGGGGGATCCTGGAAGGCCAACAGCACCTCCTCTGCAGAGCCATGCTCTAGTCAGGAGGAGGAGGCTGGCTGGGGATGTCTGACCTGCACTACTGGTCCTGAAATGCAGCTGGCCTCCACAGCAACCTGAGATGTGTCCTGAAAGGCCATTGGTACCTCCCTTGCAGATCCATGCTGTAGTCAGGAGGAGGAGGCTGGCTGGGGATGGCCGACCTGGAATATTGGTCCTGAGATGCAGTGGGCCTCCATTTGGAAGCAGAGCCCCTGGACTGGGCTCCCATCTCTGACACCATTTAGAATAGTGTGACCTTGGGGAAGACACTTGCCCACGCTGGATTTCAGTTTCTTCATCTGGAAAACTGGGTGACTTCTTCCAGCTTTTTCCTAAGGTGGAATAATAATGAGTTACCTAGCCTTTAAGCATCTGCTGTGTGCCAGGTCGTGGCATAAGCACTGGACATACAAAGACAGAAATTCCTGCTGTCAGGGAGTTCACAGGCTAACGGGAGGGCAGACACAACCTGCAAACTGTATATAGGATAAATATATGATAACATGAATGTGAGGAGGCCTGGGAAAGAGCTCTTACAGAAGGTGGGATGTGAGGTGAAACTGAAAGCCAGGGCAGCCCAGGGGCAGAGATGAGGGAGCACATTCTAGGCCTGCAGCTCAGCCAGGGAAAATGCCTGGAGGTTGGAAACTGGGGGGGGGGAGCGTTGTTTTTTGTTGTTGTTTTTTAGAAACAGCCAGGAGGCCAGCACACAGCAATAAAGCATAAGAAGACTGGAAAGGCAGTAAGGACCCAGGTGACGAAGGACTTTGTACGCCAAAGGAGATGTCTTATTTGATCCTGGGGACGATAGGGAGCCCTGGAGTTTACCGCGTGGGTTGCGTGGTCAGATCTGCATTTTAGGAAGATCAGTTTGACAGCTGAGTGAATGATGGGCCAGAGCAGAGAGAGAGATGACATAGGGAGACTAACCAGCAGGCTATTGCAATGATCCAGGGGTGAGGTGATGCCCTAGGGCCTGTACCAAGGAGGCGGCCTACCAGAGGGGAGAAGGGAACACATAAAGGAGATACTTCAAAGGTAGAAATGATAGGATGTGGGGGCTGAGAGAGGGCATAAGTGGTTGAGGAGGAGGCCTGTGTGACAGGATGGTGGTACCCTTGACCATCATAAGGAGGGTGGCGAGGGGGCAGAGGGTAGTTGGGTAGTTTGCAAGATGTCGAGCTCAGAATATCTAAAAGCTTCAAGAAGCATTCAGGGGAGGGTTTAGGATGGCCAGATCTGAGAAGTGAGGATCATTTGCATAACGATAATTGGGCCTGTGAGGGCTGATGAGATCACCCAGTGAAATAGAGTAGAGGTGTCAGACTGTCACAAGGCCACATGCAAAACACCCAGTGGAGCTGAGCCAGATTAAAATGTAATTGAGAAGTGTTTAACAAAATAAAAATCCAACACAAAATGATGTTAACATATGGTTTTCCAAGTCAATATGTGGCCTGCAGGTTTCTATCAGAATTTGACACCCTTGGTGTAGAGGGAGAAGAGGACCGTGGCTACTTATAAGGGGCCCCCACTATTATTGGGGCAAAATGGATGAATATCTACCATAGGAGATGGAGGAGAGGTCGGACAGGAGCAGAGTTCAGAGAGCAGTCTCAAGAATAGAGGAGGGTATGCAGGTGAAGAGGCTGATTGACTATCAAAGGCTGCAGAGAAATCAAGTAAGAAGGTGATTAAGGGAAAACCAGAAACATGAGCAATTAAGAGATCCTAGGGAACTAACTCCGCTTCAGTTGAATAAAGAGGTCAGAAGCCAGACTGCAGAGTTAAGAGAGTGAGAGAAAAGGAAAGGGAGGCGTTCTGTAGATGGCCCTGAAGGAGTTTAGCTACCAAAGGGAGGAGAGAGAATGAAAAATGGAAGGAATGGACAGATCAAGTGAAGGGTTTTTGAAGATGGGAGAGATGTGAGCATACTTGTAGGCAGTGGAGAAGCAGCTGGTGAAAGGGTGTGATTGGATATTAGTGCGACCAAGAATGATAGAGGGGGCGTTCTACTGGAGGTGGAATGGGAGAGCATCCCTAGTATATGTAGAGGAGTTTGCATTGGCCAGGAGAAGGAGGAGACAGTGGTAGACAGCGTTTGAACAGTGGGAGCTGTATACTTAAGGAGGAGAAAAGGGAGCTCTCTGCAAAATGGCCTCATGCAATATGAGACCAGGTTATCAAGGGTGAGGGTGGGGAAAGGGGAAGTCATGGGAAGCATGAGGAGGGAAAAAAGCTTGGCAAGGTCAGCTACCAGAGTGGCATGAGTTATTTATGGAGATGTAGAAGGATTGCCGTGCTGTGTAGAGAGCCCAGTTGAGATTACGTAACATATACTTGTAGTAGACTCGGTGAATTTCTCCAGCTTTGTTCAGCAGCACCTGAGTAGGAACAAAGGCAGTGGATGGTGGGAGTAATCCAAAACGAGTTTGGAAGGGCAAGATCTCCTCTAGGACAAAGAATTTGAAAGAAGATAGTGTAGAGTTGAACTGGTTTACCAAGGAATCAGAATAGAGAAAGGAAGAGAGTTTAGTCAGACTAAAAATCCTTTATACTTAAGAAACTAGTTGAAGCCAAGATCCCAGGATCATAGGCACAGAATTGGGTGGGATCTCAGGGGCCATCTAGCTCAACCCTCTCATTTTATAGATGAGGAAATGGCCTTAGCTAAGGTCACCCATGTAGGTAAGTATCAGAGGTGGAATCTGATCTCTGAAAAGAGTCAGAAATTAATAGGTGGTATCTATAAGACCCAGCTTCACTGAGGGGACTGCCTGATCGACTCTTGCTTCACCTTACCAGTCTCACTTCCCTAGACCTCTTCAGCTTTTGCTCCCCTGGCAAAGCCTTGGAGAACTTTTAGACTCTTCCATACTCCAATGAGGTGGAGGAATAGGACTTTGGAGGAGGCTGAGGCCCATCACACCCAACTGAAAACAACCAACTTCCATTTCTTTCACTAAAATTCAGAACTCATGGAACCTCACCAAATGCCAGAGCTGGCCCAAAGAGAGGATGAGGAAGTTCCTTCCTCATGCTGGTCATCCAGCAGGACCCTGGCACCTGGCCAGCAGCATCCTGCCCCCTCTCCTGCCACCCTCTGCTTCTTGTTCAGGGAGTAATAATCAAATTATTATTACCAGTGATCCTGGAAAGGATGGGGCAATCTACTGCGTCTTGGACACAGTCCTTGTAACTGCTTTGATCAGAAGTTCTGAACCTTTGGTGGTGTGTGTCATGGACCCTTCTGGCAGTCTGGTGAAGCCCATGGGGAAGATCCTTTCTTAGAACAATATTTTAAAATAATTGAAGGAAATGTTCATTTCAATTAGACTTTAGTGAAAATAAAGATGTAATATTTTTTTCCCATTCAAGTTCATATATCCTCAAAACCACATTTTGGGAGGGGGTCCATCCCAGGTTAACACCAGAGATCACTTTCCTGGCCGCCATTCTGTGTTTGTTATATTCCTCCCATTAGAACATAAGCCCCTTGAGGTCAGGGACTATATCATGTCTGTACATAATCTTCACCACCTATCACAGTGACTTGTTCATAGTGAACATGATAAATATTTCTAAGCATTGGGAAGTTTTTCCTTCCATCATGTCTAAATTTGCCTTTTAAGAGATGTTGACTGTACTTATTCTGCTGAGAAAATTATATGAAGAAAGTGGTTTGGGATCCTTGGGAACCTAGGATGTGGTAAAAACTACTTTGTTATGGTACACACTTCACTTTCAAAATGGATTGTGGAGCATCCTATCCTGTTTGATATCCACTGAGGTAGGCGGGAGGCTGGGAATTGTTCCCATTTCGCAGGCCCCTGAAGACTTGTAAGCTGTGGCAGAACCAGGATGAACCCAGATCCTCTGCCTCTTAGCCGACACACTTCCCACAAGACCACTCTGGAGAGAGAGGACAAGATGGGAAGAAATATTGAGAGATTGTGCAAGAACGTTTGTGAGTTGGAGAGGGATGTAATTGTCTCTGCAAATCAAGATGGGCTTTCGGGCTGATGAAGCGTGCCTGGCATTTTATTTCTGGTATTGTTTGGAGATGGCGATTCAGTTGAACGCGTTCAACAAATAAGGATCAAATAGCCTGCTGTGAATAATGTTTTAAACCCAGGTTCCTATCAGGATCTAGTTATAAGCTGATATAGTCCCTTGGATAAAAAATAAGTTCCACATGACTGGAAGCAGTATTGCTTTCTGTGGAAGGCGAAATCTGATTTGGAATAGAAAACATTGAGTCTCTCCTTGGGAGGGAAGAGCCCTGCCCCCACCTCCAACAGGGCTGCCCCTGGAGAGGGAGAGCTCATGGTCTTTTCTGAGAACTGTCTACTCCGGGACCCTTCTCCACTCTCCTCCTTTATTCATTCAGAGAGCCCCCTCTCCACTGCTGATATTCCAACAGAAGGAAAGATGCTTAGTTCTCCCCATGACTCTTGATAAGTTGTCCCCTGGGAATCATTCATTCCAGGACTCGGAAAATGCCCCCCTTTGCCCAATTTAATTTATTAAAGCAGGTCCCTTAAGTACTTCCTCTAGGCAATTCCTTGTTAGCCAAGTTTGAATGACTGTATGAGGCAAATTTCCGTTAAGGCGATGTGACTGCATTTTTAACCAACACCCCACATCTTGTACATCTGAACGAATATTTGCTCCATCAGAGAAGTCACCTTGGGAGGCCGCACACATTCTGATTAGGTTGCTACTGCTCAGGCTGGGGTAAGGCTCCTTGTGAAAGTAAGGGAAGTCCTTGATGTCTTCACAACCTCAGGGGCGCTAGGACGACTTTTTGTTTGCTAGAGATAGTTTCTCAGTCTGGCAGCTGAACCTAATTGACTGTAGTGACAGAGTAAAGTGTATTGCTCTTGGAATCAAAGGTCCCGTATTCAAATCCTGTCTCTGACCGGTCAATGACTCACATTTCCTATGTGTAAAACAAGTGTTGGGCTAATTGAACTCTGAAGTCCTTTCCAACTCTATATCTATGATTCTATGAGGCCCCTCCCTTAGTCAATCAACAAACAATTACACAAGCAAGAGAGAAAAAAAAACAACTTCTTTCTCTTAGGGACTTACATTCTATGATAGAATGATTTAATTCATTTAGCATTAAGCACCTGCTTAGGTGCTTAGGTTCAAGGTCTTGAGAGAGACATTGGGAAGAGATACAAGGATGGAAACCCACATGGTCCCCCTCTTCAAGAACCTTAGAAATTAGGGGCAGCTAGGTGGCACAGTGAATAGAGCACCAACCCTGCAGTCAGGAGGACCTGAGTTTAAATCCGGCCTCGGACACTTAACACAAAAACTAGCCATGTGACCTTGGGCAAGTCACTTAACCTCAATTGTCCTCCCCAAAAAAGCAAAAAAAAAAAAAAAAGCTTAGAAATTTAATAGAGGAAAGATATACATACATCTACCTTTATAGTAATGTATGTATAACTAAACTATAAGGTAGATTGAGATTGATGGACTATTTATTGAACACTTACTAGGGTAGGTAGCTGTTGGGGTCATAGTGTTATGGTGGGATAGTGGCTAGAACTCTGGGCCCAGTATCAGGAAGACCTGAATTGAATTCAGCATCAGACATATATACTAGCTGTGTGATCCTGGGCAAGTCATTTTACCCTGTTTGCCTCAGTTTCCTCATCCATAAAATGAGCTAGAGAAAGAAATAGTAAATCGTTCCAGTATCTTTGCCAAGAAAACCCTTAATGGGGGGTCATGATGAGTCAGATATGACTGGAAAATGACTAAAAAAAGGCATTGAACCTTCCAACTCTGAGACTTTATGGCCTAGATAATTATAGATATTGTCTATCCCCATTTTATAGATGAGGAAACTGAGGCTCAGAGAGAGGAGTGACTTGTCTAAGGTTACAATAAATTTAGGATGTCCCTAAAGTATTAGTACAACTCTTAAAGATTCATGAGAGCCTACTTAGCTTTTAAAAGCTTAAAACTCACTAAGACTTTTGGGACACCGAAATCAATAGCTATTAATAGCTTAAACCTGCATTAAGACTTTTAGGATACCCTGCATATGTTGTGCTGTTCAGCCATTTTTAATTGTGTGACCCCATTTGGGGTTTTCTTGGTAAAGATACTGGAGTCATTTTGGCCTTTTCTCCAACTCATTTTACAGATGAGGAAACTGAGGCAAATGGGGTTAAGTGACTTGCTCCGAGTCACACAGTTAGTATCTGAGGCTGGATCTGAACTCAAGAAGATCCGTCTTCCTGACTCCAGACCCAGTACTCTATATAGTAAATATGCGAAGCAGAATTCAAACCCCGATCTCTCCAGACTCTAAACAACACTTTCTACTAAGCAGCTAGCCGGTGCAGTGTGTAGAGTTCTGGACCTGGAGTCTAGAAGGCCTGAGTTCAAATGCAGCCTCTGGCACTTACTAGCTGAGCAACCCTAGGCAAATCAGTTAGCCTCCAATTGCCTCAGTTTCCTCAAACTGCAAAGTGAGAATCATAATAGCACCTACCTTCCAGGATTATTGGTGAGGATCAAGTGAGATAATATTTGTAATCGGTAAAGTGTTTTACAAACCTCAGAGTTCTATATAAACATTAGGTACACTTCTAATGTGGCTGGACCAGAGGTCATGGGGGCAAGAGCCCTGTGCTTTCAGTTGACCATGAGTCCAAAACTACAATGACAGTGTGAGATGGTGGCAAACACACAAGCCCCAAAGCTGTTCTTTCATTAAAAACCAAAGTGGAGCAAACAACCAACAAGAAAGAAAGAAAGAAAGAAAGAAAGAAAGAAAGAAAGAAAGAAAGAAAGAAAGGAAGGAAGGAAGGGAGGGAGGGAGGGAGGGAGAAAGAAAGAAAGAAAGGAAGGAAGGAAGGAAGAAACAACAACCCTCTCCAAACTGAATGAGAACTTAGTAAGCTGCTTTGGCAGAAACTTCGTGTCCAGAACAAGGGAGGTGAGAAGCCCATCGCTCTCTGTCGTGGTATCACCACCGCACCTAGAACAGTGTGTTCTGTTTTGGAACATGATGTTTTAGGAGGAAAACGAGATTGTCTCTAGGAGGACTGGTTTGATTAAAAGCTCAGAAATCATGTAATAGGAAGAATAATTGAGTGAAGTCAGAAGAAGGGTGGACTAAGAGGTGGGAAAGGGTTGTTGGCGTAGGGGCAGCTCAACAACTCTTATTTCTAGCAGTCTAAAGGGCTGCCCTGTGGAGGATGTACCACACTTTTCTGTTGCCTGGGGGCAGAAAGAGGGACCAAGAAATGGCTTTTGTTGTTGTTCAGCCCTATCTTCATGACAAGACCGTATTTGGAATTTTCTTGGCAGAGAAAATCTGCAATGTTTTGTCATTCCCATCTCATTTTACAGATGAGAAAACCGAGGCAAACAGGCTTAAATGACTTACCCAGAATTACACACACTAGTAAGTGTCTGAGGCTGGACTTAAACTCATATCTTCTTGACTCCGGGTCTGTTGTTCTGTCCACTGAGCTACCTCAGGTATGTTACAGGGAAGAAATCCTGACTCAGTGTAAGAGAAAATGTCCCAATACTTAGAGCTGGTCAGCAATGGTGTGGCCTTTCTCTGGAGGTAATTCATGAGCATGGCATCAATGGGAATGGTCACACTCCTTGAGAGCAGAGTCTGTCTTATTGCTGTATCCCTAGTACCCAGCCCATGGGCATGTGTATAGCAGGCACTTGATAAATGAGGGTTTTTCAGTGTCTAGGTCTCTGTTTGTCACTGGATGGCAGAGTATGTAGAGGATGGTAAATCACGAGAAGGTTGGAAAGGCAGGAAGGGTCTTAAAACCCAAACAGAGGATTTTAGGTTGGATCCTGGAAGTAAGAAGGAGCCGTTGGCATTGACAGAATGTGTGTGTGTGTGTGTGTGTGTGTGTGTGTGTGTCTATGTCTGTGTGTTTATGATATAGTCAGACCCATATTTGATAGCTGTGCAGGATTAATTGGACTGGGCTGAGACAAAACTCCTGTAATAAAGAGTCAAGCATTGGCCGCATCCAGGAACGTGTGTCTCATTTGGCACCAATTCCATCGTCTCTGTGTCCGAAGGTAAGGCAGCGTGGCCCATCATGGATCCTCTGGCCACTCCTTAGTCTTTACAGCGGTCCTTATCGTTTATGATTCTCTGACTAGCAGATGAAAGTATAGCTCTTTCTTCCTTCAGGAGAGAGGAAAACCAACCCAAACCCCAGACAGAGCTAAATAAAAATGGTAAAGAGCCAAACAACCACCACCAAGACCCTCTGCAGCCCTAACGCTTTGGAGGGAGCAAAATGTAACTGGGACAAGAAAACGGAGGGAGTTCTATTTGAGAATAGCCCTCGGGAGTTGTGTCTGAAGCCAGTGAAATTGTCCCTCCCCCACCCTTGGCTCTGGGCCTTCAAGGTCCCTGCAGAAGAGCTGCCGTGCTACTTCCTTCTCCCTTCTTCCCCCATTTCTTCGCGTGAGGATAATGGGGTTTACTCCTGGGGCAGGGGGCTTTGGGTCCCGGCTTTCCACCTGACTCACCCCGGGCACCAGGCTGCTCCTCTTCACGCGCTGCTGACTCACAGCTCGACTGCTGCTTGGAGATTGCCTTGACCGGGCCTTGCTGACCCTCCTGGGAAGCTTGGCTTCTGCATGAACAGTATGGGCTGCGGCAGCTGACTGAGAAGGATGCTGTGCTCCGTGGGAGGGGAACCTGCTTTAACCAACAGAAGGAGTAAAAAGAAAGCAGACCAGGGCTCTGTTTATTGTGAGAAGAGCCTCAGTTGGAACAGTTGCAGATTCGAAGACCTTAATGATTCCTTAACAGACTGTGGGGGGATTTTGTCAGAGCTGTAACTCAGAATTTTTTCACCTAGGGCAAAAATAGGATGGGGTTGCAGGGGGTGGGGAGAGGGAAGTATGATTTTGATGGAGGATGAGGGTGGGGGCTGGTGATAATGGAGACAGTAATTAGATCTTTGGTGTAATTGTACAGACAAAGGGGTGACCCAATTCCCAGAGAGTCTATGGGAAGGAAAGTGTGCTCCAGCACAGGGGGCCATAGAGACAGGACCTCAGTGATCTTGACAAATCTAGCCATCACTGCAGGAAATCAGTACAGCCCAACAGGAAATATTATGATGCCTCTCCTACCTCTCAGATGCTGGTACCCTGATGCGATGCCCTGTCGGGTCTTCACTGATTACAGGTGCAGAGCTCTCTAGACAGGGTCAGGGCTAGAATAATAGATACACAGTATTATGAAGAATGTTGACAGACTGTCTCCTGTGACCCCCAAATCCTTCACCACCAGCTGACCATGGTGCCTGAAATTCTACCATTAGTAACCCATTCCTTTGTGTGAGGGATTTGTTCCATGAAGGACTCTGTAAAAACACAGATCTTTGATACTGACAAGAGAAACACATGAATCATCATAATCTCTTGCATTTGCATAATATTACCAAGTTTATGAAGTGTTTTTAACAGGTGTTATTGGGAATGCAGTGAAAAAAAGCAACCACTGAATCTGCAGTCAGAAAATCTGTGTCTGAAAGCTCTAGTGTTTACTATCCTGTCACTAAATTTCCCTAAACCTCAGTTTCTATATATGCAATTATAAGGAGCATGTAAGTATATGAGTGTAACTACAGAATTCAATTAAAATCATTTAAAATATGCTAGCTACCACTCTGGATACCGGGGATTCAAAGAGAATGGGAATGTCTTCTTGCTCTGAAGAATCCCGCATTTGGGGGGAATATAATAAAATGTACAGAGATAATTTAATTCAGAGTTTTCTCTCACTCTCTGTATATATGTGTATATGTATATGTACACACACATATATATATATATATATATATATATACTTCAGGGTAACCACCACCCCATGTATACACACACACAGAGACATATATATTATGCATATATGCATTATGTCGAACTTGTTAGGTGGAAGAGGACATGATGCCTGATTGGCTGAGAGACCTCTGAGACAAAGAAGTCCAGTATGGCTACCTGAGGGAGATGTGACTTTATATTGTTGGACAACTTCAAGACAAGAGGTCTAGGAAGGTAGCTGTGAACTTTTGAATAGTGAACTAGAAATTTCTCTGGAGCTACAGACATGGAGAAGCTGACTCATGTCCCATATTATTCCTAGCCATCCGTAGGGTTGCAAGCACTGGAAATCAGGGATACAATAGAGGTCAGCTTCCCTAAATGTCTGTAGCTCCAAGGAGATCTCCAGTCTGTCATCCTGTTGTGCATAACTGATGCCTCTCTCAAAGTCCTCCAATAATCCAAAGTCAAATCCCCCTCATGTATACTACCCCCTTTGAAACTTCACAAGCTCAGAGAGAACAAAGCCCTGTTCACCCCTATCAAATTATAGCTCTGAAAAGAGAGGAAACAAAGGAAAAAATTCTTATTTCCTAACCTTTCTGTCCACCATCTCTCTATGATGTGCCTCTTAAAAAATGAATTCTCTTATTTTAAGGTGTCAGACCTTTCCTTCATCTAATCATATGGCAAAGTCACTTTGGCATAAAAATAGTAACAGTAATAATAACAGCAACATTAACATTTGTATGGTACTTTACAAAGTGCTTTGTATAATCATGTCAATGATACTGAGAGGTAGGCAGTATAGGAATTATTATACTGATTTTAATAAATGAGAAAACTGAAAAACAGCTTGAAAGAATAAATGAAAAAGCATTTATTAAGCACTTACTGCATTCCAGGCACCGTGCTAAGAACCGAAGATGCAAAAACAAGCAATTGAGACAATCCTCACCCTTAGAAATTTACATTTTAATAGGGGCAGACAACATATATAAAGGAGCGGTGGCTAAAGAAAAGTCAGAGAGAGTGGAGATATAGGGCAGTTGAATTGAGAGGTCCTTACTGGGGCATGGTTCCTGATTTGACTACTTTTTTCAGAGCAAGGGAAGGATGATGTTGTGGAGATGGGCAAGAAAAGGTGAAAAGACCAGGGTCACAAGGGTGGGATCTTCTGCCCCAGATGGAGATGTAGGCTACTTGGCACGGTATATGGTCCAGAAGTGGTGTAGGAGCAGGCTTACCTGAGCTTACACAGGTGGTAAATTTCAGAGCCAGGATTTGAAGCTGGGTCTTCTGACACCAAGTTCAGTACTCTTTCCACATTCTAATTTCAGTTAAGATGTGAGGGGCAGTTCCTGAGCTACTCAATCTCTATAATAATAGGTTGGCTATTTCCATGCACTCAGCAATCTTATTGAGTACTTGTTACGTTCAAGGCTCTATACTAGGTTCTAGAGAAGAGGTAAAGACGAATTTAACACATTCATTCCTATGACAAGCTTAGAAAGGGGTTCCAGGAGGGTTTTTGTTGCCCTAGGTTGGCCATTGCCTATCCGTTTTTGCCAGAACCCTCCATATATCTATTTGAGGCTGTATAGTGTTGTTTACTTTAGACAGATTGGGAAAGCAGTCAGCAACAGGGTGGAAAATGGGCATTTTTCTGAGACCTTGACAGTAGGAAGATTCAGACCATTCTCAGAGAGGTGAGTTAAAGTAGGGGCAGAAAAAGGTCAACAAGAACTTTCCCTATCATGCATAGGAGAACTATCACAAACACTGATCTCTTATATTTGAACTTTTTCCATTCTTCCTGGATGTTCCTCATCTACATTCTTAGATAATATTGATGTGTCACCCACATACTCAGTAGATTCCTACTTGGTCCCTGTAAAATCTTGAGCAAATTCCTTCTCTTTTCTGGGCCTCATTTTTCCTTCCTGTAAAATGAGAGACTTGGACAAGGTTTCACCTCTAAATCCTATGATCCCAGTTATACAGTAGTAGAGCCTTAAAGTTGGAAGGCACCTTAGAAGTGATCCAATTTAGCCTCCAATATAAGATGGAAAACCATTCTATGGTACCCCAGTAGATGATCCAACCTTTACTTGATCACTTCTGGAGTCAGGTAGAGTTGTAACTATACATTTTTGTACCAGGGCATATACCAAAAAATGGCACCTGGGGCCAGGATCATGGAGTGTGTGCTTGAGGAAAAGACAGAGACATTGGGACATCAGCACAAGGTTACTGGACAGACTTCCATCTGAGGGTGGGAAGAAATAAGGTGAGGCTGAATGTCACAACTCTTTGAAGAGGGAGTGGACAGATTCTGAACTGTTCACAGGCATTCTTAACCTCTCTGCTGCTACCCCCACCACTGGGGAAAGAAGAATGAACTATTCCGCACCCCCTCAGTCTGGACCCTTTTTTTTGTAGGCCTTTCCAAGCACTACCCTTGTCCCAAAGTTGTGTCATATTTTCTTGGTCAAGGTGATGATCAAAAACTCAAAATCTCAGCAATCTATGGGGGTCCATGTCACTGCTCCTGCTTGTGAGGGTATGGGAGTTGCATCCTTTTTTAGAGGGATGTTACATTCATACATTTCTGCCTGGTACATAGTAGGCAAATGTTAAGTATCTATTGATTGGTTATTTGAGAGAGAGAGGAGAGAGAGAGAGAGTGCGCGTGTGTGTATGTGTGTGTGTGAAAGGAATCCACCCCAACCTACCATCTTGTAGCTTTCTATTTTAACAAAATATTTTTGCTAACTTGGTGCTAAGTCTTATTTTTTCCATGTCCTTGAAATTCTATCAACACTCTTGAAATTTTGTCCCTTCAGGGCAAAGGCCCCAAACTAGTTGTGCCGTGGTAAGCAGGAGCTTTAGTATCATGGAGGAAGGAGATTTTGTTGCATACTTTTCATCATTAGCTGGATCATCCTCATGTTGAGCATAACTCTATGTCCCTGGACTCATCTCATCTCATCTCTATATCTACCCTCTGGAGCTACACAGAATAATCTTTTCTCTTTTCCCCAGGATGGCCATTTAGGCCTCTCCTTAAGACTTCTTGTCTCCAAGTCAAACACCCCAATTCCTTCTTTCAATGGCCAGTTAGTTCAATAGAAAACAACACCAAAGACGATATAGTTGAAAGTTTGACTGAATTGACTGGCCAGTTTGGTCAAGTGGATTGAACTGGTCACCTAGCCTCTGCCCATTCGTGTGTGACTTTCTCCCAGAAGGGTTCAGGCTTGACCCAGCCTGTATTACTGCGATCTCCCAAGAAAGGCTCAATATATTAAAGCTTGTCTGGCTGCCTGCATCCTAAACCACGTGTCTGTCAGTGTGAGCTTGGGTGGCCATCCTGAGTGCTCACACAGCTCATTAGCTGCTAAATACAGAATGTACAGTATTTGTCTAAATAGAGCTGTCCCTGAAGCCCAGCTTCCCAACTTCCCTCCCCACCCCCCTTTGTAGTCTTGTCAGGGTGCAAATAATGGAGGTTTATAATCACAGAACTTAGTGTAGATGGTTACAATGGGAAGTGACCTTTGAAGTAATTTCATGCAAGCCCTTCATTTTGTGGGTGAAAAAAACTGAGACCCAGAGAGATGAAGGCACTTGTCTGAGGCCATGCAGCTAGTATTTGGAGACAGAATGCAAACCTCTGTCAAACGAGAAGGATTGGGTCCTCACAGTCTTCTGTAAAATGGGGTGTTTGGAAGAGTTGATCTCTAAGGAAGTTTCCCAGAAGCCCTGACGTTTGTCTAAGATCCAATCCATCTCAATGTACTGGAAGCCTTTCTTTCTGGGTCTCATCTTCCCTATCTATAAAATGGGGCTAACCCTCCCTGCCCCATCTCCTCCACAGAGATGGTGTCAGGATTAAATGAGGTAAGATAATATGAAGCCACTTTGTGAATGGCAAACTTCTGTATAAATGTAATAATACTAATACTAATACAAATGTGAATTACTGTTATTATTCCTCTCATTTCCAAGTGTTAGGACTTGCCATTCTCTGGTGGGGTTATCCATTGCCTGGGTCCTAACCATCCATCCTTGCTTAGCCTTGCTGGTCCCTGGATCCGACACTTGGAAGGAAGACTGATCATTCTCTACAGCTCTCCTGATGGAACATGGAAGCAGTCTCTGAGAGCACTTCTCAGAGATAGCTTTGTTCCTGCTGATTTTCACTCTTCGATGGCCAAGTGGGAGCCGAGAAGCAGCAGGGCTTCAAGGAGTAGGATTTAATTAGTTTCAGAATTCACTTTCATTTTAAACCTTGTTGATAATCTTTGCTGCTGATGTGATCAGGAAGCCAAAAGCGGACCCCAAACACAAAGGAGTCCATGTCAGTGGTTCATAAAATTGTTGAATGCTGGAGCTCTAAAGGGCCAGCCTTTGTTCCCTACCCAGAACCCCTCTCCACCATTTTATAGAAGAGGAAGCTGAGACCAAGAAAGAGGAAGTGACTTACCCAATTGAAGTCACAGAGCTAGGGGAAGAGCGAGGATAGGACCCATATCTTGAGTCTAGTCCAGAATTTCCCTGCCTATGCCTTGTTTATTTCTTGGTTTTGTTTTTCTTGGGGGTGCTGCGGGATGGAATGGTGGTGATTAAAAAGCTTTCCCTTGATGGACCTTTTTTCTCTCTTCCTCTGGGCCAAGTTAAGCAAATTATCTATGGGCCATTTTTCAGGTATCTTTAAAAGGGAGGGGTGAAGCCAGAGGCTTCCATCTCAGGAACATTTGACTCAGGGGGAGCCAAGCAACTTTCCAGTCCATTACATTTTGTGCTTTTACAAATCTATTTTGAAATTAGAGCCACTGTAGATGGGGACCTAATACCTTAAGAATCAGATTTTTTTTTTTCACCAAAAAAGCTCGGCTTAGTCTAACAACAAACGTAGGCAGGGTTGAGGTGGATCTGACTCTGTTTAGGAGGGTTTACCTTGAAAGAACTCCCAGAGATGTCATGCGGGAGCCATGAATTCCAAGTGAGTGTAAGAGAACCTCCCATTAAAGTTCTATGTTAGGTGTTTTGGATACAAAGGTAAATATGACTCAGGTCTATTCTCAGGGAGCTTCCAGTCTTAGAGGGGAATGGAAGGGAAGATGAACAAGAAAAGAACAAGTCAGTGAATGGAAGGGAGGGTAGAAACTCCAAGGGCTCACCTTTGCCTCTAGGAGATACTCTGGTATAGAGTAAAGAAGTGTCAGAGGTCCCGGGTTCAAATCCTGTCTCTGATGTTTAGAACCTGTGTGACCTTAGACAAGTCACTTACCTTCTCTGTATCTTAGTTTTCTCATATGTAAAATGTATATTTCTAGCCCCATCTATGATCCTGTGATACATTTGCCATTCAAAGCATTTCATAATCTGGCTTCAGGCCATCTTTCTAGATTTGTTGAATGTTTTTTTTCCCCCCACTTATACTCTAAGCTCCATCTAAACTAGCCTACCTGTTGCTTCCATACCCTGAGTCTGGCTCTCACACTAGGAATCACCTGCCTTCTTACTCCTCCCTCTTAGAATCCCTAAGCTTCCTTCCAGATTCCAGTTCAAGCACCACCTGCTCCATGAGACCTACTCTGAAACTGTCATCTTGTTAGTGACATTCCCTGACTCCAAGAAATGACTTTATATTTATTTGTATTGTCAATTGGGTCGAACCGGCCTCTAACCTGGGGATGGCTGGAGCTGAACAGAGTAGGCTAGTGACAGGATGGTCAGGAATGAAGCAGAAGGTTAATTTCAAAGTGAAGGAAATGGCTCGTAGGCAAGGATGCATGTGCCACTAGAAGGGGCACCCGAGGCAGTGTGGAGAGATCTCAGTACTTATACCTAGGGCTACACAGTGAGCTGTAGCCCTGGCAATGAGGGGTAAGAGCAACAACGAGACAAGTTTGATTCATAGCAGGGCTTCCTGACTGGAACATGGGTACTTGTCTGGTGCTTTTCCGAGCTCAGAGAACACCTGGTGGTGGTCAAAGCAGCACAATCATTATATGAAACAATTCTGAGATTCTGCTGTGGCTGAGATCGTCCAGAGGGTGAGTACAAAGGATTGTTGTTATGCCAAGTTCAGGGTGCAGCTTGCTTGCTGAGCCTTAACTCTGGAAAACAGGTTGTCTCCTAATATCTTGGCAGTATATACAAAGGAAAGGGGATGTGATTCCCCCTCCCCCACTCACTTGTTGTAGTTACAGGATTTAGTCACAGATGATGAGTTTTTAATGTTATAATAAGATTTTAAATTAACTGTAAAATTGTGGCCTTGCCTGATGATCCCATTACAAAGTATGAACACCTTTTCAAGTCAGAAGGGAAAAACACAATTGGCTAAGCAAACAAATTAGCCACACCAATGGGAGTTTTAAATAGTGAAACCATGGGGAATTCTGCTTAGGTCTAATATGGGAGCCAGGATTAAAGGAAGAACTAGGTTCCTGAGAGGGAATCCCTATTTTAAGGAGGGAGAGGATTTCCCCCCTTCCTCATTTCTTCCTTCCCATTCTAACTCTTCTACCCTTGGGGACATATTGATTTAATAGATAGGAGATCCTGCATCCAGTAGGGAGCAGGGACACAGAGTCAAGCTAGATATGGATAAAATAAGGCAGTTATTCAAGGGAAGAAGTAGCTTTGAGGAATGGGACTCCTGGCTGCAGAGAAGAAAACCAACTATAGACTCAAGAGAGATCCTGCCCTAATAACCAAGAGTCAAGTTTTAGAAAGGAATAGATCTTGGGTGTCCAGGTGATCAATGCATTCCATAGAGGGTGGGTTGCCAAAGAAGGAACTTTGTGAAGACTCTACAAAGGGAAGAAGGACTTCTAGGCCCTGAAGTACTAGGGGCTGTGAGTTGGCTTGGCTACATATATGTCCTACATATATACCCCATTATCACTGTACTCTAAACTTGTACCCACTATTCTTATGGATACTGAGTATTTATGGGAGAATATGACCCAGTTTTATGCGGAATGTTTTGTAGCCATCTTAGTAAATGCCTTTGCTAAGAGCCAATAGAACACAGGCTGATTGCTAATAGGAGGCATACAGATGGGGGCTCACAAGCTAAATAGTATTAAGAGTGGGTATCCACAAAATACCTCCTTTGGACTTTGAGGCAGTTTCATCCCTTGTGAAGAGCCAACCTGTGAAAGTAAGTAGGTACTTGATAAGTGCTTGTTGAATAAATGAGTGAAGGAAGAAATAAAAAGTGATTTTTATGTAGTGCTTAACAGTTTGCCAAGTATTTTCATGCCCCTGAGCTCATTTAACAATGATTCCCTCTTCCATAGCACTTCAAGGTTTAGAAAGGATACCTCCCACAGTCTTGTGAAATAGATCCTGTAAGTGCTGTCATGCCCATTTCACAGATGAAGAAAGTGGAGTTAAGAGGGTTTAATTGACTTGCCCACTGTCTCTCACCTGGGAACTGACAGGGTCTGACTCGAGGGTTGGTGCTTTTTCAAACATTCCTGGTTGCATCACCAAAAACAGACCTGGTTGCAGTTTGTAGGCCAAGTGAAGATCAGGATGAATTATTACCATTATGCCTCTAAGACATCTTTCAAATTTTGTCACATTGCCCTTTTGTCTAATTTTTTTTTCAAAACCTGACTTTGCTGCTCTTTAGTGATAAGCAGTAAAAACTATTAAACAACTTAAAGGAAGCTTAGGAGTCTTTTTTTTAAAGAGTAGCAGAAGAGGAAGAGCAGAAAACTGTTGAATTCATTCATTCACTTCAACTGCTGAATTCATTCATTCGGTCACTTGGACAAGCGACGTCAGTCACTCACATTGGCAAAGGCAGCTTCTATTTCAAGGAGTTTTTCATCCTAAGGAAATCTAAAGTCTGACCCCAAATATGGTAGGATCCTTGTATCCAGTGGATTTAAAACAACAGGAGACTTTGGAAATCGTGAGTTCCAGCTCCTTCATTTTAATGGAGGCCAAGAGAAATTAAGTAACTTGTCCAAAGTCACAAAGGCGGAAAGTAGCATGTCTGGGTCTGAAACCCAGGTCCTCTGACTCCAAGTCATCCTTTCTGGTGTTCTCTGTTGTCTGGTTGCAGCCAGATATTGGTGGGTCCTGAATGTCCAGACCAGGAGTTTATACTTGGCCTCAGTAGTCAATGGGGCCACAATGGTCTGTTGAGAGAAATGACAGGATCCATTTGTTACAAAGATGGCTAAGGCAGGAGAATATGGTCTGAGAGAAGCCAGATGGGAGAGAGGGTGGTTGGTGGCAGCAGACCAAAGGTACCTACGGGCCAGTCTGGGGAAGCAGGAAATCACAGCTTCCTTGGGACATGCTGTTCTCCTCTGGGGCAGATTTTGGCATCTCTAGAGGAGGCTTGGGCATGCACTTGGAGATGGGCTGACTGTGTGAACTTAAATTGGTTTTAATGATGCCTCTGATGGGGGCTCCCTGCAGAAGAAAAAGCTTAAGAGAAACACTAGGCCCTCTTTTCCCAGATGGCAAAGAGTTTTATGTAACCAACCCACAGGGCCTCATTTCCAAAACAGTCAAACTGCTATCCTTCCAAAGGCGATTAAGGATGGAGATAAACCATGCCTTGACACAACCGCAGAAATGTACAAATGTGCTGCATACATGATGTAAATACATAACATGCATGACCACACATGCACAAACACACCATGCCCATCTGACAAACGCATGTATATACCCACAGCTACATCTACAACAGAAACACACACACAAGCACATAAATCACAGATTCATGCTACCATGTTTGTATTTATGCCTATGACATAATCACACATAGATACATACACACATACTAACAGCCACACCCACAACAGGAATACCCATGCAGATAACAAAAATGCTCTCTCACAAACACATCGCCCCACACAAGCACCCTAACAGCATCCATACCCTCACATGCAAACCACAGCTGCAGCCACAAAGCAAACACACCTGATTGGGCCACACCCCACAAAGGCACCAACATGCACTCATGCCCAGAGGCCCCTGGTAGATCTCCTGCCAGGATGGAGGCGCTGGGTTTGTGAGTTCCACACTCTGCCTCTGTAATTCCCCCTGGTTGAAATGCCAATTTTCTGCTATGCTGGCATGACTGCTGGAGAATTGCTTCTGTTAATAAACTGCACAAAATAGCAGAGCAATTAGGCAATTAAACTGTTTTAAATTTAATTTAAAACCTTGACATTTTGCTAGAAGGGTTGTTTTCCCTCTGTTTTTTTTCTTTCTTTCTCTTTTCCTTTTGTCCTTTGTTGTTGTTGCATAAGAAGAAATTCAGCAGAAGCCAAAAGGAGAGATTCCCTGACAGGAGCATTCTTTGGCTCTGTCCCTGCTGGAAGGCCCTGGATCAATGCTTCTTGCTCGGGGGAGTCATCCAGGTGGGCCCAGTTTTCTGGAAACTGAAACTTACAAACTCATCAATCATAGAGTCATTCTCATTGGAAAAAAAATCTGCTTCTGCTTTTCCTGGCCCCTGCCACCCCCATCCAACAACTCCCCCTCTTGCTCCTCCTGCTCCCCATCCAAATCTCACCCTTTCCTCCACCCAATCTCCTTTGCCCCTTACTCCCAATACAGTTCCTCTTCCCTTCCTCCTCGGACCCCCAGTACAAATGCTCCCTCTTTAGTTCCCCCCTTCTCAATCCAAATCCCATCTTTCTCATTTTCTAGGTCCCAATCCAACTTAATTGGTTCCATTCCTCCCATCCCTAATCTAAATTCAACTCCTTGACCCCTCATTTCCCACCTCCCCCCAACCAAATCCAAACTAAATCCTTAAGGATGCCCCAATTCAAATCCAACCCCATCTCCCCAGCTCATCTCCCCAGGTTCCTCCTGTTCAGGGCCATATCTCACCTCTCAGCCCCTTCTACTTCAGGTCCCCAACCCTCTGCCCTCAGCCTTCCCAGACCTGAGCTCACACTTTCTTTCCTTACATGTGTTGGTCCCTCTCTTTCAAGGTCTAAGTCAAGTCCTATCCCAGGCACTTAGAAAATCTTAGAGTTCTAGGGGATCTGAGAGATCATCTTGGGCCAATTTCCTAAGTTTTATGGGAAGGAAGGAGGGAAGGAAGGAAGAAAGGAAGGAGGCAAAGAAAGAAGGAAAGAAGGAAGGAAGGAAAGAAGGAAGGAGGGAAGGAAGGAAGGAAGGAAAGAAAAGGAAAAAAGGAAGGAGAGAAAGAAGGAAGAAAGGAAGGAAGGAAAGAAAGAAGGGAGGAAGGAAAGAAGGAAATACTATTTATTAAATACCTACCATGTGCCAAGTACCAAGTACAAAAATTATTACATTGGATCCTGATTTCTACTTCATAGATAAGAAAACTGATTAAGTCCCTTGCCCAGGGTAAGTGTCTGAGGCTGTTTTTCAATTCAGGCCTTCCTAACTCCAGGTCCAGAGCTCCTCTATGCACTGAACCACCTAGCAGATGGGGTAAGTGAGATGGGGAGGAACATTCTCTTTTTGGACCTGCCAGAGACTACCCTGTTGGAGCCAGAATTCGAACCTAGTTCATCTGATTTTAAAATCTAGTGCTCTTTCTGCTTTTTCTTTCTCTTCTCCATGAAGCCTTCCTTGTCCCATTTTGGTCTCTCTTTTCTCTAAATTCTGCCAACCTTTGAGGTGTGCAAAAAACAGCCTATTACTTAATTCTATATGACATTGTTCTGTCTCATTCCGTGTGTTTTTCTTTCAGATTCTTCTATCTTCCTTACCCCGGGGTCTCCTTCCCATAGAACCACAGACATTGAAGTTCCTTAATAAATTCTTGCCGAAATGAATCCCACAAGTTAGACACCAATTTTCACCCATAATTATAAAGAGATAATGAAGTGATCTGGAAATGGAATGGGTGGCCTGAACAGGTAGTGAGTTTCCCATTATGGGAGATATTTAAGCAGTGGCAGGGTGACCATCTGCCAGGGAGTCAGGGAGGAGATTCCAGCTTAGGGTGGAAAAGTTGGACAGGTGATTTTTAGAGTCCTTTCCAGGCAAGAGACTATAATTCTAGGTCCGACAATCAGGGCCAGAATAGACCTAGATATCAGGGCAAAGGTGGAGGGGGCCAGCAGTAATCCTAATTGTCCAAAGGAGTGGCCTGAGTATCCACCAGGTGGGGTCAACAGATGAAGCAGAAGGATTAAGTCTACTGGGGAGAATAGGGTCAGAGGTCAAGAAGGAGCCCTCAGCATAAATGACTGCTATGAAGGCTTCTTCTGCTGTCATCCTGATGTTTGTCTTGCCACTGGACTTCTAATGACTGTGGAGGAGAGAGTAAGGCTGACAACCTTGTGTGACTCTGCCTCACTGAAATCCAATTCACAGGCAAGTCAAGACATCACCTGGTTATGTTATTGTTTCTCTTCAAAAACAAACAACAACTTTGGTTAGTTGGAACTGTGCCTGAAGATTCTTTGGGCAGCTGGGTGAAGGATGGATTGAGGATGGTAGAGAAGGGAGGAAAGGAGTCTTTTTAGGAGGGTACTAGAGGAACACAAACAAGACAAGATAAAGATCTGAATCAGGATGGTGTCCTGAGTAAGGAGGAAACAAAGTCAAAACTTGTAGATATGGAATCAACAAGACTGACTGGATGTGGGGGATGAGGAGTTGGGAAGATGGTTCAGTTTATGAGCCTGAATGCCTGGGAAATAATGTGCCCCTAATAGATATAGAGAAGTTGGGATGAAGAGCTAGTCCCTGAGCATCAGGAACTCAGATAAGTGACTAGTTAAGAAGGATTTATGTAAGTGACAAGCAGATGAAAGAGGGTATAAGGTTTGGTGTGAAACTCCAAGGGTTCCCTAGAGAACCTAGGCCTTTGTCTCAATCACCAGCATGTCATAAAATCATAAACTGAAAGCAAGAAGGGACCTAGTACATCATCTCACCCTCATAAATGAGGACACTGAGGGTCAGAAAGAGGAAGGAATTTGCCTTGCATGGCCATGGGTTAGTAATCGGCTTTGCTCTAGAAAGGAGAGCACACTTGCAAATAGTTACCAGCCTGTTCCAGGAAGGCAGCTTAAAAGGAGGGCAGATAGCAGCCTGTGTAATGGAATAATTTCAGGTGCTTATGTGGACTTAGTTTTGTGGACTTCATTTCTAAACCGAAGTCGGTTACCTGCCTGCAGAACCATAATTAGCAGTTCTTGTGCTTGGGGAAAGCACTGCTAACTTGATCTACAAAACTTCTGTTTAAAGCTGGGTGGAGCGCATGTTGAGCACAACAGGGTGGGGAAGTTGAGGGCAGAGATAAAGCAGGCCATCTGGCAGCTTGTTCTTTTAACTAATTTTTGCTCCCTAAGTGCTAAACCCTGCTGTTTCTAAGTTTCTGAAGGACTCCAAGTGCTTTTAGTACATTCTAAAATAAGCACTCTAGGGGAAAGCACCAAGTGCCCTGCCCTAGTTATGCCTTAGTCTCCTTACTTACTTGGGTCCAGCCTGAAGTCTGAGATATACAAACCAGTCATCCCATCCTGCTTGGACCTTTGAATACTGAGTGCCGGGTTATACTTCCTCACCACGGCCTTACCCATGTTCCTCCTGCCTATGTGGAAACACCCTACTCTACCTTCTCCAACTCAGAGGCTGTCTCTGGCTTCTCTTTTTTTCTTTTCTTTCCCCAGAAGCCATTTGTTTCACAGTATCCATCTAGACTAATGAGTCCTGAGGCCAGTTTGCCTCTTGTGGTCTGCCCCGTGACATAGCTCACTGCCAGCCACAACCCAGCACTAACGTGGTGGAATGGCTCATGTCTCTGGGCTGCCATTTGTTGGAATCACGTGAACTTCAGCTAGAGACAGATAAGACAAAGAACATTAGAGAGTCAGCATAGGGCAATGCTTAGTGTAAGGTGCCTTCCAATTTTTTTAAATTGATTTGTTTATTTATTTTTAGTTTATAAGATTCAGTTCCAGAATCCCTTGAGTTTCAAATTTTCTCCCCTCCTTCTCCCTGTCCCCCCGCCAATGGCAGCCTGCAATCAAGTATAGGATCTGCAAATATTTTCAAATTGGACATCAGTCTGGTTGTATAGAAGGGTTGTAACCAATGGAGTGAACAATGGGAAAGAAGAAACAAAACCAAACATCGAAAAGAATGATAGCATTCATTGCTTCAGTCTCCATTTTAACTCTGGTCTTTCTAGATCTTTCTCTACATGTAGACATCTCCTTCCATCTTGAGACTTGTAGAGTTGTCTTTTAACTGTGCGTTGCTGAGAACAGTCCCGTTTATTAAGGGTGGTCGTCACACATACGATGTGTCTGTGATTTGTGTACAAATTCTTCAAATTCTTTTGAACCCTCTACTTTGAGTCTCAGGAGCTGAATTCAAGTCCCGACTACCAGTTGCTACCCATGTGACCTTGGACAAGTCAGTTAACCTCTCTAGGCCTCATTTCCTTCCTATGTACAATGAGAGGATGGATTAGGTGGCCTTTAAAGTCCTTTCTAGATTTAAATCCATGACGGAGTGGTCTGTGATCCTTTGAAAATTCAGAGGCCTGGAGACTTTATCATGGTGTATATACAATGGAAAGATCACTGCACCTGGTTCCAATTCTAGGCTTTGCTCCTTACTACACTGATGGCCTTGAACGAGTTATTTTTCTGGGCTTCAATTTCTTCATCTGTAAAATAAGGGGGTTGGATTCAATGACCCTTGAAGTCCCTTCAAACTTTTGACCCATGACTCTATAACCTTATGACTCTATGTGTATGATGCTGGGCAAGTCACTTCCAATCTCTGGGGCTTAGTTTATTTCTCTGTAAGATAAAAGGCTTTGGATAAGAAGGCTATAATTTTCCCAGGGTTGACAGATAGTGGGAAAAGCACCCTGGGAGCCTAGAATCTAAATGTCCCTTCAAATGCTAAATCCAAGAATCCTGACCTGGTTTGGGTTTCTTCAGGCTAAATCACAGCCTCTTGGAGGTTTTGAGAATAAGACAGGCTGGGGAATGCATTTCTGGATTTGTGTTTGGTAGTTGTACTAATTCCAGAGAGAATTTTAAGACCTTAGTGATTTGGAAATAGAAGAGACTTCCTGGATTTGGAGGCATATGGGGAGGGGGCATGTGGAAGGGGGATTTAGCAGTGAAAGAGAAAGGTAAAAGGGACTGGATATTTCAAATGAAGATTACAGGGAAGCTTTCTTTCCTAATGATAGCATGAACCCAGGAGAAATAGAAATGAGTTTTTTTTTCTAATGATTCCTTCTCAGCCCTAGTGCTGCAACTTGTCCCAAGGAGATGTATTAATGACCTTAGAATGCTTAACAAATGGCATGATGGCCCCAGTTATAGAACCACTTATCAAGGAAGTACTTAAAAGCATTCCAGCTTGTCTCTGCCCAGCATCCTACTGGCGTAATCTTATGATAATTTATTAGGGGACAATAATTAGTGTTATTCACTTATTAAAGCTCAGTCTTCAGCGTGAGTGTTCCCCTATGAGTTTATCATCATCTTCTCGGGGCTGACGATGGTGGGAAAAGCTCCCTGGGAGCCTAGAAACCTGGCTTCTCATCCAAGCTCCATTAAGAGGAGGCAGGCAGGAGGGATGTTGATGAGGAAGAAAAGAGGGGGGGGTAACACTTTGTGGGGAGAGGAGAGATGAATACTTCCATTCTTTAAAGGTCAAGTTTGACTTTTAAGTAAGACAACTTTTCAAAAGGACTTTCAAAAGAAATAAGACTTAAGAAATGGCGGAAAGTTTAGGGCTACCTTTACAAATTTGGGAGGTGTCTGCACAGGGATGAGCGGGGAAAACCACCCGAGGAGAGAGTGTAGTGGGAGAAGTAGAGAAGGCTGAGACCAGAGCCTTGGGGGGCATGATGGCAGAAGGAAAATATAGGGAGAGCCAAGAGGAGACCCAAAGCAATGGTGTGTTATGGCAGAAGCATGGAAGGCACCAAACCTGGCATCAGGGGACTTGGGTTCAAATACTTAGTTCAGCCACTTACTGTCTCTGTGACTTTGGGCAAACCACTAGTTTCCTCACCTATAAAACAAGACAGTTCAACTAGATAATCCTCTGAGGTCCATTCTAGAATCTGAGTGGTGCAGTGGATAAAGTGCCAGTCCTGGAGTCAGGAGGACCTTGAGTTCAAATCTAGTCTCAGACATTTATTAACTGTGTGACCTTGGGCAAGTTACTTAACCCTGCCACATCTGTAAAATGAGTAAAGAAGTCACTCCAATATCTTTGCCAAGAAAATCCCCAATGGGGTTACAGAGAGTTGAACATGACTGAAATGACTCAATAACATCATTATTATTCCTAGCTGTGACTTGTCCATTCTACAATCACAACATATCTCATACTTATTTTTTTCTCTTCACTCACATGGAGTTCAGGTCCTCATTATTTCTCACTTGGCCTATTGCCTCTTTTTAAAATATTTTATCTCCCCCCCCATCCAGTTACCAAGAACAATTTTTAACATTTGTCTTTTTTTTTCTTTAAGTTTTGAGTTTCAAATTCTATCCTTTTTCCCCTCCCTGAGACGGTAAACAACTGCCTCTTAATAACCCTCCCTCCATCTAGTCCCCTCCCCAGTAGCCAAATTGATATTACTAAAGTTCAGGTCTGAGCAGGTCACTCCCCTGCTCAAGAAGCCTCCTTGACTCCCTATATAGAATCCTCTTGTCTGCAGACTAACATACAAGCCCCTCTCCGTGGTATTTACAATCTGTCACAATCTGGTTCCAGCCTGTCTTTCAAGACTGAGGTCATACTGCTCTCTGTCACATAGCTTACGATCTGTTAAAGCCAGTCTGCTTTCTGGTCTTTTTACCTGACATTCCATCTTCCACCCACATCCCTTTGCCCTCCCCTCTAAGGTTTCACTTCTGGGGTGTCCTCCCCCTCTGCTCGTCTCCCCATCATGGAGTTGTTAGCATCCTTTAAGGCTCAGCTCTACTATCATCCAGACTTTCTGTTCTCAGTGCCTTCCCCTCATCCCTAAAGATAAATCATCCATAGTGATTTGTGTTGACTTATCTGAGTATTTGTTGTTTCTCCACAATAGAATGCATGCTCTTGGAGAGCAGACCCTTTTATTTAGTGCAGGTGTGAGCCTTACTTAATAGACTGTGGCTTCCTTCACCTCCAGGATCTTTTAAAGCCCTTCAAAACATGCCTGTTCCCACCTTTCCAATTCTGCATTTATTAAGTCATTTTCAGCCTCATCTGACTCTTCATGACCCCATTTTGGATTTTCTTGGCAAAGATACTGGAGCAGTTTGCATTTCCTTCTCCTGCTCATTTTACAGATGAGGAAACTGAGACCAACAGGTAAAGGGACTTGCCCAGGGTCACACAGCTAAGTAAATGTCTGAGGCTGGATTTGAACTTAGATTTTCCTGAATCCAGGTCCGGAGCTCTATCCACTGCCCCACATAGCGCACTAACATTGGCTGGCTTGCTGTTCCTTGCACAGCACACAATATGCATCTTTACTGGCTGTCCCCTACATCTTGCATGCTCTCTCTCCTCATCTATACCTCTTGGTTTTCTTCAAGTTTAAGTTAAAATATCACCTACTTTGGGACCCTTTCCCCAGTCTCTATTAATGCTAATACCTTTCTTCTGAGATTTCATTCAGTTTATTTTCTTTGCAAAATTTTCCCCTCATTTGATGAGGAGTTTTTTTTTTGTATTCTTAGCATTTAATGTGGTACCTGGTACATGTAAGCACTTAATAAATGCGTGTTGATTTTATTTATTGATTGTACCTGTACAAGGCAGGACTAAATTTTTCATTCTTTGTTTTCAGAAGACCAATGACATCATAATGTTGGAAAATAGTGGATGATGGGTGATGTCTTGATCCACGCACTAATTGTATTTAAATGAGATGGAATCACAAAGCCATCAGCCTCAATCTCTCTTCAAGTCCAGCTGCAAGACTGGATGTAAAGTCAGGATGACTGGCCAAGCCCTAAGTACTCTATGGCACCTGCTTTTGCCACCTTCACGGTTCTTGGAACAAATTCTTCTCATCTACCCATTCTGAAGATGTAAGACTTCACACACTTGTGGTACTCACCTCTCTAGCTCACCAAGAGTTTTGAGGTCCATTGTTTACCCTCAACCTGGTTTAGCCCATCTGCCAAGATGCTCCTACCAGGGTGTGGCCGCTGCAGGTACTGCAGCTTCTTGTAGCGACAGGGGAGAGCTGGGTGAAGGTGAACATCAGAGGGGTTTGAGCAGTCCTGAGAAGGGCTTGGCAAGCTCCCATACTAGGGGTGCGTGTCCTCCCTGATCACCCTCATACGCACCCTGTGCTTTGCTTATATGATTGTCCTTGAAGCTCAGTGCGCCTCAATTCTCTCCTATGTTAAATAACCATACTAGCACTATTTGCCTCTCAAGGTTGCTATGAAGAATGTACTATATAAATGTGTGCTGTTATTGCTACAGATGGTACCAAGCAGTCATCATGAATCCTATGGGAGAGTTGATGTCAGTGTCTGAGATATTGGGGCAATCTGTGGGACATGGACAGGACTAACATTTTCAGAGCCCTTGAGAGTTCCCAGAAACAGTGCATTTGCCCAGCATGCTCCTTTTAGAAAGCCCTCCAATGCCTATAGGAAAGAGAACCCAGGGGCTGAAGACCAACCATTTAGCTCTTTCGGATTTGCTTACTCTGGCCTACCTTGGCCCAGGGCAAGGACCTTCATGGTGTCTTTCCATCTGTGTGAATGGCCCAAGTGCTTGGCCCAAGTAGTCTCTGTGTTGCTGGGGGCCCTAGGTGGTCTCTTTTGTAATTAACAAAAAAGCCAGAAAATCTTCTGCTCTATTAAACACCAGGCCTTCAAGGGTCAAAGTATGATGGCTGCTATCCCCCAGGTTTTAATTTGATGATGTTTAATGGATTCATGTCAAGGGAGGAAAAAAAACCTCTCAATTGTTCAGGGCCAGGCTTTTTCATTTTTCAGACTTCCAAGGTGAAAGTTAACTCAGCTGTTAGAGCTAGGGTGGTGTTTCTCCATCTGCTTTTCAGTTTTCTGATCTGTAAAAGTAAAGGCCTAGGCTAGATGGATTCTAAAGGCCATTCCTGCTCTAAATCCTAAGATTCACTAACCTTAGTATGAATGAAGAGGGATGGAGGAGCCTTAGGGCTAACTCTCCCTTTTCTTAAGCAATGAATTATTAAATGAAATATATAAAAAGTGTAATATATATTGTAATAGTCCCTATTAAATGAATTGAGACTCTGAAAGCAAAGTCCCCACTATGTTCTAACCCTTTCTTCAAGGGTGAGAATGGTGGGACCAAAAGATCATATGAATGAATGAATTGATGAAAAACATTTACTCAACATTCACTTTGTGCAGGACATTATTTGAGTGCTGGGGATACCAGCAGAAAAGCAAGACAGTCTGTGTTCTCAAAGGGCTCATATTCTAATGGGGGAGGAAACACACATATAGGGGAGTGGTTAAAGGGGGGAGAAGCAATTTTGGTGGTAAGAGATGACTATTTCAATTTTCTAAAGGTCAAGGTTGGCCTTTAAGCAAAAAAAGGGGGGGTTAGAAGGACTTTAAAAAAATAACAGGACTTGAGAAATGATGGGAAGTTTATGGCTGGATTTAGACATTTGAGAAGTATCTGCATAAAGATGAGAGTTGAAGGTGAGAGCAGATTAAAAGCACCAACCATAACAATAATAATTCTTGTTGCTTTGTTGTGTCTGACTCTTCATGACACATTTTTTTTTTGCAAAGATACTAGAGAAGTTTGTCATTTCCTTCTCCAGCTCATTTTATAGATGGAAATATATATAGGAAATTGAGTCAAACAGGGTTAAGTGACTTGCCCAGGGTCACACAGCTAGTAAATGTCTGAGGTCAGATTGGAATTCAGGAAGATGAGTCTTCCTGACTCTAGGTCTGGCACTCTATCCACTGCACCACCCCAGGTGTTATTATTACCAATGTTTTACAGACAAGGAAACTGAGGCAGACTGAGGGACTTGGGTGAAGAATATAGAGGTTGAAGTGTAGATGGCTGAGAACAGAGGACTGAGAGATACAATGGCAGAAACAGAGAAATGAACAAGGAGGTGGGAGGAGACCTTATTTAAAGTCTTCCTTTCTTTCTGCAGCTTGTTACATTCATCTCCCTGGTCTTCTTTCTCTCTATCTCTCCCTCGGCCCACTCTCTCCCCTTCTATTTCTATGTCCTCCAGCACAAAGCAGTGCCATAGCAGGCAGGCAGATGGGTAATGGGAGTTTCCTGGAGGATTAGGGGAGAAGGGTTTTTCCACCCTGCCCTGTCCTAGGATCTCCATAATAGTGGAAGGGGGAGAATGAAGTAGAAAGCTTGTTCTGGCTGGACAGCTCTCATAGCTCTGCCAGATAGAGCCCCATTAGTCTCTGAGGCTTTACTGATGATGGTGGTAGTTGTCATGATAGAACAAGGTGTGTCTGGATGAAGGGAAGCAGGATGATGAAGGCTCTGGAACAATGCTTTGGAATTAATTAAGAAATTAGATATACTTATCCTGGAAAAAAGAAGAATTAGGAGGCACAAGGTGACATTAATATCTCTTCCCTATTTCTACAGCATGTTAAGATTTAGAAAGGGCAACCTTGTGGAATAGGCAGAATAAATGTTATTCCCATTTCATAGATAAAGAAAATGAGTCTCAGAAGGGAAAAATGATTTGTCCAAGGTTATGGCTAGAAAGACACACAATCAGAATTTTGGAACAAGAAGAGATCTCAGCAGATACCTGATCCAACTCATAACTCCCCCCCTCAAAGGTATTTCCCCTACATCTAAATGGTTCAGGGGGTAGAGTGCTGAACCTGGAATCAGGAAGACCTGAGTTTAGATCCTGCCTCAGACATTAGCTCTTTGTTACTCAGTTTCAGACAGCTGAGTTTCCTCATCTGTAAAATGGGGATCATAATACCCCCTATCTTACAAGCTGTTGTGAGGTTCAAATATGGTAAAAATCTGTAAAGCACGTAACACACTGCTGGGCACATTGTAAGTGCCTAATAAAGTCTTGCTCCCTTTCCCCATTCTCTAAAGTGTCCTTGAGAAATGGCATCTAGTCTTTGTTTGAAGACTTTTTGTGGAAGGGAATGAATTTCTTATGTAGCTACTTGGCCCTTCACTGTACAAAGTGGGAAGTTGAGGCTTAGAGATGAGAACTTGCTAGTTTTGTACCTGGTGAGGGGGAGAGCACTGAACCTGGGGTCAGAGCACAAGACTCAGGGTCTCCTTCTGATCTTGGCCAGGACTCTTTCCATTATACTTTGCAGGCAAGGGAGGTTTCAAAAGCAGAAGGGAGAGGCCAAAGGAGCTGATGACCTTGGATGACTGAGGAAGATGTTGAATGCGTATATGCGTGGGTAGGGAAGAATCTTTGGGAGAATTAGTTGACAGGAAACTAAGGGCAAGACCATGTGGTCTAATAGAATGATATCCCAAATCTACCTCTTCCCAGCTGTGTGACCTTGGGCAAGCCCCTTCCCCAATCTGTGCCTCAGTTTCCCCTCTGAAATAAAGCAACTGGGTGAAATAATAACCACTAAGGTTCTTTCTGGCTCTGAATCTCTACTACTCTGAGAAGAATTTGTGGTGATGGAATATGTGTCCATAATGAGTTCCAGGAGGGAGGAGAAGGACCTGAAGGAGAACAGGGTAGGGAGGTACCATGAGTTACCTGGCAATTTCATTGCTGGTTGGCCCTATCCACTTCAACCTTTGATATCTCCTCAACTTCCCAGAGGTGATATTTCTCCAGAGTTGAGCTTTGATTCCTCATGTGTTAAATTAATGCACTGAGTTGACCCCTAGGATAACTGACAGCTCTAAATCCTGTGTCAACGTTTCTAGGCGCTTGGTGAATGTGGACCCAGGTTTGGCCCTGCTGAACCAAAATGTTTTTCTTCTAGTGTATAGATTTCCTGGACAGCTGCCTGGAGTTTCTAGTTTGGACAGCAGGGGTCAGTGCTGCACCAGCCAAGATAGCTCTGCTCTCCTTGTTTAGGGAATCTGGATCAGAGCTGCTCTAACCAGGCTTTTGCCTCTCAAGTGGAAGAATGGAAGTGGGGAGGGGGTACTGAGGCTTGACTCAGAGGGATCTGACTGTCTAAAACCAGTCGGGTATTGGCAAGACAGACTCTTGCTTGCCCCTTCCATGGTTGAAAACTTTCCCTAGAAATGTGGTAGCCCCTTGGTCATTGCCCTCTCCCCTGACTAGCTGGGATGGATGATCTTTGTGTGTTAAAGCTCCATTGAGATTTCTTATGCACCTGGACTTGCCCCATCATTCTGGTTTCTGCCCTGCACTAGGCCCCCATTACCTACTCCTTGTTTCTCTCTTTCCTGTTTCTAAACATATGCTAATTTCTAAACATATGCAACACTGAATCTATAGTTCAGAGAGCTGAGCTCTCATCCTAGCTCTACCCCTGACCTTGGATGTATTGTCCGGCTTCTCTCTAGGCCTCAGTTTCCCCATATGCAAAATACAAGTGCCTTTTCTATTCTTACAGGGTTGCTGAGATACTCAAAGGAGAAAATGGACGTAAAATTGGTTTACAGACTATAAAGCACCACACAAATGTAAAGATTTATTACTTTTATTATCATTCACTCCAATTTAGTTAAGCTTTTTATTCCCTCTTTTCAATAGACATCTGGACCAGGGGCAGGGCCAGCACTTTCTTTTTCTCTCCCCCTTCTCCACTGAACGAGAGAAAGTGTGTGTGTGTGTGTGTGTGTGTGTGTGTGTGTGTGTGTGTGTGTGTGTGAGAGAGAGAGAGAGAGAGAGAGACAAAGCCAGCTGATTTGAGCTCCCTGAGTGCCAGAAAGAATGGACAGAACCAGATTGTCATGAGTGAGACTGGTTGGCTAAGCAACCAGGCTGCCTATTTCTGCATCAGTCCCACCATCTGGAAGTGTGTGCGTTTTAAGATGCTGACAACCATAGTCTCATAACAGACCAGAGACATTGCTTTCCCTTTGATGGTGCCACAGAAGAGCCTCATTGGATTCAGGTTGATCTTCAGGAGCTAAAGATGATGGATGCCTGCCTGCCTCCCCACCCTAAACTCCATCCACTTTGGGGAGAATGACAACCTCAGACATAGAGGCTGGAACCATACTTCATATCTTGAGTCACAGAGTGTTAGAGCCTTAGAACATAGAACATCCAAATGGGAGGGGGTCTTAGAACATAGAATGTGCAAATGGGAGGGAACTTTAGAACATAGAATGCCCAAATGGGAGGAGGCCTTAGAACACAGAATGTCCAAGTGGGAGGGAACCTTAAAACATAGAATATCAACACAGGGGAGGATGGTGGGGTCTAAGGCTCCTTCAAGAAGGAGGCTAGACATCCACACCTTCCATAGAGGCCACATGTCCCCATATTCCCTAGTGTGCAGTGCACAAGAGGTCTGTCCAGTGGGAAAGTCCTCATGTCTCTCTTGCCACAGCAGAGATGAGACTGCATTTTAGCCTGTTCTATCTTATTTAACCCTTGTACACAGGTTTATGGCAGCCAATTCTGGTATTTATTTAACCAACAAGGTCATTCTCTCTCTCTGAATGGAAAGAGAGACTTACTTGAAACACTTAGTGTCCCCATTAATGTTTGCCCTCGGTGACAATCTAGTGCTGGGTATGTCCCTGTGCACTCTGGATTAGGACTGTCACAATATTTGTTTAACAGGCTGAGGAATGTTAAGCCATGCTGCAAATACTGCTGTGCCAATATAAAGTACTTCTAAAGCTTCTCTCCTCTCTCTGACTCTCCACCCTCCTTCCTTCTCTCTTCCCTCCCCCTTCTTCCTTTCCTTTCTCATCCTTTCTCTTTTCTCCCCTCACCCTTTCCTTTCTCACATTTCTCCCCCTTACCCTTCTTCCTTTCACTTCCTCTCTCTTTTTCTTCCTCTTTCTCCCTTTTTCCTTTCTCCTCTCTACTCTCTCTCTCTCTGTGCCTGTTTCTCTCTCTTGTCTCTGATGACTGTCTCTCTCCTTCCCCCCATCTTACCCTTCCACTTGGCTTCTAAGGCTTTCCAGAATCTGGTCCCATGTTATGTTCTTATGCCTTCTCTCCCTTTATTCCCCAGTGGACATGACTCTCTTCTAGACAGGCCAATCTTTTTACTGTCCTCAATGCTTGGATTTTTCCTTCCTTCTCTATTCTTCCACACCATCTTGCTCCTGCCCCCACTTCAAACATATATACACACATAAACATATACACATGCGTGTATACATGCACATATACATATACACGTACATATACATACATATCTATATCTTTATCTCATTCTAGCCTCTGCTCCTTTCTTCATGGTGCCACTTTCCCTCTCCCATGAGTCTTTTCAAATCCTGTCCATTCTTTGAAAGCTAGCTCAAGTCTCACCCATGCCATGAAGTCTTGTGACCCCCCCCCCCGTAAGCCTTGAGCAATTTCTGCTTTGTCTCAACTCTCCTAACATTCATAGGCTTTAACACAGTTCAGTGGTCAATTATACACTGCCTTGTATCGATCCCCAACCACTTCAAGTGTCTTGTCTGATCTCCCCAGCTTGACTTTGAACCTCTTGAGGGCAGAAACAGTACCTTCTTGCTCAGAATCACATGCAGACCTAATAATAACAGTGAGTATTTATAAAGCACCCTAAGGTTTGAGAAGCGCTTCACACATATCATCTCATTTGACCTTGGTTGAATATATTAAGTACTGATTATAATAATACTTAGAATAAGTAAAGAACTGGGTTTGAAACTCTGACATTATCATTCCCAGCTGGCACTAAACCCTGCCCCCCAAGCCTCAGTTTCTTTGTTTCTACAATGGAGATAATAATTCCTGTGGAAGGTAATGTATATGGAATTCTTTGTAAACTCTAAAGTGCTATTTGCCCAGGATTTGTACTTGTACTTGCAGAGTATTGTACAATTTCCTTAGAGTTTTCACCTGCAATAATTCAAGTCAATCCTCACGTTAGTTCTAGGAGATAGACCGATATTATCCTGATAGTGAGGAAATGTGAAACAAGATGGCCCCATGGATAAAGCCCCAGACTTGGAGTCAAGAAGGCCTGGGTTTGAATTCTGCCTCAGATGGTTAGTAGCTGTGTGATCCCAGGCCAGGTCACTGAATTTCTTTGAGCCTCAGTACCCTCATCTGTGACATGATGGAATTGGTCTTGACCTCTAAGGTCTTTCCCACCTCTAAATCTCTGAACCTATGAGACTAAGTGTCAGAGATAAGAAATGCCATACCCAGGGCTATGCAGCCAGGAAGGAGAATTTTGTAAGTCAGTGAAGCCCCTCTGGTCACTTCCTTAAACCTCTGTGCCTTCATGGAAACATTCAAGTGGCATTTTCATGTGAGAACCCTACCAGCATGGAGAAGTAGAAACACAGATAGATCTGACTTTGAGTCTCAAGGATGCTTTTTACCATCTATATGACCTTGGGGAAGTCACTTAACCTTTTTTGGGGGGTGGAGGGACTCAGTCTCTCATCTGTAAAATAAAGGAACTGAATTAGAAGGATTCTAAGGTTTCTTTCAACTTTAATCTAGCAATTAGACTGACCCACTGGAAATTTTCCTATTTATGAAACTAGAGACTAGACTGGAGATTTATTGACCACTGACTAGCTCTCCCATCTGCGAAGCTTTTAAGGGTGGGGGAAATGAGCACTGGTTTCCCATTTTTCTAAAATCTGTGGCTGTTCCTTGTATTATCTGAATCATTCTATTGTGACAGTGATGAACACTCATCCCATAGTCACTGGGTAGGGGCAGTGATAAGGACTTGGCAAGAACTTGGCATGACATGGGTTTGCCAAAACCAAGAGTGTCTTCTTTTGGGACCACTGTTATGCCCCTTCCTCTCTCTTTCTGTTGCTCAAAGGTCACTGCATGTGAGGCCCAAAAGTCTTATTGCTCTGCCTCTTGGACTTGTTACCTTCCCTCCTCAATACAAGCATGGAGCTCTATGCCTTTCCACGTGTAAGTCAAGCCCTCCAGCAATAAAAGTCTCACTGCTTTATGCATTACTGTTCTTTCTGATTCTTCTGTGAAAACCCATCAAATCCAAAGACTGCTGGAATGGATGAGGACACAGAGTTAGGATTCAAGTCTGAGTCTTCTGATTTCAGATCTGGCGTTCTTTCCATTGAATCAAAATTTTCACTTTATAGGAAGGATCGGTTTCCTCTGAAGCACATTGCCCTAGGAATGCCAGCTCTCTGTACTAAAAGGGTGGTAGCTGTATGCCCATTAGAAACTCTTAATGAGAGGTGCCAAGGAGGATAGTAGAGTCTGGGACTGATGATTTGGGGCCCAACTGGGTGGACTGGAGGTAAGCTGAACGTTTGTTAGAAGGACAACGAGGGGAAGACAAAGGAACAGGCTTACCTGATGGTCAGGAGACTGGCAGAGGAGCCGGGAAGGATGCGGGAGGGCTTCCATGCAGATGCCAGAAACGAAATTTCAAAGAAAAGTGAGTAAACAGCTGCTTACCTTGTTTTTTGTGACACGGCCTTCCACTTATGTGATCACTTCCTCTCAGCCTCCCTCATTCCCCTCATTGTCCACTTTGCCTAAGAAGCTTTTGTGAGTAACATCTCAGTGTAAAAGACCACAGGACTGGAGTTAGAGAAACTGGGTATAAAACCTGGTTTTGCTGTTTGTTATCTGTGACTTGGGTAAATCACTTTCCTCTTTCAGGGCCTCAGTTTCCATTTCTGTAAATGAAGGGATTGGACTAGATGTCTTTGAGGTCCCTCCCAGCTCTCCATCTTTGGTGTTATAACCCTAAGACCTCTGGGAGAGTCCCTTCCAGCTCTGAATCAAAGATCCTGGGAACTCAAGGATAGGTGTCCTTTAAAGATCTGTGCCTATGATGGGCTTTTTCACCCCCATGGGCCTGTGTGACCCTAGGCAAGTTACTGAACCCCATTTGACTCAGTTTCCTCATTTGTAAAATGAGATGGAGATGCAAATGGCAAAACATTTGACGAGCCAGATGGTTGCTAAATGTATCTGGCTAACTCTGACCTCTTCTCTGTGCTCCAGGCTCCATTTCTGTCTGCCTGCTGGACATTTCTATCAAATGTCTTGCCATCTTACCATCTTGCAAACTCAACATATTCAAAATTGGACTTGTCACTCTCCCTCCCAAACCATCCCTTCTTCCCAGCTTCCCTGTTTCTTTTGCTAGCACCATCATACTCTCTATCACCAGGCTCAAAAACTCTTTTATGTTTTAACTCTTCCCCAAACCCCACTCCTCCCACATTCAATCAAGCGGGTGACAAGTTCTATGCATTTTTACTACTGTAATCTCTCCCACGTTTTTCCTTCTTCTTCATCCACAGAGACAATATCCAGAACCACAACTAGCGGGGGGCATTTAGCACAGTGCCTGGTATACAGCAAGCACTTAATAAATGATTGTTGCCTTGAACTGAGAGATTAAGTTACTCTAGAGTCAACCAACCAAATGTGTTTGAGATAACACTTGAACTCAGGTCTTCCTGAATCTAAGGCCAGCTCTCAATCCACTATACTTTTTCATCTTTGATGAGGCAATTACACCATATGTACCCATTTGGTAGGAGAAGAAGCTGAGATTAAGAAAGACAAAGTAAGTTGTGTCTGTGTTTATCATCCTCTTGCTACATTGTAAGCTCCATGAAGGCAGGGGCTGTGTTTTATCTGAATTTGTATCTCCCTAGGTCTGTATCATTGATACATATAGACATTAAATATCAGTGGAATGAATGGGGGTGTGAAAGGACCAATATCTACCAGGATATACTCCATTCTTCCCCTACTCTGACCTCCTGGGTTAGTTTAGATTTTCTCTAAAAGGCAACAGAGCAAGGACTGGGAAGGTTCAGGGAGACAGCAAGGCACAGTGGAGAGAGCACTGGGTTTGGAGTCAATAAGACTCATCTTCTTGAGTTCAAATCCAGTCTTAGACACTTGGTAACTGTGTGGCCCTGGGCAAGTCACTTAACCCTATTTGCCTCAGTTTCCTCATCTGTAAAATGAGATGGAGAAGGAAATAGCAAACCATTCCAGTGTCACTACCAAAAAAACCAAACCCCTAAATAGGGTCATGAAGAGTCAGAAGGGACTGAAAAACCACTGAAGCAACAACAGTAAGAAGCTGTACTTCCCTGGAAGGAGCTTCTAGTAGCCTCTGGCTGTACTGATGTGCCTCCCTGGTTCAGGCCTATCCATGTGGGGTTAATATCCTTCAGACTTGGTAGATATCCCAAGACTGCATGAGTCAGCACACCCAGCCCTGCTGACCAGACATGGGGGGCACATTCACCCAAGGTAAGTCCTATGCCAGGGCCAAGTAAGCCTCCTTTGTTAACTGTTCAATGACACACACATGCTTCATGTTATCCCAATACCTAACCCGAACCAAGAAGGCACTGGCCTGAATCAGGCCTGCTGCTAATGGACTCCTTAAGGGACAAGGGCAGGGGTGGGAAGGAAAAATAAGATTATAGATTTCAGGCTGGAAGGGATATTAAAGGTCATGTAATCTGACTCCCCCATTAAGGAAAGTGGAACCTTGAGAGAGGAAATGACTTGGCTGATCCCACATAGATCAACAGACTGCCAGCAGCAGATTTATGGCTTGAACCCACACCCTCTGACTTCATACTCAGTGCTCTTTCCACTGGAGCAGGATTACACATGGATAAGGTTATATCCTGGACTAGTGATAACCTTTGGAAAGTGGAAATATCACTTTCATTAAATAAATGTGGAATGAAGGTTATAATCTAGTCTTTACCAGGATGACAAGATTCAACTTGCAGCAGCAAAGTTAAACCAATTAGCAATTAGTCAATCAACAAATAATTACTAAAGGCATGGCACCAAGTTAGTTGTTGAAGGGGTTAAAAGCACAATGTTGTCATTATTGTTTTAGTTCCTTTTCAGTCTCATCTGACTCTCTGTGACCCCATTTGGGGTTTTCTTTGCAAAGATACTCAAGTGCTTTGCTATTTTCATCTCCATTTTATTTTACAGATGAAGAAACTGAGGTAAACAGGATTAAGTTACTTGACCAAAATCACACAGCTAGTAACTGTCTGAGACTGGATTTGAGTTCAGGGAGATCAGAGAAGACCTGGAGTCTTCCTGACTCCAGGTTTGGCATTCTGTGCACTATGAAGCCACCTAGCTTCCCTTATAAACACAATAGAACTTTTTTTTTGTCAAATGCTTTCTTCTTGACAAAACTCCTTCATGGTACATTATTGGACCATTGGATTGCCACAGAACTGCTGGAAAGTTGGTTGGGCAGGTTAAATTATTCCCATTTAACAGATCAGGAACCTTAGCTAATGGTGGTGATGTGATTTGCCCCAAGTAACATAGAGTAAGTAATAGAATTGAGAGCTTTTGAGTCTAGTTTCTTCTTATGGGGGGGGGTGAAGTTTATGGGAGCAAATCATGAGCTCTTCTCCTTCCCCACTCCAAAGACTTGCAAGGGAATGAACACATTAAGCCTTGGCATGACACTTCTGAGAGGTTGCCAGTCTCTGTGAAGAAGGTGTGTTCAGGATTTCCAAGGAGAGAAAGCACATTAGGAAGATTTCCTCAACCAGTCGCTGTTGCTGACAATGATTTTTAACAAGCAGATCAGAGATCAAATAACCCTGACTTCCAACTTCCATTCAAGCTCTGTGCTCCTTCTTCCCAACTCCCCCCTCCCCCACTTCTGTGGTGTTTTAGACAAAACACTACATTCTCTTCAAGGCAGGCTAGGACAGATTCCTTATGATGTTGCTTGGTCTTGTGAACATGTGCCTTTGAGCTGTTCTATTTGCGCCTGAGGCTAGAGGTCAAACAATAGTAGTAACATTCACATCTCTATAGCACTTTCCTTACAACTATCTGTATAGTGCTGGGATTATTATCTCCATTTTACAGAAGAACAAATAGAAACTCAGAGAGGTAAATTGATTAGCCTATGGTCCAAAGCTAGCAGGCAGTAGAGTTGGGACCCAATTCCAGGGCTTTTTTTTTTTGCATTATATCACACTATTGCAGTCTTTTTCTTTGTATATGTAAAGAGCCACTTAAAATTCAAGTCAACAAGCATTTATTGAGAATCTCCTACATGCCACACATTATGTTTAATGCTGGAGTAGCTAAGGTGTTTAGATAAGCCCAAAAGAAGTTGATTAAGTCTTTCCCAGGACTTGATGTATTTATGAATGCTTATTTAAAAATGAACCCTTAAACTTAAAAATTTAACAACATATAATTTGATTTATCTCTATTATGCTACTTATAAGAATATGAAACATAAGTTAGAATATGGTTCAAAATAATATAACACATAGGTACAAGTTAAGAACTCTTCTTACTAAACTTCACTGTTAGACACATCTCAACTACACTTTTCTCTTTTCCAGTTGGGTAGACTTTTCCATGTATTTACTATTCGCATCTGTCCTTGTCTATTCTTGGCTCTTTTTCAGTGATATTAGGTTGTGAGCATCTTGAGGGCAGGGATATTTTGTCTTTTTTTTTTTTAATCTCCAGGAGTTAGCAAAGTGTCTGACACATAGTAGGTATTTAATAGATTTATTGACTGACTGATTGTATATATCTATCTCTATTGGCTCAGTGTTCCCTATTCTTAAACTGTCTCTTCTTGAGATATTAAAAAAAATTTAAATTGCTTTCTACACAAAAACTCTATTATGGTATATGTCTCTATACTATACGCTATATGTATAGTCTATAGGCTAAGTTTCTTGGGGATGAAAGGCAGATGAGGGAAGGATGGAGAATGGAGGAAGTATTTGTGAAAGGGCACATCGGGTGAATCACTAATGCGTAGGTCACACATATGGTCAGGGCAATTCCCACTTGTTATGCTGCAGGACTGCTGATATTCTCTGGTGATCACTGTATTGTTCTTTGTTACTTATTGTTGGGTGTTGTCTCTGGTAGGTATCTCTGCCAATCTGTGGTGACTAAACATTTTCCTTCTACCTTCTGGAATTCAGCTCTTCAGGTTTATCTGCAGGCTATAGGTTCCCACCTACTGAAGGAGTGGTGACTAGAGAGATTCTTTTCGATAAGAATTCTTTTAGTCCATAGCTGAAATTATGAACTGCCATAGCTATCCAAAAAAAGCCAGCCAGTGTGTCCGCAGGCTAAAAGTAGGTTTAGTATTTTGACTGCTTATGCCTGGTGCTGATTTAATCCTTTATCCTATGCAATTATCTAACTTAGGTTTGGAAATTTCCTTGTAATTTCTAGTGGGAATACTATGTCTCCTCTCAAAAAAAAATATCCAAAGCAGCTGTATATAGGACGGAGCTATGAACTTCAGGTTACTCCCAAGATCCTCTTGGATTTTTACAGGAGCAATATTGAGCAAGAACAAAGTGGAGTGAAGAGGGCAAGGTTTTTTTCCTTCTATCCACTCTCTTGGTCTGCCTTTTGCCTTTCTTATATAGATCTAACACCAACAAAGTACAAAACTTCTGACCACCTCCAAACCTTCCTGACTTTCTCCACCCATATATGGTAATGTCACTTCTTCACTCAAGGATCTTCAATGATTCCTCATTGTCTCCTGAATCAAAATCTTGTTTTCCTGAGGAAAAAAGTCCAAGAGATGAAAAAATCTGTGAAAAATCACACAGAAGGTGATTGGCAGAGCTTGTATTCATACCCAAGTCTCCTGACTCCAAAGTCAGCATTCCTTTGCAGTGCTACCTGGCTCCCGATATCTTTTAAGGTTTTAAATACTCAGGTCATGGCTAGCCTTTTGAAATACGGTGTAAGAGATGAAATTTTTGATGCTCCTCCACCCCCCTTCCCCCGCCCCCCCGCAGCCTCCGCTTTCCACATTTTTCTGCTGCCTGGAGCCCCATGGTTCTCTCTTACTTTTCTATCCACTCCCCTCAATAAGACTTGCTCTTTCAGAAAAGACTCTGTTATGAGTCAATGTGAATGTGAGCCCTACCTTCCGTCTCTCAGGGTAATTGGTATTTTAAACCTGATTTTTAACAGTGGAGCAAAAGACTCTTCTGCCTAGGAAAGATATTTTAGCCAGTAAGGAGAGGCAAAGTTAGGGGGCGCCCTTCTAGGGCCCCCTTAAATCACCCTGTGTGGGCGATCGTCTGCTTCGTCAATGCAAAGGACCAGTCTTGACCCCTGTGGTGTCTATGCGATCTCTCTCTCTCTCTCTCTCTCTCTCTCTCTCTCTCTCTCTCTCTCTCTCTCTCTCTCTCTCTCTCTCTCTCTCTCTCTCCCCCTCTCTCCCTCTCTCCCTCTCTCCCTCTCTCCCTCTCTCCCTCTCCCCACCCTCTCTTTCAGTGCGCGAGCGCGCGAGTGCACACACAGCCCATGAATGCAGGCATTCTGCAGAACGATGTGTCACAATTACTCCTCCCCGTGTTGTAAAGCGAGGCTGTGGCGGAGAGAAAGGTTTGCAAGCACCACTCACTCCGATGGCTCTCATTACCTAGCAACCATGTAAGCTTCTGAATTGGCTGGAGTGTGTGTGGGGGGAGGGCTGACACCGGGAGACAATTGGCATCGCTCTCGTTGTAATAAAACCCCCAACAATACTCACCGAGAGACTCTCTGAGTGGGGGTGAGCAGAGTGTGAAAGCAAAGCTGCCTTTGGCTGAGGTGACTTGAGGGGGAGCCAGATGGCCCACTTGCCAATCGCGCCCGAATTACATCGGCTCCATCGCTGACACTTTAGGGCAGGCTACTTTCCCTCTCCCAGGCTTGGTTTCCCCATCTGCAAAGAGGAAACCGTTAGACGGGATGACCTCTAAGGGTCCTTTCCGCTCCAAGTCTCTGATGCTGTGTTCTGATTTAGCCAGGAGAACTGCCCAGCTCTGGAGAGCCGAGCCATTCATTTTCATCCCATAGAAATATGTTTGATGGAAAGTTTTGGATAGCATTGCTCTCAGGTAGTCTCTTTGCTGTGCATTGTCATACACCAATGGACCTGGGAGTTCATCAGTGTCAGCCTATCAATGCTCAGGCAGAGAGATCAATGACTTGCTCAGGATGACCCAGTGGGGGAGACAGGATTTGAACTCAGATGGTCCTCATTCTAAATCTAGCATTCTATCCACTATACCACCTCCTTGCCTAAACACTTAACCCTTTCGGTCTTTTGGCCGTCTGTCCCTATCCCGTTTTTGCCAAGAAGATTCTTCATTAAACAGTAAACTCCTTGAGGTCAGGGACCGGTTTTTGCCTTTTTTTTGTTCCCCCTGTGCTCAGCATGGTGCTTGGCACATAATAAGGGCTTTACAAATGTTTATAGATTGATTAATTCTTAGAAAATTGAGCAGAATAGAAAGCATTCTTTAGCCTGTGGGCTTCTGGTCTCTGTGCTTCCATAAATCCTTTATCCGACCCTTATGCTGGAAGGAAGCATTCTTTTGGGTCTTTTCATATAGTCTGATCTATTACTCTACCTTCATTGGCTCCCCATTTCCTCTAGGATGAAACACATAATTATAGCTAACATTTACATGGTACTTTATTCAAAGCACCTTAAGCAGATGTACCCAGAAAAAGCCATGCGAGGTAGGTAGTAATCTTATCTCCGTTTTACATATGGGTAAAGTAAGACTGAGAGAGATGAAGTGAATTGCTTAGGGTCATGTAGTATCTGAGGTGGGATTTGAACTCCGGCCTCTCCTGATTCCAAATCCAGGACTCCATCCCTCGCTTCCAAGTAGGCAGGTTAACTGAAGTTTGCTAATCGACTTGAATGAGCTCCCAGGAAGGCAAACATTTTGAGGGAGGAGGTACTTTGTATCTTCTCTGGAGGAGCTGCGCATTCTCCTTGGAATCTCACATCATTCTCCATGAGTCTCAGGATCTGGGATTGAATTGACATAGCTTGGTCTATGCATAAGAGCTATAAATGTGAATCTTCCTTGAATCACAGATTTAGAGCTGGCAAGGATATAAGAGGTCATTGAGCTAAATCCCCTCATTTGACAGGGGAAGAAACTCAGAGCTAGAAGATAAAGTGACTTGTTCAGGTTGACACAATTAGGAAGTATCAGAGGCAGGATTTGAATTCCGATCTTCCTCTCTCTAAGTCTAGCATTTGATCTGTTATGCCATGTAGCTGTCTAAAGACTTAGCCCTTTCTGTCTTTTTGTCAATTTGACCTTTTCTCCCCATTTCTTAAAAGATTCTCCATTAGACTGTAAGCTTCTTGAAGGGCAGAGACTGTCTTTTGATTGATTGACTGGACCTTAGGGAACAGAGCAGAATAGAGGGCAGAGCTGGGTCCTAGTACATGGAAAAGTCCTCAATCTCTCTGCAATAGTTGCTAATGATTGCCTTGGGAAAGAAATACAAGATAATGTCACGTGCTCTCACCTACATGGCCTAAGAAGAGAATTCCTGCCCTCCCCTCACTCTTAGCCCTTGACCACCTCTGGGGAGGCAGTAGCAGATACATATTATCAACCACCTGGTACATGTGGAGAGGGGGACCACAGGGTCTAAATGGTAATGATGAGGTGTAGGGTCTGGGAACCCCCTGGAGCCCTCCTTGAGTTTTCCCACTTAAGGCATTTGCCTGAGGCCACAGGCCTTTCATTGTGGCTCTGCCCAAATCCCTATCCTCCTTTGTCCAGCAACTTCTCATCCTTGCCACCCTTGAACTGGCCTAGCCCACCATTGTCTGTCAGCTTCAGGTAGCTTCCACCAACTTCCCACCCTTAATCACTCATTTACTGGAGTCTGACCTCATTGATTCCTCCTGAAGACCCTCCCCAAACTCATTACTGGAGTCTTACCTCATCTGACTCCTCCTGGAGACCCTCCCCAAACTCATTACTGGAGTCTGACCTCATCTGACTCCTCCTGGAGACCCTCCCCAAACTCATTACTGGAGTCTGACCTCATCTGACTCCTCCTGGAGACCCTCCCCAAACTTATTACTGGAGTCTGACTTCATCTGACTCCTCCTGAAGACCCTCCCCAAACTCCTCCTCTAGAGCACCCCTAGATTCCTCCCACAACCTTTCTGCATATAAGACCCCATCTTGCCTCCATGTGGTGTGAGAGCGTCATAGAATTTTTTGGTACAGGCTTGCTCTGGCCTGCTTGACCAATGTAAGATACCAAGGCTCCTTAAGAGTCTACCCAATATGGCGAATTTTTAACAAACTTTGCTTTTCTTTGGCTGAGAGAAGATGAATCTAATTCATTTGGCAGGACCCGGCAGGTTGCCATTTTGGGCTCTTGAGGACCCCTAATCCTAATCCTAACCCTAACCCTAACCCTATACCTCTTCAGTAAGAACCCCTGATCACACATTCTCTGGAACAATGTCAGCAGTTCTTGAGTGACTCCTCTTCTTCCTATGAGTAGTCTTTTTTGATCTTCCTGGTCATTAATTCTCTCTTTATCCTCAAATAATCTTGTGAAATATTCTTCTGTGTAAATATTTTATCTCTAATTTTCATTCTGTGTAATTATTATTTGTAATTATTATTCATAAAGTACTTTGCTTCCTGGATGTAAGCTGGGGGTGCTCCTGGGTAGTGTCAACCTTGTTGTATGTTCTGGGACATGAACTTTTACAGAAAGGAGAGTTCTTAAAAGTATTGAGGTTTAGGGGTGTTAGGACCCTGAAATAGTGACACACAGGTCCTGCTCAAATGAATTTGACCCAATTCTTCTTTCAGTCAAAGACAAGGTTTATTGAAACACTGATAGAGGATGGGCATGATTCTAAAAATTCACCATATTGGCTAGACTCTTTTTATAAAACTTTATTTTTATTTGTTTTCTTGTTTACATTATTCTTTTTCATTATATTTTTGAATTACAAATTTTCTCCCCATCTTGCCCCTGCCCCACCCCTAAAACAGCAATCTCACTGTAAAGCCCCTCCCCTGCTCTGCTCTCTTATTTTCTGGTAAGGCAGGGAGGGTCTCCCTATCCC